>JAJEKV010000091.1:0-600000 GCA_021234155.1 Isoetes taiwanensis
GCAAAAAGAAAAAAGTATTACATGCGATACTCCCTCACTCAATACCTTCTTGAAATTTGAAAGTCTGGATTCATATTTAGGACATGACCTTTGAAGTAATCAATAGCTTTTTCCAAGGAACTTCATAATCAAACATATTATTTTGAGATTCTTATTACGATTAAAAAAGGATTTAAGCCTAAAATAGTTTGCTTAAGATATACACATATCTCATGCGTTTGTAGCTCGATGGATAAAGCGTCTGTTTCCTAAGCGAGAAGGTCACATGTTCGACCCATGTCTAAAGCGTTTAAAAAGAATTCACATTAACGTCTTTGACAAACAAAAAAAAAAAAGAGTATTACATGCGATACTCCACTCAATACCTTCTTGAAATTTGAAAGCTTTGGATTCATATTTAGGACATGACCTTTGAAGTAATCAATAGCTTTTTCTAAGGAACTTCATCAAGCAGATTATTTTGAGATTCTTATTACGATTTTGCAAGGATTTAAGCCTAAAATAGTTTGCTTGAGATATATGCATGCCTCATGCGTTTGTTCGAGTGGATAAGCGTCTGTTTCCTAAGCGAGAAGGTCACATGTTCGACCCATGTCTAACAGCGTTTAAAAAAAACATTAACGTCTTTGACAAGCAAAAAAAAAAGTATTACATGCGATACTCCACTCAATACCTTCTTGAAATTTGAAAGCCTGGATTCATATTTAGGACATGACCTTTGAAGTAATCAATAGCTTTTTCCAAGGAACTTCATAATCAAACTTTTGCATTATTTTGAGATTCTTATTTCCGATGATGATTTGCAAAGGATTTAAGCCTAAAATAGTTTGCTAAAGATATACACATGCCTCATGCGTTTGTAGCTCAATGGATAGGCGTCTGTTTCCTAAGAAGAAGGTCACATGTTTGACCCATGTCTAGCGTTTAAAAGAGAATTCACATTAACGTCTTTGACAAGCAAAAAAAAAGAGTATTACATGCGATACTCCACTCAATACCTTCTTGAAATTTGAAAGCTTTGGATTCATATTTAGGACATGACCTTTGAAGTAATCAATAGCTTTTTTCTAAGGAACTTCATAATCAAACAGATTATTTTGAGATTCTTATTACGATGATTTTGCAAGGATTTAAGCCTAAAATAGTTTGCTTGAGATATATACATATATCTCATGCGTTTGTAGCTTATTTGGATAGAGCGTCTGTTTCCTGAGAAGGTCACATGACCCATGTTTGACCCATGTCTAATTTTAAAAAAATTCACACGTGCGTCTTTGACAAGCAAAAAAAAAAAAAGTATTACATGCGATACTCCACTCAATACCTTCTTGAAATTTGTTTTTTCGGATTTATATTTAGGACATGACTTTGAAAGTAATCAAAAGCTTTTGACAAGACCTTTGAAATAATCTTTTTGAATCCTTTTTTTTTTTGAAACCTTCATCATCTTTTCCATAACTTCAACTTAGATTATTTTGAGATTCTTATTACGATGATTGCAAGGATTTAAGCCTAAAATAGTTTGCTTAAGATATATGCATGCCTCATGCGTTTGTAGAAAATGGATAGAAGCGTCTGTTTTCCTAAGCGAGAAGGTCACATGTTCGACCCATGTCTAATGCGTTTTAAATGGAATTCAACATTAATGTCTTTGACAAGCAAAAAAAAAAAAGATTATTACATGCGATACTCCACTCAATACCTTCTTGAAATTTGAAAGCTTTGGATTCATATTTAGGACATGACCTTTGAAGTAATCAATAGCTTTTTCCAAGGAACTTCATAATCAAAGCAGATTATTTTGAGATTTTTATTACGATGACTGCAAGGACTTAAGCCTAAAATAGTTTGCTTAAGATATACACATGCCTCATGCGTTTGTAGCTTTCGTGGATAGGCGTCTGTTTTCCTAAGCGAGAAGGTCACATGTTCGACCCATGTCTCTTTAGCGTTTAAAAGAATTCACATTAGCGTCTTTGACAAGCAAAAAGAAAAAAAGTATTACATGCGATACTCCACTCAATACCTTCTTGAAATTTGAAAGCACTGGATTTGTATTTAGGACATGACCTTTGAAGTAATCAATAGCTTTTTCTAAGGAACTTCATAATCAAAGCAGATTATTTTGAGATTCTTATTACGATGACTGCAAGGATTTAAGCCTAAAATAGTTTGCTTGAGATATATGCATGCCTCATGCCATTTGTAGCTCGATTGGATGGATAAGTCTGTTTCCTAAGCGAGAAGGTCACATGTTAAAACCCATGTCTAGCGTTTAAAAGAATTCACATTAACGTCTTTGACAAAAAAAAAAAAAAAAGTATTACATGCGATACTCCACTCAATACCTTCTTGAAATTTGAGCACTGGATTATTTATTTAGGACATGACCTTTGAAGTAATCAATAGCTTTTTCAAAGGAACTGTATAATCAAACAGATTATTTTGAGATTCTTATTCGATGACTTTTGCAAGGATTTAAGCCTAAAAAGTTTGCTTAAGATATATGCACATATCTCATCGTTTGTAGCTCGATGGTGGATAGGCGTCTATTTCTAAAGAAGGTCACATGTTGACCCATGTCTACTTGGCGTTTAAAAAGAATTCACATTAACGTCTTTGACAAGCAAAAAAAAAAAAGTATTACATGCGATACTCCACTCAATACCTTCTTGAAATTTGAAAAGATTCATATTTAGGACATGACCTTTGAAGTAATCAATAGCTTTTTCCAAGGAACTGTATAATCAAACAAATTATTTTGAGATTCTTATTACGATGATATTTTGCGCAAGGATTTAAGCCTAAAATAGTTTTGCTTAAGATATACACATGCCTCATGCGTTTGTAGCTCGCTCGATGGATAGGCGTCTGTTTCCTAAGCGAGAAGGTCACATGTTCGACCCATGTCTATGCGTTTAAAAAGAATTCACATTAACGTCGTCTTTGACAAGCAAAAAGAAAAGAGTATTACATGCGATACTCCACTCAATACCTTCTTGAAATTTGAAAGCACGGATTATGTATTTAGGACATGACCTTTGAAGTAATCAATAGCTTTTTCTAAGGAACTTCATAATCAAATGTCATTATTTTTGAGATTCTTATTACATTATGATTGCAAGGATTTAAGCCTAAAATAGTTTGCTTGAGATATATGCATGCCTCATCGTTTGTAGCTCGATGGATAGGCGTCTGTTTCCTAAAGGTGAAGGTCACATGTTCGACCCATGTCTTTTTGGCGTTTAAAAAAATTCATTATTACGTCTTTGACAAGCAAAAGAAAAAGTATTACATGCGATACTCCACTCAATACCTTCTTTGAAATTTGAAATTTGATACCTTCTTTTAAATCCGTTCATATTTAGGACATGAATCCCCAATTTAATCAATAGCTTTTTCTAAGGAACTTCATAATCAAAGCAGATTATGTTTCTTTTATTCACGATGAAGATTGTGCAAGGATTCATATTTAAGCCTAAAATAGTTTGCTTGAGATATAAATATGCCTCATGTTTTCCCCAAATTTTAAAAAAGAATCTTTGGATAGATTCATTTTGAATGTTTCCTCAAAAGGTCACATGTTACCCATCATATTTAGGTCAATACCTTAAAGAATTCAAGTTAATGTCTTTAAAAAAATTATTATTACTGATACAAGGATTTAAGCCCTTAAATAATTTATAAAAATATCATATTTGAAATTAATCAAGGACTTTGCTTTAAATGGTTTCCTCAAAGAAGCAAATATAACTAAAATGTTTTTCGTTTCAAATTTAAAAACAATATCAAAATATCACCTTCCATGTTCCTTTGCATCAAATTGGATTCTTCTCAATTTTAAAATTGAAAAAGCCTAAATTTTGGATCTTTGACAAGCAAAAAGAAAAGAGTATTACATTTTACTCCACTCAATACCTTCTTGAAATTTGAAGCTTGTGGATTTGTATTTAGGACATGACCTTTGAAGTAATCAATAGCTTTTTCTAAGGAACTTCATAACCAAACAAATTATTTTGAGATTCTTAAGGCGATTTGCAAGGATTTAAGCCTAAAATAGTTTGCTTGAGATATACATGCCTCATGTGTTTGTAGCTCGGTGGATAGAGATGCGTCTGTTTCCTATGCGAGAAGGTCACATGTTAGGACCCATGTCTAAAGCGTTTAAAGAGAATTCACATTAACGTCTTTGACAAGCAAAAAAAAAGTATTACATGCGATACTCCACTCAATACCTTCTTGAAATTTGAAAAGCACGGATTTAAAGTATTTAGGACATGACCTTTGAAGTAATCAATAGCTTTTTCTAAGGAACTTCATAACCAAACAGATTATTTTGAGATTCTTATTCACGATGACTTTAAAAAAAATAAAAGATATATGCATATCTCATCGTTTGTAGCTAAATGGATAGAGCGTCTGTTTCTAAGCAATTGAAGGTCACATGTTAGACCCATGTCTAAGCGTTTAAAAGAGAATTCACATTAACGTCTTTGACAAGCAAAAGAAAAAGAGTATTACATGCGATACTCCACTCAATACCTTCTTGAAATTTGAAAGCTTTGGATTCATATTTGGGACATGACCTTTGAAGTAATCAATAGCTTTTTCCAAGGAACTTCATAATCAAACAGATTATTTTGAGATTCTTATTTTGATGACGCAAGGATTTAAGCCTAAAATAGTTTGCTTAAGATATATACATATCCTCATCGTTTGTAGCTCATGGATAAAGCATCTGTTTCCTAAGCGAGAAGGTCACATGTTCGACCCATGTCTAAGCGTTTAAAAAGAATTCACATTAACATCTTTGACAAGCAAAAAGAAAAGAGTATTACATGCGATACTCCACTCAATACCTTCTTGAAATTTGAAAGCGGATTCATATTTAGGACATGACCTTTGAAGTAATCAATAGCTTTTCTTAAGAACTTCATTTTCCATTATTTTGAGATTCTTATTACGATCGATATTTGCAAGGATTTAAGCCTAAAATAGTTTGCTTGAGATATATGCATGCCTCATGCGTTTTTTAGCTCGATGGATAGAGCGTCTGTTTCCTAAGAGAAGGTCACATGTTTGACCCATGTCTAACGCGTTTAAAGAATTTCAATTCAGTTAACGTCTTTGACAAGCAAAAAGAAAAGAGTATTACATGCGATACTCCACTCAATACCTTCTTGAAATTTGAAAGCCCTGGATTCATATTTAGGACATGACCTTTGAAGTAATCAATAGCTTTTTCCAAGGAACTTCATAATCAAAGCAGTTATTTTGAGATTCTTATTACGATGGAAAGCAAGGATTTAAGCCTAAAATAGTTTGCTTGAGATATAATGCATGCAAAATCTTTATGCCTCTTTTGTAGTTTTGCGTTCTATTCCTATGGATTCCATGGGAATGAATAGTTTAAATGGCATTCGTTTGAAAAAATTAATAGTTTAACCTTCTTGAAATTTCATGTGGATTGTAAAACAAACATTTGAAGTAATCAATAAATTTTTCTGGAATCCGTGGAAAGAGATTCATAGGGAATATGTTTTTTGCATGTCTCAAAAAAAAAAATTTTATTTTATTAGTCAATCACAGGATCAAATATTTTGCTTAAGATATATCAATCCTTGTTTAAAATGAGCTGGAAAAATCTGTTTCCTAATGATTTTGAAATAATCACATGTTAGACCCATGTCTGAATGCATTTAGCTTCATTAATTCACTTTGCTTTCTTTGACAAGCAAAAAAAATAAACATCCTTCTCAATTTGAAAAAAAGGATTTTGGCTTATTAAGGACATGACCTTTTTAATCAATGCTTTTTTGGGCACCAATCAAAGCAGTTTATTTTGAGATTCTTATTAGATACGCAAGGATTTAAGCCTAAAATAGTTTGCTTGAGATATACATATAAGCTCGATGGATAGAGCGTCGTTTTCTAAAAGTAAGGTCACATGTTCGAACCCATGTCTTTTGAATTTAAAAAAAGATTCAACACATTCTTTGACAAGCAAACAAAAGAAAAAGTATTACATGCGATACTCCACTCAATACCTTCTTGAAATTTGAAAGCGGATTTGTATTTAGGACATGACCTTTGAAGTAATCAATAGCTTTTTCAAGGAACTTCATAATCAAACAGATTATTTTGAGATTCTTATTACGATGATTTGCAAGGATTTAAGCCTAAAATAGTTTGCTTGAGATATATGCATGCCTCATCGTTTGTAGCTTCTTAGTGGATAGAAGCGTCTGTTTCCTAAGCGAGAAGGTCACATGTTCGACCCATGTCTAGGCGTTTAAAAAGAATTCACATTAATGTCTTTGACAAGCAAAAGAAAAGAGTATTACATGCGATACTCCACTCAATATACACGGATTTGTATTTAGGACATGACCTTTGATAAAGTAATCAATAGCTTTTTTTCTAAGGAACTTCATAACCAAACAATTATTTTTGAGATTCTTATTAATGATATTTGCAAGGATTTAAGGAAAAAAACTAGTTTAAGATATATACATTTAATGGTTCGTGTTTTTGAGATATGGTCGATGGATAGAATCGTCTATTTCCTAAGCATGAAGGTCAAATGTTCGACCCATGTCTATCGCGTTTAAAGAGAATTCACATTAATGTTAATGTCTTTGACAAGCAAAAAAAAAAAATTATTACAAAACGATACTCCACTCAATACCTTCTTGAAATTTAAAGCCTTGGATTCATATTTAGGACATGATCTTTGTCTTAATCAATAGCTTTTTCTAAGGAACTTCATAATCAAAGCAATTATTTTGAGATTCTTATTACGATCTCACCAAGGATTTTAAAATAGTTTGCTTGAGATTGCATGCCTCTTGTTTCAAGTTTCTCTTTGGATAAATTTTGTTTCCTATGAGAAGGAAATGTTCGACCCAATCTTTAAAACAATTCAGTTTAATGTCTTTGGACAAGCAAAAAGAAAAGGGACATTATTACATCGATACTCCCTCAATACCTTCTTAAAATTTTATCTAATGGGTTTGCGAAATTTGACATAGAGCTTTTTCCTTTAATCAATAAGCTTTTTCGACCCGTATGTTCAAGCAAGCGTTTGTTGAAAATTCCATTAATGTCTTTGATTTCTTCAAAAATTTATTACCAAGGCATATTTCAATACCTTCTTGAAATTTCTGTTTCCTGGATTCATTTAGGACATTCTTTGAAGTAATCAATAGCTTTTTCCAAAAAAGGAACTTATAATCAATAAATGTTTTAAGCCTTCTTATTCATAGATTTTTCAAAATATAGAAAAGGATTATAACAAAAAGATATTACCTTGATATACTTATTCATTTATTTGCAATGCGATTTAAGCCTAAAAGACTTTGTTTAAGATATGATATATCTTTCCCTCATGCGTTTGTAGCTCAATGGATGGTCCCCATTTGTCGAGAAGGTCATATGTTGAAAATGTCTAGCAGCGTTTAAAGAATTCAACATGCGTCTGAAACACCCAAAAGAAAAGTTTTACATGCGATACTCCACTCAATACCTTCTTGAAATTTTGCTTTGGATTAGTATTTAGGACATGACCTTTGAAGTAATCAATAGCTTTTTCAAGGAACTTCATAACCAAAACAGATTATTTTGAGATTCTTATTACGATATTTGCAAGGATTTAAGCCTAAAATAGTTTGCTTGAGATATATGCATGCCTCATCGTTTGTAGCTCGATGGATAGAAGCGTCATTTTTAAACGAGAAGGTCATATTCGACCCATGTAAATCGTTTAAATGGCATTCAAGTTAATTTACGTTTGACAAGCAAAAAGCATTATTACATGCGATACTCCCCTCAATACCTTCTTGAAATTTGAAAGCTTTGGATTCATATTTAGGACATGACCTTTGAAGTAATCAATAGCTTTTTCAAGGATATTTCATAATCAAGCAGTTATTTTGAGATTCTTGGAAGTCAAAATTTAGAAAGGATTTAAGCCTAAAATAGTTTGCTTAAGATATATACATGCCTCATCTCGTTTCCTTTTCGATGGATAATTTTTTTTAAATAAGCATAAAAAAAAGCCCATTATCAAGACCCATGTCAATTTCGGAAATTATAGTCTTTTTACAAAGCAAAGAAAAAGGTAAGATATTACATACTCCCTCAATACCTTCTTGAAATTTGAATCTCCTTTGGATTAAAATATTTAGGACATGACCTTTGAAAATAATCAATTCAATTCAACCAAAAATCAAGCAGTTAATTTTGAGATTCTTATTCACGATGGAAAGGATTTAAGCCTAAAATAGTTTGCTTAAGATATATGCATGCCTCATCGTTTGTAGCTCGATGGATAAGCGTCTTTATTTTGAAAAAGGTCATATGTCGACCCATGTCTAAGCGTTTAAAAAAATTCACATTTTGTCTTTTTAATGTCTTTACATCCTCCCTCAATACCTTCTTGAAATTTGAAAGCTTGGATTCAATTTGGGACTATGACCAAAAGTAATCAATAGCTTTTTGAATTCACAATATATTTTGAGATTCTTATGGATGGGATCTTTGAGGATTTAAGCCTAAAATACTATGCTTAAGATATCCCTCATGTGTTTTGCCATATGGATATATCTTTTTATTTTTTGGAACAAGAATGAAAAGCATTTAAAAGGAATTCAAGTAAGTCTTTTTTGACAAGCAAAAAAAAAATATTACATCGATACTCCCTCAATACCTTCTTGAAATTTGAGGATTCATTTTTTAGGACAGCCCTTTGAAGTAATCAATAGCTTTTTGACCTTTGAATAATCAAGCAGTTTTTTGAGATTCTTATTAACAAGGATTTAAGCCTAAAATACTAGGTTTAAGATATGGATATATGCCTCAAAGCTCAATGGATAAGATGACGTTTTCTTACAAGAAGGTCACATGTTCGACCCATGTCTAAGCAGCGTTTAAAAAGAATTCACATTAAATGTCTTTGACAATCAAAAAAAAAAAAGTATTACATGCGATACTCCACTCAATACCTTCTTGAAATTTGGGTTTCCAGAATTTAATGACCTTTGAAGTAATCAATAGCTTTTAAAGGAACTTCAAAATTTTCAATACCTTTGCAATTCTTCAATCAAATAGTTTTTGAGATTCTTAATACAGGTGTTCAAAGCCTCCTTGCTCAAAGCAAACTTAGAAGGCAATAGTTTTCAATAGCAAGATATAAAAATGGTGCTTCTCTTTGTTTCAGGCTTTTCAAGTTTACTTGACATTTTCAAAAAAGCAAAGAAAGAAACGTCTTTATTACATTGAAAAAAACTCAATATTCTTCTTGATACTGGAAATTTTTTTTAATTCAAAATGAGTGCATTTTCAAAAAACATTATTTGGACATGACCTTTGAAGTATAATCAAAGCTTTTTATTTCAAAGGACTGGAGAAAAGGAAAATGAAAGGCCAAAAAGGACTTAAGTTAAAATGGATGAAGTACCAAAGATTCTTTTTTTAAAAAAGTTTAAGATTCAAAATGTTTGTTTAAAAGAATTTGCGTAAACTAAGGCCAAAAGCAAAAAAAGACCCATTTTACTCCACTCAATACCTTCTTGAAATTTGAAATTCAAAATTTAGGACATGACATCAATTTTGAAATCAATAGCAAATTACTTGTTCTTCACAATGATAATCACCTTTAAGCCAAAAATAGTGAGAATAAATGATTCTTATTTGGATTGGAGCGTCACATTTCCTTTAAGAATCAATGTTAAAAGTTTAAAGAACTTTGAAAAATGATGCAAATCCTCAAAAAAGTCAAATATGTTTGACATCATTTTTTCTTTGAAGAACCTTGATGGATAAACATGTTCATGTTTGAAAGCTTTGGAAAAAGGAATCTGTGCTAACACAAAAAAATGGTGACCCATGTCAACCAGCGTTTAAAAAATGCATTTGGATGCGTCTTTGGGATCAAGGAATAATATAAAAAATGAACATCACTAAAAATACCTTCTTGAAATTTGAAATCACAAGATTAGTTTTGGGGACATGACCTTTGAAGTAATCAATAGCTTTTTAAGGAACTTATGTTTGGCAAACCAAGCAGTTATTTTTGAGATCTCCAAAATTTAAGCCTAAAATAGTTTGCTTGAGATATAAACATGCCTCATCTTTGTACATGGGGTGGATGAAGCGAGAATGGATAAGTTGTTTGATTTTCACCTCATTTGAAGGACTTTTTCCCATAATCTAAAAGCGCTTTTTCCTTGGAAAATTCAATGCTTAACGTCTTGAACAAAAATCTTTTGAAGTTTCTTACATTCAACTTCATTTACTTCACTCAATACTTTGGCATTTGAAATTTGAAACATAAACCTAAATGTTTTAGGACATGTCCTTTGAAAGTTTCAAAAGGGATGAATATGGCTTTAATACCAAGGAATGTTTAATTGTTTTTTAAAATTATGTTGAGATTACTATATAACGTGACTTCACTCAACCAAAGGATTTAAGCCTAAAAATTACTTTATAAAAGAGGTCATATGGAAAAATGCATGGGAAATTTGTTAAATTCCAATTGGATAAGCTTTAAAATAGAATTATTTGGACGAGGTGAATATTGACATATTTGACCAAACAAGATTTGGTGCATCAAATTAAAAAGTTTAAAATGGAAATAATGAGAACATCAGAGTCTTTGATTCATGTGTTTGGCCAAAAAGGAATTACATGCGATACTCCACTCAATACCTTCTTGAAAATTTGAAAGTTTGGATTCATATTTAGGACATGACCTTTTAATCAATAGCTTTCTAAGGAACTTCATAATCAAAAAGAGGAAATATTTTGAGATTCAAATTTTGACCACTTGAAGTTTGGAAAGAGTATATTCAAAACCTCAAAATTTTGCATTCAAGATTTAGGCAAATTTGCGATACGCTCACTCAATTTTAAACATGAAAGGTTTTCTTGAAACCAATTCACATTTAGGACATTCTTTGGTCCTACAAGCAATTTTAATCCTTAGCGTTCAAGCAAAAGGACATTATTTTAAAAAAAATACATTCCATTTATTTTGATGGCTTTAAAGGGAATTCAATTGGGAATTATTGATCTTTTAAAGGGAAAAGTTATATGCATGATATCACATTTGCTTGAGATATAAATTCGTTGCCTCATTGGATTGAAGCGTCATTTCCTTCTTGAGAAGGTCACATGTTGAAAGGGATGTCTCTAAAGCGTTTAAAAGAATTCAAGATTCATGAGTCTTTGACAAAGCAAAAAAAAAAAGTATTACATCAATACTCCCTCAATACCTTCTTGAAATTTGAAAAAGCTGGATTTGTATTTAGGACATGACCTTTGAAGTAATCAATAGCTTTTTCTAAGGAACTTCATAACTTCAAACAGATTATTTTGAGATTCTTATTACGATATTTTGCAAGGATTTAAGCCTAAAATAGTTTGCTTGAGATATATGCATGCCTCATGCGTTTGTAGCTCGGTGGATAAGCGTCTGTTTCCTAAGAAAGAAGGTCACATGTTCGACCCATGTCTAAGCAGCGTTTAAAAGAATTCACATTAATGTCTTTGACAAGCAAAAAGAAAAGAGTATTACATGCGATACTCCACTCAATACCTTCTTGAAATTTGAAAGCCTGGATTCATATTTAGGACATGACCTTTGAAGTAATCAATAGCTTTTTCAAGGAACTTCATAACCAAACAGATTATTTTGAGATTCTTATTACGATGACTGCAAGGATTTAAGCCTAAAATAGTTTGCTTAAGATATACACATATCTCATGCGTTTGTAGCTCAGTGGATAGAGCGTCTGTTTCCTAAGCAGAAGGTCACATGTTCGACCCATGTCTAACGCGTTTAAAGAGATTCACATTAACGTCTTTGACAAGCAAAAAGAAAAGAGTATTACATGCGATACTCCACTCAATACCTTCTTGAAATTTGAAAGCCTGGATTCATATTTAGGACATGACCTTTGAAGTAATCAATAGCTTTTTCCAAGGAACTGTATAATCAAACAGATTATGTTGAGATTCTTATTACGATGACTGCAAGGATTTAAGCCTAAAATAGTTTGCTTGAGATATATGCATGCCTCATGCGTTTGTAGCTCAGTGGATAGAGCGTCTGTTTCCTAAGCAGAAGGTCACATGTTCGACCCATGTCTAATGCGTTTAAATGGCATTCAATTTAACGTCTTTGACAAGCAAAAAGAAAAGAGTATTACATGCGATACTCCACTCAATACCTTCTTGAAATTTGAAAGTCTGGATTCATATTTAGGACATGACCTTTGAAGTAATCAATAGCTTTTTCCAAGGAACTGTATAATCAAACAGATTATGTTGAGATTCTTATTACGATGACTGCAAGGATTTAAGCCTAAAATAGTTTGCTTGAGATATATGCATGCCTCATGCGTTTGTAGCTCAGTGGATAGAGCGTCTGTTTCCTAAGCAGAAGGTCACATGTTCGACCCATGTCTAACGCGTTTAAAAAGAATTCAAGTTAAACGTCTTTGACAAGCAAAAGAAAAGAGTATTACATGCGATACTCCACTCAATACCTTCTTGAAATTTGAAAGCCTGGATTCATATTTAGGACATGACCTTTGAAGTAATCAATAGCTTTTTCTAAGGAACTTCATAATCAAACAGATTATTTTGAGATTCTTATTACGATGACTGCAAGGATTTAAGCCTAAAATAGTTTGCTTGAGATATATGCATGCCTCATGCGTTTGTAGCTCGATGGATAAAGCGTCTGTTTCCTAAGCGAGAAGGTCACATGTTCGACCCATGTCTAACAGCGTTTAAAAGAATTCACATTAACGTCTTTGACAAGCAAAAAGAAAAGAGTATTACATATGATACTCCACTCAATACCTTCTTGAAATTTGAAAGCCTGGATTCATATTTAGGACATGACCTTTGAAGTAATCAATAGCTTTTTCCCTTATTACGATGACTGCAAGGACTTAAGCCTAAAAGACTATGCTTAAGATATACACATATCTCATGCGTTTGTAGCTCAGTGGATAGAGCGTCTGTTTCCTAAGCAGAAGGTCACATGTTCGACCCATGTCTAACGCGTTTAAAAAGAATTCACATTAACGTCTTTGACAAGCAAAAAGAAAAGAGTATTACATGCGATACTCCACTCAATACCTTCTTGAAATTTGAAAGCCTGGATTTGTATTTAGGACATGACCTTTGAAGTAATCAATAGCTTTTTTCTAAGGAACTTCATAATCAAACAGATTATTTTGAGATTCTTATTACGATGTTGCAAGGATTTAAGCCTAAAATAGTTTGCTTGAGATATATGCATGCCTCATGCGTTTGTAGCTCGATGGATGAAGCGTCTGTTTCCTAAGCGAGAAGGTCACATGTTAGACCCATGTCTAACGCATTTAAAAGCATTCACATTAATGTCTTTGACAAGCAAAAAAAAAAGATTATTGCGATACTCCACTCAATACCTTCTTGAAATTTGAAAGCACGGATTCATATTTAGGACATGACCTTTGAAGTAATCAATAGCTTTTTCCAAAGGAACTTGTATAATCATAAAAGATTATTTTGAGATTCTTATTACGATCTCAAGGATTTAAGCCTAAAATAGTTTGCTTAAGATATACACATATCTCATGCGTTTGTAGCTAGTGGATAGGCGTCTGTTTCCTAAGCGAGAAGGTCACATGTTCGACCCATGTCTAATGGCGTTTAAAAAGAATTCACATTAGCGTCTTTGACAAGCAAAAAAAAAAAAAGAGTATTACATGCGATACTCCACTCAATACCTTCTTGAAATTTGAAAGCACGGATTCATATTTAGGACATGACCTTTGAAGTAATCAATAGCTTTTTTTTTAAAAAGGAACTCTATAATAAAACAAAATTATTTTGAGATTCTTATTACGATATTTGCAAAGGATTTAAGCCTAAAATAGTTTGCTTAAGATATACACATGCCTCTCATGCGTTTGTAGCTCGATGGATAGAGCGTCTGTTTCCTAAGCGAGAAGGTCACATGTTCGACCCATGTCTAACAGCGTTTAAAAAGAATTCACATTAACGTCTTTGTGAAGCAAAAGAAAAGAGTATTACATGCGATACTCCACCCAATACCTTCTTGAAATTTGAAAGCCGGATTCGTATTTAGGACATGACCTTTGAAGTAATCAATAGCTTTTTTTTAAGGAACTTCATAACCAAGCAATTATTTTGAGATTCTTATTACGATGGATGCAAGGATTTAAGCCTAAAAAATAGTTTGCTTGAGATATATATGCATGCCTCATGCGTTTGTAGCTCGATGGATAGAGCGTCTGTTTCCTAAGCGAGAAGGTCACATGTTAGGACCCATGTCTAAGCGTTTAAAAATGGCATTCAAGTTTTAACGTCTTTGACAAGCAAAAAAAGAAAAAGAGTATTACATGCGATACTCCACTCAATACCTTCTTGAAATTTGAAAGCTTGGATTTTATTTAGGACATGACCTTTGAAGTAATCAATAGCTTTTTCCAAGGAACTTCATAATCAAGCAGTTATTTTGAGATTCTTATTACGATGATGCAAGGACTTAAGCCTAAAAGAGTTTGCTTAAGATATACACATATCTCATGCGTTTGTAGCTTCGATGGATAGGCGTCTGTTTCCTAAGAGAAGGTCACATGTTAGACCCATGTCTAGCGTTTAAAAGAATTCACATTGCGTCTTTGACAAGCAAAAAGAAAAAAGTATTACATGATACTCCACTCAATATACTCCACTCAATACCTTCTTGAAATTTGAAAGCACGGATTAAGTATTTAGGACATGACCTTTGAAGTAATCAATAGCTTTTTCAAAGGAACTTCATAATCAAAGCAGTTATTTTGAGATTCTTATTACGATATTTGCAAGGATTTAAGCCTAAAATAGTTTGCTTGAGATATACACATGCCTCATGCGTTTGTAGCTCGATGGATAGACGTCTTGTTTCCTAAGCGAGAAGGTCCACATGTTAGACCCATGTCTAGCAGCGTTTAAAAAGAATTCACATTAACGTCTTTGACAAGCAAAAAAAAGAGTATTACATGCGATACTCCACTCAATACCTTCTTGAAATTTGAAAGCTTTGGATTCATATTTAGGACATGACCTTTGAAGTAATCAATAACTTTTTCCAAGGAACTTCATAATCAAACAGATTATGTTGAGATTCTTATTACGATGGATTGCAAGGATTTAAGCCTAAAATAGTTTGCTTGAGATATGCATGCCTCATCGTTTTGTAGCTCGATGGATAGGCGTCTGTTTCCTCGGTGAGAAGGTCACATGTTCGACCCATGTCTAACGCGTTTAAAGAGCATTCAAGTTAATGTCTTTGACAAGCAAAAAGAAAAGAGTATTACATGCGATACTCCACTCAATACCTTCTTGAAATTTGAAAGCCTGGATTCATATTTAGGACATGACCTTTGAAGTAATCAATAGCTTTTTCCAAGGAACTGTATAATCAAACAGTTATCTTGAGATTCTTATTACGATGACTGCAAGGATTTAAGCCTAAAATAGTTTGCTTAAGATATACACATATCTCATGCGTTTGTAGCTCGATGGATAAAGCGTTTGTTTCCTAAAGCGAGAAGGTCACATGTCGACCCATGTCTAACGGCGTTTAAAAAGAATTCACATTAACGTCTTTGACAAGCAAAAAGAAAAGAGTATTACATGCGATACTCCACTCAATACCTTCTTGAAATTTGAAAGCCTGGATTCGTATTTAGGACATGACCTTTGAAGTAATCAATAGATTTACGATGACTGCAAGGATTTAAGCCTAAAATAGTTTGCTTGAGATATATGCATGCCTCATGCGTTTGTAGCTTAGTGGATAGAGCGTCTGTTTCCTAAGCAGAAGGTCACATGTTCGACCCATGTCTAACGCGTTTAAATGGAATTCAAGTTAACTAACGTCTTTGTGAAGCAAAAAGAAAAGAGTATTACATGCGATACTCCACTCAATACCTTCTTGAAATTTGAAAGCCACGGATTCGTATTTAGGACATGACCTTTGAAGTAATCAATAGCTTTTTTTAAGGAACCTTTGTATAATCAAATCAGCATTATTTTGAGATTCTTATTAATGACTGCAAGGACTTAAGCCTAAAAGACTATGCTTAAGATATACACATATCTCATGCGTTTGTAGCTCAGTGGATAGAGCGTTTGTTTCCTAAGCAAAAGGTCACATGTTCGACCCATGTCTAATGCGTTTAAAAAGAATTCACATTAATGTCTTTGACAAGCAAAAAGAAAAGAGTATTACATGCGATACTCCACTCAATACCTTCTTGAAATTTGAAATTTGAAATTTGGATTCATATTTAGGACATTTTTGAAGTAATCAATAGCTTTTTCTAAGGAACTTCATAATCAAACAGATTATTTTGAGATTCTTATTACGATGACTGCAAGGATTTAAGCCTAAAATAGTTTGCTTGAGATATACACATGCCTCATGCGTTTGTAGCTCAGTGGATAGAGCGTCTGTTTCCTAAGCAGAAGGTCACATGTTCGACCCATGTCTAACGGAAGCTTTTATAAAAAGAGCCCTTGTCTTTGACAACAAAAAAAGAAAAAAGTATTACATGCGATACTCCACTCAATACCTTCTTGAAATTTGAAAAAGCCCTGGATTCATATTTAGGACATGACCTTTGAAGTAATCAATAGCTTTTTCCAAGGAACTTCATAATCAAGCATTATTTTGAGATTCTTATTACGATGACCTTCCTTTTTAAGCCTAAAATAGTTTGCTTGAGATATATATGCATCCTCATGTTTGTAGCTTTGGATGGGATAGCTGTTGTTTTCCTAGCCTTGAAGGTCACATGTTTCCCCATGTCCCTCTTCCCTTGTTGTCCCATGCGTTTAAGGCTGTTTAAAGTTAAACTTTTGCTTTGTCTTTGACAAGCAAAAGAAAAAGAGTATTACATGCGATACTCCACTCAATACCTTCTTGAAATTTGAAAGCCTGGATTCATATTTAGGACATGACCTTTGAAGTAATCAATAGCTTTTTCTAAGGAACTTCATAACCAAACAGATTATTTTGAGATTCTTATTACGATGCCTCTTGACAAAGGATTTTAAGCCTAAAATAGTTTGCTTAAGATATATGCATATCTCATGCGTTTGTAGCTCGGTGGATAGAGCGTTGTCTTTTTCCTAATGAGAAGGTCACATGTTCGACCCATGTCTAAAGCGTTTAAAAGGAATTCACATTAACGTCTTTGACAAGCAAAAAGAAAAGAGTATTACATGCGATACTCCACTCAATACCTTCTTGAAATTTCCTTTGGATTCATATTTAGGACATGACCTTTGAAGTAATCAATAGCTTTTCAAGGAATCAATAATTTTCAAGGTTCCTTTTTGAGATTCTTCCATTTTCCCAAGTTAATCCCTTTTTTAAGCCTAAAATGATTTTCAGATATTTGCAAAATAGTTTTTAGATTTCGATGGATAGCACACTTTAAGCCTAAAGTAGTTTTTATGATAGAAGCTTCTTTTGAAATTCTTAGGTCACATCTTTCCATTTTCCTTTTTGAAAAGTTTAGTCACCTTAAAAAAATTCCTTTCATTCCTTTTTAAAATTTTGATTTCCAAGGACTTTGACCTAAAGATAAAGGCATTTTTTCCTTTTCCTTTCATCAAATCCTTCCCTATTCCTTTTGGTTTATTCTTATCTAACTTTTGAGATTTGAGCCTATTTCTTTTTGCTTGAGATATACATGGTTTTCATAGTTTTAGCCTTTGGATAAGGCCTGTCACATTTAAGACCCACTAACCATGTTGTTTTCCGTTTAAAAATTCACATTAATGTCTTTGACAAGCAAAAATTTCCCTTATTACATGCGATACTCCACTCAATACCTTCTTGAAATTTGAAAGCCCGGATTCATATTTAGGACATGACCTTTGAAGTAATCAATAGCTTTTTCTAAGGAACTTCATAACCAAAAGCAGTTATATTTTGAGATTCTTATTCGATGGCAAGGATTTAAGCCTAAAATAGTTTTTCCTTGAGATATACATCCCCTTTTCGTTTTGTGGTTTCCTTTGAAGTTTTTTGCTTGAGATCGCGACCCCTCACATTGTTTGCATTCTTCATAGCTTTAAAGTCAAATAGAAAAGAGTATTCGATATTCACTCAATACCTTCTTTCCAAAAAGGTCCATTAATATATTTCTAGGAAAAAAGTACTTCAATAGCTTGTCTTTGGCATGGTTTAAATTAATTCACATTAATTTTTGTTGGATTTAAGCCTAAAAAGCAAAAGAAAAATTATTACATATTCGATGCGATACTCCTCGTTTCAATACCTTAGTTTTGAAATTTGCAAAGTTCGATTCCCTCTTTGACAAGTTGAAAGACCCATGAACTTTCGAATAAGATGATTGAGAAAGAAATATTGATGAAATTTTTTCCTAGGATTAAAAGGATTAATCTTTTCTTTTTTTTGAAGTAAAAGTTATCTTATTGAAGTTTTTTTTATGGGTTGAATCTAGACACATATTTTCCACTTTTGTCTAATTTATCACATAGAAATGAGCATCATGGGAAAATGGTGTAAATTTAAAAGAGTTTGCAACAACAACAACAATTAGTTTGGGCAAATGGGCTTTCACATATTATATTCTTGCAACAAAGATGAAAACTTGCAATCCTTCTTTTCATTTTTTTTTTTTTCTAAAAGGTTTGACATTTAGGCGGACCCATGATGATCCCATGACATCAAAATAAAACGTCATCTTCTTGAAGATCCAAGTTTAAACTTTGCATTAATAATAGAAGCCAACCGATAAACCTTTCAAAGTCATAAACAAAAGAACGATACTTTATATTCAACTCAAAAATACCAAGAGTTGGTAAATATAAAACTATTAGATACATCTTGGTGAAAATGCAAGAGAAAATACAACTATTTAAATGACATAAGACCTTTGAAGTAATCAATAAGTCTTTTTTTAAGGAACTTCATAATCAAATGATTATTTTGAGTTCTTCTTATTAAAAGAACAAGGATTTAAGCCTAAAATAGTTGTGTTTGAGATGTTTACGGAGGCAAAAAGCATGGTCATGTATCCGGATGGATTTCAAGTACTCCTTTCCTAACCTTACTAAAATTTACCTTGCCCATTCAAAAAAATTTCTAATTAAACCCTAGGATGATCTTGCATTCATCCATGTGCAATACATAATAAAAATTTGACTTTTTGAAAGCAAAACATTAGAGGGAAAAAAACTTGTTCTTTCCATGCTTCCACATTTCAATTGCATGTTTTAGCTGGATTTACCGCATAAAAAGCATAATAGAACCTTAAGCTTGATGTCAACATGACCTTTTTGCACCAAAATAACAAAGGATAGCGAATAAAAGGCAAAACTTTAAGCGACATACATTGTAACAATCAATCATGCCATGTGGGTTTCATATGCTCTGTTCCAATTTAACATTCCCCAAAAAGAGGTTGGGCATAAAAACCCTATGCACAAAATCCAAATTCTTCAAATAAGATCTAGCCTTAAGAAAGAAAGAAATAAAACTATTAACTAAACTCAAGACTTGAGAGATTTTGCCTTCAAAAATTTGGCATTATTAGCTTTCCTTGCACTTGCAATAAAGCAAACCCATTCAAAACCCTTTTATTCATGATCTTAGGAATTAGAGCAACACAAAACCATACATTGACCTCTTCTCAATAGAAGAGTTAGGACATGACCTTTAGATTCAATAGCTTTTTCCAAGACTTCAACAGTCAAAAGATTATTATTTGATTTCCATGCTCAATACTTTAATTTAAAATACTCGGGATCCATTTGAATAGATATTTAATGCCTTTAACATATAGTTTAACATTTTCTTTGCCTTCTCTTAGGTCACATGTTAAACCCCACATACATTTAACAATCAATCATGCCATGTGGGTTTCATAATGCTCTTCATGATTCAATCCCTAATAATTCAATGGAGGAAAACCCATTGGTTACTCCAATCAATCCCATTTAGAAATTTGAAAGCCAAGATTAATTATTTAGGAATGACCTTTTCAAGGCAATCCTAGGTAGTTCAAGGCAATATTAAGAGATTATTTTGAAAACTTATTTCAAATTTTTAAGCCTAAAATAGTTCACTCAAGAGATTTAAGGCATGACCTCATGCGTTTCAAGCTCAAAATTTGATAAAGCGGATGGTGCACGAAAGACATGAATTAAAAATGTTCACCCATGTCTTTTTAAAGAGAATTTACCTTGAATCTTTGACAAGCAAAAGAAAAGAGTATTACATGTGGATACTCCACTCAATACCTTCTTGAAATTTAAAAGTCCGGATTAGGTATTTAGGACATCTTGACCTTTGAAGTAATCAATAGTTTTAAAAAGGAAGTGGCTTCAAATCAAACAGATTATTTTGAGATTCTTGTTTAAAATGTTACTTGCCAAGGATTTAAGCCAAAAAATACTATGCTTAAGATATACACATATCTCACCACAAAAAGCGAACTTTAGCTCTAGATGGATAGTGGATAGATTGTTTTCCTAAGCGAGAAGGTCACATGTTGACCCATGTCTAATTTTAGCGTTTAAAAGAATTCACATTAATGTCTTTGACAAGCAAAAAAAAAAAAGAGTATTACATGCGATACTCCACTCAATACCTTCTTGAAATTTGAAAGCACGGATTCAGTATTTAGGACATGACCTTTGAAGTAATCAATAGCTTTTTTTCTAAGGAACTTCATAACCAAAGCAGATTATTTTGAGATTCTTATTACGATGATTTGCAAGGATTTAAGCCTAAAATAGTTTGCTTGAGATATATGCATGCCTCATGCGTTTGTAGCTCGATGGATAGAGCGTCTATTTCCTAAGCGAGAAGGTCACATGTTCGACCCATGTCTAACGCGTTTAAAAAGAATTCACATTAATGTCTTTGACAAGCAAAAAAAAAAGAGTATTACATGCGATACTCCACTCAATACGTTCTTGAAATTTGAAAGCACGGATTCATATTTAGGACATGACCTTTGAAGTAATCAATAGCTTTTTCCAAGGAACTTCATAATCAAGCAGTTATTTTGAGATTCTTATTTACGATAAGGATTTTGCTAAAAGGATTTAAGCCTAAAATAGTTTGCTTGAGATATGCGCATGCCTCATGCGTTTGTAGAAGGTCACATGTGGATAGAGCGTCTGTTTCCTAAGCAGAAGGTCATATGTTCGACCCATGTCTAACGCGTTTAAAGAGCATTCAAGTTAATGTCTTTGACAACCAAGACGATGACTGCAAGGACTTAAGCCTAAAAGACTATGCTTAAGATATACACATATCTCATGCGTTTGTAGCTTAGTGGATAGGCGTCATGTTTCCCTAAAGCGAGAAGGTCACATGTTCGACCCATGTCTTTTGAGCGTTTAAAAGAATTCACATTAACGTCTTTGACAACAAGCAAAAAAAATTAGTATTACATGCGATACTCCACTCAATACCTTCTTGAAATTTGAAAGCACGGATTCATATTTAGGACATGACCTTTGAAGTAATCAATCAATAGCTTTTTCTAAGGAACTTCATAACCAAACAAATTATTTTGAGATTCTTATTACGATGACTGCAAGGATTTAAGCCTAAAATAGTTTGCTTGAGATATATGCATGCCTCATGCGTTTGTAGCTCAGTGGATAGAGCGTCTGTTTCCTAAGCAGAAGGTCACATGTTCGACCCATGTCTAACGCGTTTAAAGAGAATTCACATTAATGTCTTTGACAAGCAAAAAGAAAAGATTATTACATGCGATACTCCACTCAATACCTTCTTGAAATTTGAAAGCCTGGATTCGTATTTAGGACATGACCTTTGAAGTAATCAATAGCTTTTTCCAAGGAACTTCATCATCAAACAGATTATTTTGAGATTCTTATTACGATGACTGCAAGGATTTAAGCCTAAAATAGTTTGCTTGAGATATATGCATGCCTCATGCGTTTGTAGCTCAGTGGATAGAGCGTCTGTTTCCTAAGCAGAAGGTCACATGTTCGACCCATGTCTAATCGCGTTTAAATGGCATTCAAGTTAACGTCTTTGTGAAGCAAAAAGAAAAGAGTATTACATGTGATACTCCACTCAATACCTTCTTGAAATTTGAAAGCCTGGATTCATATTTAGGACATGACCTTTGAAGTAATCAATAGCTTTTTCCAAGGAACTTTATAATCAAACAGATTATTTTGAGATTCTTATTACGATGACTGCAAGGACTTAAGCCTAAAATAGTATGCTTAAGATATACACATATCTCATGCGTTTGTAGCTTAGTGGATAGAGCGTCTGTTTCCTAAGCAGAAGGTCACATGTTCGACCCATGTCTAACGCGTTTAAAGAGAATTCACATTAACGTCTTTAAAGCAAAAAAGAAAAGTGTATTTCACGATTCCACTCAATACCTTCTTGATATTTGAAAAGACCAAAAAACGAAAAGAGAAAAATTAAATGTGTATTATGCGATACTCCACTCAATACCTTCTTGATATTTGAAAGCCTGGATTTGTACTTAGGACATGACCTTTGAAGTAATCAATAGCTTTTTCTAAGGAATAGGACATGACCTTTGAAGTAATCAATAGCTTTTTCTAAGGAACTTCATAACCAAACAGATTATTTTGAGATTCTTATTACGATAACTGCAAGGATTTAAGCCTAAAATAGTTTGCTTGAGATATATGCATGCCTCATGCGTTTGTAGCTCAGTGGATAGAGCGTCTGTTTCCTAAGCAGAAGGTCACATGTTCGACCCATGTCTAACGCGTTTAAATGGCATTCAAGTTAACTAACGTCTTTGTGAAGCAAAAAGAAAAGAGTATTACATGCGATACTCAATACCTTCTTGAAATTTGAAAGCCTGGATTCATATTTAGGACATGACCTTTGAAGTAATCAATAGCTTTTTCCAAGGAACTTCATAATCAAAGCAGATTATTTTGAGATTTTTATTACGATGGTGCCAAGGATTTAAGCCTAAAAAAGACTATGCTTAAGATATATACATATCTCATGCGTTTGTAGCTCAGTGGATAGAGCGTCTGTTTCCTAAGCAGAAGGTCACATGTTCGACCCATGTCTAATGCGTTTAAAAAGAATTCACATTAACATCTTTGACAAGCAAAAAGAAAAGAGTATTACATGCGATACTCCACTCAATACCTTCTTGAAATTTGAAAAAGCCGGATTCATATTTAGGACATGACCTTTGAAGTAATCAATAGCTTTTTTTCTAAGGAACTTCATAACCAAGCAGATTATTTTGAGATTCTTATTACGATATTTGCAAGGATTTAAGCCTAAAATAGTTTTGCTTGAGATATATACACATGCCTCATGCGTTTGTAGCTCGATGGATAGAAGCGTCTATTTTCCTAAGCGAGAAGGTCACATGTTCGACCCATGTCTAACAGCGTTTAAAAGAATTCACATTAATGTCTTTGACAAGCAAAATGAAAAGATTATTACATGCGATACTCCACTCAATACCTTCTTGAAATTTGAAAGCCTGGATTCGTATTTAGGACATGACCTTTGAAGTAATCAATAGCTTTTTCTAAGGAACTTCATAACCAAAGCATTATTTTGAGATTCTTATTACGATTTGCAAGGATTTAAGCCTAAAATAGTTTGCTTTGAGATATATGCATGCCTCATGCGTTTGTAGCTCGATGGATAGAGCGTCTGTTTCCTAAGCAGAAGGTCACATGTTCGACCCATGTCTAATGCGTTTAAAAAGAATTCACATTAATGTCTTTGACAAGCAAAAAGAAAAGATTATTACATGCGATACTCCACTCAATACCTTCTTGAAATTTGAAAGCACGGGATTCATATTTAGGACATGACCTTTGAAGTAATCAATAGCTTTTTTCCAAGGAACTTCATAATCAAGCAGATTATTTTGAGATTCTTATTACGATGATTGCAAGGATTTAAGCCTAAAATAGTTTGCTTGAGATATACGCATGCCTCATGCGTTTGTAGCTCAGTGGATAGAGCGTCTCTTTCCTAAGCAGAAGGTCACATGTTTGACCCATGTCTAACGCGTTTAAAGAGAATTCACATTAATGTCTTTGACAAGCAAAAAGAAAAGATTATTACATGCGATACTCCACTCAATACCTTCTTGAAATTTGAAAGCCTGGATTCGTATTTAGGACATGACCTTTGAAGTAATCAATCTTCATAACCAAACAGATTATTTTGAGATTCTTATTACGACGACTGCAAGGATTTAAGCCTAAAATAGTTTGCTTGAGATATACGCATGCCTCATGCGTTTGTAGCTCAGTGGATAGAGCGCGCCTCTTTTCCTAAAGAGAAGGTCACATGTTCGACCCATGTCTAAAGCGTTTAAAAAGCATTCCTTTATCATAAAGTCTTTGTAAAAAGCAAAAAAAAAGATTTATATTACATGTCCATAAAACCCTAAAACAAATTTGATGAATACCTTCTTGAAATTTGAAGGCGTCTTTCAAGAGCTTTCAGCCCATGGAATTTAGGACATGACCTTTGAAGTAATCAATAGCTTTTTCTAAGGAACTAGATAAAAAGAAAAGTGGATGTCAATAGTTTATTTTAGAGATGGGAAGCAATGTTTACGTTGAATGGGCAAAGCGATTTAAGCCTAAAATAGTTTTTTGCTTGAGATATATGCATGCCTGGTCTTTTTAGAAGATGGAAGATTGATATTTGTTTCCTAAAAAAAAAGGTCACATGTACCCATGTCTTTTTCCTTTTCCTACTTTTTGGGAATTCTTCTTCTTAAGCCTTTGACAAGCAAAAAGAAAAAGTATTAACCCGATACTCCTTTCAATACCTCTTCTTGAAATTTGAAGCTTTGGATTCATATTTAGGACATGACCTTTGAAGTAATCAATTCTTTTTCTAAGGAACTTCAAAACATGGCATTTATTTTGAGATTCTTATTGCTACGATATTTGCAAGGATTTAAGCCTAAAATAGTTTGCTTGAGATAAAAATCAGCTCATCAAAGGTAGCTTAAAAATAAAATTGTAGCTCGTGGGAGGCACCTTTTCCGGCACTTAAGTCTAGGATGTTGGAAAATAACACGGATGTTTGATGAAGGGAAAAAAGCAAGATTGCAAATTAAGGACATTTGAGGAAGGAGATGTGAGGATTCAAAGAGCTTCAAATAAGCAATCATTGTTCGGGTATAAAAGTTTACTTTAAGAAAGTTTAAGAATTCTTCAATGTGTTGTTGCAAAATCTTGATGCTATAATGATATTCTTCCTATGGATTATTATAAAAATGACCTGAAGTTATGAAGAGCTTCGACTTAGGAATTTCATTCAAAGCAGATTATAAAAATTCTTAAACATTCCCTAAAATGGGATACCTTGAGATATTCTATATTTCACATGTAGTTTACTATACTTTTACCATATAATAATCATATTTAGAACATGACGTTTGAAGAAGAAATCAATATTACTAAGCTTTTGCTCAATTTGACAAAAAAAAGCAAAGTTTGTTTATTTTGAGATGCTTAGACGAATACCAAGGACTTAATTGTAGAAAGACGATTTATAGCTTCAAGATTAAACATATATCTCATACGTTTTGTAGCAATTCTTTCTTTGGATAGGCGTTTCTTTCACCTACAATTCCAAAAGCCATCAAAATATGAGATGTCACATGTTCGACCCATGTCTAAGCTGCGTTTAAGATGAATTCACATTAGGCAATGTGCACCATTTGACTAAAAAGATGAGACCCATTTCCATGGCATCAATATTTTTAGAAGACATGATACCTTAGATTGTTAAATTTGAAAGCTGAATGATTCTAATGGAATTTTGAACATGACCTTTGAAGTAATAAAATAAATTTTAAAAGGACATTTTGAACTAAAAAAGACCATTTAGGACACTGCATAACCAAAAGATGATTGCATGCATATAAACATACAAGGAAGGATTTAAGTTTTAAAATTTTTGCTTCTAGATATATACATGCCTCATGCGTTTTTAGCTCGGTGGATACTATCCACCATTTCCTAAGCGAGAAAAGGTCACATGTTCGACCCATTCTCCGTTAAAAGCGTTTAGTTAATGGCATTCACATTAACGTCTTTGACAAGCAAAAAAAAAAAGTATTACATGCGATACTCCACTCAATACCTTCTTGAAATTTGAAAGCTGGATTCATATTTAGGACATGACCTTTTGAGTAATCAATAGAATCATCAAGGAAACAATAACCTTCCTTCCAAGGACTTCAAACCCGATCCACTTTGGTTATTTTGAGATTCTTATTGAGATATTGAAAAGGACTTAAGCCTAAAAGGTCATTTGCTTAAGGTTTCATCCTCTTCATCACTTGAAAGAAAGTCCTCTCATGTCTAAAAAAGCAATCAAATTGGATAGACGCCTTTGGTTTCAAGGGATGCGAAAAGGCAACCATGTTCGACCCTCAAGTTTTCAAGACTTATTTAAAAAAACATTTTATCATTATCGTCTTTGCAAAAAAAAAAGAATCAGGTTAGGAAGAATGTATCCATCACTATAAGCTCAAAATACCTTCTGCAGGATGATATGTGTTTGAAATTTCAAAGACGGATTGAATGTTTAGGACATGACCTTTGAAGTAATCAATAGCTTTTCTAGGAACTTCATACGTTAAAGCTCAAGGATAGTTTTGGGAATGCCATTGTTCGCCATGAAGTTGTGTATGTTATGCCAATTGGCCTTTGCTTAAGATATCAAATCTCATGTAATCGTTTGATCCTTCATTCGATGGTTAGTTCATTTGTTCCTAAGCAAAAAGGTCAAATGTTTCTTCTCATATTTGTGTAAATGTCTAACCCAGCGTTTAAAAAGAATTACAAAATAACGTCTTTGACAAGCAAAAAGAAAAGTTATTATATTTTGTTGGACGTTGTGTCCTTGCAACTTTTAAAATTTGCACATTAATTGGAGTAGATTCATATTTAGGACATGACCTTTGAAGTAATCAATAGCTTTTCAAGAAGGAAATTCATGCGGATAAGAAAAATTGTTATTTTGAGATTCTTATTGTCCTATTGTTGGAAGCTTGATTTAATTCCTAAATTGTTGTACTTTGTCTACCTTTGAGATATCATATCTTCTCATTTCTATTTGTAGGTCACTGGATAGAAGCGGTTTGAAAAGTTTTCCTAAGTGAGATGGATCACATGTTTGACCCATGTCTATTAGCATTTTAAATTCATTCATTAATGTCTTTGACAAGCAAAATGGAAATGGCTATTACATGTGATAGCATCTCCACTCAATACTATTTCTTGAAATTAGATGTATTCAATATCTCATGAAAAATTTAGGACATGGGACTTTTAGATGGGGACTTATTTCCGGATATTCCAATTTCCTTTTAAAAGCTATCAAAGAAGATTATTTTGAGATTCTTATTCTATTAGGATTTAAGCCTAAAAGACTATTGGAAGATGAAATACATTCTCATCGTTTGTAGCTCAATGGATAGAGCTCCAACTTATTTCCTAAAAGTCAAGTCACATTTTGCATTTTGTCAATGAGCAGCGTTTAAAGAGCATTCAAGTTCATTCTTTGACAAGTTAAAAATTAAAAGAGTATTAGATGCATTAGAAGCAATTATTACCTTCTTGAAATTTGAAAGGAATGTGAGGATGTTAGGACATGACCTTTTAAGTAATTAATAGCTTTTTCAAGATTGAACTAATCAAGATATTAGAGATTTTAATTTTGTTGTTCTATTTTGCAAGGATTTAACCTAAACAATTTCATTAAGATATATGCATAAAAGGATGGTGTTTCATCATGGATCAAAGAGAATATGATTTAATGCTGAAATTTCACTACCTTATTCTATGCCATGTCTCCAAAGCCTTTAAAAAGCCGTTTGATTTTTCTTTTTCAAATTGAAAAAATTTAACACTAGAATATTTCTTGAAGCCTTTGAAGGTGGTTTTTGAATTTAGAATTTCTTATCATGTTCAACAAAATCCATAGCCCATCTTTCATTAAAAATGCACATTATGAACCTTTGATTTAGTATTTAATTAAAACACACAATTAACAACATCCAAGTACTTTAAGTGCTACTCTAATTAAAGGTGCAAAGTACTTTTAAAGGTAGCTATTGATAAAGGTGAAACACACACAATGAATAAGCTAACAACATCAAGTGCTTTTAAAGATAGCTCTAATTAAAGATGCAAAGTAATTTTAGATAAAGGTACAACAGACACATAATGAATAAGTTGTCTACAGCCACACTAAATACGCAATAAATGCGATGTCTTCAAAAGGTTACATGGTGTTGTTAACACATCCATAGCCATAAGACACATCCATATACAAGCACCAATAGAGTGATAATATGAGATTTAGGACACCTTCTTGAACTTTGACATGGCTGGATTCATATTTAGGGACCCAAAATATTTTTGAAGTAATCAATATTTATTTTTTTCAAGGAACTTCATAATCAAAGCAGATTAGTTGTTAATTCTTTTACGATGATGCGCAAGGACTTAAGCCTAAAAGACTATGCTTAAGATATACACATATCTCATGCGTTTGTAGCTCAGTGGATAGAGCGTCTGTTTCCTAAGTAGAAGGTCACATGTTCGACCCATGTCTAACGCGTTTAAAGAGAATTCACATTAACGTCTTTGACAAGCAAAAAGAAAAGAGTATTACATGCGATATTCCACTCAATACCTTCTTGAAATTTGAAAGCCTGGATTCGTATTTAGGACATGACCTTTGAAGTAATCAATAGCTTTTTCTAAGGAACTTCATAACCAAACAGATTATTTTGAGATTCTTATTACGATGACTGCAAGGATTTAAGCCTAAAATAGTTTGCTTGAGATATACGCATGCCTCATGCGTTTGTAGCTCAGTGGATAGAGCGTCTATTTTCTAAGCAGAAGGTCACATGTTCGACCCATGTCTAATGCGTTTAAAGAGAATTCACATTAATGTCTTTGACAAGCAAAAAGAAAAGATTATTACATGCGATACTCCACTCAATACCTTCTTGAAATTTGAAAGCCTGGATTCGTATTTAGGACATGACCTTTGAAGTAATCAATAGCTTTTTCCAAGGAACTTCATAACCAAACATATTATTTTGAGATTCTTATTACGATGACTGCAAGGATTTAAGCCTAAAATAGTTTGCTTGAGATATATGCATGCCTCATGCGTTTGTAGCTCAGTGGATAGAGCGTCTGTTTCCTAAGCAGAAGGTCACATGTTCGACCCATGTCTAACGCGTTTAAAGAGCATTCAAGTTAATGTCTTTGACAACCAAGACGATGACTGCAAGGACTTAAGCCTAAAAGACTATGCTTAAGATATACACATATCTCATGCGTTTGTAGCTCAGTGGATAGAGCGTCTGTTTCCTAAGCAGAAGGTCACATGTTCGACCCATGTCTAATGTTTAAAGAGAATTCACATTAACGTCTTTGACAAGCAAAAAGAAAAGAGTATTACATGCGATACTCCACTCAATACCTTCTTGAAATTTGAAAGCCTGGATTCGTATTTAGGACATGACCTTTGAAGTAATCAATAGCTTTTTCTAAGGAACTTCATAACCAAACAGATTATTTTGAGATTCTTATTACGATGACTGCAAGGATTTAAGCCTAAAATAGTATGCTTGAGATATATGCATGCCTTATGCGTTTGTAGCTCAGTGGATAGAGCGTCTGTTTCCTAAGCAGAAGGTCACATGTTCGACCCATGTCTAACGCGTTTAAAGAGAATTCACATTAACGTCTTTGACAAGCAAAAAGAAAAGAGTATTACATGCGATACTCCACTCAATACCTGTTGAGGGTATTCCTGGCAATCCCTCAACTGGAATGGTCTAGGACCTCCAGGTTGCTTTAGGCAACCACTCTATGCTCAAAATTTGCAGAAACTACCTTCAAAAAATCTGTTAGAACCAGCTTCCCAAATTGGAAGAAAATGCACAGTGCTAACTTTTAGATTCTGAGCAATATAAGTTGAATTTGTTTTTGAAATCAATGCAATAGTATACTAGACAATTGACGTGATATATGTGCAAAATATATCCTGAAGTCAGATATCATTTGGTACTTTAAAATCACACAACTGACTAGATCAGAATTTGGTCAATGCCCTCGGCAGAGAGCTCCTTTTTGCAGAATTCTCTAGGAATATCTTTTTTGAATGAAACCACCTGGAAAGGTGTTAAAAGGTCTAAAGGGTTACGTGCAAACACTAATAATCGAGAAATAAAGATATTTTGGAACTATGGGGTTTTATGAACCGACGTGACCGTGGTCTTTTGCAACAGAGAATGCTTTTTTTCAAATTTTATCGATATTTAAGTAGGAAATCTATGTAAAAGGAACAGTAGAGATATCCTAAATCAACCCTTGCTATTAAAGCCACTAGAGCTTCAGGAGTTCAACTATAGAGTGTGCAATGGTGCAGTTAAAGTGATGAGAAACGGAATTGCATTATGATGAGCAGAATTTTTTTCTTTATTAACCATAGAATAGTGTTGATTGATATGCATACTAGTTGAAGGAAACAAAATAAGCTATTTTTTGAATTTTCTTTAGTCTTTATGCAATATAGAAGCTATTTCAGAGCTATTTTTTGGAACTTCAACAATTTTCAAAGGGAAAGATATTACCAAATTGGATTTTCATTCACTTGATATATCAAATTGGAGGAATCACATCATTTTCGATGCCCACAGTTAATGAGCAAAGCATATTTCCGAAAAACGGACAGGTTTATGGTCAGCTTTACTGATCAACGATCAATTTGAACAGCAAGGAGGGTCGAATCCGCAGCAGGAGATCGCTTTTGCATGTACTTCACACCAGCAGTCTTCAATTTAGCGTAAAAGCCCCTGGATTTTCGCATAGAGATTTGCCCTCTTTAAAAAGGCCATTACATTTGCAATTCTTGAATTTCTGGCGGATCCTTTGTCTTTTTTAGCTTCGATTTGGTTTTCTTGAAGTTGCGAGGTGGATTCGGAAGGTAATGATGCGAATTTGTGGTCGGATCTCGCCAAAAATTCCGTTTCTTGGTTGGCAAAAATTTTAAGGGTTCTTGCTTTCTTCAGTGGATATATCCCACACATGCCAAGAGCAAAAAGTTAAACAAGGATATAAATACTGATTAAAGCCGTTTTCACCGACGTGGTCTCTCCCCACCCGGCGTCATTTCGTGTTTTCGACTGCACGCCGGGGAGGGGCCACGCCACTTGGCGGAAAATGAGAGGGTAGATAGATGGGGGGGTAGATGTAGGTAGGTTTTGCCATTTTTTCCAAGAAGGCACGTTTCCCAAGAAGTAGCTTAAGGAGGTCCAAATAGACTCAATTTGAAAATTTTTTTGTGCCGGTGGCATATTTTCACAAGGGCTACAAGTGGTTTTGTCAAAAGATGATTTGGAGCACTTTGATTTTTTGTCAAAAGAGTGAAGGGGGTGACTAGGCATGAATTTTGGTGAGGTGGCAAATGTGCGCTGATGATGTGGTACCATTGGATGACAAAAACTCTTCCCTAGTCAAAATGTTTTAATGAGGTGGATATGGAATGAAAATGATGTGGATTGACACGTGTGTAATGAATGGTGATGTGGACTTGTGAGTGATGATGTGGGCAAAAAAAAATTCCCTTTGCCAACTAGACATAGGTGACAACCTCTTGAATAGCCACCTTTCCTCAACCTAGTGATCATTTTAACCCTAGGTCTTTGAAGTGAGAGAATGTAGGGTAATGCCTCAACATTTTTTAGTTTCTTTTGGTAAACTTATGAATGTATGGATGGATCATGAGTGTGTGGGTCATTTTGACTAGGGAAAGGTGAATTGACAATCCCAAAGTATGGTATGATGAAATATAGATGTATGGGTAATGATAGTATGAAGTGTAGAGATGACAAGAAATAGGAAGGTGGAATATGAGTCAAATGGCAATTAAAATGGGAAATTGGCTAGGCAAAACTCTTACAACATCAAGAATCCAAACTTCAAATGCTCAAATCATGAAATAGACTTCATACCATGCTCATGTCTTGCAATTCTTCAACAAGTGACTTCAAATCTTGTAGGAGTGATCTCTAGCACCTTGGATGATAATCAAAAACCTTGTCCATCCTCCAATTTTGAGATAACCAAGTGAATGTCCTTCTTTGGTTCTTCTAAACATTTGTTCCTTTTGCTGTTTGACTGAGTCTTCAAGTGCTTCTGAAAGCCAATGGTCTTCATATTTCCTCATGCATTCAATGAGCCAAATGTTAGATATGTCTAGGGCTCTTCTATGCTGCCATGAGTGGCAGCATCATGCAAAAAAAAAGAGGGAGACTGGTTTGCCAGACCCCTGATGACTTCAAAGTGCAGAAGATTGCCATGATGAAAAAAATGAATGGCAATGTGGATATGATGCATATGTTTGAGAAACAGAGTTCTTCATGGAGATCAGGCCAGACATGGAGCAGATGATGATGAATGATATTGAGGGTGAACCTGCATACAGTATGTAAAAGCATGTTAGCTGAGTGTGCTTGCTGGGTGGTAAAGATGATGGCAGCACACATATGTGAAGTGAAGAGAATGAATGAGCAAATGGAGCAAATGAGTCAAGGATGAACCTGCACCTGCATACAGTATATAACAAACATGTTAGCTGAGTGTGCTTGCTGGATGGTGAGGATGATAGCAGCACACATATGTGAGGTGAAGATAATGGATGAGCAGATGAAACGAATGATTCAAGGATGATCCTGCTCATGCATACAGTACATAAAAACATGTTAGATGAGTGTGTTTACTGGGTGGTGAAGATGATAGCAGCACACATATGTGAGGTGAAGATAATGGAGAGTGAAAAGATGAAATGAATGATGTATGGCTAGTAGGATGTTCCTGCATGGAAACTTAATTAATCATTAGCACCACATACCTGTCCTTCAAGAATCGTCTAGCTCATGGGATAGTTATCTCTGCAAAAGGTTATGACAACAAGGTGCAATCCTACAACTTACTTATCTTAACTTGAAAATTTAACTTCTCATGACATACTTCACACATTCTTTATATTTTTTAAGACTTATAAATAATTCAAGCTCTAACTTACTAATCTTCAGGACAATTTATATCTAATGCAATGCAACTTGTTTTTTGTCTTTTGAAATATTTCATGACTCTGTTTCTACTCTAATAACTCATACTCTAAATATAGCTATTAATTCTTATTCAAACAAACTAAGGGCAACATGTTGTTGCCAATTACCTCTTCAAAAGAGAATATTGATAGGATTTGGTAAGACCCTCCCTTCTCGATATGGACCTCGGCCGGAAGAATCACGGCCTCATTGTTTGCGCAACCTCAAAAGGACCTTCCCAGTATTACTCTTCAAATTTTTTGGCACAATCCTCTTTTGCTTTATTCCATTTTAAAACCAATTCCCCATCTCTCAATGTACCTTGTAATTTATATGCAGCCTTGAATGCGCGGATCTTTGGCTTTTTTAATAATATTGCATTTCGACTTCATCATGTACGTGCTCTTCCAATTGCATAAGTCGTATACATCTTTCTTTGAGTGCTTCCTCCATTTCCAAATTTAGTTTCAAAGCCATTCTCAGGGATGGAAGTTCTAATTCTATTGGGACAATAGATTCTACTCCATAAACCAGGCTAAAAGGTGTATGCTTGGTTGAGATTTTGGTGGTAACTCTATAAGCCCATAAAGCATCATGTAACTTCATGTGCCAATCTTTTTTTGAAACACTAATAGTCTTCTTGAGAATAGTCTTGAGCACTTTGTTTGTAGATTCTGCTTGGCCATTACCTTGAGGATAATAAGACGAGCTCTTGGAGTGTCTCACTTTGAGAGTTGCTAGCAATGTGGCTATGACATCGTTTAAAAACTGACTACCTCTATCAGATATGAGTTTGAAAGGTATGCCAAACCTGGCACAAATATTCTCATGGATAAATCTAGCAGTGGTATATGCATTGGCTTGTCTCGGGGAAGACTTCAGCCCATTTTGTAAAGTAATCGGTGGCCACAAGGATGTACCGATGTTAAGAGAAGAAGAAGGTGGATTCAGGTCCTATAAAATCAAGCCCCAGTGCGGAAGGGTCTGGGGAAGTTATGGCGATTAATCGCAACCGGGTGAAGAATCTTTACGCCAAAAAACGACATTTTTATGGCGATTTTTGATTGTCTCATAACATCCTTGAAAAGAGTTGGCCAATAATAACCAGACCTCAAAATCTTCTTTTCTTTGTGGTATCTGGCAAAGTGTCCACCACATACCCCTTCATGGCATGCTTCTACCACTAATCTAGCTTCTTCTTTGTCAACACACCTTAGAATGATGCCTTCCTTGTCATACCTGCATAACACATTTCCAATTAGTCTATACTTGTTGCATTTTTCTTTGAACCTTCTTTTTTGCTAGAGTTGAGCCCTTACGGTATTTCATTCAGCTCCAGAAACCTTCTTATCTCTTCTTGCCAATCTGCCTCCTGCACAAGATTTACATCTGCATCTGCATCTTCTTGAATATCATTAGCCAAACCTTCTTCATCTTCCTGTTCGAACAAGATATTAGTCAAGTATGAACTAGGATCATTAACTAAAGTGATCACTTTGACAACAATATCATAAGTTTTGAATTTTGCAAGCCCATCTACATATCTTAGCCTTAGGTCGCTTCTTTGAGAACATCAAGGATAAAGGATTTTGTTTCATGTACACTTGAGTATGGCTCTTTTGAATGAGATGTCCCTGTCTATCAATCAAGAACATAAATTTCACTGACTTTTTTCAAGTCTTGGATATCTCATTTCTTGTTGTTAGACCAAATTTTGCTGGCAAAAGTTACCACCTCTTCTTCTTGCAGCAAAACTAATCCTACAGCTCTTTTGGTTATACTGATATAAGCCTCAAAGGATTTGGATGTATCAGGAGGTTTAAGTAATGCAGAATTGGAGATGGCTTGTATAATATTATCAAAAGCAAGCTGGCATGTCTGAGTCCATTCAACCATAATTAACTTGCTCTCATGTTTGGTATACTTGCCAACCTTGGTGAGATCAGATATAGGAGCCCGCAGATATTAGAGAAATGTGGGATATACATCCTCAGAAAACTTACCATCCCCAAAAAACTTTTTACTTCCCTAACAGTTTTAGGTGGTGCTAGTTTTTTCAGGGCATCCACCTTACTTTCAGCTACTTGAATCCCTTTGGAAGATACTTCATGGCCTAGCAATCCTCCCTTGGAGCAGAGAAACACGCATTTTTTGGGATTCAAACTCACACCTCCTTTTCTGCACATAACACATATTTTAGTTAGATAGTTAAAATGATCCCTTAAGGCTGATCCCAAGCAAAGATCATCAAGAAAAACCCTGAATGCAGTTGAAGGCATGTCCTTGAATATAGCGTCCATTGTTCTTTGAAAAGTTGCTGGAGCATTCATCAAACCAAAAGGCATTCTTTTCATGGCAAAAGTTCCCCATGGTGTAATGAAAGCTGTCTTTGGCTGGTCTTCTAGCTTGACAGAGATCTGATTAAACCCTGAGAATCCATCTAAGAAAGAGTAGATCTCCTTCCCTGCAACTGCATGTAAAACTTCTTCCAAAAAAGGCAAAGGATAGCAATCTTTAACAGTGGCTTTATTCAAATCCCTATAGTCAATGCAGATTCTAATAGTTTTGTTTTTTTTTTCAACAGGCACAATGCATGACAACCATTCTGGATTTGATATCTCAGTGATCACACCTGCATCTTTCATTCTAAGTAATTCTTCTCGATTAAGTCAAGCAAGGATACATTGATTCTTTTCGAGTTTTTGCATCACAGGTTTGATACCCTCCTTAACCTTTATCTCAAACTCACAAATGTTCTTATCAACACCAACTAATTCATCATAGTCCCAAGCAAACACATCCTTCCATTCATTAAAAAATTTAGTTAATGTGCATTTATCTTCTTCTCTAAACATATCTCCAACATACAAGACTCTATTCTGACCATTCTTCTCTATTTGGATTTCTCTTACTTGTTTTTCAGTACTAGCATTGATTACCAGAATAGGATGAAGTTGTTTGAGTTCCTCTTCTTCAAGCTCTTCTTCTTTAATAGCACCTTCGCTAGATGTTCTAGCAAGACACTCTTGCATAAGGCATCGCCTCCTCATTGAACTCTCTAGTTATATGATGCAGCTCCCAAGTTGAAAACCCTGATAATTCTTCTAAAGCTTGATCTCTAAGTATGAGCATATCCTTGTTCTTGGTCTGATAATCTCCTAGGATCTGTCTACACACAAGTTGGGAGTCACCAAACACAATAATGTCAGTAATACCAAGGTGCTTAGCCTCCGCAATCCACGCAATCAATGCTTTATACTCAGCCATGTTAGAAGTGGAATTCAAATGGATTACGCCTACTTTTGCCATTAATTTCTTTGGACTTATCTTTGAGAATAGCAGCAGATGATGCTATGCTTAGTTTCTTAGAAACACCACCATCAAACCATAAGTAAGCACTACTACTTTCCTTGAGTGTCTCGCACTTGTGGGATGGTCTCTTTGCTATATCAAGTTGAGCCATAATTACTTCATACTCACCGGGTTGGTTAGACATCAACAAATCTTCTTCAATATAGTTAAAAGATTCAAATTCCCCAACTTGTTGTAAATAGTATTGCCCTTTTGCCATCAAGTAATGGTACACTCACCTCTTGACCATATAGGCCTAGCATCTATTCGTGGGACAGACCATCTTCTTCCTAAAAGGAGGTCATAAATATCTGATTTTTTCATTCATACCTTCAAAAGCAACCACTACAAAATTAGCGAGCCACTACAATCCCTTCAATATCTATAGGTACCTTGCTTACAATCCCTATGGGGTTTATTTTGAATTGGAGAAGGATTTAAGTACCATTGGGGCTTTTTGTCAACCTCTAGGCCACATTGTCTCATCACATGATGTGGCATGACGTTTAAAGGTGAACCACCATCTAGTAATACCTTGGACAAGGCTCTTTTTACCAATGTTGGCACACAAGTGAAGGCACACGGGTCATGCTCATCTTGTATCAAAGCATTTGTTCTTCAATGTGGTTTGTAAAAGCAATCCGCTCCTCTTGTGTGAGGTTAACTTGTTCCTCCCGAGTCAAACTAAGCATCTTTTTTACGTAAGTAGGAGCAATTCTCAACAATGTGAGTAGGTCTACACCGATTTTTGAACTTTTCATAAGAGTCTGAATTCATCATTGTCTTTATCTTTTCGGGAACTTTTGACAAAGGCGGAGGAGGTATCGGTTGTTTACCTTCTTCTGCTTGAGGTTTGTTTTTATTCCCTCTACCTTCTAGAGCACTTGTTTTGTTTCTTCTCGAGTTGCCTCCTTGTCTTTCATCATAGCTCGGGTGTGCATGTGACCATAATTTCTTCCTGCTCTTCAGATTCCTGCACAAACCTTATAGGATAAGAAGTTTCAGACAAATATTTAACAGAAGCAGTGGTTTCAGCAGTTTTTGCTTTTTCTTGCATTAGAGGAAGGGCAAAAGTATGCTGGTGGGTTACAAATTAATCAAGACTCAAAGACTTTCAAAGACTTTCGGCCAAAGACTTTCAAAGACTTTGCACCCAAAGGCACTTTCCAAAGCGGTTTCCAAATATTTTCCTTTAGGGGGCTAAAAAGCACATCGTCAGGGCCAGCGTCTTTTGCACCCCACCAGCATACTTTTGCCCGGAAATATGAGATCACATTTTGTCCCATTAAGGGATGCTTAAAATGCCACGTCAGCTTTTTAAACTGTCCAATAAGAGAAGAGTTCCCGTGTATCTCATTCCATTATTATGTGGCGACATTGTAATTAATGCAGTTGCAACTAACTTCCGTAGTATCATTTTTTCATTATAACTTTTGATCCAGAACTCCGATTCAAACACTTTTTGTAGCAATGGGTTCGTCTTCTCAAAATGTATCTAATGATAACCCATTCATATACCTTTCTTGATATAAATGTACAAGAAATAAGTAAAAAATCATATTTTTTTAAGGTTAACGCATATGACCATATTGAAATACATTATAACCATATATCATTAGAAAGATCTTTTCATTTCGCATCAAATGCAACAAACGCCGCAGCATTTTGACAAGTGGATCAAAAGTTATGGGGGAAAAACAAAAGCAATGAAGTTGTTGGTGCTACATTAATTGCAGTTTATAGAGGGTAGCCATTCTATTGGAGGATTCTTATGGGGATGAAATGAGATCTCAAATTGCCTCTAATGTCTAGCGAAATACTCTTTAACACTACATCTATCTTCATAGTGTCCTGTGGCTTTGCAGAAAGTACAGACAGGGCACTCTTTACCATAATGGCCTCTCTTATTGCATTTAAGACAAAGCCTGTACCAACAAATCTCAGAAGAATGAGTGTCTCTCATGCAATGTGCACATGGAGGATAAGTTCTTCTTTCTGGTCTTGAAGCCTTCAATTCCTGGAGTTGTTTGGTCACTTCAAGTAGGGCCTCAGCAACCTTGTCAACATCTGTTTATTTTGAGCTATATCGATTCTTGATTGTCTTGAATTTCTTTTTTGTCTTTGAACATCATAACTGGTATGGCATCCGGACCCATATGCTCTTGTTCAAAATCTGGGAAGAAAGGATCATTAGTGGCATAAACATCATCGGCAAGGAAGAAAGCACATCAGCAATTTCAATAGCCTTGTTAAAAGCCTTGTGAATGGTAGCAAATCCCTCCGCTTGTAAATCTTAAGCATTTTCACGTGTGTACTCTCGATTACCTTGATCAAACCTCTTATAAAAGATGCAACAAGATGCAAAGTATGGTGAGGCACTTGATTAGTTTGACATTTGGTGAGATACACATGAAATCTTTCTACATATTGATGAATAGTCTCACCATTTCTAATATGGAAGGTTTGTAATTCAAAAGCAGGATCTTGAGGATCATAAACCTTTCCAAACCTTGCTAGGAATCTTTTGATAATCTCATCCCATGTGTTAGTTCCATCACTTATCACATATTCCAACCAAGCTCTTACTTCATCATTTTTGAAGCACTTCTTGAATTGATGAACTTGGTACCTTTCTTGTGGCCATATTCTTGATAATACTCATCAAAACCTTGAGAAAATTGTTAGCACTCATAGTAGAGTCAAATGTAGGAACAGGAATGGGAATATTCGGTTCAAAGTATTTGGTGTTGTTTAGATTCACAGATTTGTTGAGATGTGAGACATACCTTGGGGTGTAGCTTGTACCTCTGCATTATCTTGTACCTCGGCATGTTTGGATGTCTCAACATTTTCGCCTAGGAGCCATAGTTCCCAAGAACCGGGGTGGATCTCGGTAGGAGCCTCCAAGATGTTGAGGGTAGGCAATCCCTCAACCTGGAATGGTTTAGGACCTCAGATTGCTTTAGGCAACCACTCTATGCTCAAAATTTGCAGAAACTACCTTCAAAAAATCATTAGGAACCGGCTTCCCAAATTGGAAGAAAATGCATTGCTAACTTTTTTAGATTCTAAGCAATATAAGTTGAATTTTTTTGAAATCAATGCAATAGTATACTAGACAATTGATGTGATATATGTGCAAAATATATCCCCGAAGTCGGATATCATTTGGTACTTTAAAATCACAAGCCCGACTAGGTCGAGAATTTGGTCAATGCCCTCAGAGAGCTCCTTTTGAAATTCTCTAGGAATATCTTTTTTTGAATGAAAACCACGGAAAGGTGTTAAAAGGTCTAAAAGGGTTACGTGCAAACACTAATAGGTCGAGAAATAAAGATATTTTGGAACTATGGGGTTTTTTATGAACCGGACAGACAAGGTCTTTTTAAACAGAGAATGCTTTTTTTCAAATTTTATCGATATTTAAGTAGGAAATCTATGTAAAAGGAAAATGAGAGATATCCTAAATCAACCCTTGCTATTAAAGCCACTAGAGCTTCGAGGAGTTCAACTATAGAGTGTGCAATGGATGCGATTAAAGTGATGAGAAACGGAATTGCATTATGATGAGCAGAATTTTTTTTCTTTATTAACCATAGAACAAAGTGTTGATTGATATGCATACTAGTTGAAGGAAACAAAATAAGCTATTTTTTGAATTTTCTTTAGTCTTTATGCAATATAGAAGCTATTTGAGCTATTTTTGGAACTTCAACAATTTTCAAAGGGAAAGATATTACCAAATTGGATTTTCATTCACTTGATATATCAAATTGGAGGAATCACATCATTTTCGATGCCCACGGTTAATGAGCAAAGCATATTTCGAAAAAAGGATGGGTTTATGGTCGGCTTTATTGATCAGCGATCAATTTGAACAGACAAGGAGGGTCGAATCCAGCGGGGAGATCGCTTTTGCATGTACTTCACAAGGCAGTCTTCAATTTAGCGTAAAAGCCCTGGATTTTCGCATAGAGATTTGCCCTCTTTAAAAATACGATTACATTTGTCAATTCTTGAATTTACGGCCGGATCCTTTGTCTTTTAGCTTCGATTTGGTTTTCTTGATGTTGGAGGTGGATTGGAAGGTAATGATGCGAATGGGATCTGCCAAAAATTCCGTTTCTTGGTTGCAAAAAATTTTAAGGGTTCTTGCTTTCTTCAATGGATATATCCCTTGGCCAAGAGCAAAAGTTAAACAAGGATATAAATAGGATTTAAGCCGTTTCCTTTTGATCGATTGGTCTCCTCCCACGCCTCATGTATTTCGTGTTTACCCCGACACACCGGGCACGCCGGAGGGACGCCACTTGGCGGAAAATGAGAGGGTAGATAGATGGGGGGGTAGATGTAGGTAGGTTTTGCCATTTTTTCCAAGAAGGCACGTTTCCCAAGAAGTAGCTTAAGGAGGTCCAAATAGACTCAATTTGAAAATTTTTGAAAAAGTGGCATATTTTTCAAGGGCTACCAGGTGGTTTTGTCAAAAGATGATTTGGAGCACTTTGAGTGAAGGGGGGTGACTAGGCATGAATTTTGGTGAGGTGGCAAATGTACTGCTGATGTGGTACCATTGGATGACAAAAACTCTTCCCTAGTCAAAATGTTTTAATGAGGTGGATATGGAATGAAAATGATGTGGATTGACACGTGTGTAATGAATGGTGATGTGGACTTGTGAGTGATGATGTGGGCATAAAAATTTCCCTTTGCCAACTAGACATAGGTGACAACCTTTTGAATAGCCACCTTTCCTCAACCTAGTGATCATTTTAACCCTAGGTCTTTGAAGTGAGAGAATGTAGGATAATGCCTCAACATTTTTTTAGTTTCTTTTGGTAAACTTATGAATGTATGGATGGATCATGAGTGTGTGGGTCATTTTGACTAGGGAAAGGTGAATTGACAATCCCAAAGTATGGTATGATGAAATATAGATGTATGGGTAATGATAGTATGAAGTGTAGAGATGACAAGAAATAGGAAGGTGGAATATGAGTCAAATGGCAATTAAAATGGGATACAACATCAAGAATCCAAACTTCAAATGCTCAAATCATGAAATAGACTTCATACCATGCTCATGTCTTGCAATTCTTCAACAAGTGACTTCAAATCTTGTAGGAGTGATCTCTAGTACCTTGGATGATAATCAAAAACCTTGTCCATCCTCCAATTTTGAGAAACCAAGTGAATGTCCTTCTTTGGATTACATTTGATGTTTAATCAATACCTTCTTGAAATTTGAAAGCCTGGATTTCATTTGTTCCTTTGTAGCAATCAATAGCTTTTTCTAATGTTCGACCCATCATAACCTTGACAAGCAAAAAATGGCTTTTATTTTGAGATTCTTTGACAATTCACGATGATGCAAATTTAAGCCTAAAAAAATGCTTAAGATATACACATATCTCATGCGTTTGTAGCTGTTTGGATAGAATGTTTCCTAATGGATAGAAGGTCACATGTTCGACCCATGTCTAACGCGTTTAAAGAGAATTCACATTAACGTCTTTGACAAGCAAAAAGAAAAGAGTATTACATGCGATACTCCACTCAATACCTTCTTGAAATTTGAAAGCCTGGATTCGTATTTAGGACATGACCTTTGAAGTAATCAATAGCTTTTTCTAAGGATTCTTATTACGATGACTGCAAGGATTTAAGCCTAAAATAGTTTGCTTGAGATATATGCATGCCTCATGCGTTTGTAGCTCTAATGGATAGAGCGCCTGGAATGAAGGTCACATGTTCGACCCATGTCTAATGCTGTTTAAAAGAATTCAATTAACGTCTTTGACAAGCAAAAGAAAAAGAGTATTACAGATATTCCACTCAATACCTTCTTGAAATTTGAAAGCCTGGATTCATATTTAGGACATGACCTTTGAAGTAATCAATAGCTTTTTCCAAGGAACTTCATAATCAAAAAAGATTATTTTGAGATTCTTATTACGATATTCCAAGGATTTAAGCCTAAAATAGTTTGCTTGAGATATATGCATATCTCATGCGTTTGTAGCTCATTGGATAGAGCGTCTGTTTCCTAAGCAGAAGGTCACATGTTCGACCCATGTCTAACGCGTTTAAAAAGAATTCACATTAACGTCTTTGACAAGCAAAAAGAAAAGAGTATTACATGCGATACTCCACTCAATACCTTCTTGAAATTTGAAAGCCTGGATTCGTATTTAGGACATGACCTTTGAAGTAATCAATAGCTTTTTCCAAGGAACTTCATCATCAAACAGATTATTTTGAGATTCTTATTACGATGACTGCAAGGATTTAAGCCTAAAATAGTTTGCTTGAGATATATGCATGCCTTATGTGTTTGTAGCTCAGTGGATAGAGCGTATGTTTCCTAAGCAGAAGGCCACATGTTTGACCCATGTCTAATGCTTTTAAATGTCTAAAGACTATTACATGTGATACTCCACTCAATACTTCTTGAAATTTGAAAGCCTGGATTCATATTTAGGACATGACCTTTGAAGTAATCAATAGCTTTTTCTAAGGAACTTCATAACCAAACAGATTATTTTGAGATTCTTATTACGATGACTGCAAGGATTTAAGCCTAAAATAGTTTGTTTGAGATATATGCATGCCTCATGCGCTTGTAGCTTGGATAGGATACGCATCGATTTCCTAAGGTCACATGTTCGACCCATGTCTAACGCTTTAAAAGAGAATTCACATTAATGTCTTTGACAAGCAAAAAGAAAAAGTATATTACATGCGATACTCCACTCAATACCTTCTTGAAATTTGAAAGCCTGGATTCTTATTTAGGACATGACCTTTGAAGTAATCAATAGCTTTTTCTAAGGAACTTCATCATCAAACAGATTATTTTGAGATTCTTATTACGATGACTGCAAGGATTTAAGCCTAAAATAGTTTGCTTGAGATATATGCATGCCTCATGCGTTCGTAGCTCAGTGGATAGAGCGCTTTCTGCTTCCTAAGTAGAAGGTCACATGTTGACCCATGTCTAACGCGTTTAAAGAGAATTCACATTAAAGAGAATTACATTAACGTACCTTCTTGAAATTTGAAAGCAAAAAGATGAAATGACCTTTAAAGTAATCAATAAGTCTTTACAAGCGATACTCCACTTAAAAGATTATTCTTGAAATTTCCACTCAATACCTTCTTGAAATTTGAAAGCCTGGATTCATATTTAGGACATGACCTTTGAAGTAATCAATAGCTTTTTCCAAGGAACTTCATAATCAAAACAGATTATTTTGAGATTCTTATTACGATGACTGCAAGGATTTAAGCCTAAAATAGTTTGCTTTGAGAGATATACACATGCCTCATGCGTTTGTGAAGCTGGATGGATAGAGCGCCCATTTTCCTAAGCAAAAGGTCACATGTTCGACCCATGTCTAACGCGTTTAAAAAGAATTCACATTAACGTCTTTGACAAGCAAAAAGAAAAGAGTATTACATGCGATACTCCACTCAATACCTTCTTGAAATTTGAAAGCCTGGATTCGTATTTAGGACATGACCTTTGAAGTAATCAATAGCTTTTTCTAAGGAACTTCATAACCAAACAGATTATTTTGAGATTCTTATTACGATGACTGCAACGATTTAAGCCTAAAATAGTTTGCTTGAGATATATGCATGCCTCATGTGTTTGTAGCTCAGTGGATAGAGCGTCTGTTTCCTAAGCAGAAGGTCATATGTTTGACCCATGTCTAACGCGTTTAAAGAGAATTCACATTAACGTTTAAAGAATTCAAATTAACGTCTTTGACAAGCAAAAAGAAAAGAGTATTACATGCGATACTCCACTCAATACCTTCTTGAAATTTGAAAGCCTGGATTCATATTTAGGACATGACCTTTGAAGTAATCAATAGCTTTTTCCATAATCAAACAGATTATGTTGAGATTCTTATTACGATGACTGCAAGGACTTAAGCCTAAAAGACTATGCTTAAGATATACACATATCTCATGCATTTGTTTAGTGATGGATAGAGCGCCATTTCCTAAGCGTTTAAAGGTCACATGTTCGACCCATGTCTAACGCGTTTAAAAAGAATTCACATTAACGTCTTTGACAAGCTAAAAAAAAAGAAAAGAGTATTACATGCGATACTCCACTCAATACCTTCTTGAAATTTGAAAGCTTCGGATTCATATTTAGGACATGACCTTTGAAGTAATCAATAGCTTTTTCTAAGGAACTTCATAACCAAAAGATTATTTTGAGATTCTTATTACGATGATGACTGCAAGGATTTAAGCCTAAAAAATAGTTTGCTTGAGATATATGCATGCCTCATGCGTTTGTAGCTCGCTGGATAGAGCGTCTGTTTCCTAAGCGTAAGGTCACATGTTCGACCCATGTCTAACGCGTTTAAAAGCTTAAAAAGAATTCACATTAACGCCTCTTTGACAAGCAAAAAAAAAGAAAAGAGTATTACATGCGATACTCCACTCAATACCTTCTTGAAATTTGAAAGCCCTGGATTCATATTTAGGACATGACCTTTGAAGTAATCAATAGCTTTTTCTAAGGAACTTCATAACCAAAAAATTATTTTGAGATTCTTATTACGATGACCGCAAGGATTTAAGCCTAAAATAGTTTGTTTGAGATATATGCATGCCTCATGCGTTTGTAGCTCGCTGGATAGAGCCGCCCTGCTTTCCTAAGCGTAAGGTCACATGTTCGACCCATGTCTAACGCTTTTAAAAGAGAATTCACATTAACGTCTTTGACAAGCAAAAAAAAGAAAAGAGTATTACATGCTTATACTCCACTCAATACCTTCTTGAAATTTGAAAGCCCTGGATTCATATTTAGGACATGACCTTTGAAGTAATCAATAGCTTTTTCTAAGGAACTTCATAACCAAAAGCATTATTTTGAGATTCTTATTACGATGACTGCAAGGATTTAAGCCTAAAATAGTTTGCTTGAGATATACATATGCCTCATGCGTTTGTAGCTAAGCTGGATAGAGCCTGCTTCCTAAGCCCTAAGAAGGTCACATGTTCGACCCATGTCTAACGCGTTTGCGTTTAAAGAGAATTCACATTAACGTCTTTGACAAGCAAAAGAAAAAGAGTATTACATGCGATACTCCACTCAATACCTTCTTGAAATTTGAAAGATTCATATTAGGACATGGATTCATATTTAGGACATGACATATTTGAAGTAATCAATAGCTTTTTCAAGGAACTTCATCATCAAACAGATTATTTTGAGATTCTTATTACGATGACTGCAAGGATTTAAGCCTAAAATAGTTTGCTTGAGATATATGCATGCCTCATGTGTTTGTAGCTCAGTGGATAGAGCGTCTGTTTCCTAAGCAGAAGGTCACATGTTCGACCCATGTCTAACGCGTTTAAAGAGAATTCACATTAATGTCTTTGACAAGCAAAAAGAAAAGAGTATTACATGCGATACTCCACTCAATACCTTCTTGAAATTTGAAAGCCTGGATTCATATTTAGGACATGACCTTTGAAGTAATCAATAGCTTTTTCTAAGGAACTTCATAACCAAACAGATTATTTTGAGATTCTTATTACAATGACTGCAAGGATTCAAGCCTAAAATAGTTTGCTTGAGATATATGCATGCCTCATGCGTTTGTAGCTCGATGGATAGAGCGCCCCTGCTTCCTAAGCGTATGAAGGTCACATGTTAGACCCATGTCTAATGCGTTTAAAGAGAATTCACATTAACGTCTTTGACAAGCAAAAAGAAAAGAGTATTACATGATACTCCACGCAATACCTTCTTGAAATTTGAAAGCCTGGATTCGTATTTAGGACATGACCTTTGAAGTAATCAATAGCTTTTTCCAAGGAACTTCATCATCAAACAGATTATTTTGAGATTCTTATTACGATGACTGCAAGGATTTAAGCCTAAAATAGTTTGCTTGAGATATACGCATGCCTCATGCGTTTGTAGCTTAAAATGGGGATCTTTTCCCTGTTTCCTAAGCGAGGAAGGTCACATGTTCGACCCATGTCTAACGCGTTTAAAAAAGAATTCACATTAACGTCTTTTTGACAAGCAAAAAGAAAAAGTATTACATGTGATACTCCACTCAATACCTTCTTGAAATTTGAAAGAAAAATTAAAAGTGACAAGGAAAAAAGAAGAGTATTATATTTAGATATCCATCAATACCTTCTTGAAATTTGAAAAGGATTTAGGACATGACCTTTGAAGTAATCAATAGCTTTTTCTAAGGAACTTCATAACCAAACAGATTATTTTGAGATTCTTATTAATGATGATGACGATGAAAAGGGATTTAAGCCTAAAATAGTTTGAGTTTTAAGATATACACATATCTCATGTTTGTAGCTCAAGTGGATAGAGCCGCCTGCTTGTTTAAGCGTAAGGTCACATGTTCAACCCATGTCTAACAGCTTAAAAAGAGAATTCACATTAACGTCTTTGACAAAAAAGAAAAGAGTATTACATGCGATACTCCACTCAATACCTTCTTGAAATTTGAAAGCCCGGATTCATATTTAGGACATGACCTTTGAAGTAATCAATAGCTTTTTCTAAGGAACTTCATAACCAAAAGATTTATTTTGAGATTCTTATTACGATGACCGCAAGGATTTAAGCCTAAAAATAGTTTGCTTGAGATATATGCATATCATATCTCATGCGTTTGTAGCTCAGCAATGGATAGAGCCGCCTGTTTTTCCTAAGCGTAAGGTCACATGTTGACCCCATGTCTATGTCTTTAAAGAATTCACATTAACGTCTTTGACAAGCAAAAAGAAAAGAGTATTACATGCAATACTCCACTCAATACCTTCTTGAAATTTGAAAGCCGGATTCATATTTAGGACATGACCTTTGAAGTAATCAATAGCTTTTTCTAAGGAACTTCATATAATCAAACAAAATTATTATTTTGAGATTCTTATTACGATGATCGCAAGGATTTAAGCCTAAAATAGTTTGCTTGAGATATATGCATATCTCATTATGTTTGTAGCTCAGTGGATAGAGCCGCCCTTTTCCTAAGTAAAGGTCACATGTTCGACCCATGTCTAAACGTTTAAATTTAAAAAGAATTCACATTAACGTCTTCGACAAGCAAAAAGAAAAGAGTATTACATGCGATACTCCACTCAATACCTTCTTGAAATTTGAAAGCCTGGATTCATATTTAGGACATGACCTTTGAAGTAATCAATAGCTTTTTCCAAGGAACTTCATAATCAAAACGATTATTTTGAGATTCTTATTACGATGATCGCAAGGATTTAAGCCTAAAATAGTTTGCTTAAGATATATGCATGCCTCTCATGCGTTTGTAAGTTGGATAGAGCGCCTGCTTTTCCTAAGCGTAGAAGGTCACATGTTCGACCCATGTCTAACGCTGCTTTAAAGAGAATTAACATTAACGTCTTTGACAAGCAAAAAGAAAAGAGTATTACACATATACTCCACTCAATACCTTCTTGAAATTTGAAAGCCTGGATTCATATTTAGGACATGACCTTTGAAGTAATCAATAGCTTTTTTCTAAAGGAACTTCATAACCAAACAGAAATTATTTTGAGATTCTTATTACGATGATGCAAGGCTTTTAAGCCTAAAATAGTTTGCTTGAGATATATGCATGCCTCATGTGTTTGTAGCTCAATGGATAGAGCGTCCTGGCGGGAAAGCAAAAGGTCACATGTTCAATACCCATGTAGAACGCGTTCATGTAACTACAAGCAAAAAGAAAAGAGTATTATTTTTCTAAGGAACTCCACTCAATACCTTAAAATTTGAAATTTTGAGATTAATTTAGGACATTTTAGGCAAAGACCTTTGAAGTAATCAAAGCTTTTTCTAAGGACATAAATCTATGCTTAAGATATTTTGAGATTCTTATTCACGATGGATCCAAGGATTTAAGTTCAAAAGGACTTTAAATCATGCTTAGATATCATGCATGCCTAAAAGCTGGATAGAGCGTCAAAGGACATAAGGAAAAGGACATGTTCGAAGTTTAAAAAGAATTCACATTAACGTCTTTGACACAAAAAAAAGAAAAAGAGTATTACATGCGATACTCCACTCAATACCTTCTTGAAAAAGAAATTTTTAGGACATGACCTTTGAAGTAATCAATAGCTTTTTTCTAAGGAACTTCATAAATCAAAAACAGATTATTTTTGTGAAGCAAAAGAAAAAGGGCATTACGATGACCGCAAGGATTTAAGCCTAAAATAGTTTGCTTGAGATATATGCATGCCCTCATGTAATTTGTAGCAAAATTGGATAGAGCCGTCTGATTTTTCAAGGGTAAGGTCACATGTTCACCCATGTCTAACGCAATTTAAAGAGAATTCACATTAATGCCTTTGATTACAAGCAAAAAAAATCTTTTACATGAACAAAAAAGAAAAATTTGAAAGCCCGATAATTTAGGACATCACCTTTTCAATACCTTCTTGAAATTTGATTTTAAATTCGGATTATTTAGGACATGACCTTTGAAGTAATCAATAGCTTTTTCTAAGGAACTTCATAACCAAGACGATTATTTTGAGATTCTTAGAAAAGGCCATGGATAAGTTTAAAGCTTAAAAGGTTTTGTTTGAGATATATCTCATGCCTCATGTGTTTGTAGCCCGGTGGATAAAGGATAGAGCGCCTATTTTTCAAAGCAAAAGGTCACATGTTGACCCATGTGTATGTAAATGACCTTGTCTAAGGAATTCAAAAAGAATTCACATTAACGCCTTTCAAGCAAAAGAAAAGAGTATTAAATGCATGCCATACTCCACTCAATACCTTCTTGAAATTTGAAAGCCCGATGGATTCATATTTAGGACATGACCTTTGAAGTAATCAATAGCTTTTTCTAAGGAACTTCATAAATCAAACATTATTTTGAGATTCTTATTACGATGACCGCAAGGATTTAAGCCTAAAATAGTTTGCTTGAGATATATGCATGCCTCATGCGTTTGTAGCTCGATGGATGGAGCGTCTGTTTCAAAGCGCAAGGTCACATGTTCGACCCATGTCTAAAAACGGTTTAAAAAGAAAGAATTCACATTAACGCTTAAGCAAAAAGAAAAGAGTATTACATGATACTCCACTCAATACCTTTCTTGAAATTTGAAAGCTTTGGATTCATATTTAGGACATGACCTTTGAAGTAATCAATAGCTTTTCAAAGGCTTTTTCATAATCAAACAGATTATTTTGAGATTCTTATTACGATGATTGCAAGGACTTAAGCCTAAAATAGTTTGCTTGAAGATATACATATCTCATGCATTTGTAGCTCAAATGGATAATTGCCCTGTTTCCTAAGGCGAAGGTCACATGTTCGACCCATGTCTAACGCGTTTAAAAAAAAAACATTTAACGCTTTTTGACAAGCAAAAAAAAAGAGTATTACATGATACTCATTTCAATACCTTCTTGAAATTTGAAAACTTTATTTGGATTTGGATATGAGGACATGACCTTTGAAGTAATCAATAGCTTTAGGAAAGACTTTTGATTATTTTGAGATTCTTATTACGATGGCCCAAGATTTAAGCCTAAAAGAATTTTGGAAAATTAATGTCTTTGTTTGAAGAATTTGGAGTATTTAGATGTTTCATTTGGTCACATACCTTTTCCCAAACTTTTTTAAAAAGAATGACATTAACGTCTTTAAAGCAAAAAGAAAAGAGTATTAGTTGCGATACTTTGACCCTTTTTAGATTGAAATTTGTAAGGATTCATAATTTAGGACATGACCTTTGAAACAAATCAATAGCTTTTTTAAGGAACTTCATAACCAAACAGATTATTTTGAGATTCTTATTACGATGACTACAAGGACTTAAGCCTAAAAGACTATGCTTAAGATATACACATATGCCTCATGCATTTGTAGGAAAATGGATAGAGCCGCGTTTCCTAAAGATTCAATTCACATGTTTAAAGCGTTTAAAAAGAACCCATGTTGAAAGAAATTACATGCGATGTCCATTCAATACCTTCTTGAAAAGGATTCACATTTAGGACATGACCTTTGAAGTAATCAATAAATAAGGAACTTCAAAAAGAAAAATTATTTTGAGATTCTTATTACATAACCTGCAAGGATTTAAGCCTAAAATAGTTTGCTTGAATACCATGCCTCGTTTGTAGAAATTTTGAGATTCACATTTAGGACATGTCCTTTGAAGTTTAAATAGCTTTTTTCAAGGAACTTCATAACCAAAAAGATTATTTTGAGATTCTTATTACGATGAATGCAAGGATTTAAGCCTAAAATAGTTTGCTTTGAGATATATGCATGCCTCATGCGTTTGTAGCTCGATGGATAGAGTTTGTTTCCTAAGCAGAAGGTCACATGTTCGACCCATGTCTAACGCGTTTAAAAAGAATTCACATTAACGTCTTTGACAAGCAAAAAGAAAAGAGTATTACATGCGATACTCCACTCAATACCTTCTTGAAATTTGAAAGCCTGGATTCATATTTAGGACATGACCTTTGAAGTAATCAATAGCTTTTTCTAAGGAACTTCATAACCAAACAGATTATTTTGAGATTCTTATTACGATGACTGCAAGGATTTAAGCCTAAAATAGTTTGCTTGAGATATATGCATGCCTCATGTGTTTGTAGCTCAGTGGATAGAGCGTCTGTTTCCTAAGCAGAAGGTCACATGTTCGACCCATGTCTAACGTGTTTAAAAAGAATTCACATTAATGTCTTTGACAAGCAAAAAGAAAAGATTATTACATACGATACTCCACTCAATACCTTCTTGAAATTTGAAAGCCTGGATTCATATTTGGATTCATATTTAGTAATCAATAGCTTTTTCCAAGGAACTTCATAATCAAACAGATTATTTTGAGATTCTTATTACGATGACTGCAAGGACTTAAGCCTAAAAGACTATGCTTAAGATATACATATATCTCATGCGTTTGTAGCTCAGTGGATAGAGCGTCTGTTTCCTAAGCAGAAGGTCACATGTTCGACCCATGTCTAACGCGTTTAAAAAGAATTCACATTAACGTCTTTGACAAGCAAAAAGAAAAGAGTATTACATGCGATACTCCACTCAATACCTTCTTGAAATTTGAAAGCCTGGATTCGTATTTAGGACATGACCTTTGAAGTAATCAATAGCTTTTTCTAAGGAACTTCATAACCAAACAGATTATTTTGAGATTCTTATTACGATAGATTTATCAAGGATTTAAGCCTAAAATAGTTCCACTTCAAGATATATGCATGCCTCATGCGTTTGTAGCTAACTGGATAGAGCCCTTCCTTCTTCACAAGAAAGCCCCCACAAAATGATGCAAAGACATCAAAAGATATCAATCGGAGGGCTTCTTTTAAGAATTTAGGGTGGCAAAAAGAAAAGCGGATACAAATAATATTGAAACTCAATACGTTCTTGAAATTTGAAAGCCTGAAAAGACCCATGACCATGAAGTAATCAATAAGGAATACATATACCAAATCTCATTATTTTGAGATTCTTTTTGAGTGTCAAGGTTTAAAAGCAAAAATAAAAAAATATATTCAAGACTTGGAACAAATGGTTCCATCTTGGAACAAGTTTATTGATTTCATAAATTCTTTGAAATTTGAAAGTATTTAGGAAGCCCTAAAGATTCATATCTGTAAGATTTCAAGATTTTGAAATGACATTTGTTTTTTCCTTCCTAGTCTCAATAGCTTTTTCAAAATATGTTGATAAGTTTATTCGATTTTTGATTTTGGAGATTCTTACATTTTCAATATTACTACTTGGAAAGGATAGTTTAAGGGCTTCTTAAAATTTGAAAACTTGTATAATCAAACACAAAATCTTTTTAATGAGATTCTCAAAAAGGATAATTTGAAAGAATCAAAAGATTTTTGAGATTCTTAAAAGATCAAGGACTTAAGATTTATAAGATTTTATGGTTACTTGATCTTTGTAATCAAAAAGGGACTAGCAAAATTGGATTGAAGTGTTTTCCTTTGGAGGTGTGGCATTGTCGCGGATCTGGAAAGGTCACATGTTCTTGACCCATGTCTAACCAAAGGGCTTTAAAGAGAATTCACATTAACGTTTTGACAAGCAAAAAGAAAAGAGTATTACATATACTCCACTCAATACCTTCTTGAAATTTGAAATTCGGATTATTTAGGACATGACTGCCTTTGAAGTAATCAATAGCTTTTTCTAAGGAACTTCATAACCAAACAGATTATTTTGAGATTCTTATTACGATGACTGCAAGGATTTAAGCCTAAAATAGTTTGCTTGAGATATACACATGCCTCATGCGTTTGTAGCTCAGTGGATAGAGCCTCGCTTTTAAGTAAGAAGGTCACATGTTCGACCCATGTCTAACGCGTTTAAAAAGAATTCACATTAACGTCTTTGACAAGCAAAAAGAAAAGAGTATTACATGCGATACTCCACTCAATACCTTCTTGAAATTTGAAAGCCTGGATTCGTATTTAGGACATGACCTTTGAAGTAATCAATAGCTTTTTCTAAGGAACTTCATAACCAAACAGATTATTTTGAGATTCTTATTACGATGACTGCAAGGATTTAAGCCTAAAATAGTTTGCTTGAGATATATGCATGCCTCATGTGTTTGTAGCTCAGTGGATAGAGCGTCTGTTTCCTAAGCAGAAGGTCATATGTTCGACCCATGTCTAACGCGTTTAAAGAGAATTCACATTAATGTCTTTGACAAGCAAAAAGAAAAGATTATTACATACGATACTCCACTCAATACCTTCTTGAAATTTGAAAGCCTGGATTCATATTTAGGACATGACCTTTGAAGTAATCAATAGCTTTTTCTAAGGAACTTCATAACCAAACAGATTATTTTGAGATTCTTATTACGATGACTGCAAGGATTTAAGCCTAAAATAGTTTGCTTGAGATATACGCATGCCTCATGCGTTTGTAGCTCAGTGGATAGAGCCTCTGTTTCCTAAGCAAAAGGTCACATGTTCGACCCATGTCTAACGCGTTTAAAAAGAATTCACATTAACGTCTTTGACAAGCAAAAAGAAAAGAGTATTACATGCGATACTCCACTCAATACCTTCTTGAAATTTGAAAGCCTTGATTCGTATTTAGGACATGACCTTTGAAGTAATCAATAGCTTTTTCTAAGGAACTTCATAACCAAACAAATTATTTTGAGATTCTTATTACGATGACTGCAAGGATTTAAGCCTAAAATAGTTTGCTTGAGATATATGCATGCCTCATGAGTTTGTAGCTTAGTGGATAGAGCCGCCTGTTTCCTAGAAGGTCACATGTTCGACCCATGTCTAACGCGTTTAAAAAGAATTCACATTAACGTCTTTGACAAGCAAAAAGAAAAGAGTATTACATGCGATACTCCACTCAATACCTTCTTGAAATTTGAAAGCCTGGATTCATATTTAGGACATGACCTTTGAAGTAATCAATCCTTTGAAGTAATCAATAGCTTTTTCTAAGGAACTTCATAACCAAACAGATTATTTTGAGATTCTTATTACGATGACTGCAAGGATTTAAGCCTAAAATAGTTTGCTTGAGATATATGCATGCCTCATGTGTTTGTAGCTCAGTGGATAGAGCGTCTGTTTCCTAAGCAGAAGGTCACATGTTCGACCCATGTCTAACGCGTTTAAAAAGAATTCACATTAACGTCTTTGACAAGCAAAAAGAAAAGAGTATTACATTATACTCCACTCAATACCTTCTTGAAATTTGAAAGCCTGGATTCATATTTAGGACATGACCTTTGAAGTAATCAATAGCTTTTTTCTAAGGAACTTCATAACCAAACAGATTATTTTGAGATTCTTATTACGATGATGACGCAAGGATTTAAGCCTAAAATAGTTTGCTTGAGATATATGCATGCCTCATGTGTTTGTAGCTCAGTGGATAGAGCGTCTGTTTCCTAAGCAGAAGGTCACATGTTTGACCCATGAATAACGCATTTAAAGAGCATTCAAATTAACGTCTTTGACAAGCAAAAAGAAAAGAGTATTACATGCGATACTCCACTCAATACCTTCTTGAAATTTGAAAGCCTGGATTCGTATTTAGGACATGACCTTTGAAGTAATCAATAGCTTTTTCCAAGGAACTTCATAATCAAACAGTTATTATTTGAGATTCTTATTACGATGACTGCAAGGACTTAAGCCTAAAAGACTGTGCTTAAGATATACACATATCTCATGTGTTTGTAGCTCAGTGGATAGAGCGTCTGTTTCCTAAGCAGAAGGTCACATGTTCGACCCATGTCTAACGCGTTTAAAAAAGAATTCACATTAACGTCTTTGACAAGCAAAAAGAAAAGAGTATTACATGCGATACTCCACTCAATACCTTCTTGAAATTTGAAAGCCCGGATTCATATTTAGGACATGACCTTTGAAAGTAATCAATAGCTTTTTCAAGGAACTTCATAAGCTTTTTCAAACCAAACAGATTATTTTGAGATTCTTATTACGATGACCGCAAGGATTTAAGCCTAAAATAGTTTGCTTGAGATATATATGCATGCCTCATGCGTTTGTAGCTCGATGGATAGAGCCGTCTGTTTCCTAAGCAGAAGGTCACATGTTCGACCCATGTCTAACGCGTTTAAAGAGAATTCACATTAACGTCTTTGACAAGCAAAAAGAAAAGAGTATTACATGCGATACTCCACTCAATACCTTCTTGAAATTTGAAAGCCTGGATTCATATTTAGGACATGACCTTTGAAGTAATCAATAATAGCTTTTTCTAAGGAACTTCATAACCAAACAGATTATTTTGAGATTCTTATTACGATGACAGCAAGGATTTAAGCCTAAAATAGTTTGCTTGAGATATAAGCATGCCTCATGTTTGTAGCTCAAATGGATAGAGCGTTTGTTTCCCTAAGTAAGGTCACATGTTCGACCCATGTCTAACGCGTTTAAAGAGAATTCACATTAACGTCTTTGACAAGCAAAAAGAAAAGAGTATTACATGCGATACTCCACTCAATACCTTCTTGAAATTTGAAAGCCTGGATTCATATTTAGGACATGACCTTTGAAGTAATCAATAGCTTTTTCCAAGGAACTTTATAATCAAACAGATTATTTTGAGATTCTTATTTGATGACGCAAGGATTTAAGCCTAAAATAGTTTGCTTGAGATATATGCATGCCTCATGTGTTTGTAGCTCAGTGGATAGAGCGTCTGTTTCCTAAGCAGAAGGTCACATGTTCGACCCATGTCTAACGCGTTTAAAGAGAATTCACATTAATGTCTTTGACAAGCAAAAAGAAAAGATTATTACATGCGATACTCCACTCAATACCTTCTTGAAATTTGAAAGCCTGGATTCATATTTAGGACATGACCTTTGAAGTAATCAATAGCTTTTTCCAAGGAACTGTATAATCAAACAGATTATGTTGAGATTCTTATTACGATGACTGCAAGGACTTAAGCCTAAAAGACTATGCTTAAGATATACATATATCTCATGCGTTTGTAGCTCAGTGGATAGAGCGTCTGTTTCCTAAGCAGAAGGTCACATGTTTGACCCATGTCTAACGCGTTTAAAGAGAATTCACATCGACGTCTTTGACAAGCAAAAAGAAAAGAGTATTACATGCGATACTCCACTCAATACCTTCTTGAAACTTGGACATGACCTTTGAAGTAATCAATAGCGTTTTCTAAGGAACTTCATAACCAAACAGATTATTTTGAGATTCTTATTACGATGACTGCAAGGATTTAAGCCTAAAATAGTTTGCTTGAGATATATGCATGCCTCATGCGTTTGTAGCTCAGTGGATAGAGCGTCTGTTTCCTAAGCAGAAGGTCACATGTTCGACCCATGTCTAACGCGTTTAAAAGAGAATTCACATTAACGTCTTTTGAAGCAAAAAAAGAAAAGAGTATTACATGAGATACTCCACTCAATACCTTCTTGAAATTTGAAAGCCTGGATTGGATTCATATTTAGGACATGACCTTTGAAGTAATCAATAGCTTTTTCTAAGGAACTTCATAACCAAACAGATTATTTTGAGATTCTTATTACGATGACTGCAAGGATTTAAGCCTAAAATAGTTTGCTTGAGATATATGCATGCCTCATGTGTTTGTAGCTCAGTGGATAGAGCGTCTGTTTCCTAAGCAGAAGGTCACATGTTTGACCCATGTCTAACGCGTTTAAAAAGAATTCACATTAACGTCTTTGACAAGCAAAAAGAAAAGAGTATTACATACGATACTCCACTCAATACCTTCTTGAAATTTGAAAGCCTGGATTCATATTTAGGACATGACCTTTGAAGTAATCAATAGCTTTTTTAAGGAACTTCATAACCAAACCAAAAAGATTATTTTGAGATTCTTATTACGATGACCGCAAGGATTTAAGCCTAAAAGAGTTTGCTTAAGATATATGCACATATCTCATGTGTTTGTAGCTCAATGGATAGAGCGATTTCCTAAGCGAAGGTCACATGTTCGACCCATGTCTAACGCGTTTAAAAAGAATTCACATTAAAGTCTTTGACAACAAAAAAAAAAAAAGATTATTACATACGATACTCCACTCAATACCTTCTTGAAATTTGAAAAAACGGATTCATATTTAGGACATGACCTTTGAAGTAATCAATAGCTTTTTCTAAGGAACTTCATAACCAAACAGATTATTTTGAGATTCTTATTACGATGACTGCAAGGAATTAAGCCTAAAAAATAGTTTGCTTGAGATATATGCATGCCTCATGTGTTTGTAGCTCAGTGGATAGAGCGTCTGTTTCCTAAGCAGAAGGTCATATGTTTGACCCATGTCTAACGCGTTTAAAGAGAATTCACATTAATGTCTTTGACAAGAAAAAAGAAAAGATTATTACATACGATACTCCACTCAATACCTTCTTGAAATTTGAAAGCCTGGATTCATATTTAGGACATGACCTTTGAAGTAATCAATAGCTTTTTCCAAGGAACTTCATAATCAAACAGATTATTTTGAGATTCTTATTACGATGACTGCAAGGACTTAAGCCTAAAAGACTATGCTTAAGATATACACATATCTCATGCATTTGTAGCTCAAATGGATAGAATTTCCAAAGAGGAAGGTCACATGTTCGACCCATGTCTAACGCTTATGTTAACCATGTTTAAAAAGAATTCACATTAACGTCTTTGACAAGCAAAAAGAAAAGAGTATTACATGTGATACTCCACTCAATACCTTCTTGAAATTTGAAAGCCTGGATTCATATTTAGGACATGACCTTTGAAGTAATCAATAGCTTTTTCTAAGGAACTTCATAACCAAAGATTATTTTGAGATTATTATTTTGAGATTCTTATTACGATGACGCAAGGATTTAATCAAAAAAGTTTGCTTGAGATATATGCATGCCTCATGCAAGGATTTGTAGTTTGCTTGCTGGATAGAGCCTCCGTTTGTAGCTTGGATAAGTTTGTAATAAGGTCACATGTTAAACCCATGTCTAACGCTTTAAAAGAATTCACATTAACGTCTTTGACAAGCAAAAAGAAAAGAGTATTACATGCGATACTCCACTCAATACCTTCTTGAAATTTGAAAGCCTGGATTCATATTTAGGACATGACCTTTGAAGTAATCAATAGCTTTTTCTAAGGAACTTCATAACCAAACAGATTATTTTGAGATTCTTATTACGATGACTGCAAGGATTTAAGCCTAAAATAGTTTGCTTGAGATATATGCATGCCTCATGTGTTTGTAGCTCAGTGGATAGAGCGTCTGTTTCCTAAGCAGAAGGTCATATGTTCGACCCATGTCTAACGCGTTAAAGAGAATTCACATTAATGTCTTTGACAAGCAAAAAGAAAAGATTATTACATACGATACTCCACTCAATACCTTCTTGAAATTTGAAGGCCTGGATTCATATTTGGATTCATATTTAGGACATGACCTTTGAAGTAATCAATAGCTTTTTCCAAGGAACTTTATAATCAAACAGATTATGTTGAGATTCTTATTACGATGACTGCAAGGACTTAAGCCTAAAAGATTATGCTTAAGATATACATATATCTCATGCGTTTGTAGCTCAGTGGATAGAGCGTCTGTTTCCTAAGCAGAAGGTCACATGTTCGACCCATGTCTAATGCGTTTAAAAAGAATTCACATTAACGTCTTTGACAAGCAAAAAGAAAAGAGTATTACATGCGATACTCCACTCAATACCTTCTTGAAATTTGAAAGCCTGGATTCATATTTAGGACATGACCTTTGAAGTAATCAATAGCTTTTTCTAAGGAACTTCATAACCAAAAAAGATTATTTTGAGATTCTTAGGATGAAATGATGTCTTAAATTTATCAAGATTTAATTTAAATAAAATAGTTTTCCACTTCAAAGATATATTTTGCATGCTTTAAATGGTTTGTAGCTAACCATTGGATAAGCTTGAGAACTTTGTTTCTGAAAATTTGCCATTTCAAAACCCATGTCTAGTGTTGCAAAAAAAAGGAGATAGAATTCAGAATAAATGTGTTCAAAGGGAAAAAAAGAAAATAGTTGGGAAGGAGAATTGAAAGCCAATAGCCATTTAAATTTGTTCTTGCCCATGTTTCAAAGAGCAAAAAACCAATTGATTTAACCCTTTAAAAACTTTGAATATAAAAAAATTGTTTGAAAGTTTTGCGTTTGAAGGCAAAAAGAACAAGGATTTTAAAATTCTTTTTTATTTTGTAAAAAAAAGCCTTTGAAAATGCTTTTATTTAAGGAACCATCAAGTTATAATTTCAAAAAAGTGCATTTGTTTTAATTATGTCTTAATTTTTTCTTTATAAAAATAGGAAAAGATTCTTATTTTGATTCTTTGGAGAAACTTAACTTTTAAGAAAAGAAAGCAGTTGAGGAGCTTCTAAAATCGGAACTTTATAATCATACACAAAAGTCTTTGTTCGATTGAGCTTTTGAAAGGATATAAAAGTCTCATTTGAAAAGAGCTTTGAAAGAAGAAGGAAGATATATGGAGCAATGGAAAAAATTATTTTTTATTTTAAAACCCATGTCTAAAAGGAAAATGGGCAAAAAAGAATTCACATTAATGTGCGGAGGAAAAAAAAAGAAGAGGCAATTATTGAGAATACCAAAAGGGCTGACATGTACTCTAATGCAACAATGCAACAAAGAAAAATATTGGGAATGAAAAGATTAATATGAAGGAGATGAGATTCGATGCTTCAATGCAGTTAGATGCTTTGCATATGAAATTTGAAATTATAAGGATTCTTATTGAAATGACTTTTGAAGTAATCTTTTGTTTAAATAGTCCTTTATAAGGAACTTAAAAATATAAACCATATTTATTTTGAGATTCTTATTACGATGACTGCAAGGATTTAAGCCTAAAATAGTTTGCTTGAGATATACGCATGCCTCATGCGTTTGTAGCTCAGTGGATAGAGCGTCTGTTTCCTAAGCAGAAGGTCACATGTTCGACCCATGTCTAACGCGTTTAAAGAGAATTCACATTAACGTCTTTGACAAGCAAAAAGAAAAGAGTATTACATGCGATACTCCACTCAATACCTTCTTGAAATTTGAAAAGTCCCATACGATACTCCACTCAATACCTTCTTGGAATTTGGATTCGTATTTAGGACATGACCTTTGAAGTAATTTTTTTTCCAAGGAACTTCATAACCAAACAGATTATTTTGAGATTCTTATTACGATGACGCAAGGATTTAAGCCTAAAAAATAGTTTGCTTTGAGATATACGCATGCCTCATGTGTTTGTAGCTCAGTGGATAGAGCCTCTGTTTCCTAAGCAAAAGGTCACATGTTCGACCCATGTCTAACGCGTTTAAAGAGAATTCACATTAACGTCTTTGACAAGCAAAAAGAAAAGAGTATTACATGCGATACTCCACTCAATACCTTCTTGAAATTTGAAAGCCTGGATTCGTATTTAGGACATGACCTTTGAAGTAATCAATAGCTTTTTCTAAGGAACTTCATAACCAAACAGATTATTTTGAGATTCTTATTACGATGACTGCAAGGATTTAAGCCTAAAATAGTTTGCTTGAGATATATGCATGCCTCATGCGTTTGTAGCTCAGTGGATAGAGCGTTTGTTTCCTAAGCAGAAGGTCACATGTTCGACCCATGTCTAACGCGTTTAAAAAGAATTCACATTAACGTCTTTGACAAGAAAAAAGAAAAGAGTATTACATGCGATACTCCACTCAATACCTTCTTGAAATTTGAAAGCCTGGATTCGTATTTAGGACATGACCTTTGAAGTAATCAATAGCTTTTTCTAAGGAACTTCATAACCAAACAGATTATTTTGAGATTCTTATTACGATGACTGCAAGGATTTAAGCTTAAAATAGTTTGCTTGAGATATATGCATGCCTCATGCGTTTGTAGCTCAGTGGATAGAGCGTCTGTTTCCTAAGCAGAAGGTCACATGTTCGACCCATGTCTAACGCGTTTAAAAAGAATTCACATTAACGTCTTTGACAAGCAAAAAGAAAAGAGTATTACATGCGATACTCCACTCAATACCTTCTTGAAATTTGAAAGCCTGGATTCATATTTAGGACATGACCTTTGAAGTAATCAATAGCTTTTTCTAAGGAACTTCATAACCAAACAGATTATTTTGAGATTCTTATTACGATGACTGCAAGGATTTAAGCCTAAAATAGTTTGCTTGAGATATATGCATGCCTCATGTGTTTGTAGCTCAGTGGATAGAGCGTCTGTTTCCTAAGCGAGGGAAGGTCATATGTCACATGTTCGACCCATGTTAAACGAATTAACATTTAAAAAGAATTCACATTAACGTCTTTGACAAGCAAAAAGAAAAGAGTATTACATGCGATACTCCACTCAATACCTTCTTGAAATTTGAAAGCCTGGATTCATATTTAGGACATGACCTTTGAAGTAATCAATAGCTTTTTCCAAGGAACTTCATAATCAAACAGATTATTTTGAGATTCTTATTACGATGACTGCAAGGACTTAAGCCTAAAAGACTATGCTTAAGATATACACATATCTCATGCGTTTGTAGCTCAGTGGATAGAGCGTCTGTTTCCTAAGCAGAAGGTCATATGTTCGATCCATGTCTAACGCGTTTAAAAAGAATTCACATTAACGTCTTTGACAAGCAAAAGGAAAAGAGTATTACATGCGATACTCCACTCAATACCTTCTTGAAATTTGAAAGCGTGGATTCATATTTAGGACATGACCTTTGAAGTAATCAATACCTTCTTGAAATTTGAAAGCCTGGATTCGTATTTAGGACATGACCTTTGAAGTAATCAATAGCTTTTTCTAAGGAACTTCATAACCAAACAGATTATTTTGAGATTCTTATTACGATGACTGCAAGGATTTAAGCCTAAAATAGTTTGCTTAAGATATATATATATCTCATGCGTTTGTAGCTCAGTGGATAGAGCGTCTGTTTCCTAAGCAGAAGGTCACATGTTCGACCCATGTCTAACGCGTTTAAAAAGAATTCACATTAACGTCTTTGACAAGCAAAAAGAAAAGAGTATTACATGCGATACTCCACTCAATACCTTCTTGAAATTTGAAAGCCTGGATTCATATTTAGGACATGACCTTTGAAGTAATCAATAGCTTTTTCTAAGGAACTTCATAACCAAACAGATTATTTTGAGATTCTTATTACGATGACTGCAAGGATTTAAGCCTAAAATAGTTTGCTTGAGATATACGCATGCCTCATGCGCGTTTGTAGCTCGATGGATAGAAGCGTCTCTTTTTTCCTTTAAGAAGGTCACATGTTCGACCCATGTCTAACGCGTTTAAAAGAAATTCATTCACATTAACGTCTTTGACAAGCAAAAAGAAAAGAGTATTACATGCGATACTCCACTCAATACCTTCTTGAAATTTGAAAGCCTGGATTCATATTTAGGACATGACCTTTGAAGTAATCAATAGCTTTTTCCAAGGAACTCATCAACAAATTATTTTGAGATTCAAAACATTGCAAGGATTTTAAAATAGTTTGCTTGAGATATATGCATGCCTCATGTGTTTGGAAAGATTATTTTTAAAGAGGAAGGTCAATGCAACCATGTTAAGTTTAAAGAATTCACATTAATGTCTTTGACAAAGCAAAAAGAAAAGATTATTACACATGCCATCAATACCTTCTTGAAATTTGAAAATATTCAAATTTAGGGATTGATTTTTAAATAGGAACTTCATTTTCCAATTATTTTGCTTGATGATGACTGCAAGGACTTAAGCCTAAAAGACTATGCTTAAGATATACATATATCTCATGCGTTTGTAGCTCAGTGGATAGAGCGTCTGTTTCCTAAGCAGAAGGTCACATGTTCGACCCATGTCTAACGCGTTTAAAAAGAATTCACATTAACGTCTTTGACAAGCAAAAATAAAAGAGTATTACATGCGATACTCCACTCAATACCTTCTTGAAATTTGAAAGCCTGGATTCGTATTTAGGACATGACCTTTGAAGTAATCAATAGCTTTTTCTAAGGAACTTCATAACCAAACAGATTATTTTGAGATTCTTATTACGATGACTGCAAGGATTTAAGCCTAAAATAGTTTGCTTGAGATATATGCATGCCTCATGCGTTTGTAGCTCAGTGGATAGAGCGTTTGTTTCCTAAGCAGAAGGTCACATGTTCGACCCATGTCTAACGCGTTTAAAAAGAATTCACATTAACGTCTTTGACAAGCAAAAAGAAAAGAGTATTACATGCGATACTCCACTCAATACCTTCTTGAAATTTGAAAGCCTGGATTCGTATTTAGGACATGACCTTTGAAGTAATCAATAGCTTTTTTCTAAGGAACTTCATAACCAAACAGATTATTTTGAGATTCTTATTACGATGACGCAAAGGATTTAAGCCTAAAATAGTTTGCTTGAGATATATGCATGCCTCATGTGTTTGTAGCTCGATGATATAAGCGTCTTTTCCTAAGCGAGGAAGGTCACATGTTTGACCCATGTCTAACGCGTTTAAATAGAATTCACATTAACGTCTTTGACAAGCAAAAAGAAAAGAGTATTACATGCGATACTCCACTCAATACCTTCTTGAAATTTGAAAGCCTGGATTCATATTTAGGACATGACCTTTGAAGTAATCAATAGCTTTTCTAAGGAACTTCATAACCAAACAGATTATTTTGAGATTCTTATTACGATGACTGCAAGGACTTAAGCCTAAAAGACTATGCTTAAGATATACACATATCTCATGCATTTGTAGCTTTTGGATAGAGCGTCATTTTTCCTAAGCAGAAGGTCACATGTTCGACCCATGTCTAACGCGTTTAAAAAGAATTCACATTAACGTCTTTGACAAGCAAAAAGAAAATAGTATTACATGCGATACTCCACTCAATACCTTCTTGAAATTTTGAAATTTGAAAGCCTTCTTTGAAATTTGAAAGATTATTTAGGACATGACCTTTGAAGTAATCAATAGCTTTTTCTAAGGAACTTCATAACCAAACAGATTATTTTGAGATTCTTATTACGATGACTGCAAGGATTTAAGCCTAAAATAGTTTGCTTGAGATATATGCATGCCTCATGTGTTTGTAGCTAGTGGATAGAGCGTCTATTTCCTAAGCAGAAGGTCACATGTTCGACCCATGTCTAACGCGTTTAAAGAGAATTCACATTAATGTCTTTGACAAGCAAAAAGAAAAGAGTATTACATGCGATACTCCACTCAATACCTTCTTGAAATTTGAAAGCCTGGATTCATATTTAGGACATGACCTTTGAAGTAATCAATAGCTTTTTCTAAGGAACTTCATAACCAAACAGATTATTTTGAGATTCTTATTACGATGATGACGCAAGGATTTAAGCCTAAAATAGATTGCTTGAGATATATGCATGCCTCATGCGTTTGTAGCTCAGTGGATAGAGCGCCTGTTTCCTAAGCAGAAGGTCACATGTTCGACCCATGTCTAATGCGTTTAAAAAGAATTCACATTAACGTCTTTGACAAGCAAAAAGAAAAGAGTATTACATGCGATACTCCACTCAATACCTTCTTGAAATTTGAAAGCCTGGATTCATATTTAGGACATGACCTTTGAAGTAATCAATAGCTTTTTCTAAGGAACTTCATAACCAAACAGATTATTTTGAGATTCTTATTACGATGACTGCAAGGATTTAAGCCTAAAATAGTTTGCTTGAGATATATGCATGCCTCATGCGTTTGTAGCTCAGTGGATAGAGCGTCTGTTTCCTAAGCAGAAGGTCACATGTTCGACCCATGTCTAACGCGTTTAAAGAGAATTCACATTAATGTCTTTGACAAGCAAAAAGAAAAGATTATTACATATGATGATACTCCACTCAATACCTTCTTGAAATTTGAAAGCCTGGATTCATATTTAGGACATGACCTTTGAAGTAATCAATAGCTTTTTCTAAGGAACTTCATAACCAAACAGATTATTTTGAGATTCTTATTACGATGACTGCAAGGATTTAAGCCTAAAAAGTTTGCTTGAGATATATGCATGCCTCATGTGTTTGTAGCTCAAATGGATAGAGCCGTCTGTTTTCCTAAGCGTAGAAGGTCACATGTTCGACCCATGTCTAATGAAAAGCGTTTAAAAGAATTCACATTAAAAAGAATTCACATTAACGTCTTTGACAAGCAAAAAGAAAAGAGTATTACATGCGATACTCCCACTCAATACCTTCTTGAAATTGAAAAGCCTGGATTCATATTTAGGACATGACCTTTGACATGACCTTTGATTTTAGGACATGACCTTTGAAGTAATCAATAGCTTTTTCTAAGGAACTTCATAACCAAACAGATTATTTTGAGATTCTTATTACGATGACTGCAAGGATTTAAGCCTAAAATAGTTTGCTTGAGATATATGCATGCCTCATGCGTTTGTAGCTCAGTGGATAGAGCGTCTGTTTCCTAAGCAGAAGGTCACATGTTCGACCCATGTCTAACGCGTTTAAAAAGAATTCACATTAACGTCTTTGACAAGCAAAAAAGAAAAGAGTATTACATGCGATACTCCACTCAATACCTTCTTGAAATTTGAAAGCCGGGATTCGTATTTAGGACATGACCTTTGAAGTAATCAATAGCTTTTTCTAAGGAACTTCATAACCAAACAGATTATTTTGAGATTCTTATTACGATGACTGCAAGGATTTAAGCCTAAAATAGTTTGCTTGAGATATATGCATGCCTCATGCGTTTGTAGCTCAGTGGATAGAGCGTATGTTTCCTAAGCATGTTCGACCCATGTCTAACGCGTTTAAAAAGAATTCACATTAACGTCTTTGACAAGAAAAAAGAAAAGAGTATTACATGCGATACTCCACTCAATACCTTCTTGAAATTTGAAAGCCGGGATTCGTATTTAGGACATGACCTTTGAAGTAATCAATAGCTTTTTCTAAGGAACTTCATAACCAAACAGATTATTTTGAGATTCTTATTACGATGACTGCAAGGATTTAAGCCTAAAATAGTTTGCTTGAGATATATGCATATCTCATGTGTTTGTAGCTCAGTGGATAGAGCGTCTGTTTCCTAAGCAGAAGGTCACATGTTCGACCCATGTCTAACGCGTTTAAAAAGAATTCACATTAACGTCTTTGACAAGCAAAAAGAAAAGATTATTACATACGATACTCCACTCAATACCTTCTTGAAATTTGAAAGCCTGGATTCATATTTAGGAAATCAATAGCTTTTTCCAAGGAACTGTATAATCAAACAGATTATGTTGAGATTCTTATTACGATGACTGCAAGGACTTAAGCCTAAAAGACTATGCTTAAGATATACACATATCTCATGCGTTTGTAGCTCAGTGGATAGAGCGTCTGTTTCCTAAGCAGAAGGTCATATGTTCGACCCATGTCTAACGCGTTTAAAAAGAATTCACATTAATGTCTTTGACAAGCAAAAAGAAAAGATTATTACATTCGATACTCCACTCAATACCTTCTTGAAATTTGAAAGCCTGGATTCGTATTTAGGATTTGAAGTAATCAATAGCTTTTTTAAGGAACTTCATAACCAAACAGATTATTTTGAGATTCTTATTACGATAACTGCAAGGATTTAAACCTAAAATAGTTTGCCTGAGATATATGCATGCCTCATGCGTTTTAGTAGCTGGATGGATAGAGCGCCTGTTTCCTAAAGCGAGAAGGTCACATGTTCGACCCATGTCTAACGCGTTTAAAGAGAATTCACATTAACGTCTTTGACAAGCAAAAAAAAAAAAGATTATTACATGCGATACTCCACTCAATACCTTCTTGAAATTTGAAAGCCTGGATTCATATTTAGGACATGACCTTTGAAGTAATCAATAGCTTTTTCAAGGAACTTCATAATCAAACAGATTATTTTGAGATTCTTATTACGATGATGACCGCAAGGATTTAAGCCTAAAATAGTTTGCTTGAGATATACACATGCCTCATGTGTTTTTGTAGCTTGGATAGAGCGTCTGTTTCCTAAGCTTGAGAAGGTCACATGTTTGACCCATGTCTAACATGCGTTTTTAAAGAGAATTCACATTAACGTCTTTGACAAGCAAAAAGAAAAGAGTATTACATGCGATACTCCACTCAATACCTTCTTGAAATTTGAAAGCCTGGATTCATATTTAGGACATGACCTTTGAAGTAATCAATAGCTTTTTCCAAGGAACTTCATAATCAAACAGATTATGTTGAGATTCTTATTACGATGACTGCAAGGACTTAAGCCTAAAAGACTATGCTTAAGATATACACATATCTCATGCGTTTGTAGCTCAGTGGATAGAGCGCCTGTTTCCTAAGCAGAAGGTCACATGTTCGACCCATGTCTAATGCGTTTAAAAAGAATTCACATTAACGTCTTTGACAAGCAAAAAGAAAAGAGTATTACATGCGATACTCCACTCAATACCTTCTTGAAATTTGAAAGCCTGGATTCGTATTTAGGACATGACCTTTGAAGTAATCAATAGCTTTTTTTAAGGAACTTCATCATAATCAAAATTATTATTTTGAGATTCTTATTACGATGACTGCAAGGATTTAAGCCTAAAATAGTTTGCTTGAGATATATGCATGCCTCATGCGTTTGTAGCTCAAGTGGATAGAGCGCCTGTTTTCCTAAGCGTAGAAGGTCACATGTTTGACCCATGTCTAACCATTAAAAAAAGAATTCTCATTAACGTCTTTGACAAGCAAAAAGAAAAGAGTATTACATGTGATACTCCACTCAATACCTTCTTGAAATTTGAAAGCCTGGATTCATATTTAGGACATGACCTTTGAAGTAATCAATAGCTTTTTCCAAGGAACTTCATCATCAAACAGATTATTTTGAGATTCTTATTACGATGACTGCAAGGATTTAAGCCTAAAATAGTTTGCTTGAGATATATGCATGCCTCATGCGTTTGTAGCTCAGTGGATAGAGATCTGTTTCCCTAAGAAAGGTCACATGTTCGACCCATGTCTAACGCGTTTAAAGAGAATTCAAATTAATGTCTTTGACAACCAAGACGATGACTGCAAGGACTTAAGCCTAAAAGACTATGCTTAAGATATACACATATCTCATGCGTTTGTAGCTCAATGGATAGAGCGTCTGTTTCCTAAGTAGAAGGTCACATGTTCGACCCATGTCTAACGCGTTTAAAGAGAATTCACATTAACGTCTTTGACAAGCAAAAAGAAAAGAGTATTACATGCGATACTCCACTCAATACCTTCTTGAAATTTGAAAGCCTGGATTCGTATTTAGGACATGACCTTTGAAGTAATCAATAGCTTTTTCTAAGGAACTTCATAACCAAACAGATTATTTTGAGATTCTTATTACGATGACTGCAAGGATTTAAGCCTAAAATAGTTTGCTTGAGATATATGCATGCCTCATGCGTTTGTAGCTCAATGGATAGAGCGTCTGTTTCCTAAGCAGAAGGTCACATGTTCGACCCATGTCTAACGCGTTTAAATGGCATTCAAGTTAACGTCTTTGTGAAGCAAAAAAAAAAGAGTATTACATGCGATACTCCACTCAATACCTTCTTGAAAATTGAAAGCCTGTATTCATATTTAGGACATGACCTTTGAAGTAATCAATAGCTTTTTCCAAGGAACTGTATAATCAAACATATTATGTTGAGATTCTTATTACGATGATTGCGAGGACTTAAGCCTAAAAGACTATGCTTAAGATATACACATATCTGATGCGTTTGTAGCTTAGTGGATAGAGCGTCTGTTTTCTAAGCAGAAGGTCACATGTTCGACCCATGTCTAATGCATTTAAAGAGAATCCTATATTATAATGTCATAGGGTGTTGAGCCCTAAGCAAAAGAAAAGTTATTCCCTCTGATTATTCCCTCTCAACTGCATATACGGCATTTCTTGGACCCTGCGTAGAAGGCCGCGGACATCAAGTCAAGGAGGGTTGTGGTTGCACTAACTATGACCTCGACCATGGTAATCAATAGCCGGTTCCTTTGCTTTTTGCTAGGAAGTTCTATACAAATCAAGATATGCTCAAGCAAAAACTATTTTGGAAGATTTTATCTTACTTCCATTTAGTTAAGCCTAAGTTTTGCAATTATTTTTATTGCAAAGAGCTTGGTTTTCATATTTAACGGAGTTTGGTTCTTGATTAAAAGCCCATTTATTTTCCTTGCTTTACGGGACATGGCCGGGATGACAAAACTTCTTCTTTGGCAAAACCTCTTCTTTAAATGGCGATTATAGGGACAACACGGTTTTAATGACAAAATGATAAGGGCCATGTGGAATGTCTTTTTCTGTTTACTTTGTTTCTTTATCTTTTAAGCTTCAAATCCTAACTTTTCGTCCATTTAGATTGCGCAAATTTGAGCTATGCGGCTCACCATTTGTATGAGATGGGAATCAAACAAATTAGATGTATTTCCTCTTTTTCCTTATCTTACGGCTCCAATTCTTTAGGGGCCCCCAGAAGGAGCTTTGACATGGCACATTTTATTAAATATTCCATTTGAACATGAACTGGTGCAATATCATTTCTCAAAATTTGAGTTTTCGAGGTAATCTACAAAGCTTTACCTATTTCTATTACATTTTTTGATATTACCCCTGTTTGAAGAAAGAGGTCATATCCAACATCTGAGTTTACGCCCTTGAACATGGCTCGGTCGCGACACTTAAATCCATTAAAGCATCAAGTCCCGAGTTCATGTCAAGGAGGGAAGTTGTTCATTCACAAACCATCTTTGGTAATTTATGCAACCAGCAAAGGTGCTACACATAGATGCATTTTTTAAACTAAGCCTAGGACTCAAGTTTGGATTGTTATCCTTGCATCTTGGTTCTACATTGGTTGTTGGTTGAAACATCATTGTTCATCGTTTTGCAAGCCTTTGTCATTCACAAGCGGCTTTATCATAAAGATTGAGGCAAGAGAATCAAAAATTGTGAATACCTATGTCTCATGCATAATTTGTTATTGGCATAGGCATTTTATTTGTATGAACTAGAGCACATTAATGCTATAAGCTGACATATAATAAGAAGCAAAGCGATGCTAATGGCGAGAAAGTAAGAGAGATAGAATTATGGATAAAGCATGACCGATCCGAACAAAATAATGGACAAAGAAGAAAGTAATGTTTTTCAATGTATGTGAGTTATGACAAAATTTGAAGAGAATTAAGTGGACGCAGTTGAAACGATGATGGAAAAACAATTCAAGGCAAAACAATAAAGGAAAGAAATGATACTAATCATCACAACTCGTTTCAATACCTATAAACATTTAAATTGGAAAGTAAACGGATTTTTTTTAAGACATGAATTTGACATAATGATATTTTTCAATAAGATTGTAAACTTCATAACCAAAGTTCTTAGTATTATTGAGTATTTTTATTAAGATACAACTTGGAGAGTGAGTGTAAAAATAGATGATGATGCTCACATTAATCTATGTCTGTTGTATCTCAATGCTCACACAATTCATATTTCAGTGCTCACATGATTTCATATTAAATGATTCAAGATATATGTTTCATCCTTTTGAATGTTCATAAGTCTATGTCTATACCATTTTAACCTTGCCAATATTAGTGGTGCTTGATAAAGCATATACCGTTCTCAAAAAGACCTTGCATATATCATGGATGAACCTCTTGCAACAACAATATTTCTCAATTTAACAACAATAAGTATCGTCCTCTTGCAACGACAATATTCCCCAATATAATAACAATAGGTATTGTTGCAACAACAATATTCCCCTATATAATAACAATTAGGTACTGTCAAATATTTTTCAATTCGAAATATGCAGAAATCATGATTATAATTTGAGTTTTTCGATATAATGTCTTAGAATTTTGGAGTGAAGGTATACATGACATATTTCGAATATAGAAATAATTTTTGAACTATGTAGTGATACTACTCTCGACAACAAAAATGAAGAGAAACCAAATCTAAATGAATGAATGAATGAAAATGAATGTATATTTATGCACCTTAGAATTTTGAAAGCTGGTATCTTCATGCAAAATCCCTATGTCAAGCCAATGCAAAGTATACATTTACAGAGGCCTCCAAGTTCAATCTTATATTATAATGTTATAGCGTGTGTCTTCAATGGAGCCCTAGATCGGACGATCAAGGATTTGATTGACCAACGGTGGAGATGATGTGTGCGTGTCTTCAACTAAAGTTTCATCTTGACCATGGCTCCAATATGATTAACTCAATCGGACAGTTGAACGATGAAAGGGAAAAGGGAAAAAGGAAAAGGGGAAGGGAAAAGGTGAGAAGGAAAAGGAAAAGGAAAAGGAAAAGTGAGAGAGAAAGGATAAAAGGAAAAAAGGAAAAGGGAAAAGGGAAAAGGAGAAATAAGATTATGGAAAAATAAAAAATGGAAAAGGAAAAATAGAAATCAAAAAAGGGGAAGAAGGAAAAGGAACAAAAAAGGGTAAGGAAAAGAGAAGGAGAAAAGGGAAAAGGGGAAGATAAAATGACCATTATGATGTATCACTCAATCCAATAGTCAAAAGGGAAATTTGAAAGGAAAAGGAAAAAGGAAGGAAAAGGAAGGGAAATAAAGAAAAGGGAAACAAAAAACAAAAAAAAAATTTGGAAAAGGAAAAAAAAAGAAAGCTTTTTGAGGGAAAAGGAAAAAGAAGGAAAGAAGGAAAAAATAAAAAATTGAAAGGAAATGAAAAAAAAAAAGTAAAGGAAAAAAAAAAAATTAGGAAGGACGAAAAAGGAATTGAAATGATGAAAAAGGAAAGATGGGAAAAGAAAAGGAAAAGGAAGAAAAAGGGGATAGGAAAGGAGAGGAAAAGGGCACCAAGAAAAGGGTAAGAAAAAGGGAAAAAAGGAGAAAAAGTTTAAAAAAATAAGAAAAGGTGGGAAGAGGGACAAACAAAAAGCATGGGAAAAGTGAAATGGAAAAGGAAAAAAAAAAAAGCCTTTACATGGAAAGGGCAAAAGAGAATCTGGAAAAAGGCACTAGGAAAAGGGAAAAGGGAAAGGGCATGGAAAATTTAGGAAAAAAAGAAAGGGTGAAGAAAGAGAAAAATGGAAGCAAAAGAGCATCTAGAAAAAGGGGAGAGGAAAAAGATGGAAAAGAGGAGGAAAAGGTTGGAAAATTAGAAGAGGCAAAGGGAAAAGGAACAAGAAGGAAAAAGAGAAAGGGGAAAAAAAAATGGAACTTCCATGGGAAAGGGAAATTTAACAAGAAAAATAGGAAATTCAAGAAAGGAGGATGGGGAAAGAAGGAAAAGAGGCTATAAAAAAAAGTTGATAAAAAGGGAATAGAAAAGGCATATGAAAAGGGAATATAAAGGCATGCCTCAAAATGAAAAAGGAAGGGAAGGCTTTTGGTTTCCTTTGAAGGTCACATAAAATTGGGTAAAGGATGAAAAAAGAGAATTAAAGTTTGAAAGTCTTTGAAGGGAAAAAGAAAAGGGAATGTAAAGTTGAAAAACTCCCTCAAAAAGGGGAAAGGGAAATGGGAAAAGATATGGAAAAAAGGACATGATCTTTGGAAAAAAAGGGCACATAAAAAGGTGAGCAAAAGAGAACAAAAAATTGCATGGGAAAAAAGAAAAAAAAGAATAGGAAAAGGAAAAACAAAGGGAAAAATAGAAAGTTTTGGGGAAAGATAAAAAAAGAAGGAAAAAAAGCCCATAAAAAAAAAAAAAAAAAGAGAAAGGAAAAAAGGGGAAGGGGAGAGGGGAGGTAAAGGGACAAGGGGATTAAAAAGAAAAAAGACCTTTTTAAAAAAATGGAAAGAATGAATAGGTTTTTGTATTTACAGATGAAATTTGAAGAATGGCTGGCACCAGTTTTTTTAGTAACATATGATATTTTGATTCCAAATCCAAATACAAGAATAATATTAATAGAAATTAACAACTATGACCCCATCATGTTGTATTATATTAGTTCAATTGAAGTTCTTTGTAACTCCCAATATAATACAATTGTGCCTTACGCATTTGTAGGTTCCGACATTAGCCCAGCAATGCTGGGCACCATAACTATTTTCACATAAAATTGATCAAACATGGTTGATCCATAAACTGATCATTTATCTTTGAGCATAGTGATTGTAGAAATGGGAGGAGAAAACTTCAGATAACAGAAGCAATGAATCATCTTGCATTCAGTGTCATGTTCTTCTAATTTGCAAAGCCACATGCATGTGCACATCATACAGGCTTGCCTCTATGGCTTTTGCTTTGCAACTAGCAACCCAACGTTAAACACATTATTGACGTTGAGATCAACTATAAAATACAAAAATATGTGTATAGCTCAAAGTTATACCTAATGCAACCATTGGTTTATGCATATATTTAACTACAACCACCATAACATTCGGCACTAATACGACCACTTTCATATATGAAACTCAAATATGCAATAATGTACATCTGTCTACAAATTCATGGTTGCTTATAATAAAATGGTAATTATATGCGGACAATGCCGAGCTTCTAGATCCCCAAGATGATATAATGGTGGGGAGGATTTTGATCTGCGTGCATAGCCCCCATTGACCTTATATTGCCAACATATGTCCAGCAATGCTGGGCACTATTACTATTATACAATGTTTAAATATGAAGCAAGTTTGATATACATTCTCAAATTTACAAGTAGGTAACATAGTAATACCAAAAAGCCTTCTACCAACAACACCCATGGACACATACTCTTCATGTGTACAAATACATGGAATGCCCACTGAAGGTGGGAATTTTCGATTCTTTTATAGTTTTTTTAAAAGGTTCAGCTCCTTCAATGTTACAATCTGGAACATCTTTTTGTTATAGTAATTGCTACTTTTGAATTGATGAACTCGAAATTTGCATATTTAACAAACGCTCACCAACGGTAGGCATTTTACTAGTTTACATTAACGTCTTTGACAAGCAAAAAGAAAAGAGTATTACATGTGATACTCCACTCAATACCTTCTTGAAATTTGAAAGCCTGGATTCGTATTTAGGACATGACCTTTGAAGTAATCAATAGCTTTTTCTAAGGAACTTCATAACCAAACAGATTATTTTGAGATTCTTATTACGATGACTGCAAGGATTTAAGCCTAAAATAGTTTGCTTGAGATATATGCATGCCTCATGCATTTGTAGCTCAGTGGATAGAGCGTCTGTTTCCTAAGCAGAAGGTCACATGTTCGACCCATGTCTAACGCGTTTAAATGGCATTCAAGTTAACGTCTTTGTGAAGCAAAAAGAAAAGAGTATTACATGCGATACTCCACTCAATACCTTCTTGAAATTTGAAAGCCTGGATTCATATTTAGGACATGACCTTTGAAGTAATCAATAGCTTTTTCCAAGGAACTGTATAATCAAACAGATTATGTTGAGATTCTTATTACGATGACTGCAAGGACTTAAGCCTAAAAGACTATGCTTAAGATATACACATATCTCATGCGTTTGTAGCTCAGTGGATAGAGCGTCTGTTTCCTAAGCAGAAGGTCACATGTTCGACCCATGTCTAACGCGTTTAAAAAGAATTCACATTAACGTCTTTGACAAGCAAAAAGAAAAGAGTATTACATGCGATACTCCACTCAATACCTTCTTGAAATTTGAAAGCCTGGATTCGTATTTAGGACATGACCTTTGAAGTAATCAATAGCTTTTTCTAAGGAACTTCATAACCAAACAGATTATTTTGAGATTCTTATTACGATGACTGCAAGGATTTAAGCCTAAAATAGTTTGCTTGAGATATATGCATGCCTCATGCGTTTGTAGCTCAGTGGATAGAGCGTCTGTTTCCTAAGTAGAAGGTCACATGTTTGACCCATGTCTAACGCGTTTAAAGAGAATTCAAATTAACGTCTTTTGACAAGCAAAAAGAAAAGAGTATTACATGCGATACTCCACTCAATACCTTCTTGAAATTTGAAAGTCTGGATTCGTATTTAGGACATGACCTTTGAAGTAATCAATAGCTTTTTCCAAGGAACTTCATAACCAAACAGATTATTTTGAGATTCTTATTACGATAACTGCAAGGATTTAAGCCTAAAATAGTTTGCTTGAGATATACGTGTGCCAAATGCGTTTGTAGCTCAGTGGATAGAGCGTCTGTTTCCTAAGCAGAAGGTCACATGTTCGACCCATGTCTAACGCGTTTAAAGAGCATTCAAGTTAACGTCTTTGACAAGCAAAAAGAAAAGAGTATTACATGCGATACTCCACTCAATACCTTCTTGAAATTTGAAAGCCTGGATTCGTATTTAGGACATGACCTTTGAAGTAATCAATAGCTTTTTCCAAGGAACTTCATAATCAAACAGATTATTTTGAGATTCTTATTACGATGACTGCAAGGATTTAAGCCTAAAATAGTTTGCTTGAGATATACGCATGCCTCATGCGTTTGTAGCTCAGTGGATAGAGCGTCTGTTTCCTAAGCAGAAGGTCACATGTTCGACCCATGTCTAACGCGTTTAAAGAGCATTCAAGTTAATGTCTTTGATAACCAAGACGATGACTACAAGGACTTAAGCCTAAAAGACTATGCTTAAGAGTGGATAGAGCGTCACATGTTTGACCCATGTCTAATGCGTTTAAAGAGAATTCGCATTAACAACTTTGACAAGCAAAAAGAAAAGAGTATTACATGCGATACTCCACTCAATACCTTCTTGAAATTTGAAAGGGACATGATCTTTGAACTAATCAATAGCTTTTTATAAGGAACTTCATAACCAAACAGATTATTTTGAGATTCTTATTACGATGACTGTAAGGATTTAAGCCTAAAATAGTTTGCTTGAGATGTATACATGCCTCATGAGTTTGTAGCTTAGTGGATAGAGCACGTCTTTCCTAAGCATAAGGTCACATGTTCGACCCACGTCTAACGCGTTTAAAGAGAATTCGAGTTAACGTTTTTGACAAGCAAAAAGAAAAGAGTATTACATGCGATACTCCACTCAATACCTTCTTGAAATTTGAAAGCCTGGATTCGTATTTAGGACATGATCTTTGAAGTAATCAATAGTTTTTTCCAAGGAACTTCATCATCAAACAGATTATTTTGAGATTCTTATTACGATGACTGCAAGGATTTAAGCCTAAAATAGTTTGCTTGAGATATACGCATGCCTCATGCGTTTGTAGCTCAGTGGATAGAGCGTCTGTTTCCTAAGTAGAAGGTCATGTGTTCGACCCATGTTTAACGCGTTTAAAGAGCATTCAAGTTAATGTCTTTGACAACCAAGATGATGACTGCAAGGATTTAAGCCTAAAAGACTATGCTTAAGATATACACATATCTCATGCGTTTGTAGCTCAGTGGATAGAGCGTCTGTTTCCTAAGCAGAAGGTCACATGTTTGACCCATGTCTAACGCGTTTAAAGAGAATTCACATTAACGTCTTTGACAAGCAAAAAGAAAAGAGTATTACATGCGATACTCCACTCAATACCTTCTTGAAATTTGAAAGCCCCGGATTTCAGATTTAGGACATGACCTTTGAAGTAATCAATAGCTTTTTCTAAGGAACTTCATAACCAAACATATTATTTTGAGATTCTTATTACGATGACTGCAAGGATTTAAGCCTAAAATAGTTTGCTTGAGATATACGCATGCCTCATGCATTTGTAGCTCAGTGGATAGAGCGTCTGTTTCCTAAGCAGAAGGTCACATGTTCGACCCATGTCTAACGCGTTTAAATGGCATTCACGTTAACTTCTTTGACAACCAAAAAGAAAAGAGTATTACATGTGATACTCCACTCAATACCTTCTTGAAATTTGAAAGCCTGGATTCGTATTTAGGACATGACCTTTGAAGTAATCAATAGCTTTTTCCAAGGAACTTCATCATCAAACAGATTATTTTGAGATTCTTATTACGATGACTACAAGGATTTAAGCCTAAAATATTTTGCTTGAGATATATGCATGCCTCATGTGTTTGTAGCTCAGTGGATAGAGCGTCTGTTTCCTAAGCAGAAGGTCATATGTTCGACCCATGTCTAACGCGTTTAAAGAGTATTCAAGTTAACGTTTTTGACAAGCAAAAAGAAAAGAGTATTACATGCGATACTCCACTCAATACCTTCTTGAAATTTGAAAGCCTGGATTTATATTTAGGACATGATCTTTGAAGTAATCAATAGTTTTTTCCAAGGAACTTCATCATCAAACAGATTATTTTGAGATTCTTATTACGATGACTGCAAGGATTTAAGCCTAAAATAGTTTGCTTGAGATATATACATGCCTCATGCGTTTGTAGCTCAGTGGATAGAGCGTCTGTTTCCTAAGCAGAAGGTCACATGTTCGAATGTTCGACCTATGCTTAACGCGTTTAAAGAGCATTCAAGTTAACATTTTTGACAAGCAAAAAAAGAGAGTATTACATGCGATACTCCACTCAATACCTTCTTGAAATTTGAAAGCCTGGATTTGTATTTAGGACATGATCTTTGAAGTAATCAATAGTTTTTTCCAAGGAACTTCATCATCAAACAGATTATTTTGAGATTCTTATTACGATGACTGCAAGGATTTAAGCCTAAAATAGTTTGCTTGAGATATACGCATGCCTCATGCGTTTGTAGCTCAGTGGATAGATAGAGCGTCTGTTTCCTAAGCAGAAAGTCATATGTTCGACCCACGTCTAACGGATTTAAAGAGCATTCAAGTTAACGTTTTTGACAAGCAAAAAGAAAAGAGTATTACATGCGATACTCCACTCAATACCTTATTGAAATTTGAAAGCCTAGATTTGTATTTAGGACATGATCTTTGAAGTAATCAATAGTTTTTTTCAAGGAACTTCATCATCAAACAGATTATTTTGAGATTCTTATCATGATGACTGCAAGGATTTAAGCCTAAAATAGTTTGCTTGAGATATACGCATGCCTCATGCGTTTGTAGCTCATTGGATAGAGCGTCTGTTTCCTAAGCAAAAGGTCACATGTTCGACCCATGTCTAACGCGTTTAAAGAGCATTCAAGTTAATGTCTTTAACAACCAAGACGATGACTGCAAGGATTTAAGCCTAAAAGACTATGCTTAAAATATACACATATCTCATGTATTTGTAGCTTAGTGGATAGAGCGTCTGTTTCCTAAGCAGAAGGTCACATGTTCGACCCATGTCTAATGCGTTTAAAGAGCATTCAAGTTAACATTTTTGACAAGCAAAAAAAAGAAGAGTATTACATGCGATATTCCACTCAATACCTTCTTGAAATTTGAAAGCCCGGATTCGTATTTAGGACAGGGTAAAAGCATGTTAGGGTGTCCCTTAAAAAGTATTATTTAGTGACTGCAAGGATTTAAGCCTAAAAATGATCCTTTGAAGATAATATCTCAATATAAGGTATGTTTTAGAACTTTTTATATATATATTGATCTCCGATAGCATTATCTTTATCTTAACTTTGAATATTACCATGTCCTTGACTTTTATTTTGGATTTTTGTATTAGTTTTAAGCAAAAAAGAAAAAAAAGAAAATTACATATTCGAGGAAGTACCTAGTCAATACCTTTTTGAAAGGGTTCCAAAAGTGGTACACCCTAACATGCTTTTACCCGACATGATCTTTGAATTAATCAATAGTTTTTTCCAAGAAACTTCATCATCAAACAAATTATTTTGAGATTCTTATTACGATGACTGCAAGGATTTAAGCCTAAAATAGTTTGCTTGAGATATACGCATGGCTCATGCGTTTGTAGCTCAGTGAATAGAGCGTCTGTTTCCTAAGCAGAAGGTCACATGTTCGACCCATGTCTAACGCATTTAAAGAGCATCCAAGTTAATATCTTTGACAACTAAAAAGAAAAGAGTATTACATGTGATACTCCAAAAATAAAAGAGTATTACATGCGATACTCCACTCAATACCTTCTTAAAATTTGAAAGCCTGGATTCGTATTTCGTATTTAGGACATGATCTTTGAAGTAATCAATAGTTTTTTCCAAGGAACTTCATCATCAAACAGATTATTTTGAGATTCTTATTACGATGACTGCAAGGATTTAAGCCTAAAATAGTTTGCTTGAGATATACGCATGCCTCATGCATTTGTAGCTCACTGGATAGAGCGTCTGTTTTCTAAGCAGAAGGTCACATGTTCGACCCATGTTTAACGCGTTTAAAGAGCATATACCTTCTTGAAATTTGAAAGCCTGGATTCGTATTTAGGACATGATCTCTGAATTAATCAATAGTTTTTTTCCAAGGAACTTCATCATCAAACAGATTATTTTGAGATTCTTATTACGATGACTGCAAGGATTTAAGCCTAAAATAGTTTGCTTGAGATATACGCATGGCTCATGCGTTTGTAGCTCAGTGGATAGAGCGTCTGTTTCCTAGGTAGAAGGTCACATGTTCGACCCATGTCTAACGCATTTAAAGAGCATCCAAGTTAATGTCTTTGACAACTAAAAAGAAAAGAGTATTACATGCGATACTCCAAAAAGAAAAGAGTATTACATGCGATACTCCACTCAGTACCTTCTTGAAATTTGAAAGCCTGGATTTGTATTTAGGACATGATCTTTGAAGTAATCAATAGTTTTTTCCAAGGAACTTCATCATCAAACAGATTATTTTGAGATTCTTATTACGATGACTGCAAGGATTTAAGCCTAAAATAGTTTGCTTGAGATATATGCATGCCTCATGTGTTTGTAGCTCAGTGGATAGAGCGCCTGCGTTTTCCTAAGCGTAAGGTCATATGTTCGACCCATGTCTAATGCGCGTTTTAAAAGAGCATTCAAGTTAACGTTTTTGACAAAGCAAAATTACAAAAGAGTATTACATCAATACCTTCTTGAAATTTGAAAGCCTGGATTTGTATTTAGGACATGATCTTTGAAGTAATCAATAGTTTTTTCCAAGGAACTTCATCATCAAACAGATTATTTTGAGATTCTTATTGCGATGACTGCAAGGATTTAAGCCTAAAATAGTTTGCTTGAGATATCTGCATGCCTCATGCATTTGTAGCTCATTGGACAGAGCGTCTGTTTCTTAAGCAGAAGGTCACATGTTCGACCCATGTTTAACGCATTTAAAGAGCATTCAAGTTAATGTCTTTAACAACCAAGACGATGAGTATTACATGCGATACTCCACTCAATACCTTCTTGAAATTTGAAAGTCTGGATTTGTATTTAGGACATGATCTTTGCAGTAATCAATAGTTTTTTCCAAGGAACTTCATCATCAAACAGATTATTTTGAGATTCTTATTACGATGACTGCAAGGATTCAAGCCTAAAATAGTTTGCTTGAGATATACGCATGCCTCATGCATTTGTAGCTCATTGGATAGAGCGTCTGTTTCTTAAGCAGAAGGTCACATGTTCGACCCATGTTTAACGCGTTTAAAGAGCATTCAAGTTAATGTCTTTAACAACCAAGACGATGACTGCAAGGATTTAAGCCTAAAAGACTATGCTTAAAATATACACATATCTCATGCGTTTGTAGCTTAGTGGATAGAGCGTAGACGATGACTGCAAGGATTTAAGCCTAAAAGACTATGCTTAAAATATACATATATCTCATGCGTTTGTAGCTTAGTGGATAGAGCGTTTGTTTCCCAAGTAGAAGGTCACATGTTCGACCCATGTCTAACGTGTCTAAAGAGCATTCAAGTTAACATTTTTGACAAGCAAAAAAAAAAGAAGAGTATTACATGCGATACTCCACTCAATACCTTCTTTAAATTTGAAAGCCTGGATTCGTATTTAGGACATGATCTTTGAATTAATCAATAGTTTTTTCCAAGGAACTTCATCATCAAACAGATTATTTTGAGATTCTTATTACGATGACTGCAAGGATTTAAGCCTAAAATAGTTTGCTTGAGATATACGCATGGCTCATATGTTTGTAGCTCAGTGAATAGAGCGTCTGTTTCCTAAGCAGAAGGTCACATGTTCGACCCATGTCTAACGCGTTTAAAGAGCATTCAAGTTAACGTCTTTGACAAGCAAAAAGAAAAGAGTATTACATGCGATACTCCACTCAATACCTTCTAGAAATTTGAAAGCCTGGATGCGATACTCCACTCAATACCTTCTAGAAATTTGAAAGCCTGAATTCGTGTCTAGGACATGATCTTTGAAGTAACTTTTTCTAGGAACTTCATAATCAAACAAAATTATGTTGAGATTTTTATTATGATGACCACAAGAATTTAGGCTTTAAAGACATTGCTTGAGATATACATATGTCTCATGCGTTTGTAGCTCAGTGGACAGAGTGTTTCCTAAGCAAAAGGTCACATGTTCGACCCATGTCTAACGCGTTTAAAGAGCATCCAAGTTAATGTCTTTGACAACCAAAAAGAAAAGAGTATTACATGCGATAGTCCACTCAATACCTTCTTGAAATTCGAAAGCATGGATTCGTATTTAGGACATGACATTTGAAGTAATCAATAGCTTTTTCCAAGGAACTTCATAACCAAACATATTATTTTGAGATTCTTATTACGATGACTGCAAGGACTTAAGCCTAAAATAGTTTGCTTGACATATATGCATGCCTCATGCGTTTGTAGCTCAGTGGATAGAGTGTCTGTTTTCTAAGCAGAAGGTCATATGTTCGACCCACGTCTAACGCGTTTAAAGAGCATTCAAGTTAACGTTTTTGACAAGCAAAAAGAAAAGAGTATTACATGCGATACTCCACTCAATACCTTCTTGAAATTTGAAAGCCTGGATTTGTATTTAGGACATGATCTTTGAAGTAATCAATAGTTTTTTCCAAGGAACTTCATCATCAAATAGATTATTTTCAGATTCTTATTACGATGACTGCAAGGATTTAAGCCTAAAATAGTTTGCTTGAGATATACACATGCCTCATGCGTTTGTAGCTCAGTGGATAGAGCGTCTGTTTCCTAAGCAGAAGGTCATATGTTCGACCCATGTCTAACGCGTTTAAAGAGCATTCAAGTTAACGTTTTTGACAATAAAAAAGAAAAGAGTATTACATGCGATACTCCACTCAATACCTTCTTGAAATTTGAAAGCCTGGATTTGTATTTAGGACATGATCTTTGAAGTAATCAATAGTTTTTTCCAAGGAACTTCATCATCAAACAGATTATTTTGAGATTCTTATTACGATGACTGCAAGGATTTAAGCCTAAAATAGTTTGCTTGAGATATACGCATGCCTCATGCGTTTGTAGCTCATTGGATAGAGCGTTTGTTTCCTAAGCAAAAGGTCACATGTTCGACCCATGTTTAACGCGTTTAAAGAGCATTCAAGTTAATGTCTTTAACAACCAAGACAAAGACTGCAAGGATTTAAGCCTAAAAGACTATGCTTAAAATATACACATATCTCATGCGTTTGTAACTTAGTGGATAGATCGTCTGTTTCCTAAGCAGAAGGTCACATGTTCGACCCATGTCTAACGCGTTTAAAGAGCATTCAAGTTAACATTTTTGACAAGCCAAAAAAAGAAGAGTATTACATGCGATACTCCACTCAATACCTTCTTGAAATTTGAAAGCCTGTATTCGTATTTAGGACATGATCTTTGAATTAATCAATAGTTTTTTCCAAGGAACTTCATCATCAAACAGATTATTTTGAGATTCTTATTGCGATGACTGCAAGGATTTAAGCCTAAAATAGTTTGCTTAATATATACGCATGGCTCATGCGTTTGTAGCTCAGTGGATAGAGCGTCTGTTTCCTAAGCAAAAGGTCACATGTTCGACCCATGTCTAACGCATTTAAAGAGCATCCAAGTTAATGTCTTTGAGAACTAAAAAGAAAAGAGTATTACATGCGATACTCCAAAAAGAAAAGAGTATTATATGCGATACTCCACTCAATACCTTCTTGAAATTTGAAAGCCTGGATTCGTATTTCGTATTTAGGACATGATCTTTGAAGTAATCAATAGTTTTTTCCAAAGAACTTCACCATCAAACAGATTATTTTGAGATTCTTATTACGATGACTGCAAGGATTTAAGCCTAAAATAGTTTGCTTGAGATATACGCATGTCGCATGCGTTTGTAGCTCAGTGGATAGAGCGTTTGTTTCCTAAGCAGAAGGTCACATGTTCGACCCATATTTAACGCATTTAAAGAGCATTCAAGTTAATGTTTTTAATAACCAAGACGATGACTGCAAGGATTTAAGCCTAAAAGACTATGCTTAAAATATACACATATCTCATGCGTTTGTAGCTTAGTGGATAGAGCGTCTGTTTCCTAAGCAGAAGGTCACATGTTCGACCCATGTCTAACGTGTTTAAAGAGCATTCAAGTTAACATTTTTGACAAAGAAAAAAAAAGAGTATTACATGCGATACTCCACTCAATACCTTCTTGAAATTTGAAAGCCTGGATTCGTATTTAGGACATGATCTCTGAATTAATCAATAGTTTTTTCCAAGGAACTTCATCATCAAACAGATTATTTTGAGATTCTTATTACGATGACTGCAAGGATTTAAGCCTAAAATACTTTCCTTGAGATATACGCATGGCTCATGCGTTTGTAGCTCAGTGGATAGAGCGTCTGTTTCCTAAGCAAAAGGTCACATGTTCGACCTATGTCTAACGCGTTTAAAAAGCATCCAAGTTAATGTCTTTGACAACTAAAAAGAAAAGAGTATTACATGCGATACTCCAAAAAGAAAAGAGTATTACATGCGATACTCCACTCAATACCTTCTTGAAATTTGAAAGCCTGGATTCGTATTTCGTATTTAGGACATGATCTTTGAAGTAATCCAAAGAACTTCATCATCAAACAGATTATTTTGAGATTCTTATTACGATGACTGCAAGGATTTAAGCCTAAAATAGTTTGCTTGAGATATACGCATGTTTTGAGCGCGTTTGTAGCTCGATGGATAGAGCCGTCTGTTTCCTAAGCAGAAGGTCACATGTTCGACCCATATTTAACGCATTTAAAGAGCATTCAAGTTAATGTCTTTAATAACCAAGACGATGACTGCAAGGATTTAAGCAAAAGGCTATGCTTAAAATATACACATATCTCATGCGTTTGTAGCTTAGTGGATAGAGCGTCTGTTTCCTAAGCAGAAGGTCACATGTTCGACCCATGTCTAACGTGTTTAAAGAGCATTCAAGTTAACATTTTTGACAAAGAAAAAAAAAGAGTATTACATGCGATACTCCACTCAATACCTTCTTGAAATTTGAAAGCCTGGATTCGTATTTAGGACATGATCTCTGAATTAATCAATAGTTTTTTCCAAGGAACTTCATCATCAAACAGATTATTTTGAGATTCTTATTACGATGACTGCAAGGATTTAAGCCTAAAATACTTTCCTTGAGATATACGCATGGCTCATGCGTTTGTAGCTAAGTGGATAGAGCGTCTGTTTCCTAAGCAAAAGGTCACATGTTCGACCTATGTCTAACGCGTTTAAAGAGCATCCAAGTTAATGTCTTTGACAACTAAAAAGAAAAGAGTATTACATGCGATACTCCACTCAATACCTTCTTGAAATTCGAAAGCCTGGATTCGTATTTAGGACAAGACATTTGAAGTAATCAATAGCTTTTTCCAAGGAACTTCATAACCAAACATATTATTTTGAGATTCTTATTACGATGACTGCAAGGACTTAAGCCTAAAATAGTTGGCTTGAGATATACGCATGCCTCATGCGTTTGTAGCTCAGTGGATAGAGTGTCTGCTTCCTAAGCAGAAGGTCATATGTTCGACCCACGTCTAACACGTTTGAAGAGCATTCAAGTTAATGTTTTTGACAAGCAAAAAGAAAAGAGTATTACATGCGATACTCCACTCAATACCTTCTTGAAATTTGAAAGCCTGGATTTGTATTTAGGACATGATCTTTGAAGTGATCAATAGTTTTTTCCAAGGAACTTCATCATCAAACAGATTATTTTGAGATTCTTATTACGATGACTGCAAGGATTTAAGTAGTTTGCTTGAGATATACGCATGCCTCATGCGTTTGTAGCTCAGTGGATAGAGCCTCTGTTTCTTAAGCAGAAGGTCACATGTTCGACCCATGTTTAATGCGTTTAAAGAGCATTCAAGTTAATGTCTTTGACAAGCAAAAAGAAAAGAGTATTACATGCGATACTCCACTCAATACCTTCTTGAAATTTGAAAGCCTGGATTTGTATTTAGGACATGATAATCAATAGCTTTTTCTAAGGAACATCATAACCAAACAGATTATTTTGAGATTCTTATTACGATGACTGTAAGGATTTAAGCCTAAAATAGTTGGCTTGAGATATACACATATGCTCAAATCGTTTGTAGCTCGATGGATAGAAAAAAAAGAGAAGGTAAAATGTTCGACCCATGTCTAACGCGTTTAAAGAGCATTCAAGTTAATGTCTTTGACAAGCAAAAAGAAAAGAGTATTACATGCGATACTCTTCTCAATACCTTCTTGAAATTTGAAAGCCTGGATTCGTATTTAGGACATGATCTTTGAAGTAATCAATAGTTTTTTCCAAGGAACTTCATCATCAAACAGATTATTTTGAGATACTTATTACGATGACTGCAAGGTTTTAAGCCCAAAATAGTTTGCTTGAGATATACACATGCCTCATGCATTTGTAGCTCAGTGGATAGAGCGTCTGTTTCCTAAGCAGAAGGTTACATGTTCGACCCATGTTTAATGCGTTTAAAGAGCATTCAAGTTAATGTCTTTAACAACCAAGACGATGACTGCAAGAATTTAAGCCTAAAAGACTATGCTTAAAATATACACATATCTCATGCGTTTGTAGCTCAGTGGATAGAGCGTCTGTTTCCTAAGCAGAAGGTCACATGTTCAACCCATGTCTAACGCGTTTAAAGAGCATTCAAGTTAACGTCTTTGACAAGCAAAAAGAAAAGAGTATTACATGCGATACTCCACTCAATACCTTCTAGAAATTTGAAAGCCTGGATGCGATACTCCACTCAATAACTTCTAGAAATTTGAAAGCCTGGATGCGTGTCTAGGACATGATCTTTGAAGTAACATAATCAAACAAATTATGTTGAGATTTTTATTATGATGACCACAAGAATTTAGGCTTTAAAGACATTGCTTGAGATATACATTTTTATTACGATGACTGCAAGGATTTAAGCCGAAAATAGTTTGCTTGAGATATACGCATGCCTCATGCGTTTGTAGCTCAGTGGATAGAGCGTCTGTTTCCTAAGCAGAAGATCATATGTTCGACCCATGTTTAACGCGTTTAAAGAGCATTCAAGTTAATGTCTTTAACAACCAAGACGATGACTGCAAGGATTTAAGCCTAAAAGACTATGCTTAAAATATACACCTATCTCATGCGTTTGTAGCTCAGTGGATAGAGCGTTTGTTTCCTAAGCAGAAGGTCACATGTTCGACCCATGTCTAACGCGTTTAAAGAGCATTCAAGTTAACATTTTTGACAAGTAAAAAAAAAGAGTATTACATGCGATACTCCACTCAATACCTTCTTGAAATTTGAAAGCCTGGATTTGTATTTAGGACATGATCTCTGAATTAATCAATAGTTTTTTCCAAGGAACTTCATCATCAAACAGATTATTTTGCGATTCTTATTACGATGACTGCAAGGATTTAAGCCTAAAATAGTTGCTTGAGATATACGCATGGCTCATGCGTTTGTAGCTCAGTGGATAGAGCGTTTGTTTCCTAAGCAGAAGGTCACATGTTCGACCCATGTCTAACGCGTTTAAAGAGCATTCAAGTTAATGTCTTTGACAACTAAAAAGAAAAGAGTATTACATGCGATACTCCAAAAAGAAAAGAGTATTACATGCGATACTCCACTCAATACCATGCGCTTTGTCTATCCCCTTCTTTCCACCCTTTTCCTATTTTCCCTTTCCCACCCTTTCTTTCTTCCCCTTTCCCCGGTGCCCTTTTTCCCTTCCCTTCCTTTCCCCCTACCTTTTTCTATTCCTTTTTTTTTTTCCAACGCCATTTTACGCCATTTTTTTCCTTTTCTTTTCCTTTTTTTTTTGCCCTTTTCCTCTTCCCCTTATTCCCATGCCATTTTTCCCTTCCCTTTTACCGTTTTCTTTTTCTTTTTTACCCATATCTTCTCTCCCTTTCCTCTTCCCCCGCTTTCCTTTTCCCTTAAGAGATCAAATCATGACCAATCACGGTGGTGGAAAGTCATGCGATAAATCTTGGCCTTTAGATTTAATCAGATGATCTCAACCACTCAAACTAGGGCTAATCCAATATGGTATAACATTTTAATATAAGATGCCATACCCTAATTGACACAGTGAATAGACAGACATTTCATGTAATATGCTTATAAAAATGGATATCCTCAAAATTTTGGCGCCAACAGAGTTGCCTTGAAGATTTTCTTGCCGGTTATGTTGGTCTTCTACTCAGCAATGCAGAAGAAGCTCTGTATTGAGCCTATGGATAACCTGCAAAAGCAAGGACAACATGAAGATAGATGCACAAAGTTTACAAATTTGCTAGATTCTTGTATCTCATGAACTCAACATTTTTTTTTGTCTTCTGCATCCAGGGACATGATAAAGGCATTAAAAATTTTAGATGAATACATTTTCAGAATTGCTTATATCCTTGCTAAACACCTGCAGAAGGTGTATGATATCGTGTAAATATGTTTTCTGAATATTTCATGGTGTACACAACATATGTATGATACAGGGGTACTGTAGACGTGTATACAACCCCTGCATAAGGTCTATAAAAAAAAAAAAAAAAAAAAAAAAAAATCCGATTTTCTAAAATTTTTCCCATTATAATGAAATATCTTAGGACCTTTGGCCCCTGGTATCCTTGTAGGGGGCGGTGCTCCTTGAAGGGGGATTGCAAGAACATGCCATGTGCCGTCGTATGTCCTAAGGGATGCTGGCTGCTACGACGTAAAAATACACCTTCCTTCCTTCCTTCTTATTGTAGGTAACATAGCTGCCAGCTAGTTCATCGTGAACTAGCTGGCAGCTATGTTACCTACAATAAGAAGATATTTGCAACAAAAGCCAACTGGAATTTAGAAACTAACTATTCAATCCTTCCAAGTCTATTCCTCAGCTAAAGATTGATACCCTCTGAAATATATGAATTAATAATAAAAAGCCGCATAATTAAGCGAAACAGAGATTAAAGTTTTGGAAAGCAGTAGTGAATATCATACACACCAATTTGAAGCAAATGATTACATGCATGTATTGATGCAAATAATGAAGGCCCATGTGCATGTTGTTTGATTCAAAGACCTTTCCTTCTAAATGATAAAACACACGAGGCCTGGAATCCGCTTCCTACAATACAAAACAACATGCATCCAAAGAAGACTCCCACTTCACCATCTCTTAAAATCCACTTCACCTTGCCCTTAGGTCTATGTGGAATCCTGATCGTCAAAACCTAAATAGCCTACGACCATCAAATCCCTCAAAATGCAATATTCCGCTGCGTATGCTACCATCCAGCCCTAGGGTATGCCCTTTGGGCAACCCAAAACTTTAGGGGTGAGAATTTTACTTTTAGGGCCGTAACTGGCCTGCCGGAAAGGTTTAGGGTTAGGTTGGGGTGTTTTTTGTGCCCATGCCGGAGAGAACCAAAAGGAGTGTAGTCAAAGAAGAAGATGAAGGTAAGTTCTTGCCCATTTTGCATTTCGCTTGTTCGATACTGTTATAGTTTGCCGTTGACTGATCCTGGTTCTCGGCAGGTTGCAACAAGCATGTTTTAACGCTGAAAAGATAAGAAAACCGCTGATTGGTACCATTATTCATTTATTCAATAAAAGCCAGGCAACCTGGCTGTACTTTCTCATAGCAGGCAGTCAGGAAATCCTTGAATTTTCATCAGTACTTGTTTATAATCCTAAATTTTGGGAAGTTAGACTATGTACTGATTCAAAAACGGAAATATGCTGAGCCATGTATGCAAAAAAGCAGCCACAGCAAGACCATTGCTAGCAAAATGTAGGCCTTCATCCGCCTCAACTTCTAATGCAACCCCCAAATTGTTTCAAATGCCTGGACAGTCTCCCCTGTTCAGAAGGTATGTGCAACATGTGGCTGCTGTGATTGTTTTCCTTGTTATTTAGACTCATGTTGATGTTATTGCAGTGGTATCAATTCTTTGCAATCTCTGTCTTTGATTCCTTTGCATTCTGCTGTGGCTACATCGAGGCTCGTTTCCAGAATAAGCACCAGCGCTTTAGCTTCAATTAGTTTTCGAGGTATGTCCTAGCTCAAGTCCTTTTTCTGTTTCTTCTAGTTTGTAGTATATCTGACGTTAGTATACTTCCGAGCTTTTACTCATTGTTTCAAGTTTTTGCTCATTTCTCTATGTGCATAGTTATCACACCCTGCATCTGATTATGGCTGTCTGAAAGTATGTTTAATTTAGAGGAAAATAGAATGTTAAGAGTGAGTTTTCACGTCTAGAAGTGGTCCTCTACATGATCAGATGGTGAAGATGGCACATAGTTCTTTGCGGAATTCGGCATATTTCTCTTGACGTGATCAGTAATTCATTGCAATTCGCCCTTGCCTAGATGACCTTGAAGGCACGTGATGCATGAAGGACAATGAAGTCTTTTTCTGCTGTTCATCATGTAGGTGGAATTCTTATTTTCAAATGTACTAATTCATAATAATTATGAATGCCATGTTGTAATACACTATCGTTGCCAGAGTGAAGTGAGTTTTGAGTGTACAAAGAAGTGTTTAGCCTCTTTCCCTTTTTAATTTCGCTGCATTTTAGGATATCGCATGTGAATGAATCTTGATTATACATTTTGAATGAAATTTATGCTGATATGTATATGTTTTAGAACATGGTATTTCGAAGCCACGGTGATGATGGGGACTAGAAGATTCTACTGCTGATCCAAATAGCATGGGGTACGAAGACATTCTTGAAATCTGCAATCTTGAAATCTGCAATCGGTAGTTTTTAACTAGTCATTTTTTACATGTTACGTGAGCTGGCAACGATATGCTGGTTGATTTTGGTTGATTTTCGTAATGTTACGGGAGCTGGCATAGTTGAAAAGATGTGTAATCAAGAGAAACACCGCGCCAATTCGTTTTGCTCTGCTTCCTAAAGTTATTGTATGGTTGTACTTCTCTTTGGATTTGCTTCGTTGGACATTCCAAATGCAATCCGTTGCAGTTAAATAGAGTATTCTTCCGATAGAGAAAGAATAAGGCACGTGAGAAGGGATAAGGCATATTAGCCAAATTAGCAATTCTCGTTCTTATCTTGGGAGACACATTTTCCATCAAAAACACTTGGTTCTGGCTGGAGTAAAATGCTAACGTTCCATACCTGTATGGCATCTACATTGAATTTATGACATGTGACAAAAGTTGTCGATCTGCAACTTCAAAAATCAGGGGACAAAGATATATCAGTACTAGGGTAATACCTGATACTAGGAACGATCCAGTTGAATTGACCTTGATTGAATGAATCTCTTCATCTAATCAAGGCTCCTTGTTACATAGTTTTTTAAAATAAAGGGGAAGAATTGGTAGCTGATCTAATTTGTTTCTTACGGGAGCTGCTATTGGTTATCACGGCCGATAACCCCATAAGTTACGTAGGATGTAGTTGGAAAACTACCAAAATACCCCTATGAGTTTTTTGTGTAATTACCAAAATGCCCCTACACACCTACTATACACAAGGGCATTTTGATAATTTTGAAACTCATAAGGGCATTTTGGTTACACAAACTCATAAGGGTATCTTTACCCTTGGTAGTTTTCCCAAAAGTTGAAAAACTACCAAACATAACAGAATAGATGTATAGGGCAAAATTTCAAGCTTCTAAATCTTCTGCAATGAGCTAGATCTTTCACCATAAAACCAAACAACAATGAATTTTCCATTTATTTTGCTAAATTAGTGTTGTGAATGGGGCTTGGTGTAGATTTTGAAGAAGGCAAAGAATAACATGTAAACTTGTCTCAAGACTTGTGTTTGAGATGGTAGATCTTGGAGCTAGATGGAAATGCAAGGAGTTATAATATCGATTGAGATAATAACAATATCTGCAAAGCTATCTAACTGAATCTAACTGGTACCTTTGCAACGCATTTAAGTGGGGATAAATTGGGCTCAATCATGTTAAGAATTTTAACCTTTTTAAATGATTAGTATTCTTTTGTTTTGATGTGAATATGGGATGTTTTCATTTTCTATTGCTGACTATTGATGCGGAGAATATTCCCTTGCTTGTGCTAGATCAAGGGCGTATGCCAATGGTGCAAATTAAACCAACAAGAGTGAATAGGAAGGAAGGTTCTTTTATCGTCCGCGGAGGCCAATCGGCCTATGGGACCCAAATTACACGGGTGCAGCAAGCCCGTTGCTACCCGGATTAAAAAACCCCCCCTTAGGAGGGAAAAACCGTCGCAGCAACAAGCCTGTTGTAGCGAGCCCGAATCTGACTAGCTCTGGAAGGCATGGCTTTCATCCTCAACAACCCCCAGCGGGCAACACTGACAAAGCCTGTCCTGGCGTAGCTCTCCAACCCACCGACCCGTCTCAAGCCGAAGATGGTGGGCCCATGTTCGAATGGACGCGATGATCCTGCGCTTCTTCACGGGCAACTGAGAACGCAAGTAGAGAGCGTGGGCCTCAACCGTGGGTGGGGTTTATGTGTTGTTTGTAGTGTGCCACCTTTACCGCTCCAGCATGGTGGTCCCAGAGCTTCGCCAGAAACAAGAGTCCAAGTACCCTCATCCCTATCCCGGCCGGCTCTGTGCACCCGGGACGCACCTATATGCTCTACGTTCCAAACGGCTTAGCCACCGGGCTCTCTTTGTCCTTCCAACAAGCCCTCGAAGTCGCTATGGGCTCATCGCCACCGCAAGAAGCCAAGTCGCGGGGAGCCGAAAGTGTCGCCTATGCCGGCCACCCGGAAATAAACAATGTGTCTATCGATGGTCGCATGCCGGGGGCATGAATCTCATCTCCCGCAACAAGATCGATATGGGCGAGGGCTTGACCCCAAATGCCCGCGTCAAAAATGCCTTCGACCTGCTCTAAGTCGTTCCAAGTCACCAAAGACACCACTTGGGCCCCACACCTCGACCCCATACGTAAGAACCGCTCCACCAGTTCGGAACAAATGTGACTGGTGGCCCCAACCATCTGGCTTCGGCCCCGTGGACTATTGTTTTGCATTGCGCATAGCCGCCTTCCAACTCAGGGTCACCCAAAGCTTAATGGATGCATCCCAATACATTGAGGACGGAAATTCCACCCCAGGTACTTGTAGCTGGGTGTAACCTCTACCATCTGCCCCTGATAAGTGAGCGCCGGAGGTGCTGGATGATGTGAGGAGGATATGAGGACCACCTTAGTCTTGGCCGTGTTGACACGCATGTCCGCCGGCGCGTAATGTGTCCGGGGCATCTAGGTGTGCCTCGCATGCCCTCCGGTGTATGGGCCAAGAGGTCCACATCATCCGCATAGATGAGCCGCCGATGACCCGATGCAAGAGTCAGATAATACCGCCCCCATTGGCGCAAGCTAGGCTTTCAACCGGTCAATGTAAAGTCCAAAGAGTGTGGGAGAGAGGACAACCTTGCCTAACTCCAATGCTACCGGGCAAATGATTGTCCTTCCGGTTGCATGCGGCTCGCGGCTCTCCAGATAACTCTTGCGTTCGCAGATCCAGAGGGAGCCCCGTGATGGTGCAAACCGCCCACAACTTTTTTTCCCGGTACTATGTCGAAAGCTTTTGCAAAGTCCACAAAACAAAGAAGATAAAGTCCTCCCGACCGGTCCTCGGGCCGCCCCCACTGTGGCCCTTAGTGTGAAGATGTGATCAATGGTCGAATGCTCTGGGTCGGAACCCCGCACGGGTAAGTGCCCTAACTTCGGCCGCCGCCCATCCGGTTACCGGTGTTCGAGAATGCCCGCCAAGACGGCTTTGGCAAACACCGAAATAACCATGATGGTTCCGGTGAATTGGTCGGACGATTGTGGGTCCCCCGCCTTGTAGATCGGAACAACCCCGCTTGTGGTCCATGATCGGGGAAAACCCTCTTGCGGATACTGTTGAACGGTCGCAGACAGGGCGGGCACCATGGGCTGTCCCGCCCACTTGAGCAACTCTGCTTGGGGGCCGCCCAAAGTCTGGCCGCCTTCCCATTAGCCGGGGCGCTGCAGCCCCTCTTCGACATCTTCTTCCGTGATCACCGGTAGGCTATGTTCGCGGGGGCACATCCGTCCGTATTCAGGGGGATCATAAAGCGATTGGTGTACCGCTCCCATTGCACCGGGCCGTGATGTTTCCGTAGGGTCGTGGGCGGCTTGAGAGTACCCTGCGCCGAGAAAAGTTTCTGGTGCCCAAGAGTAGGCGAACATTTCTCCTTGGTGCCTTGCCAGGTACCTTGCCTTTGTTTCCTTGAGGAAGGCACGGTAATGGCTGGTGGTCTGAGCTCGCGTGTCCTGATCCACGATGAGACGGAGTGCGTGTTTGCATTCCTTACACTCAGCATCAAACCATTTGTTACGCGGGAAGGTTGCGGCCTCTGATCTCTGGCATGGGGGAGGTCTCCCAAAGCACTGTGCTCGCCTGCTTCCGAGGAGCTCAACCAGCTGGTCGGGTTTTCGCTTCCAGCCAGGGGGGCCCAGAAGAATCGGGAGGGCTTCTGCGAGCATGTCAGCGTAAGCCTCCGCCTGCTCATAATCCAAGCACAACCGAGGTCGGCAAGGTACTGCTCTAACATCTGAGCTCTAGTTAGCATGAAGGCCATGCCCGTGATCCATGCTTGTGACGCTCCCTGAACATATACGACCCTTGGCCGTATACATACGGGGACTTTCCCCTCCCATGGCAACCAACTTGCCATAAGCAGGGCCCTCCGTCTAACTCGGGCCGTCTATAATAAGACGCTCAAGTGAAGGACACAGAGGGGTCATTTGGCCCACGCCTTCAATGGGCGCCTACGTCGCGGAAGCGTGAATATTATATATAAATAACCACCACGAAGGGTGGCACATCCATCCAAATACCAACGGCAAAGAATATGCATCTAAACCTAAGAAAACACCCCAAACTCAAGGTTCTACCCCGGTTCCGACTCCTGTGAGGGTAACTGACGGCTTGGCCTCAAGAGATCGCCATGTGAGATATAACCCGGCGTTGGCTGGCATAGAACATCGGGCTAGGGTGGTCCACTCCATCCGCCCCTCCCGTGCACACTTTGCGGATGGGTTAATTCACGCTATGTTTTCGCTATAGCTTAGGGAGACGCAGGGCTCGAGGCATCACCCCGGCCGAGCCTACTCCGGGGTTCATGAAGCCCCGTCCGATGAGGGGGTCGGGAGGCGTCCCCTTCCGTAATCACAAGTGGTTCCATGGGTGAGCTAGAGAATACGTGCCGCATCCGCACCCGACTTACTCACCCTAAATCTACTCAAAGTGCAAGGTGCCCCATACGGGTCACACCTCTACACCTGTGGAGTGTCGGACCCATACCCCGCCCTACGCGTGACCCGGCTATCGCCTAGCTCACTGTAGGGAGTCTCGGGGAGCCTTTTATGTTCGTGCAAGACCCCACCCCACTTCACCTTTGTGTTCCTTTGTCCGGTGCTAAGCCAGCACCATAGCATCTATGACCCGGTGGGCTCTTGTGCAAAAAGCCGCAATTAACGGGATAATACTGAGGGGCTCTATCTAGGAGCATACTACAATAAATGACTCAGAGGTCTCTACCCCCTTAATTCCCCCATTTCGAGTAATATTAGGCCAAGAACCATCAATCCATCCTTACGAGCAAAACCGCATTCAGAATATAAAGAGAATTTACCTTTACAATCAAGGGTTAGTTCCTACGAGTAAAACACGAGAGAGAAACGGACCAACAACCCAAACAGCGGGTGCCCAAGTGGGGCTATCCTAGAATTCACAACTACTCTAGCCACCCACCGTGTTTCTCTTTGGACCCGTTGTCATTGGGGATTTCCATCTTCTTGGTCTTGGTGTTCAACTCGACACAGAAGGGTGGCGTCCAACTGCTCAAGGTGGCGCTCAGCTCTGGTCACAAGGGTGGCGCTCCACTGTTCAAGGTGAGTTGTGGCTGATATGGGGGTGGTGATCCACCCTATTGATCCCAATTAGCATTACCATGTTAGCCAATCGAGGGTGGCCACGTGGCGCCTTCCCAAGCCATAATTAACTTAATTATGGCTTTTAAATATTAGTTCCTTAGTTATAGGTTATTATCCTTAATAGTTACATTAGCATAGCTAATTTAATCTCTTTTAGGTCAACCCCCTAGGTTACCATACCCCATGGTGGCGTATCTATACTAGGTGACGTGTCAATATATTTATACGTATACCGTATAAATACTTGGAACGTCACATTCTCCGCTCCTTAGAATTAATGCTGTCCCCAGCATTGGGTTAGATACAAATGTAGTAATTGACGTTATGAAGGAAGAGAATTCCTTATTTCAGAAGATAATGTATTAAAACTTCAAAGTTTAAAACAGTTCAAGCACCGAGGTGCAGTTCACATGATTATCATAAGCAACAAATTCAAGGACCGAAGTCCAATATCAAAAAGCAGCGTAACACTAAAGAACTATGTGTAAACACCATGAAAACGGAGAAAGTCGGGTCATCAGCAACCCCCTATACATGGGCAGGTCACGTACTGCTTACTGGCCTGCACATGTCAATATATCAGTTTTCATAGATAAAATAATTAGGTTGTGGTTGAAGGGTCCACCCCCTAAAAGAATAAAAGAAAATTTATCTACAAGGAACCTATCATGCGTATGGTTCGCAATTCATTGCGGCGTAAGGAATGGTCACGTTCCTATTATAGCCAAGATGAATGCGGCTAAGAACTACATGCTTTACAGGCAGTTCGTGGTCGTGTCACATTGACAGTACACCACGTCCTAAGGAACACGAAGGTGATCCCATCATCGGTAAATGTTGTTAATTACGATGCATCTACCCCTCTACTGATTCTCGGCGAATCAAGTCTTCAAGCTTACCGCCGGGAGCGGGGTTGATAGCATCGTTGATGGTGCGGCCTTGAGATTCGCGCATGAAATCCGGATAGTGCTTGTCAAGATCTGTTTGCATCATCCACGTAGCATCCTCGACTGGCAAGTGTTTCCACTTGACCAAGTATTGTAACATTTGAGTCCTCCTGGTCTGTTTATAAGCTCGATCAAGAAGAGCTTCAGGCACTATCTCTAGCTGCTCCTCTGTCATTTCCAGGAGGGTTGGGGTTTCCAAACCTCCTTTGGATCAGGGGTGTGCTGCTTTAGAAGACTCACATGAAAAACCTTGTGGATCTTTAAGCGGGGTGGCAAGTCCAGGCGATATGCTTGCTCCCCAATACGTTCAGTGATTTTGAACGGTCCAGCCCATCTGGGTGCCAACTTCTTGCAGTTACCAATCTTAAGCTTGGCTTGTTTTACCTTAATCTTAAGCCAAACCGATTCACCCACCTGGAAGACTCGTGGGGTCCTGTGCTTATCTGCTACACTCTTTTGACGACTGCGTGCAGCTAGCAAGTAACCACGTACTTCCTCGACCAAAGCTTGCATCTCCAGGAGGAGTTGTTGAGAAACCTCCACTTTCGACACGGGGTTGTGCCATGTGTCAGGAGTAAGGCATTGATAACCATAATTTATCATGAAAGGAGACATTCTGGAAGACTCCTGTTTCATACTGTTATAGGCAAACTCTACTAGATAAATATAGTCAGCCCATTGGGATTGCTTACTCCACACATAACTTCGTAGCATATCCTCTATGATACGATTGGTACGCTCTGTCTGACCATCTGTCTGAGGATGATATGCGGTACTCATAGCAAGCTTGGTCTGGATGGTGGTGAAGAAATCCTTCCAGAATGCACTTACAAATTTGGGATCTCTGTCAGATACAATAACCCGTGGCATTCCGTGCAACCTGAAAATCTCCTTTGCGAAAAGCAAGGCGGTGTCGAAGGCAGTGTCGGTGGTACGACATGGCAAGAAGTGAGCCATTTTTGACAATTTGTCGACGACCACCATTAGTGCATCATAGCCACGGAGAGTTCGTGGCAGTCCCACAATGAAATCCATGGTTATTACTTCCCACTTTGCGTGGGGCACATCCAAAGGCTGTAGCTCTCCTGGAAGTCTTAGTTGCTCCGCCTTGGTTTGCTGACACACTTGACACTGCTTAATATATCTAGCAATATCCTTCTTCATCGAAGGCCAAAAGTAGCTAGAACGGATTTTAAAATAGGTCTTCATAAATCCTGCATGTCCAGCTATAGGGCTGTTATGTGTGTCATGGAGGATTAACTTACGCACTCCGGAAGTCTGAGGTACACACAACTTATCCTTGTGATATAACAGATTGCCCTCTTTCCTATATGAACGGAAAGCTTCGCGTTCTTTATCTGTGCGTGCCTCCTTACTCAAACTAGCCCATATTTCACAGAACTCGAGATCCGTAGCCAAGGTCTGTGCTATCTGTTTCCCAAACTCACTTGTGAGTGTAGAAATTGCATTACAATGGGTTCGGGTTACCGAGGGGTGGCGTGACAATGCATCCGAACCACATTGTGCTTTCCGTGCTTATACATGATCTCAAAATCATATTCTTCAAGAAATTCCATCCATCTCCTCCTCGGACGGAGGTTGAGGTTGGTTGGGTGGATAAATAATCTGAGACTTTGGTGATCCGTGTCCAACTGGAATCTTCTACCAAGGAGGTAGTGTCTCCATATTCGCAGAAGCATGAACAACACTAACAACTCCCCTGATCATGGGTAGGATATCGCCGTTTCGTCTCGCTCATCTTCTTTGAATCATAGGCAATAACCCTCCCTTCTTGCATCGAGGACTCCACCGGTGGCAATTTGACCGGCATCTGCGGGCCACTAGTTTATCCTTGTCGGGATCGGGCAATGTGAGAGCGGGTGCCGGCGTTAAGGCATCTTTAAGTCTGCCGGAAATTTCCCCGAAGCTTAGTCTTCCGGTGCTCCATCCAATCCTTCACCTTCTCATGCTCGTAAGGTTTGTAAGAGGTGCTGCAATCCTTGCAAAATCCTTTACAAACTTTCGATAGTATCCTCGCTAATCCCAAGAAACTTGGGACCTCGGAGACATTTTTGGAATAGGCCATTCCCTTACGGCCTCTATTTTTTTGCCGGATCTGTAGCAATTCCCTCCGCAGTAAAATGATATGGCCCAAATAGTCAACCTTTGGAGTGGCAAACTTGCACTTAGAGAACTTGGCAAAAAGCTGATGACGCCTTAACTTTTGTAGGGCCAATTTAAGATGTTTTTCATGCTCTTCTAGAGTCTTTTGTAGATGAGAATGTCGCCAAAGAAAATGACAACAAAATCATCCAAGTATTGTCGGAAAACATCGTTCATTAACCGCGATAAACGCTATGGGGCATTAGTTAATCCAAAGGCATAACGGTAAACTCATAATGCCCATATCTAGTGCTAAAAAGCAGATTTATGGATGTCCTCCTCTTTAATCCTTATCCGATGATATTTTGAGCGAAGGTCAATCTTTGAAAAATATTTGGCCCCTTGCAACGATCCATTAGATCATCTCGCTCTCGGCAAAGCATAGCGATTTTGATGGTATGCTTGTTGAGTTGCCGATAATCAATACACATTCTCAAGGAGCCGCCCTTTTTCTTTACAAAAAGAAGAAGGGAAGGGCTAAACGCTAGGTCTAATAAAACCTAGGTTTAGTAGCTCTTGAAGGTGCTTCTTAAGCTGCCAACTCGGGGACTCATACAGTGCAGGGGCCTTGCTGGTAGGCTTAGTGCCCGGCTCTAAAGCTATCTCACATTCTACCCCTCTAAAAGGAGGAAGCTTCGGATCTAAATGCCGGGAAAAGATCGCTAAATTCATGGAGAATACCGGGCAATCCCCCGTGGCAAGGTGTTGATTACTTGGTTTTGCTTAGCATCCGACTCAATGGAAGCAAAGTCTAATAACGCAGAGGAGCTTTTGCTAGCATGCGATAGCTTTATCTAACCGGGCCGAATGGACATAGACCGCATGATAGGGTTGAATGGTTCACCGTTATAGTTACGCGGGCTCCATTAGCTGCGTTGAAGGTAACTTCTCTCTTCTCGCAATCTATGTTGGCTTTTGCAGATGCCAAGAATTCCATTCCAACAATGAGGTCGTATTTGCCAATATCCATTAACTCGGCACCCATAGCAACTGGTGCGCCTGGCAACTGCATCTTAAGGTTGATGCGACGACCATGAGTATGTCTAACCTTACCACTGGCTAAAGTGACAGGCCTCGGTCGTGACCTTACGGTTTCCAGTTGTAGGACCTGGGCCATTCTAGGAGAAGCAAAATTATGTGTACTCCCCGTATCCATAAGAATTACAAAAGGCTTACTGTCTACTTGGCCTATGGTGGAAATGACAAACAGTGACTTTCAAGATTGCCGGTTTCTATAGCTGCAAAGATATGAGACGACCGCGGAATGTACTCGGGAGCCGCCCTCGTCGCCAGGTAATGTTGACTCAATATCGCCCCAGCCAAGGTCGGCCATGGCCACCGGTAGGCCTCTGGGTAACATATGGGCAATTTCGCATGAAGTGTCAGGCCTCATACACTGTAACATGCCTTATCTCTACAAGCAGCTGTTCTTCGCCTCTTTAGGAATGGATCAGAAGAGGTTTCGAACTTCCTTACAAAGATTGTTCTCGCTTATCCGGCGTGCTAAAAGCGACTTTCTTCTCCGGGCTAACCGTGAAGAGTTCTGGCTGAGAGGGCCCCGGACTTGGAGAGCGGGGTTTGTAAGGTGTGGACGGCCGTGGGTCGCAGTAAGGAGCGGGACGCTGGATCGACGATTCCTTGGTATGTCCTCCTCGAGGCTCAATGCTTTAGCCTCACCGCCAGAACCGATTTCGGTCGATGGCCTTAACCATCCGTTTGATCGATGGTGCCAAACCCTCAATATAGCCCTCCATCGCCCTTTTTTCATTCATACCAGGTACATACGATCTCAAAGCATAAACTCATCCGTAAGCTCAGACGGACATACTCTTCTGCTCCAACGTAGAAAGTTCGGATCTGTTGGCATTTATGTGCACGGGGCACATAATGCGATTTGAAAACCTTGGCAAACTTTCTGAAGTTGCATCTACTCTGCCCGGATGTTTGGCTCGGCATAGCCCTTCCACCAAATACGGGCAGCTCCGGTAAGGTTTGTGGTGGCAACCTTTCCTGTATCCTTCTCTGTCATGCCATAGGACCTGCCGAACTCCTTCATTTCGTCCAGCCAGGATTCGGCATTCAAGCCGCCTCTAGATTTCCCATCAAACTGGGCCAATTTCCTATTCTTCCATATACTAGTTATGGCTGTATCAACTGTCTTGCGGTACTCCTTATCTCGGTGCTTTGCATGGCCACCAGATGATGCGGATGATTCAGATGACACTGAAGTGGCAGACTTTGAGGAGGTGGCACTGTTTGGGGTCTGGGTTCGGGAACTCCTGGAAGACAGCCCTCTGTGAGGACCCGTGGATCTAACAGGAGAGTCCGGGGGACTATGTCACGCGGGATTTGCAAGAAGAGAAGAAAAAGAAGAAAACAGAACAAATGAGAGAAAGATGATAAGCTTCCTTGATATCAATGATGAGAATACATGAGCTCTCGCAATAGAGAGAAAACTGAAAGGAGACAAGACTCAAAACTCATTAAAAAACTCATGTGCTAACTCTACTCATATATATAGTACAATGGCCTTGGGCCCAATATAGACACTCTGACTGATCTCGGTGCCGACTCCTGGAAGGAGGCCTGATTTGCAGGAATGTTGGCGGTGCCTCTTGAAGTGCCTAGAATCACGCTGAGCTGACGCGGGCGGTGACGGGCCGTCACTTATCTGAGCGGCGCCTCTTGTTGACGGCCAAAGGCTTTGACTGCGTGGTCTGGCCGCTTGGTCTTCAAGGGAGCCTTTGATGACCCGACCCGTGGGTCGACCGAGGATCCTTGAGCTTGACCTCGGGTCTGTCAGATGCATGAATAGTCCCGCACCGGGAGGCACGGGACTAACACTCCCCACCAAACCACACTTTCGAGTGAAGAAAAAGGAGGAAGTGTTTCCGAGGGCGGGAAGCCATGCATGCGGAAGTGATCCTCACGGAGTGAGGACGTGCACCATTATGGTAACCGGGCTTATGAGATCCCGGGCGTGAGTGAAGAGCGGGAGGAGTGTTTTGGCCAAGGGCGGGATCTGCATCAATAAGAAAGCGAGCCGCACCATGTCTTCAAGGGGGCGGCCGTATGTCTGAAGAAATGTACCGACATTCCATGAGGAGACAGTCCAAGGCCAAAGGCACCGCATTAATCGGCATTCGGATTGCAAGAAAAATGGGACGCTGCCGATTTAAGGAGCTTAGCAAAATGCATTTGAGAGCAGCAAAAATCCCGCTTGAAGATGGACGAAGGATCAGGTGAGGTGGAGGCATTCCGCAAGAAGGTGTCAAGACCATGAAACGCATCCGGCCGCTGCCAACCACGCCGCATTAGCAATGTAGATCCAATTGGTGGTGGTGTCCGAGTGGCACCTTCTTCCCAATGTGAGCCCGCGAACAAAACGTGGATCCCACCGGAGATCCGTCGAGATCTGAGGTGGTGTCCATCCCGCATGACCATCCATGACCTTGGTCCAAAAAGGAAGGCCAATCGAAGTCGGGAACACGGGGCATGGAGGTACGCCGGGGAAGCATAGGGAGAAGGAACCATGCCCGGCGTGGGTTGTTGAGCGGTCTCCCCAATTGACCGACAAGATCCGGATCAAGAGCCCGACACCAACAATCCCAAAGAGAAGCGAGAGTCGAGAGTTGACAGGAGGGTTATCCCATCCCGTGGGGACCGCGTCTTGCTATCCAACGAGCTTGTAAATCGATTGTAACTCCGCGAGGTGTTTGATATAAATTTGTGCATAGGGAAGATCCTCTCGATGTCCTAGATACTTCCCGATTTGTTGCCTCGCTTGCGAGAGAGATAAATGATTGGCAAGCTCGGGCATGTACTCGATGAAGAGTTTGGGTCCGAAAGCAGATCCGCAAGATATGGATTGTTATCCCGAAGCACCCATTGCACGTTGGGGTCACCCCGAAAAAGTCGGGCGTGGCCCATTTCCAAAGTGTTCGTGTATCACCCGGATAGAAATCATGAAATATGTAAGCCATGGGCTGAACCACTCAAGGTGATAAAGTCCGGATCGGCACGTTGTATGAGATCAAAGACTACAAGGGCACAAAGACAACCCTTTGTCTTCAATGGAGAGTTCTAGCCAACCAAGAAAATCTGCAGACCGCCGAGGGAATATCCACGGGGCCATCGCCGCATGCCACCAAAGGAAGAGGTGGCGCCGAGCAACCACATAATCGCGGATAGCGGGAGGGAACGGGAAGTCAACGGGGCATTTCGCTAAGAATGGCGGTATGGGCGCCAAGTTTTGCTCGGAGCCTCCTCGCCAGATGAATAGCTTGCCGCAGATTGTTGTTCAAGATCTCGGATCCGTTGTCCCTTTCAAGCAAAGGCGCGGACTGGTCACGGACCCGTTTCTGAGAAGTGTTGACCTGGGAGGAGGATTTCCCCGGAGTATTGAGACGAAGCACAGCAATCTCCGCGTCATCCAAGATCTTCGCTTTACGCACCTCTGTAAGTCGATCTTGAAGAGAGGTGAGCCGAGATGTCCGTAGAAAGCCGAGCCGTCAAGGAGGCTAATTTGAGCGCCCCGCTCGTAAGGTTTTGAACTTGAGTGCTGAAATTTTCACACGCCGGAGTACAAGGCATTGAGCTTAGCAATATCTGCGCCCTTGGTACTCGGGAGAGATGCTTTGGACTTGTTGTGCTCCAATAAAGTCTGAATTTCTGGTTGGAGCTGAGCCCGCTGATCTGGGTTGAGTTGGCTGACTTGAGCTTGTGCACTTTTGAGATCTGCATGAGCCTGTAAGAGAGCTTCATGCTTGTCTTGAAGTTTGGCCTCCAAAGTTGCAACTTGGGCAGTTGCAGCTTGAAGGTCCTGGTGTACCGCATCAGAGGCCTCTAGTGCCCGTTGAACCCCGCTCATAAGAGCGTCTTGGGATTCTTGTAACTTGAGAGCAGCAGCTTGAGCATCCTGCTGATACTGATACAACAACTGACGAGGGTGTTGTGGTGGTGGAGCTGGCTGTTGCCTGGTTTGGGATGTTTGGGAAAAATGGTGTGAAGTGGATGGTGTAGCGGAGGAGGAGACAGTGACATGGGTGTGTCTTGTGTGGACATGATGTGGGAAGACGGGCGTGAAGTGCCAGCTTGGTGAGTGATTGGAAGGGAGCGCTGAGTGGAATTATGAGAATTTGGTGGTGTGGGAGGGAAGTAATGACGGATGAGGGCTTGAAAGTGGCCTCCCACAGAAACTTCAGAAATGGAAGTGGTACCCCTAAGGCGGTCCATTTCTTGGAGAAGACGATAGAACATCATTTGGGGCCAATCTATGTGGTGTTTGGAGTGTGTAGCAGTGAGGACCAGGTTATAGAAAGGCTTATTGATATGGGTGTTCTTGATAGAATACCCAAGGAACTTTCGCCACGTAAATTTAACAAAGGTTTCATGAGGTTTTGTCGATATTGGTCGACGATGGACATTGGCATGATAAGCAGGTGCACCAAACTCGGTGACATCGAGATCCTGTATAGCAGACCATGATACACAAGGGGTGTGCAAGGGAATATGAAATACCTCAGAAATCAAATGTTGAGTCAACGAAATGGTGGTGCCATCGACCACGCTGGTGTAGCCTTGGGTCGTTAACGATATTGGCGATGAACCGCCTAACCGGTCGGGATTTGGAGCCGGAAGTTCCATTTGAGAGAATTCGTAAAGTCGGTGTCGTCAAATGACTTCTTTATTTGGGCCAACAAGGGCTTCACGGAAAGTGGGCGCCAAGAAGGATACTGTGATGCAAAAGGGCCGGATCCTTGGGAGCAAAGAGCTTGAAGTGTAGAAAATCTTGGGGCAGCCATGGTAACGATGTGCTTAAACGAAGAGTGATTCCAAAGGCGGAAGACGAAAAGTCGAAAGCACGGAGGACAAAGGCGCAGCAGAGGAACGAAAAAGGTTTGTTTTAGGGCGCACAACCGGGAGGCTAAGAGGTATGAAGAGGCTAAACCGAACCGTTGATGGTGCCAAAGTGTCAAAAGATGCCAAGAAGGGTATTGAGAGGCAAAAATTTGGCTAAGTCCCAAAAACGTAAGGGAGAAGCAATGAACGGTGAGGATGAGACGGAAAGAAGGATCGGATGTGACGGTGGCAAAGGACACACATTAATGTTCGACGGGCGTGAAAAGAAGGAATGGCATTCAATCTGGCAACTCAAAGTGGGATATCATTAAAAGGAATGTGTCAAGGTACCCGGCTAGATATGCTACGGAGAAAAGATTCTCATTTTAGAAACAGCCTTGCATTGCAAACACGCTGGCGATTTGTGTGATTGGTCCACGCCGACAAGGAAGTCCTCGATTGGCTATATAAGACGAACCGAGAGGAACGAAGGCATCCGATGGCTTCGCGATGGTCTTCCGGCTTGAACGAAGACCGCACGATGCCCACTAACCGTCAGGAGTGGATCACTTGCAAGATGAATTGTCGGATCTCGGCGCCGCCACAATCGGGCATTCGAATGGGACGGCTGGTGTGCGGGGATGGTGAACATCCCGACCAAGACCAACGGGATGGAGGTGGTTTTGCACCTTCATTTGGGATCCGGAGCAGAACCTCTACCATCTCCTCTCAGATCACCGCGCTCCGAACCCGGAGTAGAGGGTTTTTCCTCTTAGGACTTAGTAAATAGGGCTCTGAGCCCGTTTTTGTATATAGGGCAGTGCCCATAGCGGAAATAGCTGGGCTGCGCCCACATTTTGTAAAAATCTCCACTATAATATAATATACCGCCTTTCTAGTCACTTTCTGTGGTGTTTGCTTCTTGAACTGTCTCTGTTTGTTGATGTTCACTTTCTGTGTGATGAAATGCTTTGAGACGAAAACCATTAACCAATGTAGGTAATGGAGTGCCATCTAACTCAGCCAGTTGGAAAACGCTTGGTCTAACCACTTGAACAATTTGATAAGGGCCAAGCCAACGAAACTTGAGTTTACCCGGAAAATTTTTGTGCCTGGAATCATAAAGAAGAACCAAATCGCCTTCTTTGAATGTTTTTGTCTTCAGACGTTTGTCATGTAAAGATTTTTGCAACTGTTGTCCATGAAGAACACGAATATAAGCATCCCGTCGAAGTTCATCCAACTGTTCTAATTGATAGACCCTTTCTTTGAGTGCAGCAGGTGGATTATGAGAAAGAGCCGCTTGAAAACGGAGTGTTGGAAGGATGTATTCAAACGGCATGAGAGCTTCCTGACCATAAACCAATTTAAAAGGAGTGTGACCAGTAGCAATCTTGAAACAAGTATTGTAGGCCCAAAGAACAGTGGGAAGTTTTGTCTGCCAATCTGTGCGGGAAGCGTCACAAATTTTCTTGAGAATGGTGACCAGCGTTTTGTTGGTGCTTTCTGCCAAACCATTACCTTGAGGATAGTAAGGTGTGCTCTTGTGATGATGGATGAGGAGATAATCCGTCAGCTCCTTGATAGTATGATTGATGAAATGAACACCACAGTCACTGACCAGCTCCGTGGGGCAGCCGAATCGCGTGATAATTTGTTGATAGAGGACTCTAGCTGTGCTTGCTGCAGTGTTGTCTGGAAGTGCACAAGCTTCCGCCCATTTGGTGGCGTAGTCAGTGAGAACCAGAATGTATCGGGCACGAGTATGCCGTGCAGGAGGATCTATAGGTCCCACAAAGTCCATTCCCCATTTGCTGAAGGGAAGTGGCGTGGCGACGGCTGCCAAGGGAAGAGCCGCCACGGGCCGCGGGGCGCCCCACCACCGGGGCAAGCGCCACGCGGCGGGCGTGGCGTGAGCATCTTTGAAGAGCGTGGGCCAATAATACCCCGCGAGAAGGATTTTATGCGTGCCGTGGTGTCACCATGAAAATGACCACCACCGGAGCCCTTGATGAGCTTCTCGAACAATATCCGAACTTCATGAGGTAGAACATGTTGGTCGAAGGATGGTGTCCTTACCCTTTTGTAGAGATGTCCGGCAACCATGGTGTAGTCACGGACCTCTCGGAGAAATTGATGGCGACGGGATTGTCGCTTGGCAGGAGAGAGCGTCTCGTCTTCTGGTGGAAGAGCACCTGTGAGGAGGTACTGCTGAAAATCATGGAACCAATGTGGTGTTGCCGTGACTAAAAAGAGCTGAGCATCAGGAAAGGCGTCTGAGACTCCAGTTGAGAGATCATCTGTGGATGCGTGAAAGATAATCCTGGAACAACATGAGATTTGCCAAACTTTATGAACGATTTCAAAAGGAGCAAATTCTTGGAGAAGAAGGACCCAATGAGCAATGCGCCCGTGGGCGTGGACTTGTTGATCAAATAGAGTAGTGCTTGGTGGTCCACAAAGAACTTGATTTGACTGCCTAAAAGGTAATGACGGGAAGCGTTGGACACGTAAAATGAGACCCAAAGCTTCACGCCCGCGGGCGAGTAGTTAGTTTCGGTAATTGAGTTTTCTACTGGCGTAGCGATTGGGTTTGTCGGTAATGCGCATCATATTCTTGAGAAAGAACAGCTCCAATAGCAAACGCCGGAGACATCGACATGAACATGAAAGGGCTTGTCCCATTGAGGAGGAACAAGAACGGTGCACGAGTAAGCAAAAAGCTTCAGCTGTTGGAAAGCAGCTTCCGCCTGGGAATTCCAAGCCCAGGTGGATTCGTCACCCGTGAGTTTATGAATGGGATCTGCAATGGCTGCCAGTCCAGGTATGAAGGTGGAGTAATAATTGACCTTACCCAGGAAAGAGCGTGTCTCCTTGATATTGGCCGGTGCTTGAGCCTTGAGCAATGGCGATTTTGGCGAGGATCGGGTGGTGATACCGCTTTCTTCGACAACATGGCCTAACAGAACACCAGAGGTGACGCAAAAGGTGCATTTCTCAGGATTGAGACTAATGCCGGACTCATCACATTTCTGGAAGACGAGTTCCAATTTATCCAAATGGTCAGCCATGGAATCAGAGGGCGAGAAGTCATCTTGAAAAATTTGCAAGAAGGGATTTTCCTTCATGAAATCATGAAAACTGAGAGCATGATGCGTTGAAACGTTGATGGAGAGTTGGATAATCCAAAAGGAACCACCTTGTAGGCAAAAGTGCCCCACGGGGTGGTGAAAGTGGTCTTGAGTTGATCAGATTCTTTGATTGAGATCTGATTGTAGTTTAAAACCATCCATAAAGGAGTACATCTCATGTCCACCACTTCTTCGTAACCCGGTGCGTGAAGGGAAGTGGAAAATGATCACGCCCGTGGCCTCGATTGAGTTTCGATAGTCCACATGCACGCCGGATCTTACCATTGTGCTTAAGGGCAATGACGATGGGGCTCACCCATTGAATGTTTGACCTCATAGATCAAACCCTGCAAACAAGGAGTTTGTCAATTTCCGCCTTGACGCCGATCACGGTAATTAGGGTTGAGTCATGATCGCCGTTGCTACTAATCGGGTCGCATCGATTTGGTAGGAATGGTGAGTTCCCCAAGCTTTTGTTGATTCCCCAAGATCTTTGTAACTCCGGCGAAAATGTGTTTGAATTTTTTTGAGCAACTTGACGGCCCCGCTACGATAAGGAGCCGGAAGATTGGCAGCAATGCGACAAAGTTGATTGTTGCCGACGTCCACAATCTCGACTTCGAGTCCGAATATGGGGTATGACTTCATTATCCCGGACAATGTGTGCAGGAGGTTGGAGCAAAACGGATGCGTGGCACTTTGCGTGGTGAAAAAGAGAGGTTGCTCCGTCTCATCCGCCAGAGGTTGCTTCATGACGGCGTGTACATCAACGGGGAGTTGCGGGAGGTTCAAGATCCGAAAAGTGATCAACGTTGGATTCGATTGCAAAGGAGCCGTAGGGGTCAAGCAAAGCAGCCACAGCCCGGGTCCTGATCAAGAGTCATTTCTCCCCAAGGATCAGCATATTCGGGTAGGATGACAGAGGCGCACTTCGCAGTGGAGCCCCGAACTTGATAAATATTCTCGAGCTTCTTCGCAGAATCGGTAATCCGAGAGAGAGGGTTCCGCATTGTCAACGTAAATGATCCCCGCCTCGTTTGCAAGTCCATGGTGGCATTGAGATGACCATCGGTGATGACTAACGGTCCGGGCCCAAGAATGGATACTCTTTGCCCGGCGGAGAAAAGGTCCCGACCAGCATTTCATAGTCACCGGATCTTCGCCACTTTTCCAAACTCCAAATTCCATGGGGAAGCAGAGATCACCAATGTTGATGTGAAGAATAGGTGTGACGCCTTGAGGTCGCGTGATATGGCCATTAGCCAATTTGATGTCATATGGGGCACGAAAGAGTTGTGTGATGCCCATTTGTTTTGCGGAGTTTATCCGTGATGAGATTGACGCGCTACCTCCATCTATTTGAACATGGTTGACTTGCCGATTACCCACCGTGGCATGGACCGTGGGTGTAGAGGTAGCCACCGCCCCAACTAAAAGCAGGTTGGGAGTGGTAACCGGGTCCTTGAGAGCGGGGTGACGAAGTTTTAAAATGGTTGCCAAGCTTAAAGGAATTTTGATCTTGGCGAGCTCCTCTTGGAGTTCGAGAGGCACATGAGAAAAAGGATCTGCTGGTTCCACTGGTGCGGGAGTGCGTGGCAGGGAAGCAGCAACTTCTTTGAGTAAGTCAACCTCGGCAGCAATATTGGGATATGTCTGAGAGCGTGGAGGTTGAGATGTTGAAGGGGTATCTTGTCTTTGTTGAGCTCTAGTGGTGGCATGAACATTTGCCAATGTGCGGCCTTCAGCAGCTTGCATGAGGTTCAAAATGCTTTGGCGAACTTTGGGCATGACATGTGGCATGAGCTTTTCCAAGTCAGGTGCAAAGTGAACCTTTTTTTCGTCCTCATGAGGAATGGTGTCAACTGCAAAGGCAGGTTGCGTGCCATTCGGAATAATGGTCAAGGGACGTGATGCCTTGGTCTGGCGTGAAACTAAACCAACCCAATTTGACGGCTGGACTGGAGGATTAAGTGCCTGAAAAATTTCCTCTTGAGCTTGTTGATCCGGTGAGGTTGATTTCTTCGGAGCTGGTTGATAGCGTGATTGCTGAGGCGCTCGTGGTGGCTTCTTAAGAACTGGTCTCGGGCCTTGTTTGCCATTAGCAAGCCAGAGTTGGTAAGCCGTGAGGCGGACCGATGTGGTCTGATTTGTGCCGTGAAGTCGCACTCAACTTGTGGAAGTTGAGGACACGCCGTGGTGGTATGACCCCATTCTTGACAAAGTGATAACACCGTGCTTTAGAAGGATCAAAAGGAGGACGTTGGTTTGATCCCCGTGTGGTTGCTCCCCGTTGCTCTGATAGAGTTTGCGTGGGTTGCACCCAAGTGGTGGGCCGGCCGATAGTGCGATTGTTGCCGAGGTGTGGTTTGCACTTGATAAACTATTTTGTTGCGGAACGGTGTGGGATGAGTGCGAGTGCACTCTTCCGTGGCATGATTGCACATGTTGCATCGCTTGCAATGAGGCGGGCCATTGGTGGAGTTGCACTCATTTGCCAAATGGCCTTGGTATTTGCAAATATGGCACCAGATTTGACTGCGGCTGTGGATTAGCGTGTTGAGGCCGAATGTACCGCTTGTGGAACCATGGCGGGTGGAATGAACAGGAGCTCTTGAAGAGCCACGCCTCGAGAGGAAACATTGACGGAGTGATTGACAAGGTCGATAGCCTGCTCCAAAGTCTTGGGACGCAGGTATTCAGTCATGAGTCGAATAGCGGGAGGAAGTCCTTGGAGAAACCAGACCAAAATCTGGCTCTGTGTGGGGTACTCCTTGAGCTTACTTAGCAGAATGTGAAGTCGGTCCGCAAAATCCCGGGCGGGACTCCGTGGGCTCTTGTTGAAGTTCATTGAGTTGCTTGAGATGAAGTTGATCATCATCCGTGGTCCCGTGAATGAGACGTAAAAGCAAAGGCGCATTTCGGACCAGTCTTGTTTCCAATGGCTTTTGTTGGACATGAGCCATTGATGAGGAGAGCCACGCAGGGTGGTGGAAAAGATGTGGAATTTCAGTTGAGGTTGCGCATGACCATTTAGGACAGCTAGAGCCTCAAATTCTTCCATGTGGGCCCCGAGCACTTTGGTCTAACGGTTTGCCTTCGTATTGCCAAAGGTGGGATAAGTCGGTTTAGTCCGAAAGGTAGATGTGAAAGTCTTTGGGCTGGGACAGGAACAATATAGTGAGGATATTGAGGTTGAGTTGGATGTGGCATGGTGCCCGAAGGACCCGATGAAGGGGTGACCGCGGTTGAGAAACCGGGAAGTAGCTGGAGCATTGGTTTTGAGATCCGTAAGGTTGTAAAACAGGAAGGGCAAAGTGGGGAAACGTAGGGAAAGGATATTCCCGGTAGGCGCCAAAGGAGACATGTGGATAGCCGTGCCCACCCGGGAGATGATGGGTTGCGGCGAAGAGGCGATGGCCTCAAGAATGATGGATGTAGGCATGTTCGGGGGTGTGAAAGTACGGTTGAGAAGGTTGAGCCCCGATAAGGCCCCCGATAGTGATGAGGGACCGAGGTTGTGAGCAATGTTTGCACGCTTTGGGGCGGGAACTGGGACAGACCGACACGAGGGGTGGGTGGCGCCGGACCGAGCCCTAGACCAAGATGGCCTCCCTCTATGTCATAAGCAGATCCATACATGTCGCGAAACAGCTTTCCGACGCCGATGGCGCTCCAAGCGAGAGGCCGTTCGAGAAAGGAGTTCTTCCGGGCGTGAAATTACGGACGTATATGGCGGCATGTAAGAAAGGAGGATAGACTCTGCACCCGCAGCCGCATGTTGTTTGGGGTCCGGGTTCGGGAACTCCCCGAAGACAGCCCTGCGGAGGACCCGTGGATCTAACAGAGAGTCAGGGGGACTATGTCACGGGATTTGCAAGAAGAGAAGAAAAAGAAGAAAACGTAACAAATGAGAGAAAGATGATAAGCTTCCTTGATATCAATGATGAGAATACATGAGCTCTCTAATAGAGAGAAAACCGAAAGGAGACAAGACTCAAAACTCATCTAAAAACTCATGTGCTAACTCTACTCATATATATAGTACAATGGCCTTGGGCCCAATATAGACACTCGGACCGATCTCGGTGCCGACTCTGAAGGAGGGCCCGATTTGGTGTGAATGTTGGCGGTGCCTCTTGAAGTGCCTAGAATCACGCCGGACGACGCTGGGCGGTGACTGAGGGTCACTTGTCCGAGCGACGCCTCTTGTTGACGGGCCAAAGGCTTTGACCGCGTGGTCTCGGGCCGCTTGGTCTTTTATGAGCCTTTGATGACCGATTCGTGGTCGACCGAGGATCCTTGAGCTTGACCTGGTTCTGTCAGAGTGATGAATAGTCCTGCACTGTGAGGCACGGGACTACCGTGCAATCTCTAGAGGAGCTCGCCGGGCGTTTAGGATGGGGCCTCTTTCGCAGTACCGGGCTGGTTTGTGGTGGGGACGGCCGTGTAGGCGGACTAGGGCGGCAACGGAGGCAACTCCGGTCCGCCTTCTTGTACATGCTGTGGTGGGTTAGCATGCAAGACATAGGTCCAGTAACTCGCCTAGCTGTCTTTTCATTAGCATCAATTTTTGTTCGGTGTTAACCGACCGGGCGTTTGAGGGTGTGCCGCCAAAGCATTCGCGGTAACCGCCTATATTAAACATAACGATGATATAAGAAAGAGTACGATAACAAAGAAGTGTTATAACAAAGTCATTTTGGATAGTATCGAGAAACACAAAGTGAACAATTTAAAAAGGACGGAAGATTCAAATTACAAGTTTAAATAACGGTTACATTAAAGAAGTTCATACGGAACACGCTTATAAACTTATAGTTATATAATACATAAAGGGGGCGACATGAGGCCATTTCCTTATTTCATAATCTGAACATAGGAACGCAAAGTGGAGGATTCGCTTAGGGGTTTGCAAAGGGATACATGATGGAATGGCGCGACACTCTCACGCACACATTTCGGACGAGCTTGTAGCGTGCCCAAGCTGGATGATAACGGGTTGATAATCCCAAGTGGGGCTAATGATGAGAAGGTTGAAAAGCCTCCGTAGCGCGTAGAAGATTTGCCAGAGGTGATCATTGGCATCCTCGAAGGCTTCATGTCTGGACATATTCCAGTAGTCCCATGTGCGGCAGAGGGTCCATTTCAAATCATCAAAAGCCCGTTCTCGGAGGAGGGTAACTATCGCCATCCCCTTGTCCGGATCATATGGTTCTTCCGCTCTGCAGATTCCCTCATCTCGTCTCCACTTTCTCGCTCCGGATACTCGCCGTACCTTTGCCCGTAATCCTGTTCAGGAGGTCCTTGGTCATCCCTCAATATCTGTTCTGTGATCCTCTCTTCGTACTCCTCCAATGTTTCTTCTGCAAAACGGCGCGATGAGCATATAGTACCAAAAAATTCCAAGAGGTATAATGACGCATCATGGAAGAGATCCATTCAAAATTATATTGGCATTACATATTGATTGATACAATAGACAGTAATCATAAAGGATAACACATCACGAGTGATAACCATGGCTTAAGACATTGCCAATGAAAATTTTACAGTGATTTCAGAATGCAAAATACATAATACAATCATCTAGGAGCTAGGTCCCTCGTCTTCGTCCATTGGCTGAGGAGGTGGACGATAACGCATCAAAGTGGCGCTAGGGCTAGCAGAAAGGGCGGCTCGAGTTGCTGCCTCAGGTGGTAAGCAAGTAGCCAAAGGCGCTGCCACAAGGAGGCGCATGTTAGCGCAGCCCGCCACGTCCCCCAATGCTGCTATAGCCAAATCTCTACGGACCAAAGTAATGGTGGTGATGTGATAGTCAATCTTCTTATGGCCCGCTGAAGTAGATATGGCTCGGAGCGCCCACCAAGAGGCTTCAGAAAAAGGCCCTAGGTTCTTAGAGAAAAATAGCACCTCTCCTTGGCGGAAGGCTGAGAGAAAGAATCGGGCCACATGGTTGCCCATTGCCCTAACCTGAGGGTCGGTGGAGGTTTCCGCTTCCTTTTCCAAATTGATGGGGAGTTTCTCCTCTTCTTCTTCTTCCCTGTCATCCTCAAGGCTGATCTTGGTGTCCCAAAGGTCTTCCTCGTCCTGATCCACTTCTCCCATGGTGATTCGCAGAGGCGGTTCCGAGAGAGATGGCCGTGTCGGGGCCGCAAACTGCTCTTCTGGAGGCTGGGGTGTGTCAGTTAGTAAGAACTGGCGAAGTGACAAAAGAGTCTCAATGGGCTCTTGCTCTTCGGGCCGATATGCCAAGAGGCTCTCTACTTGGGCAGGTTGCACAACCGGTGTGGTGAAATCGATGAAGTCATCTTGGCAATACTCCGCAAGATCATAAAGAATTTCTATTTTCTTGCGGCGAATCCCAGTAAGAACGCGGTAGGCCCACATGATATCCTCAAAGATCAGGTACTCTTGGTCCTTCAAGAGTACTGCAGGGAGAAGGTTTAACCCTTCGAGCTTAAGGGCTTTTTGTCTGCTGGCAGGGGCTTCTGTCGCAAGTTCCTTCCATCTTACGAAATCCTGCTCATTGACGACTTCGTCATCTTCTGGGTCAGGAGGTAGAGGCGTAGAAGAGTGCTCAGCAGGAATCTCCTCATCCTCTATGTCTTGGTCCATAATGACGGCCGGGCGAATCGGGCCTCAAAACAGGTTTCCCGATCTATTGTAGCAATAGGGAGGTCGGTCCCTCGCCGTCTGATGCCTTTGATGACGTTGCGGGCATGCTCATCACCCCCTAACATCTGGTGCAGGGTGTGAAAATCAAGATAGAGCTGCCCATCGTCTTCATTGCAAACGCATGCAGGTACAATCTCCTCATAATAGAACTGAAGGAAAGCAGCATAATCCGGATGGGCCTGCATGTTGGAGATAAGGTCTACCTGCTGAAGCAGGTAGGGGTGAAGAAGATCAAAGGGAACCGCAGGGTCCCAATGCTCTCCGTCTAAGTACCACTGCTGCAGGGTTGGGCGAGCCATGAAGAGTGAAGGCGCAAAGGAGGAGAAAGGAGGCGTTGAAGCAAGAAGGGAAAATGAAACCCTAATGGCCAAAAAGGGGTTTTATACTTTTTGGCACGTTTCCCAAAATTATTAATAAAATTTTTATTTACTTAATATTATATTCCCAAAAAAAAATGTTTTTATATTCACAACCCCAAAAATGGGACTAGTACATGGATAAGTTACAAAATTTTTTTACAACAGAAAAAGACGGTTGTGTCATCACCTAAATTCCCCTCGGATCCTTCGTGCCAGCTGAAGGTCCTTGGGCATAATAGTGACCCTCTTCGCGTGTATGGCGCAAAGGTTAGCGTCGCTCAAAAGTTCAATAAGATACGCCTCGGCAGCTTCCTGTAAGGCAAGGATCGCAAAAGCTTGAAACCTTAGGTCGGTCTTGAAGTCCTGAGCAATCTCCCGTACAAGGCGCTGGAAGGGAAGCCGGCGGATCAATGGCTCGGTAGTCTTCTGATACTTACGTATCTCCCGAAGTGCTACCGTGCCCGGTCGAAACCTGTGGGGTTTCCGCGGCTTAAGGGTCGCCTTAAGCGACGGAATGGACTTGCCGCCTGTGTTAGGATGCCTTGTCCGCTCAACGATGTGCTCCCGTCTCTGAGCCGATGTCTTCTTGGCGATTGTTGCATCCTGCTGCAGTCGGGTCTTATAGTGCACCCCACTCTTAATAGGCCGGGACTTTGTTCTCTTTAGTCTCCGATTACCTTGCCCGCTCGGCTGCTGCGGGTCTGCCGATCGGTTAACGTCGACAGGGTTTTCCTGGGGATTAACATTCTGGACAACACCTAGGTCCTGCTGGTGATCTTGCTGGCCCCCCTCTTGATTCTCGCTCTGCTGGCTATGAAGGTCCTCCCCTTCCTCTTGGAGCCGCTCTCTCTCTTCATCCCTGGCCTCCTTGTCCAGACGCATTTGTATGCGCCGAGCAATCTCAGTGTGGTACCTGTCTGGCCGTGCTCGCATGTCCTCCTGCACGGATTCCAGGTGGCCTTGACTAAACCTTGGCGGGACATTCTCAAAGATAAAGCTGTTAAGGTCTTCATTCCAAGAGAAGGTAGGAAGATTAAAGTATTCCCGGTACGTAAGTATACGACCTTTCCCCAAGTAATAAAAACGTTCCATTCTTATGTCTGGTGGAGCACTGGCTATCTGGTGTAAGTCTTCCACTCTCGCAAGATGCATGATCCTCTGGGCTTCATTCCGACTAAGCTCTGCAGGGTCGTCATCTGGTCCTGGCGAGGGATAAAACTTAACCACAGCCCATGCATGGTCCGGCTGCTCCACGAGAGTGTAATCCTGACCGGCTTCATTCAACTTGAGGAGGAAGCGCTCGTTGAAGTGGAAGATAGGGTAGGGGACTCGTCGGCCCTCGACAAAGTGCTTGACAAAAAGGTTAAGAATGGTATCTATCATAGGGTCTTCCTCAGCAAGATGCTCGACTAGGGCGGCAAATAACTGGAACACGCTCAACTTCTTCAAATCCACGGTTAGCTTGAAGCGCGGCATGGCTATACTAACAAAGAACAGCAAGGAAGGAGGAAGGTGAGGCGCTCAAGCAAGACGGGTCGGCGCTAAGAAGTAAGTAAGGCCTCCTAGGTGTAGGGCAGCTGCGAGGAAGGCGTGGAGGTCAGCTATGGCGAGTTTGGAGCTTAAGTCCGGCGGCTATGGCGGAAAAGGGTGCTCAGAGAAAGCACACACCCAAAAATATAGTTCAAAATTCAAATTTCAACTTTTAACTTTTTATAAAAATTTTCAAAAAAATATTAATTTTTTTATAAAAATTTTTAAACAGGCGCGTATAAAAATACGCGCGACCGTATGGGGCGCTGCGTTGCTTATACGCGTTTTATTTCTAAAAAGAAACACCTCTGAGTAAGGCAGCGCCCCTTTCCATTTTTCGGCAGCCTGTTGTCCTTTTAACCTCGGGAGACGTGCCCCCTAGGGTATTTGAGAGGTGCCCGATCCATTGGAGCCGTTTTCGCCTTCATCCGAGCTACCTACAAAAAGTTATAGCTCTTCGAAACTCGGGTCTTCCAGTCGGCCCAGACTTCTTAAGGAATTACAGTCTATTACATTAACCTAGCACTAAATCAAACATCAAAGACTTAAACAATCACTCTTGCTTAACTCTCTCTCCTAACTGCCGAACTAGCGAGTTAGGGTTTAGTCAGTGCTATGATTTCGAGTATCCGAAATCACGGCTCTGATACCACCGCGTGGACGCTCCCAAACATATCGACCCTACCGGTATACATACGGGGACTTCCCCTCCCATGGCAACCAACTTGCCATAAGCGGGAACCCTCCGCCTAACTTTCGGGCCGTCTATAATAAGACGCTCAAGTGAAGGACACAGAGGGTCATTCGCCCACGCCTTCAATGGCGCCCACGTCATGGAAGCGTGAATACAAGGGTTAGCACACAGCATAAATTATATATAAATAACCACCACGAAGGGTGGCACATCCATCCAAATACCAACGGCAAAGAATATGCATCTAAACCTAAGAAAACACCCTAAATCCAAGGTTCTACCCGGTTCCGACTCTGTGAGGGTAACCGACGGCTTGGCCTCAAGAGATCAGCAGATGAGGTATAACCCGGCGCTATCGGCATAGAACATCGGCTAGGGTGGTCCACTCCATCCGCCCCTCCCGTGCACACTTTGAAGATGGGTCAATTCACGCTTATGGCTTCGCTATAGCCTTGGGAAGGAGACGCAGCTCGAGGCATCACCGGCCGAGCCTACTCTGGGGTTCATGAAGCCCCAACCGATGAGGCAGGTCAGGGAGGCGTCCCCTTCCAGAATCACAGTGGTTCCATGGGTGAGCTAGAGAATACGTGCCGCATCAGCGACCCCCGCATCCGTACCCGACTTACTCACCCTAAATCTACTCAAAGTGCAAGGTGCCCCATACGGGTCACACCTCTACACCCAGGGAGTGTCAGACCCATACCCGGCCCTCTACGTGACCGGCTATCAGGCCTAGCTCACTGTAGGAGTCTCAGGAGCCTTTTATGTTCGTGCAAGACCCCACCCCCACTTCACCACTGTGTTCCTTGTCTGGTGCTAAGCCAGTACCATAGCATCTATGACCCGGTGGGCTCTTGTGCACAGGCCGCAATTAACGGGATAATACAGGGCTCTATCTAGGAGCATACTACAATAAATGGCTCAGAGGTCTCTACCCCCCTTAATTCCCCCATTTCCAGAGTAATATTAGGCCAAGAACCATCAATCCATCCTTTACGAGCAAAACCAGATTCAGAATATAAAGAGAATTTACCTTTACAATCAAGGGTTAGTTCCTACGAGTAAAACACAGAGAGAACAGACCAACAACCCAAACAGGTGCCCAACAGGGGCGCTATCCTAGAATTCACAACTACTCTAGCCACCCACCTGTGTTTCTACTGGACCCGTTGTCATTGGGGATTTCCATCTTCTTGGTCTTGGTGTTCAGCTCGACACAGAAGGGTGGCGTCCAACTGCTCAAGGTGGCGCTCAGCTCTGGTCACAAGGGTGGCGCTCCACTGTTCAAGGTGAGTTGTGGCTGATATGGGGGTGGTGATCCACCCTATTGATCCCAATTAGCATTACCATGTTAGCCAATCGAGGGTGGCCACGTGGCGCCTTCCCAAGCCATAATTAACTTAATTATGGCTTTTAAATATTAGTTCCTTAGTTATAGGTTATTATCCTTAATAGTTAAATTAGCATAGCTAATTTAATCTCTTTTAGGTCAACCCCCTAGGTTACCATACCCCATGGTGGCGTATCTATACTAGGTGACGTGTCAATATATTTATACGTATACCGTATAAATACTTGGAACGTCACAATGCTGGAGGAGTTGGAGCACCTGGAGAATCCGGCCCTCCCCATATCAGCTGCCATTGCCCCCTGTCCCCTATCCCTCTACTAGGGCATTTCTTTAGGGCAAATCGAACTTGCAAATTGTCCGCTTCAGGGCACTCTTCACCTTCACCACCAAGCCGACTTCAGAGCATTTGTCACCTACAAATGAGAGCTTTCAGCTTAGGCTACGATTTGGGGCCAAAAAAGAAGGATCCTGCGTAGCCCTAGTCACTGGAAACGTTGTGCGGCCATTCTGAATAAGGATTTGGAAAAGAAAGACGGTTTTGGTTCCGTAGCCTATACAAAACCAAAACCAAAACCAAAAGAAGCGACGATTTTACAAATTTTCTTCAAATTCTCGCGGTAGGTTACAAATATAGGTAGGCATGGGAAGATTGCCTCTGACATCGTGTCTGCCAAGTATACATTTCCTATAATTTCTTCATCGCTTTTCATTTTAAGTACCTCTTAAAAAAACCACAAAGACAACCTCTTGAAATAGAAATATGGCCTTATTATCACTTAAGCAGCTCAAACACGGCTAAATATATGAATTTAGATACAATACCATACGGAATCATAGTTCCAATCCCTGCGAGAAAAAATATTCAAGCTGGCTTATATTTATGTTTATGGAATGTTTTCATCTTTTTTGTGGACCATTGATCTGTAGAATATTCTCAGATTAAGAGCCTTCAATTTTTTCTATGTGAACCCCATGAAAGTTTCAATGGCCCACCTGAAATTAACTAAAACCAGTGGTCACAAACATGTGTCACGTTATTGTCATAAAATATCTATAATCCAAAGCTTTGAAGCACAATTTATTGCCACATGATAGCAAAGGATGAGAAGAAAAATATTCAAGCTTGCTATGGCTATGCCGTGAAATCTGCACTGCAGCCATAAACATTTTCTCCCATCAAAAGCCTTTAATTTTTTCTACGTGAACCCCATGAAAGTTTCAATGGTCCACCTAAAATTAACTAAAACCAGTGGTCACAAACATGTGTCACGTTATTGTCATAAAATATCTACAACCCAAAGCTTTGAAGCACAATTTATTGCCTGCTGCCATGCTATATGGCAGCATAGAAGAGCAAGACACATTCTGATATTTTCATGCTCACACTTTGATTTGAACACAGATATGCAAGCACAATTCATTGAAGGAAAATGCATCTTTGCACATTGTGAAGAGAAGACTTGAAGACCAAGGTGAGGACATTCAACAAAAATCAGCCAAGCATGCTAAGGAAGGTGATTCAAGCAACACAATTTTGAAGAATTGAAGACCCCTAGAAGTGTTCTTGGTATGTGATGTTTCAATTTGCTTTTCAGTGTGTCTCTCACTAGCCAGGAGATCCTACTTGCACTTTATCCCCCTGTTTGGCCTAACTTGCGTAACTAGTTGGATTTTGTGGTCTATCTGGCAGAGGCGACGTTTGTGTATTTTCCAAGGTGCACACATCTCTGATCAACAGCTTCTCCGTTGTGCTCAGCAGAAGATCACTAAAGCTTATCGTTGCTCATCTCTAGCTGATGATAAAAAAGAGATAATTTGGCAGACGTATTTACGGTGTTCTTCTTATGCATAGACGGGTGTTTTTGCCTAGTTGGGTCAGCCTATCCACTAGGGTTTTATTCCTGTCTGTGCATTGTGTATTGTGCCTTTGTTCTTGTCAATAAAAAGAGCCTCAACGTCCTTCAAAAAAAAAAAATTTGAGTTCTTGGCATAACTACATCTGTGTGGGGCGGTGGAGGTACCGAGGCCCACATGGATATAGCACGTAAATTATTGATAATATTGATTTTGTTATTCATTTTATACCTTGGTCCTCCTTTGCGAATCTGGCCTGTGGGATATTTCGAACTGTTTTGCCAAGAACCCTAATCTTTAGAAATGCCAAGATCCGGCAAATCTACTTGGATTAACTACCCAATCATGACCCTAAGACGTCGAATCAGCCTGTATTACATCAAGAATTCATCGAATAAACTAAAAAAGAAAAGTCTAGCTCGGATTTGCCAAGAACAGTACTGAACATGGGATTTGTTTCAAGCTTGGATTAGCCTTCCATATGCCACATTTTGCATGAATTACTGATGATTTTTGAGAATTACATGACTGTATACCTTATTTGATCCTGTGCCCAAGACTTAGAGCTTGGGATCTTTATTTGCTTGCTGTGTGACTCTGAATTGAATGAAAATTCGATCCTTGGTGTAACATTGATGAATGATTTCCGTTGACTCTGAGCTTAGCATCATGAACATATGACATTAGACCCTTGCATTTAGGCACGAAAAAATTGCTAAGAAATTGATAAATGTAAGCATATATAGCATAGGTTGATGATATTCTAAATGCCTGCATAGTCATCTGATAGAAGTTTGCAGATCGCATAGCCAGATCATTAATCTGTTCTCACTAGTCCATATTTGCACCTTCCTTGTGTAGGTTGCACTCTTACACCTGTGTAGACACTGATAGCATTGATATTTACTCAAAAAATATAAAAAAGAACATTCAAGCATCAAGAGATTCAAGATTTGCCTACTGTTCATAGTTTGTGACAGTCTGTCGAACCTAAAATCAGGTTTCCAGAAATTTTTTACATCTTTCTGCAAGAAGCATGCTTGACCATTGTGTGCAAACATACTAGAGAGGGATTCAAGCATCAAATCTAGAAAAGGAGCTGCCTTTATCGAGTTAGAAAATCTCACTCTCTGCCAGGGTTGTTGACCAAATTTTGACCTGGCCAGGAATGCATTTTTGAGTGATTTGCTCTGATCAAAGTCTGACTGACTTTATTGTGACGTTCCAGCACAGTATACGGTCCTAGGACGTATACTGTACTGCCTCGTCACGCGTACACGCCATCCCGATCGACGTGTACGCCGACGTGTAGCTAAGCAAGTAGCACCCTAGGGGGCAACTTGCAAGGGTGTACACATTTATTCATGTGTACACTTTAACCCACTTAATTAATATAGGCAAGTGGGCCACACCCATTTGTCCCACATGCCCAAGGGCTAATAGAAGCCCTAGCCCTAACCCTTAATCTATATAAGGTATATGAAACCTTAACTTTCCATTTTCGTCCACAACCGTCTAAAACTCCGCTTTGTTTGCTCCAAGAGCCAATCTTGACTCCCGAAATCTGTCTGAGCGGTCTAGCTCATCAGCTTCCCCTTCTAGTTTCATCTTCGAGCAGTTCTGCAGCATGGACGTGTTTAGACCAGGAGGAGCAAGCCAGGGATCAGGTATTTTGCCAATTCAATAGTCTAAACCGCCTCCCAGACATAGAGTAAGTAGGTTGAGCCTATTGATTTGCCCATAGCAGCCATCTAGACCTCTAGATACCAAGCCATAACTAAAGAACCTAACTCTGTGATTTAGATTAAATCTTATTCTTTAGTTCTTCTGTGATATGTATGTGATGATGGTCTCTGTGGAATCATTGTATTGGGAAGGGGGGTAGAGGCCTTAAAAGCCTAGTAGTTGATGCTCCTAGCTAACCCTCTTTAATGCACTATTAAATTCGGCCTGTGTACAAGAACCAAGCCTGGTTGTGGGTGGAGGGACTAGACTGGCTTATAAGGAGGTTCATGTCCTGACTCATGATCACATCCTCTGGTAGTAAAGCCCATCGGGGACTATAGTGCACTAGACCTAATGCTCTGCCATTGCGTAAGGGCTTTGCATGGGTTCGACACTCTTGGGGTGGTGTACACCTTCCATGGAGTTCAGTCGAGTACGGGCAGTGGCCCTCTAGTCACCTTGAGTTAGCATGCCAGCCTCTGGTGGGAGCAATCCCTACCTGCCCCATTGGAACTGGGGAGATGCAACCCAGGAGTAGCCCCTTTGGCTATGCATCCGGCGGGCTACAGTCAGGTCCCAACACTTTTCAACCTACTCTGCAAAGTGTGCACAGGAGGGGCGGATGGAGTGGACTACCCCAAACCATGTTCTATTGCCAGCCAAATCCATTGCCATGAATTCTGTCTGCAACGACTTCTGGAGGCCCAAGCCGTCAGTCATCCCTCTCGAGTCGGAGCCATGGGTAGATTCTCCATATGTGATGTGCTGATCTTTGTCTATGCAGATATGTGGTGAGCCATCCTTCGTGATGGTCATGTAATATCGATGTACGTATACTGACATGTATGTTTACGCTTCCGCAGCTAGGTAGGCCCTGAGGGAGACATGGTAGAATGACTGTTGCCCATTTCTGGCAACATGGACTAGCATCTATTATCAAAAACTTTGTTTCATCCATATTTCCTCTAAGGAAAAGTTTCAGGCTATTGTGATCCCATTAGAGTTTGGAAGACATTTGACCAAGTTTGGAAGGCATTGGGGATCTCCTTTTATAGCCTAATCTTTTCCTTGAGGTAAAATACCTTTTAGACACATTCCCATTTGTTTAAAATTTCCCTTGATTTGAAGACCAGGCAAAGGCTATAGCAAGATTATCAAGGAAGCACAAGATGTTTTACCAAAGCTCAACCTTATGAAGCTTGCTTGAGTTTCATTAGTAGTTTGAAGTCACACATATAAGGATGCCATCTTGGAAGTGAAACATGCTCTTATTCTAGCCTTGAAGTTTGGAAGACCCTTATAGAAGTTTGGAAGACCCTTAGGCTTTGAGCAAATGTATCTTCACCATGAGGTATGATTTGAGCATTAGAGACAATCTGAGATGAAATCAAGTGCTACAGAGGTACCCATCTTGTCTTCATTCCATATCCACCTTTTTATGTCATATGAACCTTTTATAACCTTTCTCTCACCATGTTTTTCACTTTTGAGACCTTTTCCCATCATTTCACTACCCATTTTTTATTGATCCTACCTTCAATTGAGAATTGCCCCCTAATGATCTTGAAAAACTTCAAAGGCAAGAAAACTCTTTTCTTTCTCATTTCATCTTCCTAAACCCTAGTATAGCCTATTTACACCCTTTTCCCATCTTTTTCCCATGACTTTTTCACCATACCTATGTTGCAATATTCATTGACCATGGGTCAAAATGGACAAAAATTTAAATGTTTCAGGTTTGACCTCGAAAACCTTCTAGATGGAAAGCTTGGCAAAAAAGAGCTAACATGGCCTTTTAAATTTGAAAAAACCCTTGGGAAGGCCTTCAAAATTGGATTCTTGGGATGCGTGCAAAAAAAAAATAAAAACCTATTCTAGCCTATCTACCCTATCTATTTCTCAAGATAGTTCGTGTCACCCCCAATTTTTCCACGTGGGGCAGGGTGGGGGCCGTGACACGGGCTGGGTGTCCCCTCTGCGTGGCACGTAAACTTAATAGTGGGGTCAACACTATTCCTTATATACAGAAGCTGCCAGACTCGTTTGTGCCTGTGGGATATATCACCCTTAAGAATTTTTGATGAACCCTAAGAAATAGGGGAACCTGCTAAATCCGGCCAATTCGTGCCTAAATTTGATTGAATCCCGCCAATTTTCCCCCGAGATCAACTCCTGAACCTTTTCCGAGACCTTGGGGACCCTCTGTGGCATTTGATCCGTGAGAAATTGCTCAAATTAGGCCTAAAATCACTCGGCCGAGCTAGTTTTGTGAGAGGAACAGTTCTTAAACCAGCATTACAGATCAAATCGACACGCCCCTCAGAGATATACCTCTGTGATTTTGGCGCACTGAATATTTTGATATCATTTTTTGCTCGCTTCGCCAGATTCCAGCTCTACTTCGTTCGAGATTGAAGTCCCGGCCGTTGTGACTGCTCAAAGATCGAAGCACCTCGATTGCAAACTTAAATAATCATTCCATATTACTTCATTGGTATTTTTGAAGCACTCGAAAGACTCATACAGTCTTGGAATTGCTCTCAAGCATTATTACTCAAGCATTATTATTTTCGAAACTTTGGTAATACCCTGTTGACATTATCAAACTTTCTGTACCACATTGCTATAATGCATAGTCTTTGCCTGAAAAATCGTTTTCATCATTGTACATCCATTTTTTGTAATTCTGCATTGCTCTTTTAAAAAAACACAAAACCAAAAACAAGACCAAAAACACTTACTCAGAGATTATATCCTCTTCAGATAGTTGTATTTCATCCTTATAGGAATCCTAGAAACCTATACATTCGGAGAAAACATATAAAAAGATTTCTTTTCATAACTGCATTATGAGTTTGTTCTTTTCTTGAGGTTTTGTTTACTTACAGGAAAACTAAAACATCCTTTTGCTATTCAAACCTTTTGCACGTGATCTAGAGGCTATTTTGAAGTTGTCTGCACAGATCCCAACCCAAAATTTCCCATCAAACTCCATCTGCAAAATTTGGCTCTCTGTTTTGGCACTGGCCAACTTTTTGACCTGCCTTTGACCTCGATTTTCTTGACCCTCCCTTATTCAAATCAAGTCAAATCTTCTCCACCATTTTCCTCTGCTTGTTGACCACTTATAACACCAATCAGATCTTCAAAATCTCTCAAGGTGTGTCTGCAAGTTCAGTTTTTTTGCTCACGCAGTTTTTTTTAGGTTTCGGGGACTCTAGTGATTTTGAAAAACTAGCACTTCAAAAATGAATTTTCTGGTTTCATATGACAAGGATTGATCACCCTAAGTGATCTGGAGGTTCTAACCATTCTGTTTAAGATTCCTTTGAGGTTAGGCTAAAATTCCAGGTTTTAGGCTAACATTTTGGAGGTCCTACCGAGATTTTCACCTGGAAGTTGAACTCCATGGCACCAAGAAAGACTGCTGAGCCTGCTGAGCAACCTGAGGTAACAGGTCAACCAGATCTAGTAGGGGTAAGCATGAAAGTGGCTACCAGTTCCACAGCAAATGTTACAAATGTTTCTGCTTTGCCTTTTCCTCCACAAGCTCCTTACCAATTTGAGCTCACTATACCTGTTTCTTCCCCTTGTTATGATTCTTCCATGAATGCTAACAATTTCTTGAAGAATTTTGAAGAATATTACGAGGAGCATGGGAAGAAGAAAGGTACCAGGTTTGCTGAGTTTATCAAATGCATGAAAGGTGATGAGGCCAGATCCTGGTTGGATTTCGAACTGTCAATAGGTACTAAGTGGGATGAATTGGAACAAAGGTTTCTGTCAAGGTTTGGTAAGACTACTTCACCCCAGGACCTTGTTTTTGAGCTCAATTCCTTTTCTATTAAATCTGGTGAAAGTGTGAAACAGTATGTGGAAAGATTTAACTCTTATTTGCTGGTGTGTAATAGGAACCATGTTTCCCACCCAACTTTGCATCTGGTTGCTTCCTTTATCAGAGGTTTGATGTCCAGGCCTAAGATTTATAGAAAGTTATTAAAACTTCAAAAGTTTGGTGAGCTAGATTCAATCCATAAGACATTTGTAAAGGCTGTAGATTTAGTAGAAATGCTAAGCTATCTGCCTGATGATGAAATCAGAGATCCATTCTACCCTCCTCATCATGATACTGAGCACGAGTTACACTATGCTAATGCTGCCCCTGTGTATGCAGTTCAGAAGGAAAAGAAGAAGCCAAAAGCTGAAGAGCTAGACCCTCAGGTTTCAGAAATGAAATCTGAGATAAGTAAGGTATCTGAAGCTCTCTTAGAAGTTACCAAACAACTCATGGAGTTAAAAAATAGTAATAATGCTCCTTCTTCTAGCTCTGCCATACCTGAATGCACAAACTGTGGTAAACCCTATCATAGGGCTGAAAATTGCTTTGCAAGATCTTGTCCTAAATGCCACAAAAGGGGCCATTTTGGTAGAGAATGTCCTGTTTGTTCTTTTTGCAAAGAGATAGGTCATGAAGAGAAGTTCTGCAGTGTCAAGAATTACCTTGCAAAGCAAGAAAAAGGTAAACAGGTGTCCAATATTAGTTTTATTGAGACTTGTGCAGAAGAACAAGAAGAACAAGATGTTATGGTTGTGCAAACACGTGCTAGGCTCCATTCAGGTATATCTGCAAGTTCTGTCCCACCAATTGTAGCTCCTAAGGTAACATTTCAGCCAAATCCTCAGGATATAGTTCCTCCCCCTGTTCAAAGGTATAAACAGAAAGATTTTGAGCTTGATGAATTTGAATTGCTTATGAAAAACTCCAAGGTTACTGTAGACTTACTAACTTTATTAAGGATTGCACCATCATACAGGGAAAAGCTCATCAAGAATACCCAAAATGTTGAAGAAATTGCTGCGTAAACTTGCAACAACATTTCTCAGTAGCCTTACCCGAGCACACAATAATGAAGATCCGGTGCTTTTATTTGTAGTGCTACTATAGGTACCTCCCATTTAGATAAGGTTTTGTTGGATGGAGGTTCCTCCCTAAATGTCATGCCTTATCATGTTATGAAAACACTGAATCTCAAAGTAGAAGACAACACTTCTATTGTTCTAAAATCCTTTTCCAATGCTAAGGTAGTACCAAAGGGAGTGGTGAGAAATGTGTCTGATTAATCTGTGGGGAATCATTGTCTTAGCTACATTTGTGGTTGTTGACTTTGAGAATGTTAATCATGCTAACATTTATGATTTATTCTTTGGGAAGAAGGTGGATGAAAACAAGTAGATGCTAGGCCTATATGGTCTGAAGGTATTTGCACTATTTCAAATGGAGCAACTTCCATTAAACCGGTAAACCAAACCTGACCCCTTCGCTAACATTAGATTTATAGATGTGGATATCTTTGGAAGAAGAGTTAGGAGTTTACAGTTTAGGTCTAGATGTTGATATAAATGCAGAAGTTATCAACTTTGCTCATGTAGAGTTCCCTGATCCAAAAGAAAACAAGGCCTACCTTTGGTTTGATGGAGGTATGTCTAAGAAATTAGGGATTGCTTCTTCTGGCTGCTATTCGAAGGATGCGGATCTTAAGTGATGACTAAGATAGGGAGAATTCATCCTAATATTTCTTCTAATGCAGCAGAATATAGGGCCCTCATTGCAGGCCTACAGGAAGCAAGGTTCATGAATATTTCCCATATTGTTATCTATGGAGACTCACAACTTGTTTGCAAACAGATTTTGGGAGAATACCAAACAAAACATCAAGATATGGAGGATCTGAACACACAAGCTCGAGAATTGCTAACTTTTTTTTGATCATTGGGAAATTTATCATATTCCAAGGTCTAAAAACTTTGAGGCTGATTCTTTGTGCAGGAAAACACTCTTAGAGCATCTCTCGAGGGAGCTATCAAGGAAGATGTCCTAGATGAAGATGAACTCTCGGTTTCATCCTATCTTGACCATCAACCTAGCACAAGAGGAATCACACAAAGAACTTGAAGTACACAAAGGAGGTATGTCCAGGACTTTGCAAATGGGAGATCTATATGATGAAGATTGCAAAGGTAAAATGATTAAGTACTTTGAAGATTGGGTGGATGTTTTTGCATGGGAATATTCAGAATTGAAAGGGGTTGATAGGAGCATTTGTGAGTTTGAGATAAAAGTTCGTGAAGATACTAAAACCTGTCATGCAGAGATTGAGAAGAATTAATTCCTCACTTTTAGATCTTATCAAGCGTGAATTATTCAAAATGCGTGAGTCGGGTTTGATAGTTGACATTGTGAACCCTTCTTGGGTTTCTTGTATTGTTCCAGTTCTAAAAAAGAATGGTTCTCTAAGAATATGTGTGGATTATAGAGATCTAAATAAAGCTACTGTCAAAGATTGTTACCCTTTGCCTTTTTTGGAAGAAATACTTTATGCAAGGTCGGCAAGTCTATGTACTCATTTTTGGATGGTTTCTCTGGTTTTAATCGATTAGCATCAAAAAAGGAAGATCAGCCAAAGACATCCTTCATTACTCCATGGGGAACTTATGCAATGAAAAGGATGCCTTTTGGCTTAATGAATGCCCCCCGCTACATTTTCGAGAGAGCTATGGATCTTGTCTTTGCAAACATGACTCCTGAGCAATTCAGAGTTTATCTTGATGATTTATGCTTAGGTACTGGTACAAGTGATCATATTTCAGAGCTAACAAGGATATTTACATTGTGCAGACAAACTGGAGTTAATCTAAACCCAAAGAAGTGCATCTTTTTGGCATCCAAAGGCCAGCTCTTAGGCCATGAGGTTTCGCTAAAGGCCTTCAAGTAGTGAAGAGAAGATCATAGCTTTAAAAAAAGCTTCAAACACCAGGACAATTAAAGAAGTCAAGGGATTTATGGGAATGACCTCTTTCTTAAGAGTGTATGTGCCTAATTTCTCTCACCTTATTAGTCCTATCTCTAAGTTGACTAGAGTAGGCCAAGTTAGTAAAAGAGAAAGTAAATATAGGCCTGTTGTTTGACTGATGAGTGTGAAAAGCTTTTTTGCAGATCATAGAGGCTATTTGCCATTCTACACTTTTAAAAACTCCAGACCTTTTCATTACCATTTAAAGTTTACATAACTATCACTAAAAAGGCTTTGGAGTTGCCATTTTGCGGGATAGACACCCTATTGCTTTTTGCAAGCAAACAATGGTCTCAAACTGAAGAGAAGTATGCTAAGATAGAAAGGAGTCTTCTGCTGCTCTCATCTTTTTGATCGAGACGGGGTCATCTTTACAAAAATCCCAAGCCACTATCTACATGCAGCAGAACCCCATGCCCTTTTTGTATGGTAAGAAATTAGAAAAACCTAAACTTCATAGGTGGGCTTGTAGGCTTCAATCTTATGATTTAAAGGTAAAGGTTATTCATGTATTGAACAACCCGAGTTTATACTTGCCTGCTGCCTACTTTGAACATGAGGAGTTGATACAAGAAGAAGAAATGACTAACCTTGTTGTAAATGAACAGGACTTGTCAACTATACCAGCTCAAGGTTGGCAACAACCTATTAGGAGGTTCCTTCAGTATCAGGAGATACCTTCTGAATTTTCAAAAAGCCAAGCTTACAAGTTTAAGTTAAAATGTTTGACTTACTCCTTGGTTGGTGACATCTTGTGCAAGGTAAATAGGGATGGTGTACTCTTAAGATGTGTTGATGAAGATGAAGCTGCCCGGTACTTCTTTGAAAATCACAAAGGTGTTTGTGGTGGTCATTTTGCGCCAGACACAACCGCCAAGAAAATATTGAGGTCCTGGTTATTTTCGGCCTCATTTATTTAAAGATTGTTATGATATTATAAAGACTTGTCATCAATGCCAGATCTTTGGCAAAAGAATCTTGCATCCTGCTCCTCTTACAGGAATTGTCTCCCCTGGTCCATTTCAAGTTTGGGGATTGGACTATGTTGGCCCTATCAATCCCCCATCCTCAGCCCAGCATGAATACATTGTTGTGGCTACAGATCTATTCACTAAGTGGTCGAAGCAAGCACCTTTAAGGAAAGCAAATGCCCATACTATCTGCTAGATTTTCGCATGAGAATATTTGCTCTAGGTTTGGCATTCCTTTTAAAATTTTGACTGATAGAGGCTCTACTTTTATTAATGAAGTTATTAATTTCCTTGTTTCAAGCCTCAAGATCAAGCATGTGAAAAGCTCAGCCTATTATCCTCAAGGAAATGGCCAAGCTGAGTCTACTAACAAAGTGCTTAAGGGTATTTTGCAGAAAACAGTTTGCCAAAACCAAAGGGATTGGCACTTGAAATTATATGATGCTCTTTGGGCTCATAGAATTACTTCTAAAGCAGCTACTAATGCCTCACCTTTCAGTTTAGTATATGGAGTAGAGGCAGTTATTCCAAATCGAAAGTTAGAGATACCTTCTTTAAGGATGGCACTCAAGCTTGAGTTGGAGTTTTTCAAGCCTTGAAGCTAATGTGTATGAAGTTCTGTTAAAATTAGATGAAGAAAGGTTTGTTGCAGCAGAGAATTACAACTTGTGAAGAAGGCTAAGAGTGCAAAGCTTTTCAAGGCTGCTCACAAACTACAAGACAAGTTTGCACCTATGGAATTAGTTTTAAAGTGGAATGCTGCAGATGAAGGGAAGCTTTCAAAGTTTGAAAATCCTTGGGAAGGTCCCTATCAAATTTTAGGAGATGCTGGCTGCTCATCTTATAGGTTGGCAGATCTTGGTACAGGATTAGAACTTCCAAATCCCATTAATATTCAACACCTTAAAAGATATTGGCCTCAACATGCCTGCTTGAGCCTCTTCACTTCTATATAAGCATTTGTTCTAGCTTAGAATAGGTTAGTTTATAATTTCAAAGCTGAGGTTTTAATATTTCTTTTAATTAGCATATTTCCTTTGAGGTTTAATATTGTGATTTTTCTGTTTAGCTGCAGGAATGTGACCACAAGGGATGAAGACTTTGATTATTACCTATTAATGGGCTCCATGTTGTCATGACAGGACCATTTGTTAAAACATTTCATCTGTCTTCTAAACTGGCCTATTCTTCATAAGACCTTGCTTCTCCATTGGAGTTCTAGAGTGCTATCCATACATAAATTTCCACATCTTGCTTGGCACTCATGCTAACCTTGATTTACTGTCATATGCAGGTTCATTCTTTTCTCCTCCATTTTCATCTGCCTATAAGTTGCCTTACATTCCATTCCAGCCTTCTATCCTTTTATTTTCATTCCCTACAATGCTCTGCACCACATTTCCACCATAGCAGAGTTCATATTACACTCATACCACTCATTTCATTACTCTACATCATTCTGTCACCTGCACCAGTATTTGAAGATCCTCAGTCTAAGTCTACATCTGTTAGGCTGAGGGGACCAGCCTATTCTTTCCTTTGAGGAGATGTTGCCCATTTCTGGCAACATGGACTAGCATCTATTATCAAAAACTTTTGTTTCATCCATATTTCCTCTAAGGAAAAGTTTCAGGCTATTGTGATCCCATTAGAGTTTGGAAGACATTTGACCAAGTTTGGAAGGCATTGGGGATCTCCTTTTATAGCCTAATCTTTTCCTTGAGGTAAAATACCTTTTAGACACATTCCCATTTGTTTAACATTTTCCTTTGATTTGAAGACCAGGCAAAGGCTATAGCAAGATTATCAAGGAAGCACAAGATGTTTTACCAAAGCTCAACCTTATGAAGCTTGCTTGAGTTTCATTAGTAGTTTGAAGTCACACATATAAGGATGCCATCTTGGAAGTGAAACATGCTCTTATTCTAGCCTTGAAGTTTGGAAGACCCTTATAGAAGTTTGGAAGACCCTTAGGCTTTGAGCAAATGTATCTTCACGGGTAAAAGCATGAAAGGGTGTCTATAAATGTATCCCTTTTGGTACATGTGGCTATATTACACAAATCACCCAAAGTACCCAAAAAGTACATGCATAGCCAAAACATATCTGAAATTTAGCTTAAATGTATATGCAAAGTACATAAAATCAAAAAGTGTATGTTTATACAAATAAAAAATAACCAAAATGTACGTGAAAAGTATCCATATTTGTACATCAATTCAGTACAATGTACGTACACCCTTTCATGCTTTTACCCTCACCATGAGGTATGATTTGAGCATTAGAGACAATCTGAGATGAAATCAAGTGCTACAGAGGTACCCATCTTGTCTTCATTCCATATCCACCTTTTTATGTCCTATGAACCTTTTATAACCTTTCTCTCACCATGTTTTTCACTTTTGAGACCTTTTCCCATCATTTCACTACCCATTTTTTTATTGATCCTACCTTCAATTGAGAATTGCCCCCTAATGATCTTGAAAAACTTCAAAGGCAAGAAAACTCTTTTCTCTTTCTCATTTCATCTTCCTAAACCCTAGTATAACCTATTTACACCCTTTTCCCATCTTTTTCCCATGACTTTTTCACCATCCCTATGTTGCAATATTCATTGACCATGGGTCAAAATGGACAAAAATTTAAATGTTTCAGTTTGACCTGAAACTCTTCTAGATGGAAAGCTTGGCAAAAAAGAGCTAACATGGCCTTTTTAAATTTGAAAAAAACCCTTGGGAAGGCCTTCAAAATTGGATTCTTGGGATGCGTGCCAAAAAAAAAAACCTATTCTAGCCTATCTACCCTATCTATTTTCGAGATAGTTCGTGTCACCCCAATTTTTCCACGCGTGGCGTGCCAGTGGTGGGGGCCGACACCTGGGTGGGTGTCCCCTCTGCGGCACGTAAACTTAATAGTGGGGTCAACACTATTCCTTATATACGTAAGCTGCCGGACTTCGTTTGTGCACGTGGGATATATCACCCTTAAGAATTTTTGATGAACCCTAAGAAATAGGGGAACCGCTAAATCCCGCCAATTAAATTGCCTAAATTTGATTGAATCCCGCCAATTTTCCCCCGAGATCAACTCCTGAACCTTTTCCGAGACCTTGGGGACCCTCTGTGGCATTTGATCCGTGAGAAATTGCTCAAATTAGGCCTAAAATCACTCGGCCGAGCTAGTTTTGTGAGAGGAACAGTTCTTAAACCAGCATTACAGATCAAATCGACACGCCCCTCAGAGATATACCTCTGTGATTTTGGCGCACTGAATATTTTGATATCATTTTGCTCTGCTCTGCTCAGATTCCAGCTCTACTTCGTTCGAGATTGAAGTCCCAGTTCGTTGTGACCTGTTCAGCATCGAAGCACCTCGATTGCAAACTTAAATAATCATTCCATATTACTTCATTGGTATTTTTGAAGCACTCGAAAGACTCATACAGTCTTGGAATTGCTCTCAAGCATTATTACTCAAGCATTATTATTTTCGAAACTTTGGTAATACCCTGTTGACATTATCAAACTTTCTGTACCACATTGCTATAATGCATAGTCTTTGCCTGAAAAATCGTTTTCATCATTGTACATCCATTTTTTGTAATTCTGCATTGCTCTTTTAAAAAAACACAAAACCAAAAACAAGACCAAAAACACTTACTCAGAGATTATATCCTCTTCAGATAGTTGTATTTCATCCTTATAGGAATCCTAGAAACCTATACATTCGGAGAAAACATATAAAAAGATTTCTTTTCATAAGCTCATTCACGAGTTTGTTCTTTTCTTGAGGTTTTGTTTACTTACAGGGAAAACTAAAACATCCTTTTGCTATTCAAACCTTTTGCATGTGATCTAGAGGCTATTTTGAAGTTGTCTGCACAGATCCCAACCCAAAATTTCCCATCAAACTCCATCTGCAAAATTTGGCTCTCTGTTTTGGCACTGGCCAACTTTTTGACCTGCCTTTGACCTCGATTTTCTTGACCCTCCCTTATTCAAATCAAGTCAAATCTTCTCCACCATTTTCCTCTGCTTGTTGACCACTTATAACACCAATCAGATCTTCAAAATCTCTCAAGGTGTGTCTGCAAGTTCAGTTTTTGCTCTGACAGTTTTTTCAGTTTCAGGGACTCTAGTGATTTTGAAAAAACTAGCACTTCAAAAATGAATTTTCTGGTTTCATATGACAAGGATTGATCACCCTAAGTGATCTGGAGGTTCTAACCATTCTGTTTAAGATTCCTTTGAGGTTAGGCTAAAATTCCAGGTTTTAGGCTAACAATGACCCCTTCATTCTTCCCACTGGAACTCATCAAGGTTGCAGTGACATGTGGAGGGCCTTGTATCAGCATGGAGCTGGTATGGGGGATGAACTCCTGTTTGTATATGGTGAGTGCATCGTATATGAGGAGGGGACGTCACAGTGGTATCAGAGCAATGTTCTTGGAGACCAAGGGCAAAGCACTGGCCATGCTCCCGTAGTACTAACTTAGTAGGATTCTCAAACCTCGAAAAAGTGGGAATTTTTTTTTCTCATTTCTTGTAGTTTATGCTAAGCTAGTAACAGTTAGAAGAATTGAAAACCAAAAAGTTGAACAAAAAATTTCACTAAGTGCAGAAAATGCTCACGGTATGCGCCAGAGCACCAACCTAAATTTTAGGTTGAGTCCCAGGTGCACACCATGAGTAACTGGCCATAATCAACTTGAAACTTGAAGAATTTGAATAATATAATATGCCAAATCACATTTTAAGATAAGATTTAGTTAGAATTATATATCATACCCCTAGAAATATGCCTAGAAATCATATAATTTAGTAAAAAATGTAGTATGCGCCAGAGCCTTGATCTAAATATTAGATCAGCCCTCTAGCGCACACCATGAGTAAAATTGTTTAGAAAACTCTGAAGAAAGTATATGTTGTAGGTTAATAGGTGCTTTGACAGATGAAAATGAGTAACTTAGAATTTGACCTAAAATTTGCCCAAACTATAAATAGACCCAAACCCCTCTCATTTGTAGACTTCCTGTCTAGAAGCTAGCTCTGTACTTCGAGGCGATTTTTGGGCGCCAGACCTCCGATTGACATAAAGTAAGATATGGCGCGCACCAAACAGACTGCCCGGAAGTATCGACCAGAACACCCAGCGGCCAAGATAAGAGGCGCATACAGTAGCTACGAGCAACTTCTCGCAGGAGGAGACCAACCTTCATCAGGCGAGGAAAGCACTTCAGAGGAGCTGCAGGAGGAGGGATCTGAGCAAGGATCATTAGAAGATTTGGTTGACGGCATCAACCAGCAGGTGGGCGAAGGAGCAGACATTGGATCCGGGACGACGAAATTCAGAAAGTGTTCGAGCAAATGGAGAAGGAAAAACAAGAAAGGGAAGAACGGGAACAGGATGCCAAGGCACAGGAGGAGCAGAGGGAGCCCACTCCCGAGCCAACTGAAGAAGAACAACTCGAGGCCTGGATTCGAATGCACGAGGCGAAGTCACGACGCCGTGAGAAGAAAAAGACCGAGAAGAAGAGGAAAAGAGAAGAAAAGGAGGCAAAGGAGGCCGAAGAAAAGAAGAAACTCAAGGGCAAGGACAAGGTGGAGCCCAAGAGGAAGATGAAGAAGACCCCGATGACAAAGATCGTCGTCGAGGAACGGCCGCCCGACCATCCCCCAACCTCCGACGACTCTGACAATGAGGATTACAATCCTCATCAAGAAGGTGGAAGTTCCTCCAAGCCAACAGAGGAAGATCGGACAGTCCAGGAGCGGACAGAGCAGGAGCAACAGGTGCAGGTACCCCCACCCTATCCCACATGGGAGAAGGACAAGGACCAGAAGAAGCCACCCCGACCTGCTCAGGAGTCTTACGTGGTAGACCATCTCAGGGTCTACCAGAAGAAGTTGAAGGCACACCAGGAGTTTATGAAGAAGTGGGAGGCCTACAACTCCTACTACCAGGCGAACAAGGTCATCTATGTTGAAGGAGAACGGCCATCAAAGAAGCAGACTCTCAAGCTGCCTCCAGAGAAGCTTATTCCCCCCAAGAAGCCGAAAGCCAGGAAAGCCGGATCGAAACTGTCACAAGCAATCCGGGAGATCCGGCATTTTCAGAGAGGCTATGGTCTTCTCATCCCGCGAGCACCGTTCGCCAGGCTCGTGAAGGAAGTAGTACAGGAGTTTTACTCGAGCAAGAGGGTCACAGGCGAGATGCTGCTGGCTTTACAGGAGGCAGCGAAGCAAAAATTGGTGCAACATTTTGAAGACTCAACGACATGCACCATACATGCCAAGAGAGTGACTCTAATGACTAAAGACATGCAATTAGCTAGCCATATTAAAGGAGAAAGATAAAGTCTTGTAAATAATAAGTTTTGTGAATAAAAAAAGTTGTTTTGAGTAAATTATAAGTGCACAAATGTTGTTAATTAGGTTGAGTTAGCAATAATTGCTTTTTGTTTTAGTTAAATTGGACAATTTATGGCCCAAAAAGTGAGAAGTTGCTCACGGTATGCGCCAGGACCCCGACCTAAATTTTAGGTCAGGCCCCAGGCGCACACCGTGAGTAAATCACACCAAAAGTGGTCCCAAACATCTCCAAATCAACCAAGTAAGGGTTCAATCTTGCATATCTCGGTGAGACCATTATGTTTTGACCCTTAGTTCATCTTGTTTAGATAAGTCTTGACCAATTAGGGGCAAATTGCTCATGGTATACGCCAGGACCTTGACCTAAATTTTAGGTCAGCCTCCCAGCGCACACCATGAGTACTTTCAATATTTTCTCTTTCATGCCACCTCCAATTGACCTCAAAATTGTTGCAATAGGTTCATTAGATAGTTTATGCATGCTAAAACCCTCAAACTAGCCTTCATATCCTCATTTTGACCTCAAAATAGGTAAGATTTGACCAACCTCAAGATTTTTCCAAGTCATCCAAAAATTAGGGTTTTCCCTTTGCCTATAAATAGACCCCCATTTCTCACTTGGCATCCTACAGGTTTGCTCCCAACTTTTAGGCGATTTCCCAGCTCCCTTAGGCGCTTCAACAGCTGTTTGTTAGTCCAGTTCACTCAAGATCAATGGCAACTGCAGACTTCAGGCGATGGTACAGCGCCAGTGCCCGTGTAGCTGAGGCTGATGTCAATGCCATTTTCCAAGTCCTCCAGAAGCAGATAGACATCCAAGCCACCTTGAAGGCAACCCCATCCTATAGGGAAGTCATGACTGAGTTCCAAGCTAGAGTAGGACCATCCTTAGTACAACTCCCCCCTTGTACAGGATATTTTGTTCTTAAGCAATCCCTCCAAGCAGCCTTGGGTGATGTCCCCAACATTGCCAAATATGTGACCAACAAAGTTGCTAGGTTGCCAGACTAAATGGTCATGTCAGCTAATAGGGCCAAGTATTTCTCCTACACCGCTGCCCTAGCTATCTTTCTTTCTCACCGTGCCCAGAACCCAATCGGGGGACCCTCTATCCCTGCCATGGATGTAGACCCCTTAGCCTCTTTAGTAGAAGGTCAGCTTCTATTGCAATATCAAGTGGAGCAAGAAGGAAGAGCCAAAGACGAAGCGCTCGACTCAGATGACGAAGACTACATCGAGCTCGACCCCGACCAAGAGCGGCAACTAGCCGTCGAAATCCCCTCCGATGAGATCACATGATCCAAATATTCCACCCTTTCCGTTGCGAAGTGGCACTTCGACAACTTAGCGTACAACTGGTGCCTCCTTAGCTTCTCGAGCACTTTCCTTAGGTGTTGTACGTGTTCTTCCAGGGATCTGCTATACACCAGAATCATCAAAGAATACTATGACAAAAGTGCCCAAAAACTCCCTGAAGATGTCGTTCATAAGCCTCATGAACGTTGCTGGGGCATTTGACAGACCAAACGGAATTAGGTGAACTCGTAATGCCCATACCTGGTCCTGAATGCTGTTTTGTGGACGTCTTCTTCCTTAATCCTGATCTGATGATATCCTGACCTCAGGTCTATCTTGAAGAAAACTTTCGCCCTTTGGAGCTGATCCATCAGGTCGTCTGATCTGGGGAGTGCATACTTATTCTTGATGGTGTGCTTGTTCAGCTGCCTGTAATCTATGCACATCCTCAAGCTGCCATCCTTCTTCTTCACAAAAAGAATGGGTGCCCCAAATGGTGAGACGCTAGGTCTAATGAACCCTAGGTCAAGCAACTCCTGCAATTGCTCCTTCAGCTCGGTCAGCTCTTGCGTCTTCATCCTGTATGGAGCCTTGCTCGTCGGCTTCGTACCTGGTTCGAGTGATATCTCACACTGGACTCCCCTGTAAGGAGGAAGCTGCTTGATCTCGTCTGGGAAGAGATCATGAAACTCCTTTATCAACTTAGCTAGAAGCTTGAAGACATATGCTACCTGCTCGCTCTTTATGCACTTGAGCAGCCGCCTACTAGACATACACTGCATGATAGGAACAACCTCCTTACCTGTAATTTCTATAACTTTGCCATTGGGCGCCGTGAAGGTCACCTTCCGCTTTCCACAATCAATAATGGCTCCTGCTGGTCCAAGATACTCCATTCCTATGATCAAATCATACTTCCTAATGTTCATCACTTCTGCCCCCATTTGAATGTTGATCCCTGGCAAGTCGATGTCGAAATTTATCCTCTTGCCTGCCCTGTGTCTCACTGCCCCGCTTGCTAGCACCACGGGTCTCGGCTTGGACTTCAACGGCTTTGAGCTTCAACATCTCAACCATTCTCGGAGACGCAAAGTTGTGGGTGCTCCTCGGATCTATCAGGACTATGAAGGATTTGGCCTTGGCCTTCCCTACTGTGGAGATTACCTGATACTGATTTTCTGCTTGGTCTGAATCTATGGCAGCAAAAATGTGACACTCACCCTGAATGAAGTCGCGTGCTTTCCTGCTATCGTCGTCAGAGGGAGTCTCCCATCCACCCAACTCTGCTAATGTTGCATTCATGACAAAAGGGCAGTTTACTGTTCTGTGGCCTGGCTGGAAGCACCTGAAGCAGAGCTGTTTCTCAATACACTCCTGCCTCTTCTCCTTAGGCATTGCTTGTAGAAAGGATCGCACCGCTTTCGAATAGTTTGACCCTTCTTGCTTATCTTTGAAGGATAGCTGTTTCTTTTCCTGCTGCTTCCCATGACTGCCACTGTATGGAGCTTTTGCTGGTCCTGGACTAGCTGTTCTAGGGCTATAACTTCCTGCTGCTTTGCCCTTATCCTGATACTGTTCGGAGATTAATTGCTTTTATCAGCTTCCTTATTTCTTCATTCAATCCCTCGATGTACCCTTCCACTGCATGGCGTTCACTCAGCTTCGGCACATAAAGCCTGAGTCTTATGAACTCCTCCGTGTATTTCTGTACTGACTTGTTGCCCTGCTGTAGTCGATGGAATTGCTGCATCATTTGGCATTTGTGCTCCCTTGGCATGTAGTGGCGCTTGAATGCCTTTGAGAACTTCCGAAACCTGCAGCTGTCTCGGCTCAGTCCATGTGCTTTGGCGTATCCCTTCCACCAAATGCGAGCTGCGCCCTTGAGATTGGCTGTTGCCACCCTGCCTTTGCCTTTGTCCTTCATTCCGTATGCATTGCCATATTCTCTCATCTCGTCCAGCCAGGCCTCTGCCTCCATGCCTGACCGACTGTCCCCTGGGAACTGCTCGAGTTTTCTTGCCTTCCATACGTTACTCAGCACCGAGTCTACTTTCTTCTGGTAGTCTGAGGTCTTTGTGTCCCTGAGTCTGTCGTCTCTACGGTCCCACATCTGTTCCACCTCTTCCTCGGAGTCGGAGTCCGTATCTGAACTTGTGTTGGAGGAGTCCGTGCTTGGGGACCTCCTTCTCTTGCTCTTCTTCTTATCCTTTCCTGCCTTTCGAGGTGGTGCTTGTGGCAACTGGGCGTTGTCATCTGGGCCAACTCCTGCTTGTGTTGCCAAAAAGGCCTTTATTTCTTGGAGGTCCGATCTCATCTGCGTCATCTCCTCTTCGGGAGTCATGGGATCGAATTCTTCGTACAGGTTCCTTGCTGAGTGCTGCCTGGCCGGAGTCTGTTCATCTCTATGGACCCGCCGCTCTTGTTCGGCTGTTCCTGGACCTCTAGCTGCATACACAAGTAGATCATAGCCTTACGGTTAGCTTTATTTGTTTTATTGCATTATATGTGTTTGCTGATATAGTTGTGGAAGCAAAATACATCAACAAAACATTTAAAATGCCAAACAAAATTTATTTATATATATATAATATCTTCATTACAATGTTTCCGGGATCAAGAGTCTAATTATTCTTGAAATCTCTGGTAGGATGGGTTATCCTGAAGAAACTTCTTAACTTGGGTTGTTCCTACTGTGCGTCCCAAGTTCCTGAGGATGTTCGTTGGTGTCCCGCCCTGCAAGGCTATCACCAAGTCTTCTACCCTGCGGTCGGAAGTGTAGGCCGCGGTCACTGCTAATCTTCCTTGCCGTCGGTAGGGTACGGCGAAGTCGAAGATATCAAGTGCCATCATTCTCTTGACTAGGATGACATGGTCAACTGTTGGGATCAGCCGAGCATGCCTACCAAAGCCTGAGAGCGCGATGAGCATGAACACTCCTTCTTCGCCCCTTGGGCTGAATTTGCGGTGTATGACCGCTATCCTCCCGTCCATCAGTAGGGGAAGATAATACCTTAGCGACCTGTCCCTGCCCGTCGTCGTTGATTCGTCGTCCGCTCGGGCACCGACTCTATGTCTTCCCGCAAATTCATCGACTCAGTCTCTGTGAGATCCCCCTGGTCTCTGATTGTTGAGGCGATTCTGGTCAAGTCGATCTCGCCTCTTCTCTAAACACCTGTAGGAGCTGGTGTCGAAGAACTTGACATCAAAATATTCGTGGTCTTGCCACGGATCCCCATCCGTTCTTGGATGGCGTAGAATTCTTCTTCGGACGGCAAATCCCGAGCTTCCATCATTTTTCGGATGCTGCTGTACGCCTGGATATTTGAAGTCGACTCCCCGGTATAGGTGTCGGCTTCTCTTACATGGATTGGGAAGTCGGAAGCCTCCCGGTCGATGAAGTCATCCAGATCTGGTTGTTGTCTCAGAAGGTACAGCAACTCATCAAGTCGGTACTCCCTGGCTTTGCATTCGGGGAGGTTCTGGATGTCGCTTAGGAGCAGGTACTCCTTCCTTGATCTTCTTGCTGCTTGATCTTCCTTGTTCATTGCTTCTTGCTACTTGATCTTGATCCTTGTTCCTTGCTACTTCATTCCCGTGCTCCTTGCTACTTGATCTTGTTCCTTGCTCTTGATCTTGCTATTTGATCTTGTTCCTTGCTCTTGATCTTGCTACTTGATCTTGTTCCTTGCTTCTTGCTCCTTGATCTTCCTTGTTCCTTGATCTTGATCTTGCTACTTGATCCTGATTCTTGTTCCTTGCTACTTGATCTTCGTGCTCCTTGCTATTTGATCTTGTTCCTTGCTCGTGTTCCTTGCTCCGTCGGTGATCCTTGCTTGCTTTTGCAAATGATTGGACCCAATCCTCCCTGGGTACTCCAGAAGCCCTGCAAGCATGCCCCGGGCATTCTGTGTGGCCTGAAACTGATGAGCTATTTGACCATTTCTTGGAGTGGAGGTTGCGCCATAGTCCCACCAAGGAGCTTGCAATGGAGTTGATCAACTTCATTCTGGAGCGATTTGATTGTGGTCATGAGCCACTGATGGAAATTAATCCATCTGAATGTTATAGGAGACTTGCAATGAGGGGAATTCTTGAACCCCCTCCTCATCTGGACGAGATGCTACAACAGTTGAGGCCTCTTCTTCGTGCTGGTTATTTAGCACACTCTCTGGATCAATACATATCAGAGTTCATTCATGAAATTTGTAAGGGACAGATGTATGGCCTTATTAGAACGTACTACAATGAGTACAACAACTTTGTGGAGTTGGGTCCGCTCTTCTTCCGTGAGTATCATCATGTGGAATTACTTTTTGCAATGACTAGGTACCCCATATGGTGGGAAGAATCAGGTTGGGATATGCGTGAGCTCTGGTTTCCTAACCCAGCTGCGTGGGTTAGACCTCGCAGGGGAAGGGGTTAGGAACCTAGGGGAAGGTTACTAGGGACATACTGTCATGGTCTCTAGTAACCTTTGCTATCTATCATACATAGTTCATACTTCGGTCTCTATTGTGTTTGGAAGTTAGTATATGATACCGTGTTAATATGTTCTCTAAATATTCATGTATGTATGATACACGGGTACTGCACGTGTATACAACCCCTGCATAAGGTCTATGATACAGGGTACTGTGTACACGTGTATACAACCCCTGCATAAGGTCTGTGATACAGGGTACTGTACACGTGTATACAACCCCTGCATAAGGTCTATACAACCCCCATAATAAAAAAATTCCAGTTTACTAAAAATTTTCCCATTATAATGAAATTGTGCTTGTTTCAGAGGCATGGAGGGCAATTTGCATTGTATTTCCTTCTCTTATTCTTATAGATTGAAGATTATTTTGGGCCCAGATTTGTTCTTAATTTCTTGCTTTTGTCCAATCCATTCTGTTTTGCATTATAGCAGCCACTAGAATGATCCTGATTTCTGCCCTTGAGGTCGAATGATGGGGGTGTGGGAAAACCCGCCATCATTATGGAGGTTCTACCGAGATCCTAATTTCCCCCGGGATCATGCTTTGGTGCTGCTCTCTTCTATATGTTCACTGCTTGTTGCTTGAAGATGCTGCAGAAAGAAATACTTCTTGAATATTTTCAGAAGAGCCAGCAAAAAGCCAGCCTTCCACGAGCTTCAAAGCTTCTTGTCTTACACTCTGCCATGAAATCGGCTCCTCTTATCTGTTTCTTACAAATCTTTCAAATCTTGCTGAGACAAAAAGGTCTGCATTCAAAGTCTGTAGCAGAAAGAAAACAAGAAGAGAGCCGAAGTGAAGTGGTGTTCTCATTGAGCTTTGTAAAATATTTGAGTACAATTGGATCCCTCACTAGGGATAGATAAATTTGAAAATATGAACTCTAAATGCTCCGAAAGTAGACAATCATCGAGAGCATGATGAAACTGAAGAATACAACATAAAAGATAGTTTTATCCGCCACTTGGTCGATGCAAAGGTGAGAAGACTCGGTGACTACTCCTCATCGGGAAGAAGAACCACGCCTTCTTAGGTTTTTGAGGAAACCCAAGCAAATGGCTGAAGCACGACCCCACGCACTATGGCAACCACAAGACCTTAAACAATCCTGCAGAATGAAGACTGAAAGAAAAATAACCCGTCAATGAGTTAGATGTCATAGGCAAGAAGACTCGGAGGCTCCAGGGCCACGCCGAGAAAGAAACAACAGCCGACCAATCGGGAACCGTCCGCGGAATGACCATCGCAGGAAAAAACAACCGATTAGTGCTGCCTCGGAGGCTACAGCGCCACGCCGAGAAAAAACAATAAATATGATCTCGGAGGCAACAGCGCCACGCCGAGAGAAATCATGAATAATAAATATTGACTCAGAGGCTACAATGCCACACTGAGAGAAAACATGAATGAATAAATAAAATACTAGTGCCAAATCGTCCGCGGAATGACCATCGCGGGAAAAAATGTTTGATTAGTTCTGCCTCGGAGGCTACAGTGCCTACAGTGCCACGCCGAGAGAGAAATGAAAGTGAAACAATAACCTCGGAGGCCACAGTGCCACGCCGAGAAAAAATGAAAAATAAGAACACATGTACTTGCAAAGAACATCGCAAAGAAACAATGGAGGAAACATCGCAACAAAACAATGGAGGATGCCAAAGGCCGCAAAGCAATCCAAAAAGGTATAGAAGAATAGGCGAAAACTAAGGATGATTAAGAAAAGCAACTGCAACAATGGAACGGAATAATGGGAAACAGAAAAAAGACATGACCTATTGCAGGCGACTCATCAAGGGAGGGAGGGTGAGGGAAACTGGTAGGATAGAGAAGGAGGAGAAAAACTAGCTCAAGAGAACGCCGATGAATGAAAATGAGAGAAGAGGCAGAATAAATAGGAGATGTGAGGAGGGACGTCCCCATCCAAGGAATGTCGGTTCTATTGCTATTGCAATAGAACCGTGGCATTCCTAGGATGGGTCCTATAGCACAACCAAGTGGCCGATAGAAGAGGAATCTCCCTAAAAAAAAAATAGAACAAACTAGGCTGACGAGAGGAACAAAGATAAAACAAAATGACGGGAGAAAAATGGTAGAATAGGATGGCTAGAATAGATCAGGCAAATGGAACAAACAAAAAGGCTAAGCAAGGCTATGGAGTAACCGAGATAATTAGGGCCAAGGGAAAAATCCAGGCAAAACAAGAGGTGAGGGAGATATGACAAATAAGAAACGGAAGAACTAAAACAAAACAAACAAAACAAAGGGCTAAGCAAACATGATGCCATCCCAAAAGACAAAAGAAAGAAAATAAAAGGGGGCAACAAAGCAAAATAGAGAATAGATTAAAGGAGCAAATAAGAAAAAGGAGGCGAAGAACAGGGGACAAGAAGTGAAAAAGGAAACAACCTAATGGGGCAAATGAAATAGAAAATGCAGATATGACCAAGGGAACATTGGACAAGGGAGAAAATGTAACAAAAGAGACAGTGGAGAAAATGTAACAAAAGCATAGCGTAAACAAAACATAAGAAGAGAACTAGGCAGGGAAATGGAAAAATGACACCCTGTAACAAAAGCACAGCGTTATCAAACATAAGAAGAGAATTAGGCAGGGAAATGGAAAAATGAGACCCATGGTGCTAAACTAAGACATGGTACAGAATCAAATGAAAGCAAATAGGATACAAACAAGAAACAATGGAACAACTGATACCAAACTATGACAAAAAGGAGAAGGTGACAATGCAACCTCAAAAAAGATGGAGAAGAGATATAACTGAAGTGACCAAGGGTACCAAAAACCAAGGGCAAACAAGAAAATTGAGCAAACACAGGTGACAATGTGTGTGATAGCAACAAGAAAGAAATGAAATAAGCAATAACTTGAAAGTTCACGAAAAAGCAATAGCTTGAAAGTTAACAGAATAAAAGGAGGTCAAAGGGAAGAAATAGGGTACGAATAAAAAGACCAACATGTGATATATAGGGAGGACATGAGCAAGCAAAAGAAAATGAAGCAGACGTAGACAAAAAGGCCATGACTGAGCGAAAAAGTAAGAAAAAGAATAAACAATAGAAACATGGGTTAAATAAGAGAAATAAGATACAAATAACAAAGGACAAAGAACAGAGTATGATAATTCAAAAGCAAATAAAACCCCAAGAGAGAGTTCTGAATAGCGAGGCAAGGGAGATTAGAGAGACCAACGGGACTAATGGCAAGTAAAGCAAAAATAAGAAGAGAAACAATAGAGGCAAGTGACGCAAATGAGCACATGAGTGCTCAACAACACGTTCGTAAGGAAGCAAAAGAACCTAGGAACCTATCCAGTATGAACGAAAAAGAATTGAAATCAAGGGACCAACAAATGGGGCAATGGCAACAAGAGAAACAACACAAAAAGAGCAACAAAAGTTATAGAACCCAGGTGAGCAAGCAACCATACAAACTGAGACTAACGAAACAACGACGAGCGGATGGACTAAACTAACAAACAAGTTCGAGAAAAGACGAAAAACTAGAATAAGGACATTAAGCAGCAAAGTGGAGTAACCTAGAGCGAAGGACAAGTGACATAAAAAGACGAAGCATAATAACAGGATGCAAAAGCCGCTGCATGAAACAACCAAAACAAGGATATTAACGGGGCTAGAGGGACCGTCATAGAACAAAAGGCATTAAGGAAAACCCATCTATGTGAAGCTCAGCATCATGAAGCAAGGGATAAATGGATTACAGGGGCTATCGCATACAAAGAGGTCAAAAGACCAAGAGCAAATGTAAGCAAAAGACATGCATGAAGGGCTAATGGTCTAACAAAGTCGACTGGATGAAAAGGGACAACCAAGTGAAAGGACCAAATTAGAATACATATGACCAACTACACTAACTCTATATAACTTGCCATTAAGAGGATCAGAAACAAAAGAGAAAAGGAATACAAGTCCATCGATATCACAAAAGTTACTAGAGACAATCATGAACGTGGAAACAACGAAACCTGTGGAAACCTAGAAGCGTGAGACCATAGAGTATCAGAAACAGAAGAGCAACAACGGAATACAAATTCATCGATATCACAAAAGTTACGAGAGAAATGGTTGAGGTAACTTCAGATGTACACATAGAATGTAGGATGATTGAAACAACAAAGTCCGCGAACAATATGCAGGATATCCCAAATATGCATCCAGTGATCAAATTAAACAAATGAGCTATAAAAGACACCAACTCAAAAAACGGATCTAATGCCCGCACATATCTAAAGAAGAAGAATACATCAGATGAAATCATACACTACAAGAAAAGGGTACCTGTAGTGTCTAGTGTAACGTCAATTTTTTTGACACAAAGAGAACTTGTCTAAATCCAATTATTGTCACAGTCTTGACACTATACTTGTCGTGATCATTTGTCACAAACATGCCACAATAGCGTCAAATGTTGTGTCAAGCTTGTGGCTTTAATTTATGTCATAGTATTGACACAAAATCAATTTGAAACTACATGGTAATCTAGAAAATGTCAAACTTGTGGCAATACTTTAACAACATTATAGCAAGCTAGTGCCTAAATAGTAGCTAGAATACATCTACAATAAGACAACCAATAAGAAATGTTGTGACTAATTTTGTATTACAAGAAACTTATCGCGGCGGCCTATCGGCCGCCGCGAACGTTTCTCTTCACCAACTTATCTATACATGTTAGAACATGCAGGATTTGAACCTGCACTTTTTTTTTTTGCCCTGTGTCCAGTGCCCGCATGATAGAAGGATGCTGACCATAACGACTATAGGATGCCCTTTTTTTTTGACAATCATGTCATGTAACAATAGCCAGTGGGTTTTGAACCTGGACAGGGGAACACCCATATCCAATGGTCTAACCACCAGGCTATGATCACCATGACATAGATCATCCATGCCACCCAATAATGGTCAGTGGGATTTGAGCTTGGACAGGGGACACCCATATCCAACAGCCTAACCACTAGACAACAGCCACGAACATTTCTCTTCTGGACTTCGCTTTTTGGCGCAGGTTTGTGTTGCTATGATTTCGTATCAAGAGTGGAAAAGAAATGTAGTCCTCTTCTTGGTAAAGAGTTGATTTCGTCCGATCTTTATTGTTTCAGGTCTGCAGTGTGTACAACTTCAGCCCTTTGATAGCCATATTAGCTGTAAACTATTTTGACAGATATTTATCCATTCATCTTGCCAAGGTAATTTGGGATTTTAGCCTCGTTTTAATAGTTTGTTTGCTTCAACTGTTATAACATTCTTTTGGGGGGTAATTAGCTTCTTTGGAAGGCATAGATGATTCAACTGCTTTCCATTGCTTGTGTATCTATTGCGGCAAAAATGGAAGAAATGTATCTTTGCGATTGCACTACACAAAATGGCAAGAAATGTAAAGCAAATTAGTGCAAACAAAACACAGAAGAAGAAATAACAGAGGATAAAAGGCAAAAAAGGGCATACCATTGCCGGAATGTTGCTTGGGAGGATCAAGAATATTGTCCCAGAATTTTCCCTTTTGCAAGCTTTTAGCTCGAGGTTTGAGCAAGAAAGTGAGCTTAGCTTGACTATGGCGCATAATAGAGTAACTCAATAGCCTATGCAGCATATATCAAAGTTATTACATCGGGTCATGTCTCCTTTGATGAAAAGAAAACCAATTTTAAGGTAGTCAGCTGGTATGCAAACTATGATAAACATTGCCCATTTACCTATTTAGCTTTCAATTCTTATGCCTTAACAATGGATCCTCCATGTTTTCTCATACAGATGAGAAACTGTGTCGTATTATTAGACTATTATTAGACGCTTAGAGGACAGAAATCTGCATGCAAATGAGCAGGTCCAGATAAGGAACTGATATCTTTTCATAAAGCTGATAGAACAATGTTCCTCTCCAGCTTTCAATTTTGTGAAGAAGTAATGGAAACAGCATAAAACTATTATCTTTTCATAAAGCTGGTAGAACAATGTTCCTCTCCAGCTTTCAATTTTGTGAAGAAGTAATGGAAACAGCATAAAACTATTATAAGACCATCGTGCAAGCAAGATAAGAAAAGCCTGTTACTTTCCATCACATGTCTCTGAAAGTAAATGGACTGTGTAAATGCATACGATATTCTTGTAGCAAAGGCTGAAGCAGTGCTTTGTTATACATATAGAGTTGTTAATCTTCTGCATGGAGAAGTGTGTCCCTTGCAATCATGATTTTCTATTTGGTTAGTAAGGATTTTCTTCTAAGCAACCTTATTTCAACACGCAAAAATGCATATTCCAGAACGAAAGGCACTCTAGCCATTGGCATCTACTGCAAAAGAGAGCAGATTGCATTGCATCCACCGTAAGCATTAATCAGAACATTACATGCATCCTTCAAGGTTTTTTCACGTCTTCTTTACCTGCTTGAAAACTCAATATTCTAGCTAGGAACAATACCTACATTCTTCGGCGCCTCCGAAATTTCCACAACCTCAACACTACGTTTAGATATAGCCAAGACAGGAAGAATAGCTATATAGGTGAGAATATCTCAAGAACTTTAGAAACTAAGATCTTCTTCAGCATAGTATTCTCGAAATTAGAAGTCTCTGGATGCTTGCACATGACATATTACGAGGTGCCATAATATTAGGAGCACACCATTTAATTCCACAAATATGATGCTGCAACATGCAAATACAATCAAGATCATGCAAATACAATCAAGATCGAGGTTACACACCAATAAGTTGCATAGGCCATGCTGCTCCAATAGAGTTTCAAAAGACATCATTAGCAAAAAGGATAGATCAAGAGCAAAAGATAAATCTCATGCCTTTTTGAGCAAAAATGCATTTTGCTTGTTGAGGACCAAGAAAGACCATGCCATTGTGTAATGCGCACTTATGTACTCATGGCTTGCAGGCCCGAGAGGTATGATGGCAATGGCCATGAGAAGAACCCATCATGTAGGCACAAATGATGCAGTGAATATATGTCGTGTAGCTGGCATGTAGCTGGCAATCGGTTGCAACATTGGTTTAGAGAGCTGGATCCAGCGTATATAGTGCATTTCTTTCTGCAATGGCAAAGGCCTTCATTCCAAAAAATGGAAGAGTAGGTAAGTATAGATGTTCCGAAAATTACTTGTAGATTTCTTGCCAAAACATTTGAATTCGTCTATCCCCTATTTTTAGAGCAAACAAAATGCATCAGAATAGTATTGCAAATAAAAACTCTAAATCTTCAGCTACCCTAAAAACCAGAATGAAGTGAACGGATTTACTATTTTTGCTGCTTCATTTCTCAAGCCATCGTCACTCTCATTGGGTTGCATAGATTTGGGCCAAATCCGGCGCCATAGCTAGAGCCCGGGGGGCAATTTCCTGCAAAAGGATGCAATTTCTCAAGAACTGGGAAAGGAAGAAAGAGGCCCAATATGAACAGGGCCAAGCAATGTTTGAAGCACAAAGAGAGCTCCCAGAAAATTGAAAGCACAGATAAAAGCAATAGCTTTCTTGATAGGTCATAGCTATGCCAAAGTGCTCATTCTCCACCAGCTATGATTACATTAGCTGCCCAGGTCAACCTTATAGAGATTGCTTTCAAAATGATTCCATGCATTTACCCCCTTTTCTTATAAAGGTAGCATGGGCTTGCTCTGTTTCTATAGACACAAAATCTTCCTTTTTTATACAAAATCTTGATCTGATAAATCTCCTTCTTCGAATTTTGTAGCCTAACGAGCCGACATTTTTTGCAAAAGTGACAGAATGGAGCCCTAACATTTTGGCAGAGATGCATCGGACAGATCCAGAAGCAAGGGGAACATAAGGCAGAAATTCGAGGCATATCTCTGTCAGGAACATCTACAATATGTTCTTCTATGCAATCAATTACAGATTATCAAGAGAGGTTAGCGATGGTGCCAGTCTGAACTAGTCAATGGGATGAATCAAAGCCCCAAAACATGGAATTTTTAATTCAAAACATGAATCTATGCTCACCTCAAGCTTACTCCCAAATTGAATCTCTGCTCATTTTTAACCGTTGCTTTTCCGTCTGCAGCTTGCCAAAATAACTCAGTTCTATGCAGACACCTCCCATGACCATGACCATGCCATTAAGAGTGTATGCTTCAGAATAAACAGAAATAATATAAGCATTTAAACCTTAAGGGAAGAACCAAGGATTTGCGGCCTATTGTTGAGCTTTCCAGTATAGGCATTTTGTGTTTCGTACAGATCCGACCCTTTCTTGCAAGACGCTTCCGCCATAGCTTCCTATGAAAGGCACACCTATTTGGCGAGTCCCCGAAGGGAAGAAGAAGCCAGAAAAGACGAGATGGAACCCATAGCCAGGGCTCCAAACCTGGGCATGCATTGCCGGAAGGGTCTGCTACTGGTAGACCCTATTTATATGCACAAAGTCCGGCAAATGCAATAGAATAGAGTAGAGCAGGGGATTGCTTCCAAAGCAAGAAAGCTTTTCCCCTTTTCTAAGGCATCTGGACGACGAAGCTCATCGGATAGATGGCTGCAATGATTATGGCTGCGCTGTTTCTCTGTTTTTTTTGTTATTTTTTTAAGGAAGTTTTACACGTGTCTCCTTCATAGATTTTCTTGGCGAAAAAATATTAGGTTCAAACAAAAAACTCAACTGCTTTATATATGTTTAGAAAAAAATACCTAGTATTATGACCATATTGTGATAGACAAATAATGCCTAGAATGATAACATAGCATCATCATCATGGCAAGGTAGTGACAAAATATCACCTATAATCCTATCCACAATAAGAAGTTTTGTGACCAGTTTTGTGTCTACAAAATAACTAGTGTTATGACCACATTATGATAGACAAATGGAGCCTATACTAACAACATAGCATCATCATCATGGCAAGCTAGTAACGACATGATAGCTATATTCCATCTACCTTAAAACAACCGATAACAACATTTGACAAGTTTTGCTTCTAGGTAATAGCTAGTATTAGGATAATGTGTGCATTTGCCTTGAGTCAAAATGATAAATATCCAGGTATTTTGCTTTGATAACACATATCTGAAATTAGATAATAAAGAATAAATTGCATTGATCATCAACCAATTTCCAACATACCAAATTGTCATAAAAAATGGTTCAAGGCAAGAGTACAAATTTTAATGTCAACAAAATAAATCCATATAAGCAATTCAATCCTCTCTATTTGTTGGTTCATCTCCATGATCCTCATCATTTGCATTGCCTTCATGACCCGCATTGTCTTCTTCGTTCTTATCCTGTTGATTATATTTGTAAAGCATGTTGTTAGAACTTTCGTAAGTAAAATTAATAATAAAGCTTCTCCCTTACCTCATCAGAATCATCAACATAACATATAGTCTTCAGGAATGTCACAATCATCAACATAACATATAGTCTTCAGGAATGTCACAAAAGTCTTCAGGAAGTCAGGGTTAAATTTAAAAATCAATAAAGTTATGGTTGAGAACATATAGTTGGGCATATATAGTCATTATTTCTATATTATTGCAGATTTGTCCCTTGCTGTGCTCTTACATGAATCGATCCAGGGCTGGGTTGCTGTGCTCACAGCGGTAGCCAGGGCAAAGGAAAAAACAATAACATTAAAAAGTAGGGTACTGCCATTGCCATGCATATCATGACATGAATAGAACAATGTCGTATTCTAGATTCTAAATGCCCAAAGACATTCAATAGTTAGTTGAGAGGGGTAAAATTAATTGTTCAACCTCTTGCATTAGATGGAATGCATAAGACCGGTTTAGCATTTGAGTAAATTCTGACTTCTAAAATGTTTATTCTATGAGGTAGCCAAGACATGTTATAGACAAAAACAGAAATAGCCATCACAAAGGGAACTATATTGCACAGCCAAAAATATGGCATTCAAGTGACTAAGTTACAGCAAAAATGTATAATCATGTAGACGTTGGTGACCATTTCTTCCAATCATGAGCTAAATTCCATCTGGCCCAGCCTACTGCAAATGCACTTACCTTGTTTGCTGCAGGTATACATTCACTTTCTAGAGCAGCTTTCATCTCTCCAAAGGGCTCTGGTGGAACTGTTCCAGAATAATTTTCAACGTAATTTCTTAATATCTGAGGAAAAGTATGGAGATGCTTAGTATTAGAGATGAAGAATCCTAAAATCTCAGTCAAAACTGTAATTATACTCATTACAGCGCAAGTTTCATTTAGTAGCAGTTCTGCAGATAAATGGTGGACATAAAGGAATAATGGTGTACATAAATTAGCTTATACCTTTGTACAGGTATCTGCAACCTGAATTCTATGATCGGCAGGAATCTCAAACTTATCCATCATTTGCAAAATATCCTCCCTGAATTTGGAGGCCTCCTGTGCCAATACAAACTATGAGTTTCTTGGTCATGAACAGATCTTGTGAAGATGAAAATTATATGATACAACATGAGGCATACCAGAAAGAGTTATTAGCAACTAAGAAACCCTAGCCAAAAGCTACATTTCATCCACGTAAGGGCCGAACTTATGACCATGCTAATGCATCTGTATAGGCACACCATGTTGTCCACTGACACTGGAATTGCCCAACCAACTGTGTGTGGACTTCCTGGACAGTGGTTTAAGAGTAGAGATTTGATGTTGGGACAGCTAAAGATGTTGGGAAATTTGCCTGTTCTAAAACTGAAAGAAATTAATGGAACAGAAAGCTCCTTCTACAGGAGATGGGCCTTCTGAACAGGTCTGCAGAGGGAAGGACTGATGTTTCAACACCTGGATCGAATTTCAAAGAAATGACATAATCTAGATTTGCAATATGAATAAGCCAAAACCTGATGGGTCTGTACACTCTTTGCTTGAATTCTTTGAATTGAGAAACCTGTACATTGAGCGAAAAAGGGCTGATGCAATCGGAGGGCTTCACCTGCAGATCAAGAAAAAAAACAGAACTAGAGATGTATTGCATCCTTATATCTCAGATTTCATACACATATACAAAGAGAAGAAGAGTTTACAGAAGAACTGGCATGTCTGTGATATAAAGAAGTGGAATGTTACAGGGTGCTTACAGAAGAAATCGATGCCTAATCTTCCATTGCTATACCTCAAATCCGATTTTCCAGGATATGCCAAAACCAGTTTTGCACAGGTAGAAGGGTTCTGCACATGCCGGTTCTTCTGTAAAACGAAATGGGATGGGGAAACAAAAAATGAAGAAAGAACAAAATCAGAAGCGTTGAAAAGAAAACGTACCTTAGTTCCTGCTCTATGGTTCTTCTACGAAATACAAACGCAACCTAAGTATGTTGCATGCTGGTCATCGATTTACCTGCTGTTGAAGATGAAGATCGATTTACTTGGGATATCCCTGTTGGATCCGGCCCTGCCTCACGCACCTGCTGCAGCGCGGCTATTCTTCCCGCCCGAGGGGCGCCAAGAATTGAAGACAAAATTCTTTCTTGATATAGTATGCTATTTTCGTTTTGGGGTTGGGGAGGGTATTCTGGCAATGGTGGGGACTATGATTTTGGTACAGTATTGTATAAGAAACGGTATAATTTGCCATGTGAGAAGAGCTTGAGTGTTTCTTGCTATTTTGGGTGCTTCGCAATTCTTTTGCAAAGGCTGGTGGGGAAGAAAAAATTGGCGCCCTTTTTTTAGGGTGTGGATAAGAAGGCATGCTCCCTTCTTTTTTTGGCAAGGGCAGCGGAGGAGAGGCACAGGGCAGACGCAGCTCTGTGGTGCCTCGGCCAGAGATGGCTGGTCTGGGCTGGTTGTACTCGTCCGGAATTTGGCAGGGAGGAAGGAGGTAAGCAGCGAAATCCTCTGCTTCTTTTTTGGGCGAGGTGCCAGGCGATCCCAGCGAGGGATCCGGGGCTTCATCTGTGTATTATGTGGACGGAGTTGATCTGTGTCTCCATTGTTGCAAGAATCGGCAGGTGGGAACAAGGGATGGTTTGTAAGGAAGAACGCGGGCAGCGCGTCGTTTCTGCAAAAATCGGTGGAAAGATGCTGTGCGGGCATGGACGCCGGAGGCGTAGGGGCTGCTGCGGCGATGCAAATGAACAAGGCATTTGCAAATTCTTCAGAAATGCCGTCATAGCTTCGTAGCCGGCCTTTGTACATAATGCCAAGCTTTGAAGCGCCGGATTCGCTGGCGGAATGGGCAGTGCACAGCTCTAGATCCGAGCCCCAATGCATTGAAATGTTGCATCCCGGCTCTGTTTCTGTTGGGTTTATACAGGGTTTTTATTTCTTTGGCATCCATCCAGCATCTTCACAGCCGCTGCACTGTTGTTCGGAATTTTTGCTCTATACACGTTTCGAAATCCTCCCTCTCCCAGTTTTTGCTGGAATCTGCCAGTGAATTGTTTTAGCTGTTTGTAGGAAAATTGCGGTAGCTTTGCTCCCGATTGTGACTGCTTTAGAATCAAAGCTTCTTCCTCTGCTTCCTTATTCGATTTGATCTTGTAAATTGCTAGAATTATGCAGAGCAGAAAGAGCAGGATTATTGCACACGTTGCACACAGGGTTTTTATTTCTTTATACAGGGTTTTTTATTTGTGTTGGGTTTCTTTGGCACAGGGCACTGGCGGAGAATTCATTCCGGACTCCTGCCCAGGACTAGAAGAGGATTGTTTCCAACGTGTTTCATTGGGGCAGTCCTGCTTGCTTCCTGCCTGCTTTGTTGCTGCAGTGGAGGGCTGACTATACGAAATTAGCACACTATATGGCTTCTTTATTTTGCTTTTTTCTTGTGCTTGAACCATGTGTTCGATCGACACCATAGGAAGTGGTTTTTTATTTTTGGGTCAAAATCTTGATGGCCATTGATCTTGCACAATACCAGGGATATCCCACAGATCAATGGCTCTGAATAAAATCTGGAATAAAACCGATAAAGATAATCAACCAGTTCAATTTTCAATGGTCGCTGGTAGTTCAATGGTTCAACTGTATTTTGGTTGATAATTTGCATGAGAACAATGGTTTTAATATTTGAAATCATTTGAAAAACGGGGTGTAAAGTTGTATGTGTTTTATAAGGCACAAAACCTCGGGATCTGGGTTCAGGGCAACGCAACTAACTCCCATTTTTCCCATGCTCTAACTTCATACAGAAGCACGAGAACGTGGGTTCTGGGTTCAGGGCAACGCAACTAACTCCCATTTTTTCCATGCTCTAACTCCATTCAGAAGTGCGAGAACGCGGAAGCAAATGACGGATGAAGTCCTTCAGGATATCACTATCGTTAAATATCGTTAAATGCGAGACATGTTATAAGCTACAAAAAAGCGGTATTGTTGAAGAATCAAGTCGTAATGCATGAAACACTAACAATGGTTTCAATATTTTAAACCATTAGAAAAATGGGGTGCAAACTTCTATGTGTTTTATAAGGCACAAAACCTTGTTCTGCACCTAAGTTCCCACTAGGCAAATGATAGATGAATAACTGTCGAAGAATCAAGCAGTTCAATGGTCGGTGGTATTTGGTTGGTAATGCATAGATAATAACAATGGTTTCAATACTTTAAACCATTAAATAAATTTGGTGTAAACTTCTATGTCTTTTATACGGCACAAAACCTTGCGGGTTCTGCAGGCGACGCCGTTAAGCTCTCCGCTAGACATTTTTTCCATGCTCTAACTTTATACAGAAGTGGGAGAACTCGGAAGCAAATGACAGATGAAGTCCTTGAGGGTATCACTAATTAAATGCAAGCCATGTTAACATCTATAATTTTGTTTGCTTGCGTAATGCAATGCTCTCTGTTTTTATATGTGATTCGTTTTATATATAGATACATTAAAACTTTTAAATGGCACATGTTGCACTCAATATTTGCATGTTCCATGTCTAGCAGTACATTATCGCACTAGAAAGACTCATTATCCATCATGCAGTTAGGATGCCAAAATGTGACATAGTAGTAGAAATATTAAGCTAACAAAAAAAGGGGTACTCACCATGCCCCCACAAGATGCACAAAATAATTAACGAGGGATACCACTTCCACAATGACCAATGTAACCTAACTTACAGTGCAAGCAAGCCAATTGAACTTGGACTAGGCTAATATGCCTTGGATGTCTTTTAGAGTAGTAACTCAAAGATAGTAGACAAAAAGGATACTCACCACGCCTATTGCAAATCGAGTTTGACTTTGTTGGTCATAATACCTGGTTCCTAGAGTAAGTTGGATGCTTTAGACTCATGCCCAAAGTTAGAACCCCATTCCGAGCTCGCTAATGTGGCCCAAAGTTAGAACCCCATTCCCCGGACATTTCTGGGACGTGATCTAGCATTTGAACGGTGGGATTAACGGATGGATCTGTTTTGGTACCCCGATAATTAAAGCCGATTAAATCGGTAGGGTTTAGGTTTTGGCAGCCTTCACTACTCTGAAGTGGTCGAGAGCTTGCGTGCAGGGTTCCCTCGAGGGTTTGAAGAGAGACCCCAAGAGGGAGAACGAAAAAACCCTCCCTATGCACCGGTTCCAAACTTGCAGCACAACGATGGTTCGTGACAAACAGGATATCGTGCGACTGTGCATGCCAGAAGGCATGAAATGACAGTTCGACTGCACGATTGCATCCGAAAGGCCAGAGTTACGCCAGGGCACATGGTTGAGAAGTAGACGATCGATTAAATGCCTGGACTACTAAGTACATGCTATCTATACACGATAGCACTAGGCTAGAAGTGCATTAAACGAAAGGTTGACTAGTTGCCTATAGCAAATTGAGTTTGGCTTTGTTAGTCATAATACCTGGTTCCTATAGTAGGTTTGATGTTTTGGACTTATATCCAGAGTCAAAACCCTATTCTGAGCTCGCTATTGTGACCGGACTGGGGAACAATTCATTTTTCTGGCGTGCCCCTGCGTCGAGAAAGGGGAAAATTTGGGGGTTGGCACATCCGTGTGGTGGATGGCCATTTTTTTTCAGGGACATTTCTTGGGATATGAGCTACTGTTTGAACGATGGGATTAACAGATGGAGCTGTTTTGGTGCCCCGATAATTAAACCCTATTAAATCTGTAGGGTTTAGGTTTTGGCAGCCTTCCCTGCCTCTGAAGTGATTGAGAGCTTGCGTGCAGGGTTCTTTAGAGGGTAGAAGAGAGACCCCAAGAGGGAGAACGAAAAAACCCTCCACATGCACCGGTTCCAAACTTGCAGCGCAACGATGGTTCGTGACAAGCTGAACATCGTGCGACTGGGCATGCCAGAAGGCATAAAATGACAGTTCGACTGGACGATTAATCCGATAGATCAGAGTTACTCTAGGGCACATGTTTGAGAAGTAGACGATCGATCAAATGCCCGGACTACCAAGTACATGCTATCGTTATACTATATCACTAGGCTAGGAGTGCATTGAGCATAAGGTTGACTAGTTGCTTGTAGCAAATTGAGTTTGGTTTTGTTGGGTTATAATACCTAGTTCCTAGATTAAGTTGGATGCTTTGGAATCATGCCCAGAATTAGAATCCCATTTCGAGCTCGCTAGTGTGGCCGAACTGGGGGAACAAGTCATTTCCCCGTCGTGCCCCTATGTCGAGAAAGGGGGAAGTTTGGGGGTTGGTGTGTGGTGGATGGCCAGTTTTTCTTTCAGGGGACATTTCTGGGACATGATCTACCATTTGAACGGTGGGATTAACAGATGGAGCTGTTTTGGTACCCCGATAATTAAAGCCTATTAAATCGGTAGGGTTTAGGTTTTGGCAGCTTTCACTACCTCTGAAGTGGTCGAGAGCTTGCATGCAGGGTTCCCTCGAGGGTTTGAAGAGAGACCCCAAGAGGGAGAACGAAAAAACCCTCCCCATGCACCAGTTCCAAACTTGCAGCGCAATGATGGTTCGTGACAAATAGGACATCGTGCGACTGTGCATGCCAGAAGGCACGAAATGACAGTTCGTCTGCATGATTGCATCCGAAAGGCCAGAGTTACGCTAGGGCACATGGTTGAGAAGTAGACGATCGATTAAATGCCTGGACTACTAAGTACATGCTATCTATACACTATAGCACTAGGCTAGAAGTGCATTAAACGAAAGGTTGACTAGTTGCCTATAGCTGAGTTTGGTTTTGTTGGTCATAATACCTGGTTCCTAGAGTAGGTTTGATGTTTTGGACTTATGCCCAGAGTCAAAACCCCATTCCGAGCTCGCTAGTGTGACCGAACTGGGGAACAATTCATTTTTCTGCCATGCCCATACGTCGAGAAAGGGAAAAATTAGGAGCTTTCGTGTAAATGTCTTGAAGGCACGATGGTTCAAAGTTGTATACAGAGGTCGTGGCAAGACAGTTAGGACTCATCCATCAGGATTTCCAGAAGTGGATTCTTCAGAGGTATTGGCTGAAATGAAGGAACCTTTTGTTTTTCCAAGTCAGGTCAAGCAGATATTTTTCCATGAGAATCCTAATGAGACAAACTGGTGGATTATCATACATTGTCAAGCAAGAGCTCGGCATGTAATTGATCTATCTGTCGCTGAAAATAATATGGAAGAGCTCTCCCATGACATTCATGCTAATAATGATGATGATGCTAATGATGATGATGTTGTTGTTGCTGCTACTGATGATAATGATTGTGGCGGCGGCAAGGGCGATGACCCATTATTGCATGAAGCAGAAGAAGGAGAAATGGAAGAAATTGGCATCAATATTGAAGAGGAGAGTGCATCTATTCCCCTTCATCTGACTGTGTCCAAATCATTCTTTCTATCAAGTAACATTCCTTAGCGCAATACCAAATCTTTAATGATGTATGAATACCAAATTCAATTCTACTAATATATTAGATACAAATTGGATGGCATTATGTTATAAATCTCATAGAAATGTTATAATGATGGAGTTATAAATTTGTTAAAAAATTGTTGCAACAACCCACTTAAATTGCAATATAAAGTTGACAAAATGCTCCTCAAAGTTCCGTTAATATAAGATATTTAGATGAAATTTTGGATAATCGTTTGTTATAAGTCTTAAAAAAAAGTTGGCACAACTTAGCTTAAATATTGTTCAAAAGTTGTTGCAAAAACCTACTTAGCATGCGATAGAAAGTTGACAAAAGGAGGTCATTGCTTTGACAAAAGATTTGACACTATGCAGTAGACACAATGTTGACACAACACAAGCACTTTGTGTCAAGATAGTAGTATTCGACACAAATTTGTCACTACACATAGGACTTGTCACAAGGGTTGACACTATACCCCCATCCTCTTGTAGTGGTATAGGCACATGTAAAAGCCTCAGGACCACACAAACAACCATGTAGTACAAGTGTTATCTACCAAACGCACCTGACCAAAAAATGCATCAAACATACTATGTAGAATATCGAAGACCAAGAAAACTACATGAATGAAACTACATGAATGTCTCAAGAATAGACGAGATGACAATATTTGATGTAAACATCACCCATCCATCTACGTAGAATATCATATACAAAATATAGAGCAAAAAATGGTGGCATAGAGAACCAAACCCCAGATAAATTTTGGATATAAATAATGAATGAGACACCGTACTGACAAATCCCATCGATCCGAGCCATCGGATCGCCGTTCTGGGAAAGGACGAGCCCCTATATTAGGCTAGTTCCATTCGCAGACCGGTTATCGGCCATTTTACCTTTACCCTCGTTGGCTCGTCAGTCTACCTTCCGTCACGCTCGCCCTCCTCGTACTTTTCTTCCTCTCCTGCCTCAGCATGTTCGCTCGATTGTTCTCCGCTTTGCGCATCCTGCCGCTTCTTTTCCCTCTCTGGCCCGCGCTGCGCTCGTTGTAGTTTCCTTTGCCGCTTTTTTGCGCATCTCGGAGGCCCTTGCCCTCAATTGGCGTGATCTTTCTTTTTCCTTATCGCATGTGGATCTTCTTATTCGTCATTCCAAGCGTGACCAACTTGCCCGCGGTCATACGATTTCTTTAGCCCGCTTGCCTTCGTTCGCATGCCCTGTCTCTATCCTTCAGCGCCTGATTTCTACCGGTTCTTATCATCTCCTTGATCCTCCATCCGGCGGCCCCCTTTTTCGTTCATCTCCTTCTTCTTTGCGTCCTTTGTCTTATCCGACTGCTCGGGGGTGGTGGCGGGAGTGTCTTCTTGCTATCGGCTTGGATCCATCCCGCTATGGTACTCATTCGGCTCGTCGCGGAGGGGCTTCGGCCATTTGCCGCTTCGGGCGTTCCACATGATCTTTGCGGCGCACTCCACGGTCGTTGGCGCTCCTCTTCTTCTCATTCTCGCTATGTGCTTCGCGATCCTACTCAACACTTGGAGGTTTCGCGGCGCTTGGGTTTATAGTTAAGGAAGTCCTTTGGTAGTCGGCCGGTTTTGTGTCTCTCGCGAGTCCTTTCCCAGAATCCCATCGATCAGAGCCATCGGATCGCCATTGGGAAAGGGCGAGCCCCTATATTAGGCTAGTTCCATTCGCGAGACCCGGTTATCGGCGTCTTCTCACGGCAGCATTTTTTCTTCGTTCGTGGCTTTCCTCCCTTCCCGCCCCTGCTGCTGGGCGTGTATGTCTTTTTCATTTGTATTAGTATTGGTTCTTGCTCTTTTTTTGTTTTTTCACTTGTGGGTGTCCTTTTTTCTTGTTGCTATTTCCTTGGCATTTTTACGTGTTTTTTCTAAAACTATGGTGGTCTTTATTTATTTCCACCTTGAGGGTGATGCATCTTTATATCTCATGTTTTCCACCCATTTGGGTGATGCTTTTCCACCTTCGGTGGCGCTTATATGCTCTTTTTTTTTGTCTATTTTTATGCCTTATATTTTCCGGCTTTCTTCATGCAGATTCTTTTTATGGCTGGGCTTGTTTCTCTAACTCTTTACGGGTGTTTTTTTTTTGGAGTTTTTTGTGTATTGCAGGATTTCGCTATCTTCCACCAGCTTTTGGGGTCCTGGTGTTTTCCGTTCCTCATCCTCGTTGTTCCATGGGGTTTCGCGGTTGTTTGGGGTCGTGCTTTCGGTTTGCCTTCGCGCTCGTCCGGTTTCTCTGTTCTCTAGGCAATACATTCGAGGTTGGTGGCGACCATTTCTCATTAGGGTTTTCCTCGAAAACCTGAAAGGGCGGGGTTTTTTATCCCGATGAGAACTTGTCGCCATTGCCCTCTTATACTGCCTTAGCGCATTTTCTTTTTTGGGGGTAGTCCGATATTGTTCCTATGTTCGGCTACCCCTCTCTCTCTTCTTACACATTGTATACTGCTGCTGTGATGAATGACAAGCCTATCTATCGGCCGGTTTTGTGTCTCTCGCGAGTCCTTTCCCAGAATAAACAAGTTCCCTTGAAAGCAACCATAAATGAGAACAATATATGGAGTTCTAGCACGTGATTGCGAGAATGACTAATAAGAATAATAAGAAAAAACCGAACCTGTAGTCGCAAATTGTCCAAAGATCATAAATTACCGTCTATTTGATGGAGGAATCGTGTGACCCATGAGGCGGCCTTGAGCCGATATCAAAAGGCAAAACGAAAAAGCAAATGTTCCATGCATGACAAATAGGAAAAAAATGTCCAAAGGGCAATAAACTCAAACTTGCATCTAGACCATAGCCAGGAATGAAAGATGACATATGTTCAGTGCTACAAACTGCGGGGCCTATTTACCGCATGAGCAATGGCACTTGCTTGTGTGTATCGGCCAACATATGGTAACATGATAAGTAGGATTAAAGGAGTAATAGCCCATGGAACCAATACGACAAAAATGAAATTAAATGGGACAAATTGCAAGGAATAGACGTGACAGAAACCAATAGAACTAATGGAGCAAAAAACAAATGGTCGAAACGAAGTTATGGGTGAAAAAGAGCAAGCTACATGACACCAATGGAACAAATCGTATGCAAAGGAGAACAGACGGAACAAAGGAGCCTCTATGCAGAGTGTATGCACATAGAACCGCGAAGTGAATCTACAAACTTGAATGCAAATTGTCAACAGCTTCCGACGAGAAACCCAGCAATGGGACCATTTAACTGACTTAAGATGGACCCAAAAATGTAAATCCATCTTGACACAACGCGGCAATAGCAAGGAACGGAAGGATTCCATCTAAGATCTATGGGGCCAACCCTTGCAACTCCACCAACAAGCGAATCACACAAAATAATTCTCAAATGACTTAGTTAATTACAAACCGTGATTGAAGAAGCGAAAGAACTAACAATGTGAAATTAAAAAACCACATGTTATGAACTGGACAAATATAATCTGTCGTATAATCGTATAATCAATAAACATTGACTAGGGTCTGCTTCGCTTTATAAACAAAGTATGAAGAAAAAAGCAACGCCCTTGGACATGGAAGAGACTGCCCCACTAATCATATGAGATAAGAATAACAATTGGGAAAGAGTGCCCTCGACAACCGAAAAAACTTAAAAGGAAAACTGGACCCTGGTATCCAGGGTAGAAAATGAAAACGGGAATACTGGGTCCCGGTATCCCGACTTGCTGAACCTGCGAAGCTTTAGCCAGAAGCAGGCGGTGGAGGCCGTAAGCTCCCCGAATCTGCCCAGACAGGAAAACGCACTGGCCTCTCTGGTCTTTCAGAGCAAGAGGGAATCCACAAGGAAGTACCGACATGGATGGGGATTTAGCAAAGGAAACAGGCTGGGAATGACACCAAAGGGGCAGAATCCATACAAAAGAAACGAAAGACAAACACAGAACTGATGGACTTATTAGATGAAACCCAATCGCAAATAGAACTATACTGGTTAAGACCGCCACCAACATGCAAGGGCTTAAATCAATCCAACGAATACGAGAATGAGACTGATGATTAAAAAACTTACTGGAACAACTCCATGGAACAGGGGAAAGCTTGATTGAAACGATGAAGCAGCAGAGAGCTTCGAGGACATGTGCCTATGCCAAATCCGGATGGAGTTATACAAGGAACCTTCACGACCCGAATGCCATGGAGTTGAATGAATCAGACCGGCTAGAACCACGGCACCCATCCATCCCTGGGCGGCCGCAGATTAGAAGCTTGCCTTGTAGAGTAGACTAAAAACGAAGCAGGATCCGCCAGGCCATGGCATCTGCTCTACGAGCCAACCAAAACCTGTGTTCTGCCATCATATATATCACAACAAAAATTAACAAATAACACAGTTCAGAAATCTAAAAACGATCAAATAAATGAGCAGGGTTAGCATCCCTGATGTTCCACATGATTCAGAAGCAAAAATCGATTGAAGGAGGCTGAAATAGAAAGGAAAAGCTGAGGATGAGCTCTACGCTACCTTATGCAGCCACCGACAGAGTAACGGCACCACCCAGCCCAATTTTGATCTTTCTGGCTAAACCAAAACCCATCTAAAGACATAGCTTCTATGAATTTGATATGAATTTACAAGGATGAATTCTTATAACTTATGGATCGACACTATCTAAAGACCCAACTGGACTCTATGGCTCCCAGAGAAGAGTCGTCTCCCGCGCTCACGCATGGCCATGACCCCTGCAAACACATAATCGATCGACTAACATCCTACAGTTCCTGAATCTGTACAGGGATCCGACTAGTTTCAATGGGGCCAGAGATACCAAACCGAGTCTAGTTTAGTCGTCTTTTGAGCGGAACCATCTTTGCCCCAATCTAGCAGAAAACCCTTCCCCGATGGAACTCCGGCTGCGGCTTCAAGATACTGAATCAAGGCGAGAAAGTACTATACTTTGGGCATTCGGAAACCAAATCCTGGCTATTAAAGAACCACCGTTAGAACCGAAGCCAATCAAATGTGCATATCTCACCGACTAGTTTAGGCAGCTCGAAACAGACTGGGGCTTGATAGAGCGCAAACTCCGATAATCCAAGGGAACTGACAAAGGGAGAAAACCGAAACTGCCAGATCTCAAAAGAGAAAAAAGCTACTAACACACGGTTAATTGAATCGCAAATCCAATCTCGTAAGCAAGCAGTGGGAAACAACAAGAAAGAGCAAGAAGCATCAAAGTGGTAGGACAGAGCAAGAAGCATGAAAGTGGTAGGACAAACTGGTAGGATAGAGAAGGAGGAGAAAAACTAGCTCAAGAGAACGCCGATGAATGAAAATGAGAGAAGAGGCAGAATAAATAGGAGATGTGAGGAGGGACGTCCCCATCCAAGGAATATCGGTTCTATTGCTATTGCAATAGAACCGTGGCATTACCTGCCATTGCCATGACCGCCATATCTGTGCCCTTTTCTTCTATTCATTATTTCGCTCCATTTTTCGCAATCAAAGCCCTAAAGTTCGTTCTGCCACTGTGATTCATTATTTCGCTCCATTTTCCACAATCATTCTGCTTGATTCTTATATTTGCTGTCAGCAAATCATTCAACCGTGATCTGCAAAGAAAAAAGAAAAAAGAAACTCAGCCTTCTGCCATTGTTTTGCCTCCATCTGCTGATCCTACTCGTGCCGAACCTGCAAGAGAATGAGGAGAAAAGAGGAGGTAAGATCAAGAAGCCGCCATTCCGTCTGCCTCCCAATCTGCCAATTTGCAGAAAAAAAAGTGGAAAGGGGAACCACAGCCGCCCTGCCTATTGCCGAATCCATCTGCCGCCAGAAGCTCTGTCTCTGCCATCGCCACCCGCAAGCAAGAAATGGGAAGGGAAGAAGAGAAGAGGAAGAAGGAAGTCCGCCATAGCCGTCGTTCTGATCGTCGCAGCCAAAGAAACAAAAAAAAAATTTTTGCCCTTTCTTTTATTTTCTTGCCACGTTTTGAACATTCTTAGCCCATATTTATGATTTGCATATTTTTGTTTGGGCGAAGAGCCTTCGCTTTCCTCTCCTCCTCACCATGCCAAAGCCAAGCCAAAAACAATTGTGAACCTTATTAAAATTTTATCCTTTGCCGTGCCCTACCCCAAGCTCTTATGCGAAATTTTGACATCTCATTATTTCATTTAGACACAATATATTATCATCATTTTCTGGTACACCCTAAAACCTCCAAGTTTTATTATCATTCTATGGTGTTGTACACCCTAAAACCTCCAAATATTATTATTATTCTATGGTGTTGGAGTACACCCTAAAACCTCCAAATATTATTATTATTATTCTATGGTGTTGTACACCCTAAAACCTCCAAGAAACCTCCAAATCATCGTACTCAAATGGAGAAAAACAAGTTGAAGCATTTGGGCCGAGGGGACCGGCCCATTTTTTGTTTGGGCGAGATGTTGACCGGGATTTTGGCACCCGGTCAACATAAGAAAGGAGGGGGCGTGAAGGAGTATTTGTAACCTAAGGGCCTAGATTTATAAGGGCATTTGGGATGTTTATTACAATTATTTTAAATGGCTAAGATAAAGAGGTGAAAATAGAAGGCTAAGATGAAGGGGCATAAATTAGAGGTTAGATGAAGAGGTTGGAATGGAAGGTGAAGATTATGAGGTGCAAAGTATTTAAAATTTTTGAGGAACACGAGTTCCCTCTCTCTCCCTGATCCAAGATTCTTGAGAGGGTTCAGAGATCTCCCTTGATCATGGATTTAGAGGCCCTCCATGTTTCAGAGGCATGGAGGGCAATTTGCATTGTATTATCATTTGGGGTATCTAATATTTTTTCTAGACCATCCGATGGTGGCATATGTCAGAGCATATGCCATGGGGTGAAATTCTAGCCCTTAAATGCAAGTCAAGATAGGGTCAAATCCCCTATATTTGACCTACCCCTATGATGCAACCAAACCATTGAATAAATACAATATCTCAAATTTTGAAGTCTGACCAAACAAGTAGAGCCTGGGGAATCGAACCCCAGATATCCAATGCCCATGCCTTACCTGGCAGAAAATGAGCCCCAGCCGAGAAAAATGAGCAGAACACTTGCTCAAGAAGCCAACCAAATCCTGCACAAAAAAACTTTGAATTAGTTGGGCGTTTCCCTAAGAGCTCCATGGAGACAAATAGTGATGCAAAGGCAGAAACAAGCAGAGAACCTTGGAACAGACCCAAGAAGCAAAGCTTCTGAAACAAGCTGCGAAGCTTCTGAAGGAAAACGATGGGAAAACCGTGTGAAATAATGGCAAAACCTCAAGATTTGTTCAAAAACCTCAAGATTTGTTCAAAAATGTAACCAGCAAGACCTGCGGGGAGAGCTGCGGGGAGAGCAAGACCTGCGAAACCCCAAAGCTCCATGCATCGGCCTGCATCAACCGCTCCATGCATCAGCGACTTCTGCACCCAAATCTATGCTTGTGCAACCCTCGGCTGCCAAATCTATGCCTTTGCGCCTGCATGCAGAAACTAAAATATGGAAAACTAAGCTTCCACGCAGAAACCAAAATATGGAAAACTAAGCTTCATATCTGGATAAAGACGGCCATGTTCTTGGAGATCTTGCCGGAAACACCCGATGGACGCTGCTATCCCGATGGACGCTGCTATCCCGATGGACAAAAAAAGAAAAACGACCCGCCATAGCTGCCACAATTCCTATAGAAGCGCCATGCCGCCATAACCACCTGCTGCATCGGCATCCTTTGAGCCTAAACGCTAGAGAAATAAAACCCCATATTCGATTCTTCTATTTCGAATCCACAGTGCCACCGTCAGCATTTACGGTATTCTTCTACGAATACCGTCCAAAACATTTAACAATCTTAGGTTATAAAGATGCGGTTTGTGAGCGGGCAAACATTATCTTATAGATTGAAGATTATTTTGGGCCCAGATTTGTTCCTAATTTCTTGCTTTTGTCCAATCCATTCTGTTTTGCATTATAGCAGCCACTAGAATGATCCTGATTTCTGCCTTTGAGGTCGAATGATGGGGGTGTGGGAAAACCCGCCATCCAGTGTTGATTTTAGTGGCTATTTATCGCAAAATTGCTATATTTTTGGATTTTTGAAAAATTTGCCACTATGCTTATTAGGTTTCCTTTCGTAAAATAGTGAGATTAAATCGTCAACTTTTTTGGAGAAGCTCTCTCTTCTACCACATTCGCCAACTATATAGACTTAGTGAAGGAGCTTTTTCATCTCTCTATCAATAATCTCAAGTTTTAAATCTCAAACAGATCGCCTACTTGAATAACATAGAGTTACCAATTCCATAATAGTCATAGAGTATAGAGGTGAATGTTTTGAATTTTTATTTACCTACACCTTAAATGTTTATAGAATATGATAAAGCCATACCATTTGATGTTTTTGCTATGGGATACAATCACATTTGAGAAAATAGTACGCTCATATACAAAAGCAAAACAAATGTGTACGACATTAGTTAGTGGCTCTTATGTGTGTCATTATGTTGCACTCATGACAACAATACTATGGTAAGATTTTAAACATCGTCAAGAGTACTAAACAAATACTTTAGTGATTAATATTTATCGCCACATGCACAAATTCTTGAAGGGACAAAATTTATCGCCTTCCAAAAATGTTTCGAATATAAGATTATCGCCAAAATAGTGATACCCATATTACGATATAGTACCACTAAAATCATCACTGCCGCCATCAATGAGGATTGTCCAATATGGTTAGGGATGGCACTCTCTGATGTTACCACCACCATGGCTGATGAAGAGGAGTTGCGTCCTGGATTCCAAATTCAATATTGGAAGCCCATTGAAAGACACAAGAAGGGCAACTTGAAGGAGCAATACCGATTGCTGGGAGAAGAAGTGGAGGGCAAATCATGCTGATCCTCAAAGGAGGGAATTGGTAGAGTGTGTGGTATGGTCATATCCGACTTGTCACATTTCAAAGGACAAGACACACAAGATCCCAAGAAGGGAGATGGACAAAGCCATGAGCAACCTCCATGCTATAGCACTGTATGAGGGTAGATAATATTAAGAAGCTTGAAAACTTTCACAACTCGTGGTTTGTAAAATTTATGAGGAAAACAAGTGACCCCGTTCTTGGTGTGTGATGTGTAATTCTATTCAATTGTTTTTTTCTTTAGTATGAGTTCCACTTTCAGTCTGAGTTCCAAACATCGAGATCTGACCCACTTTAATTAAATGCGACTTAGATCCTCTAGGTTGTGCAGGCCATTGTTACTTCAAACATGGACTATGGCATTGGACCATCTATGCATTAGTATTGCATGGCTGATCCTCTAGGTTGTGCAAGATATATTCATGAGATAGAAGATGCACTTCACGACTCTATACAACCCAGTATATCAACAAGAACTACTTTACTTTTGGTGCTTGTAGATTACATGGGTTCATCAGCATGAATCTATATAGCATTGCTTTGATTAATCAAGTTACAATGCTAAATACGACATCTCCAACATGATGGAGGTTTATACCATAGATCATAAAACTTTTGAATAGAAAACTACAATAGAATTGTATGAGCTTAAACTCAAGATCCTGCCATGATGTGGAGGAAGGTATACCAGTGACGAAAACTGCAAAATTAATTTTGAAATGATATAACACATATATTTAGAGCTCGGGGAAGCTTAAGGCCAAGAATAAGAGGATAGCTCCATTCATTGGCGAATTCTCAAGCCACAAGCTAACTAGAAGATGCAACTATACTATAAAGCAGTAACGTGGAGCTTGGGCCAACTCTAGATCAATGTCCATAGTAGCTCCATACTGAAACAAAAAACAAATCGAGGTTGATATTGGCTCTTCACATGCCACATCAGGATCATAAAATCTCATTGGATAACCTTATAGAACAAATCCTTTATTTCACTTTCCCATATATCACTAGGAAGGTTGCCAACATAAACAACCCTGCTTGCACAACTGGTTATTCTGACTACAGCTGTTTGCTGCAAAAAGCACGCCATGACTCCAGGGGAAAAATGAAATTTATTGCAGATGGGGATTATTAATTAAAATTATAATGTTAGGATATAAGGACATGCTTGTAGCAAAACAATCTTAAGAATTAAGTAGTCTACTAACTTCTCCTTCCGTAAATTAGTAACTTAAAAAAAGAAGGTTGAGGATGATATTAGCAGATATAAGGCTAGGCTCATAGAATAACAATATTCCGAAAAACTAGAAGTAGATTACTAACCTTTGCACCCATTGCTAAAATGAAAATTGCTTGTGGAATCATTGCAGTTAACACCTTGCAATAACACCATATAATCATGTAGTTAAGATAGTGTATAACCGGTGGATCTGAATACTATATGTTGACTACTTATTGTTATGTTATTGTTATGAATACCATGGCAAGAAATTTAAGGAATATTATTACCTTCAGAATTTGTTGAGACAAATCTATTCCTCTCGTATCGGAGCTGCTTCCATAATTTTGTATATAAGCTCATTAGCAGAAATTACATTATTACGAAGAGTCACAAAAAGCATTGTACATGACATAGAAAATGAGAGTCCTATGACAACTAAGATCGAACTGGCCTCTATAAACAAGCAATAATTAAGCTAAACAATTGTCTTACAATTGTGTGACAAAATGGATAAAAATGCGGATTATATCCTATATAATCTGCTCAGTCCTCTGACAATGCCAAAGGCCAACTAAGGTTACGCTAGCATAACTAGCTACCTTCAAGCTGACCAACCCCATGTATGTTACCAGAGAATGGTCGAAATCTTCATAATCCAATTGTCAGTAGTATTACTAGGATCAAAATCTGTGTATTTCATTGTGATCTACCAGGTGGGAATGCCCATCTAAAATCTACAAGATCCATCCGGATAATACTCTTGCACAGTTTCAGGATCTAGGCTTGCAGAAACTTGTCATTACACAATAAGATTTATATTGATTATACTAAAAAATTGGTACATAATTATTTTTGAAAAGTAGATTTATGTTATGCATCTACCTGCTCATACACATATTGTGTAACTAATCTTATATTATAATGTTTTAGTGTAAGTAATGGACCACGCCCTAAATTCGACGGCCGAGATTTGATGATGCAATCTTAGGGCTAAAAAGTGGCGTAAAAAAGGCTTAAAAAGTGACGTCCAAAAAATATTAAAAAAAAGGCACGTAAACCCTAAGAATAGCCGAGGCAAATTTCGGGTGTTGATCGAGGATGAGGATCGGAGGAGCGAGAACTGGAGGAGGCAGACCTGCCTGCTTTACCATCCTGCCGCTCTGTTATCCAGCATTTTCTCACCAACGTTCATTTTGTATACAGAGCTTCTGGCTATGGCAATATCGCTTGCCCCTTTGGATTGGATGGCCGAGAAAGCTCTAGGGTCCTTTTAAAACGTTCTAGGGTTCCGCCTCAAGAGAAAACGTCCTTACCTTTTGTTTGGACGGCCATGAGAAATGCAGCATTTTAGAAATTGTTGACATCACTAGCAGATCTAGCAGTTTTGATATGCAATACTCCAGTCATGTAAGTGATGCTGTTGCTGTTTGCGACTATGCCAGGCTTCTTAAGGTAACAGTTCTAAGCTAGGCTATGGTGGGCTTCTTGAGGCTTTTTCCTTCTCTACTTCCTTTGCAGGTACCTCAAGCTTCCTTCGCAGGAATAAAGCATTGCATGCCTTATTTTGACGGATAATAATACGTCATGTGTGTGAAATGGAAGAAGGATCTGGCAACGATGATAGCACCGTGAAGCAGTCTGTCTCTTCAATTTTTAGGCAGGCCCACAAGCTTCTGTACCAATGCATGAGAATCAGAGTAGAAGATGGCCGCATTTTTGTTGGTAGGTTTCATTTTCTTGACAAGCAGGGTAACATAATCCTGCATGATACCGTGGAGCACAGAACTCACAGATCTATATCATCTCTGGAGCACACTGAACAACGCAGCCTTGGGTTGGCTCTCATTCTGGCGTACTGTCGAATATCCTATGTGGAGTGCAGTTTGGCTTGCTTTCTATTCAAAAAATGATAGAGTGCAAATAGAGGATGGAGCCGTTTAGGCTGATCAATTGGTGGCTTAAACAACATATGCAGGTCTGATTCCAACAATCTTCCTACTCTTGGTGAGTGTATTGGATTATTTCCATTGCCCTGTTATGGAAGCAAAGCTGTTTTTGGACAAAGCTGCTTTCAGAAGGGAAAGGTGCAAATTTGTATGTTTGCTCTCTTTTATGTTTTGTGTTTTATGTTGTTTTCAACATAAGAAAAATGAATCGTGATCTCATGCTCTTTTAAAAAGTTGGGAAATGCATATGTATAAGGTGTATCGTTTACAATCTCAATCTTATCATGTGGAATGATGGAGCCTAACTAAGTAAATGTTTGGTGCAGGCTATAAAATCATCAATATCTGACACCAACATTCAGAGCTCTCCCTGAGATAGACAAACAGAAAGCTATTGACTTTCTTCAACAATGACTTGATAAATACGAGGCGAGAGATCTAGATCTAGCGTTATTAATGCAACACCAGATGAGCATCATTTTGCAGTAGGTATTGAACTATCACAGAAGGTATTGATTGGATAGAATAGAGTTTAAAAATCCTCAAAAACAGGCACGTTAAAACTGCATGTTAATCATGCTCTATGCGTGGTCTATTGGAAAATGGAAAATGGGAGACAATGTGAAGAAATTGCAAAGTTGCAGGGCTATGAAAGAACCTCATCCTCATGTTGATCCATATTGTTAGCATTGGTGCAGCTTAATATAACCGCTTGCTGCTCTGCAGTACCTTTTCATCTTTCAAGATTAAGCATCGCATGTCTAAATCTCATATGATTGTGCTCATGGCTCTTTAATGATATGATAGGGAAAGAGCCTACACATTTCTAAAAGCATAGTATGTAGGTCCTATAAAGCTCTATTTCGCCTTCCAGGGCTAGAAACGACTCCATTTGAAACATTTGTGAGGATCAGACTGTTAAATAAAAAAGTATTTTGTTTTGGTGAATGGTAATGTTCATTTTCCTCATGAAAACATGGTGATCCTACATGCAAAAGAGAAGTGAGAATTTTTAAGTTGCACTCTGATCAGACACAAATGAGAATCCAGGTACCATGCATATGAGGTAGGGAAAAATGTAACATTTGTGTATTTGACATCAGTATGATGAGTTAAAGAAAGGCTGGCATGTTATTTTCTGAACGTTGTTAGCGACACATGCACGCATTGATATATTACATGTATGGTACGGTTCTTTGAAGCGGTTCTTAACCATAAAAAAACTTGATTTGCATGGTAAGATCTAACTATTCTATTCTGAGATTGACATACACTCCATTCATCGTAAATAAGTAGGTTTTCATGGGGAGCATATAGGAGTAAACCAAAGTTTTCAAACAATTTAACCAGAGATGCAAACTAGACCTATGCACTGGTGGTTACGTGATGAAAAAAGCTAGCAATTTTGCAATGCCTATATTTTGTCAATTGTAAAGTGCTGTAATGGTTTTTATGGTAAATCCATTTGGAGATTATCTTGAATGAACAAAATTGTTAGGGCAATCGATACCCTGTTCATGCAACTTCACAATTTCCACACATGTTCACATGTCCACACATGTTGACATGTTCATTCAACTTTGCAACCTCTGCCACACATATTTACAAGACGACTTAATTTGTTTAGGCAACTGGTACTTGCTTCATGCAACTTTCCAACCCTCAAGAGATATTTACAAGGTAATTTTATAAACTCCTCAATGAATATTCACAAGATAAATCGAACATTCACAATCTCCTCAATAAATATTTATAAGTCATATGCAACGTGGAAAGAAACGACGACCTTTAATGAGAACTCATTTGCCAAGACCTTCGCCCCTTCTCCAACAACGACGCCTGTTAGAAAATACAATTCAAGATCTCTTTATAGCCCCTCCATTTTGCTTTCGTCCCAGAAATTGCACATTGGTTTGCCTAAAGACAAAACACCATATCTGTTATGAGTAAAGCCAGAAATTGCGCATTGGTTTGCCTAAAGACAAAACACCAGATCTGTTATGAGTAAAGATGTACTACCTCTTCAATGTGCAATTTTCAAGATGTCAACAATAAAAGGATATTTTTGAAAATTTTTGTTATAATAAAAAAGTTACTGCACACTTTTCCCATTGCAGTCAAGACATTTACAGATTTCCAACTGATGCCCAGCAACGCTGGGCACCGTTACTAGTGGATCTAGGTAAAAATAAATTATAGGATCCATGACATGACAGAATTAGATGGCATTTAGATAGACTTTAAGATACATTACGTGTTTTGTTATGAACTCCCGTCCTATAAAATATGTAGCTGACTCTTTCAGTAGTTTAGAGGTTCAACAACTTAGGGTAAAGATGTGGCATGCATTTGAAAAGGTTTAGTGCAGATATCTGCCACCTGATTCCTCAGACTCCTTTCATATACACACCAAAATCACGTGGACTTCTAATAGTCTACTGTCTTGATGAAAAAATAACAAGCCTTATTCCGCCAACTTTATTGGCTCCCGAAATCGGGTCAAACCGCCAAGCGGGTTCGCCCAGGCGAACCCCGAAGATTCGCTCAGGCGAACCCGGAGGATTCGCCCACGCGAACCCGCAGGGGACGTGGCGGCGGACGTGGCATTGCTGCCGGGTTCGCCTGGGCGAACCCAAACCCGGGTTAAGCCGTACAGGCGTCGGTCAGGCGGGTCGGAATAGGTACGGGGTGTCCAGGTACAGCCGGATTCGCCTGGGCGAACCCCAGGTCAAATCGGCGGGGCGGCGTCAGGCGTCAGGGTGTCCAGGTACAGGCGGATTCGCCTGGGTGAACCCCAGGTCAAATCGGCACCGCGGGGTTAGGCGTCAGGGTGGCAGTCGCGCAGGGTCAGGCGTCAGGGTGCCCGGGTTCGCTTAAGCGAACCCATATGTGCATGTCAGGTTGGCAGGGGGGCCACCCTGCCCCCACAATTTTGAAATGCCCATGGTTTTTTTTGAAATACGCCACCCCGAATTTTTTGAAATACAAGGGGGTGGGGGTTGTTCACCCTACCCCCACAATTTCAACCATACGCGCTTATGGAGCCCACAGTTTGCTATCACGCATGCCCAATGAATAAGATTGAAAGAAGGGTTCGATTGAAAGAATGATTCGCCTGGGCGAATCCTTATACGAGCCTAAGGGCTATTTATGCGCACCAAGACGTTGTATGCTCATATCGTTTGGGAGGGCGCAGGTGCTTCGGTCGAGTGATGGTGCTATAGCAGGCGCTGGTGCTAAAGCAGGTGCACTCCATATCTCTCTCATCTCCTTTTGCAATCTCAATATTGAGCATAGGCGTGAGGCAAGCACAAGAAACACTCACGAGCGAAGCGCGGGGAGGTTGAGACGAACTCCTGAGACTCCTGGGCGTGTGGGAAGGTTGTCGAAGTACCACCACCCCACATGATCGTCGTCTCCAAGGCCCAGGCGGCGGCGCAGGTCCGCGTCTCGTATGAGGGTAACGAGCATCCAATGGCCACTGCACGGCAAGGATGTAATGATTTTAACAATGCTCTGTGCACCAATTGAAACTAAAGCAAAGAACTGCGTACTTACTTTGTGACGATGGGCCATAGGATCAGATGAAGTGTACCCCAATCAGGATGCTCAGCAGGAAGAAAGTGGGAGACGCACTCCTCAGGAGACACGTTGTGTGTCTCCGACTGGACGTAGTCGTGGTAGACACGAGGGTCCACCATTAACAACTCGCGACGCTCCGCTTCGGGTAGCATGTGACGCAAGGCACTACGTACATGGAACTCCAGTGGTTAGATGTCGACATCAATAGATACAAACTAAAACGGACACGTACCTCATCAGCACTCGTATATGTCCCTCCTCCCACTGTCCATCGGGTGTGCAAGCCTCAATGAGGTCAACAGTGAGTTTATGCGCGCATCTTTGGGCCGGCGCCCTCTGCGCAAACACCCGTGTGGCGACGCTATCCGACGCCCTCCTCGCGACCGCGGCGAGATGCTCGGTGATCTGCTGGCCGTAGAAGTGGGTGAACACCCTAACCTCCTCCCTAAGAGGGGACTGGCCGCGGCGGGTGGGATCCGCAAGTGCTCGAACTGTCTTGTCGACCTTACGTAGCGGTGGGACCAACCTCGAATGGGTACACACACTAGGTAGCTCCAGATGGTGTGCCTGTCAAACTCTCCAAGGTGGTACATGAAGAAACCGCGGGCTCGGTCTCTCATCCATGCCTCAGTTCCCTCGACATTGCGGTCGGGCGGAAATGGCGAGGTCAAAGTGTGTGCCATTCCCGTGCCTGCCATTGCGGTCCTCACTATGTCGTCAAAGACCTGGCGGCCTGCGGGCGGTCAAAGATCATCACGCGCAAAGCGCCCTATAGAAGGAGGGGTGGCCATATCTGAGATCAAGCAACGGACGTGTCCCATGAGAGGGGCCTGCTGCGTCGACCTAGCCCCTACCTCTGACTGGAACTCGTCCATGTCGGCATGCAATTCACTATCGTGGAGGGCGAATGAGGGATCAGTAGGAGTGTGGACGCTGCAGACTACCAAAACACTTTGTGAAGATGGACCCTCTTAAGTAACTGGCCGAGACTCCCGTATCCGAGGAGCTCCCGGCCACAAGCAGCCCGCGCTACGTGGGCAAATGACCACCCATCCTCCGTGCAATGGCCCGGTCATTGAGAAGGGCATGTGGGTCCTATCCTCCTCCGGGACGCCACATTGTGGCACCGGCTCTGGCTCTAATGCAACCTTCATAAAGGGTCGCATCCTCAGCCCTCCACTTTGTCTTTGTGAGTGGCCTCGTGGAACATGGCGTCCGGGCCCTCGGGAAAGGCATCCAAGGGCCTCACGGGGTTAGGACATCTTTGTAGGCGCATTGTTGTTGCGCCTTGCCGCCTCGCTTCAGTGTGTCTTGCAGCAAAGAGCCTCCAACATCTGGCTTTGGCGGGATCTTCTCGGCGTTTAGCTGCCCTCTCCTTTTCGGACACCACCCTATCGCATCTCCGGCGGTGTCGCGGACCGTGGCGGAATAATGCGTCGATGGGCCACCAAAGATCGGGTGGTGGCTCGGTGGTGGCCCCATGCAAATCGCCAGCGTCGGACGAAAATCCGGTCACGGCGTATCTGTCGACATAGTGATTGCACCCGGTCTTTGTGCAAATCCACCGCTTGCAAGGCTGTTGGGGCCCGGCCGCTCTCAACCGACGTGACCCTGCGGACGAGGCACCAAATGCCATGGTATTCCCTGCCACAAAACATATACGGTTAACAAGCACACAAAACAAACCTGGCGGGTTCAGACAATGTCAGTTGGGGTACCATTCTAGAATGCTACCGATGCGTCCGGGAAGACCGGCGCCGCTCTGTAGGCCAAACGGCAGGGGACGCTCCTCCATGCCAACTGGTGGAACTGCATCTGAATAAGACATGGTTCTCGACGGTCTCGAATAGATATCTGAGGTACAGGTCAACATGAACACAAGCCTGAGTACAAACCTATAGATGCATTGGGGTCTTCACAAAACACAAATAGAACAAATAGCATTTAAATCCAAAACCAAATCAATATGCTTTATTACTTCCATGCTAGTTGTCATGTCAACCTTAATGTGTGGTTTGCACAACCCTAACCCTAACCCTAACCCTACATCCACTTTATAAGTCGATCCCTCAATAGCATCAAGTCTCGCCTCCTCCTCCTCCTCCTCCTCCTCCAATCTTCTTGCCCATCTTGTTATAATGGTCCGGAGGTTAAAGACCACCTTGGCGGTATGTCCCTTCTAGCGGTAATCCTCCTCCTCCTCTTCCTCCAAGGGGCGTCTCAGTGACCCCCCCCCTCCTCCTCCTCCTCCTCCTCCTCCAAGGGGCAGCAATCCCCCTGCTTCTCCCGCTCCTTTCACCATCGTCGCAAGGATGAGTGAAAGGGAGCTTCTGATTGCTTTAACGTCTGGCGTTCCCTGCAGCGAACGACTGGTAGAATGGCTCAACGAGCCAAATAAAGATGAAACGATGCTGAATGTGCAGATAATGATGCAAGTGGTTGCATCAAATTGTCACGTCCTCAGGATGGACAAAAACAATGTATAATTTTGTTTTATGAATGGGAAACAAGTAGTAGAATCAATTTCGGTAGTAGTAGAATCAGTAAATCAAGTAGTAGACTCAATATCTTTCTAATTGTATCAGTACCAATATCAATATCAATATCAATATCTTTCTAATCAATATCAATAGTATCAATATCTTTCTAATAGTATCAATATCAATATCTTTCTAATCAATATCAAGTAGTAGAAAAAATAAGGCGCACCAAATCACTTGAGCGAGAAATCACCAAATCACAAAATCACGAACTTCAGCGACAAAACCTGAACGAAGTTGAGCCAAAAATAATGGCTCAACTCCGGGTTCGCTTGGGCGAACCAAAATTTCTATCCTCGGGTGGCCTTGGAACCCCACCCCCTCCTACTTCAAAAAATTCAGGTGGCCTTGGAACCCCCACCCCCCTCCTGCTTCAAAAAATTCGGGTGGCCTTGGAACCCCCACCCCCTCCTATTTCAAAAAATTCGGGGTTCGCGTATTTCGAAAGAACTTGGCCATTTCAAAATTTGTGGGGGCAGGGTGGCCCCCCCGCCAACCTGACATACAATTGGGTTCGCTTAAGCGAACCCGACTGACCCTGGCAGCGCCACCACGGCGCTGCCACCCACGACACGACCAGCCGATTTGACACGGGGGTTAGCCCGGCGAATCCTTTCGTACCATAGGCACCCGTCTGGATTCGACCAGCCGTGGCTGGCGGCCCGTACCGCCCGATTTGACTGGGGGTTAAGCCCGAGGCGAACTTCGGTGGGGTTGGGCACGCCTGCCACCACGCACTGCCGATCCATGGCGCTGCGGTTAACCACAGTTGGGTTGGCTTAGGCGAACCGATTGGAATGCGCCACCTCACCGCCATGTCAACTTCACAGGTTCGCTGGGGAATCCACAGGTTAACAAAGCGAATTTCACGGGTTAAGCCCAAAACCCGGCATTCCGAACTCAATTTGGGGGCGATCAACTACCGCCTTATTCCCTATCCAGCCTTAGCTTCTTACCACTCTTTTCCAAACTTAAGACAAATGTCCTCGAGGCCGACCCATTCCAAGAGCCATTACAATTGTGCTTTACATATAGCAGCTCTTTCTATCTTTGGACACCATCTCTCCTTGCTTTAACAGTCCAATCGGGTTAAAATGCACCCAATAGATGTCAAAGCTGTGCTTCTAAACGTTGAACCGGAATAAGAGTGTATGGTAAAACCACAGGGATTTAACAAAAAAAACATAAGTTAAGTACGTGATTCCAAGCTCAGTCATTGTTGGCTTAACAAGGATGAAGGTGTTATTACCTAGCTCAAATATCAAGGTTATGCCTTTTCTTTTGCAGATCCTCCATAGTCATAAGGTACATGTGATGTTGCTTCATGTCTTCAAGCAACCTGTGACTCAACAACACCACTATAATGCAATTTCTGTCACCTTGAAACATACTAGACACAATTTGTGAGCACTAAGTTCAGTAATCTATCGAGCACTATCAAACACTAATAATCTCTGCGCGAACTCAGTTAACAAAGATGTCAGAATTTTGGTTTGAATAGCGAATATAGTGAATACTAGTCCTGTCTGAAGTGGTAGCAATCAGATTGGCAACAAGTCTAGTTTTCCTAAGTTTGATGCACCGAACTATCTAAGCTCTAATGCAAGCAAGGTGGTGATCTAATGTTGAATTCAGAATATTAAATAATAAAATATATATAAATATATGCAGAGGGCCAAAGCATCTCTCAATTTTGAAAAGGAAATACCAATAATGTGCTCTCCAAGTTCCCACACTACTACGCCATGACATAAACCATTTGCCTGCCTCTGCAAATCATTGTCTAATGTTGCTCGTTGAAGAAAAGATGAGTATCTCTTCAATCGCATGCCACAAACACATTAGTGCTCAGTGCTCTGTGTTTTGAAGGCCATCGGAGTATCAAAAAAAAAACTAGATGATTTGAAACAGACGGATTTGTTGAATTTCGCTGTAATGCAGGTGACAAAACTCAGCAGATGAGGATGGGTACAGAGATGGCTCGGCGCAAAACGTCAGTTTTGGACAAAGGCAAGCCAACGCTGCACACGCCATAGATGACGTAGCTCCAGTTACCGGAGGCCGAGGAATTTTGCTGACGTGGTCATGAAAAGCAATTTAGTTTTGGTAACGTAGGTGCCCACGTCCACGTGGACAGACACGTGGATAGGCTAGATTTTCAGGAAAACTTGCACCAGTGTTAGGCGACTCTGCTAATTAATGCCGAATCTCTATACTCCTTCCGGAGCTGTAATTTGTCCTAGAATAGATTTCGGATTTCTATATTAATTCTTTCGCCCGAATTATTTTTGGCCATGGCGGTATGGTCGACGAGCACAAAAAAACTCAGCAGGAGATGCTAGAACAGTGCAAACTGCTGCTCTGCAAAACCCGGAGCACAATTGCGTGATTTAATTCTGGCAGAATAATGCTGTAACTTGAATAATGCGTGCATATGAATAACATGACAAAAGTGGTAATCAGCTCAAATATTTTACACAAAACGGTACAGAATTGGTTTCAAGATCATCTCCTATTATATCTCAAAAAGATAAAAGACATAAAACCCAAAGCTGCAAAGACAAGTCCAATTAAACAGAGAGCCAAAAAATCAGTGTCATTCCTGTGTATCTCCAGCACTCTCACAACGCTGAGACGATCCCAAACAAACCTTGCAGGCAGGAACGAGCTCATAAATGGCCCATAAATTTTCTGCAACAGCTTCTCAACGTCGAGCATTCTATAGCACGAACAACCAGGACATGCCTGACCCACCCTGCAAGCTAAGCATGCAGCCGTCTTGGTATTACAAGAAAATGAAATAGAGGTAAGTATATTAATCGTGTACTGCAGTGGATTAATCCAGTAGAGCCACCTGTAAAATTGTATGTTATATCTGGGTACTGCCACACCTGAAGATGATATCCAAATTGATGTGGTCATGGATCCAATAGTAATACCTACTGTTGGCATTGGAATGATGCAGGCAAGAAAAATGCCATAACATGTGAGAACCATTGTGAAAAGTGAAAGGCAGATCCAATACTTCATGAATATGGAGAAAGATCCAACTCCTATACCTGCCATGCCATTGCAGATCCCAACCAATGCTAGGATTCCAAGCAGAAGATATGGCAGCTCAGAAATTCCCCAACACAAAGGATACAAAACAGGTGCATACATTCTTGCCCTGTTCTCTCTGTAGTACACAAGCCTGTCTGTTCCAAGCTCAGGAATAATGTTATTTGTTGTCAGAGCTGCAATTACTATTGCTTGGATGTACATTAACAGACTACCAGATGTCATTGATTTTGAGTCTTGGAGATCTATCCTCAAATAGAGGGTACCCATCACCAATCCTAAAGCAACCACACTAATAAACCTAGCAAAGGTATATTTTACATTGCGCCACATATGCCTCCAATTGCGCAGAAACACCATTCGCAACTGCATCTTATAAGAAGCAGCATAACCAGAGCTGAGAATTTCCAAGCCATCACCCCTATCATGTTGACAAAGTACGTCAAACTCCTTCCACATTGTATCATACAATGAACTCTGCTTGTAACATGAAACAAAATCTTCGACTGCATGCCTTTTCTGAATTCCACCACCAAGGATATTTAATATGAATACTAAAGGGCTGCAACCATCATCATATTGTGGCACTTTTGGTATAGAGGTGAAATATTGCAACATCTGGCTGCAATGCAAACCAATTGGTCCGAAGTAAACCTCTTGCTGAGATCTTAGAAGAAGAGCATCATTGCATAAGCTTAGCATCTCCGTGTTAGGATGATGAAGCGTGATTATAATGGTTCGGCCTGTTAATGCAAGTGTTTGTAACAGCTGCAAAAGATTCCTAGTGCCAATGGTATCCAATTGTGTTGTTGGGTCTTCCAAGAGAAGTATGCTTGGATTGCTTGCTACTTCGACTGCAATGGCAATCTTTACTGCAATCTCTTCTGCTGGACCAATCAAGTGTGCAAATGATTTCAAAAGCTGATCCTTCACACTAGAAAGATCCATTAGATCAAGCACAAGACCAACATGACGAGCTTTGTCAGTAATACTAACATGTTCTCCCATTCTAAGACTTGCACTGAACTCCAGCGACTCTTTCACTGTTAAGAATGGCTGATGTGTTTCAAGCTTCTCAACGAATCCAGAAACACGAGAAAAGGCAACTTCATTAAAATGGGACCCGTTCAATAATATATCACCTTGGAACTTGCCTAATGGTGGGTATCTTCCAGCAATGCAATTTAACAGGTAGGTTTTTCCAGATCCAGTGCTTCCCAATAATGCTAGCATTGAACCGGCTCTTGCATAGGCAGAGACTTTGTTTAAAAGAATGCATTCTTGATGGGAATGTTTATCTTTACCTATCAGTTGCAAGTTGTGGAAAGAGAGAGTCACGGGCCTCACGGGAAAGTTGAATTTTTCCCAACTTAATCTGTTTCTAGATGTGATTCCATTTTCTTCCTGGTCTACATTGTCTATATAAGGCCTCTCCTCTTTCATGTAGCCTGGATATGTAGGTGCAGAGAACTGAATCTTCTTGTAAGCAATGTATGAGAAAATATGAATAACTATTATGGCTATGATAATTGCTGCATAAGCGATCTGGATACGATGGCGGTCAGCTTCTAGCTCATAAAATCTCAAGAATGCTTCACCAACTGTGAGCTGAGGATATATGAGACAAAATTGCAGCCTTGTGTAACTAGTGCAAGGTTCATGGTAGCGGTCCTTCATTTGTGTTGATGAAAATAAAATATTTCCCCACCGAACAGGAGTGATGTACAGCATCCATTTCCAGTAAGACGGAACTATGCTAGGTAACAAAGGAACCCCACTGAATAGGAGGTTGACTGCAATGAAAATACCTGCAAAAGAAAACATCAAACTCCTACATCACGATGCACATATATATGGGGTTGATTATTGAACAGACCTGCTAGTGAGGTTCCAACCTCTAGCCTAGGCGCAAGAGCACTAACAAGGAGGATGGCACATGATGACATATATGCCACAAGAAATATTAAAGCGAGATAATGAAAATAGTATGCAGGATGTTTTGAGAGACTTGTCAAGAAATAGGCGCATATGCTGTAAATCAATGCCTGTTAAACGTTTTAAACCAAAGAGTTAGAATGGAGATTCAAACAAGGGAAAAGTGCATGGAGAATTTATACTTGCCTCTATAAATGATTGAGGAATACTTGTAACTGCATGTGCTACTAAATAAGATGATATCCGAAAGAAATATAATGCCCGTTGTTTATAAAATACAGGTCGGTGCAGTAACATATGACCAGGAAGCTGGATCATATTCATGAGCATTAAAGTCATCATTGAAATGAAGCCAATTGTTCTTAATGCTGTCATTTCAAATTGGTCAATTCTGCCACCCTTGTGATAAAACATAGATCCAACAAATAAACCAAGAATTGTCACCTGTCAAAACATATATAATTACATATGGGGACTTATAGATATGTTCAGATTAGAAATTGATTTGTGAATATTATTTTTACCTGAAGCAAGCGAACTGAAAGTAAAATTTTGTTACGAATTGTGAACCTTAGTTGGCGTCTGATGAGGCATTTTGTGGAATGCCACCAGTCCTGTGCATAAATTACTTTAACTGCATCTGGTATCCTACTTTCCTTCTGCATGCAAATTATTAGTAAGTATATACAAATTCCCAATCAGGGAATCACATCCCCGAGAAATAGGAGTATACCATTGCCCGCTCTAGTTGGATGAGAATGATGCCATTTGTACTCTTCAACAACTCACTGAATTTTAGCGCTTCATTTTCCCTGGTCTCCCCTTCTCCATCTCCCATATATTGCATCCCCGAACCTGGCAGTCTGATCCCAGTAACTTTATCCCCCAGAAGGACACCTCCAGTAACTGACATATCTTCAAGACTGGACACATCTGTCACTAGTGCATCTGCATAGACGCATTTATTTAAGCATATCATAGTTTCAAGAATCCTATGAGCTTAGATAAGTACCTGTACCAGTGGCTTTCACTGACAGTCCATTCTGAATATCAGTTTCAACCCATGACAGATGCATTGCTTGTGTATTTGTGATTACCCGTAAAATATCCTTATAGTGATTGGATGCCTTATAGTAGCTAACAAACTCATTAGTGCTAATAGCTGAAGAATTCTGGTTCCTGTATTGTCCACCCTTACCAACTGCAATGTCTTGAAGAAACGCTACAGTCTCAACATGAGAGGACTTCTTGTACCTGACAACATATGCATTAGGAACAAACTGATTGAACAAACAAGTCTCATACAGCAGGAGAGTGCATATACCCAAGTTCAGAAAAGTAAGCTTCTACATCTTGGCGAGGCCCTTGATATATAACTTGTCCCTTGCTTAGGAGGACTATACGATCGAACAGATAAAATACCTCAGGTGGGACTTGAACCAAGGATAGCACTGCAGCAGATTGTTGGACTTTAACCATGGTAGAAAGGGTCTGAATCAAGTCATAAGTAATAACAGAATCCTGTGTAGAACCAGGCATATCATACATCATCACTGAATGAATGCCCATTGTAGTCTCTGCTGTTGCCAGCCTCCTCCTTTCACCATCATTGATTCCATTTTCTACAGTCCCCACTAATTTATTCTCAATGCTTTTGAGACCATAACTTTCCAGAATAAATTCCAGGTAAGGATTTGCTTTTCTCAAAATGTCAGGTGCAGAAGAGATCATCTGAAGTCTCATGCCCCGTGTGCAATCCTGAGCAAATTCAAGTGTCTCACGAACAGTCAAAACTGGCAAATGTCTGTAATAACATGGCTCTAGTTTGTAAGGTTTCTTAATTTAACCTATGGAATCATGGCAAGGTAGCGCTTCCAATAGGTGAAGTGAAAGAAATTTATATCTCATATAGGGGGTAATCGGTTCCTTAGAAAGTTCAAATGGTGAAGTTGTTTACTGTGCCTTACACATTTTGTTGGGCAGTTATATAAGCTATTGAGCTCTTTGGTACGACGTTCGGTTTGTTATTATATAGCACTACGCCATTCACGTTGACATGCTTGCTGAGTCTCAATCTCCCTGCAAGCACCTGTATGAATCTTCTAAGAATAACATGACAGAACTACAGAACTTATTAAAACTTCTTACCTTTCACAAGGTTCAATTTACCTTCAAGAGTGTGCTCTTTCCGCTTCCTGTAGACATCATTCCTCCAAGATAAAACAAGGCAGTTTGAGCTACAGAATTTCATTACGTCCTTTGAACTAGATTCGAAACAATGGACATGTACTACCTGATGGACCTAGTAAAAGTGTCATAGAACCAGGCATTATGTAACCATCCACGTCCTTCAAAACTGTAGTCTTAGTGCTTTTCGTTTTCTTTCTGTACAACTTCGTACATGGACTACACAAAAGTCCCAATGCCTTTTTACCAAATGTTTCATAATGGGAAGCATCCTCGCAGTGATGAAGGGTCACATTAATGCCCTTGAAGCGGATGACCTAAACAGGATCAAGGTACATAAATAATACGCTTGAGAAATAAAACAAATGAAGTGCGCATTGCAAGGTGATATACCAGGCTTTCATTTTCTTCAGACTGTTCACTGTATTGGTCCCATGCAATCTTCACGGATTTGGACATGAATTTTTCGCCAGAACCCCTCTTGTGTTTAGGGGTTCCATCATGATGTTTATGAGCTTTGGAGGTCCTTTCCCTCCAGAATTTCAATCCCGGAAGCAAAGTCATAGCTAAATGCGTCTAGTTGACACAGGATCTCATCAAATTTCGGTTGGTGCGACCAAGATTTTGTTAGTCACGTTTAGTCTTATTGGAATTTGAAGGGCTGCCAATATATTTATAGTGTATTATTAAAGCGCACGTAAGGTTGGAAATTGAAGGGCTGCCACTAGAGAATTGCCCACTTTCGGGTGAAAGAGTGGGCAGTAATATAGTAATATGTTATCTACCCATTATGGGCATTTCTATTTTCTATTTAGCACGAACACAAACCGCAATAATAACTTAGCAGGATTTTTTCTTATAAAATAGAAAAAACACGCATGCCCACACATTGAAATAATAGTTCACCTTGCAACTACCATCATAATGAAACCTACAATAATGTTTCCATTTACATTTTTGGTGATAGATAATAGGCCCACAATAAATCTTTCCATTTACATTTATCTTCTTTTTTTTAAAAAGTGAGGGCTTTGAACTTTGTGGCAGAAACGCTGCTGTGCAGATGCATGCGGCGTTCCCTTCCCGCTTGCGTCCCCCCTTGCGGGATGCTGGTTGCCCGCATTTAATTCAAATATTTGAACTTGCCGAGCTCATTGAATACATCTCAAATGCAAATTCCTTATTACTCCCTACATTTTGCTCTATGATTGTTCTCTCTGTTATTTGGGGCTTCAGAATTGTGTCACTGCCTCTTGCTTTGTTATAGGATCTTGGGGCTTCAGAATTGTGTCACTGCCTCTTGCTTTGGTTTAGGATCGTTACTGGAGCTCTTGAGCTGAGTCGCATCGTTATAGAATGATGGGGCTTGGAATTGTGTCACTGCCTCTTGCTTTGGTTTAGGATCTTGGGGCTTCAGAATTGTGTCACTGCCTCTTGCTTTGGTTTAGGATCGTTACTGGACTCACTGCCTCTTGCTTTGGTTTAGGATGGATTCTTTGGAGCTCTTAGTGGCTGGTGAGTCGCATCGTTATAGGGTGAGTATATTCAAAACACAGCAACAATCAGCGCCCTCACTCTCTTATAGGGTGATTATATTCAAAACACAGCAACAATCAGCGCCCTCACTCTCTCTATGAATGCTCAAAAGGGTAAAACACAGCAACAATCAAAACACAGTCAGCGCCCTCACTCTCTTATAAGGTGATTATATTCAAAACACAGTCACAATCAGCTCTCTCTCTCTCTCTCTCTCTCTCTCTCTCTCTCTCTCTCTCTCTCTCTCTCTCTCTCTCTCTCTCTCTCTCTCTCTCTCTCTCTCTCTCTCTCTCTCTCTCTCTCTCTCTCTCTCTCTCTCTCTCTCCTCTGGGCGATAGGGATGGCGCAGAAGGAGACTAGGGTAAAGAAGACTCGATCTGCCACTCACTCTGGGGATGCATCGGGGGGACCACACCTGATCCCGATGCAGCATCGTGTTCAAAAAAAGGACAAGCTGTTGTAGATGGGGTCGTGGATGGGACGTCATCTGATGTGCACGATGCAAAAAATAATAACCTATTACAGGTCGAAACAACAGAAGGTAAACTCTTTGCATCTATCGGGCCAACCAAGGATTTCGTTGCAGAAGGAGCTGAAGTCGAAGCAGCAAAGGGATGTTCCAGATCAAAGGGCCATCTGGAATCTTCAAAGGGGCAACCGGAAACAGCAAACCTGCTGCAGAAATCGAGGGGCAATTTGTTGCTTGAAAGAATCAAATTGAAGCGAAAAAGGATGTTCCGTGAGTGCGGTTTGACAAAGGGGCATTCGGATTCCGCAAATGGGCAACCGGAATCGATAAGGGGACCAAAGAAACAACCCGGAATGGCGGCAAAGACCGATAATAATGAGCATATTTGAGGAGAAAAACAAGTTGGGTCCGTTTCTTAGCGAAGGCGAGATGGGATCATGGGTCTCTTAGGAGCGCGATTTAGGCCCGAAAGAGATGATTCGTGATTGTGTCGGGGAGTTATTCCATGAAGTATTCAAAGGGGCTTTGCGGGGATTGATGCAAGAAATGAGAGAGATTATGAAAATAGATCTAAAGAAAGAAATTGACAACATAAAGGCTGATCTTAAGCAAGAAATGGAGAACATAAAATTTGAGTTGAGGGCGTAAAACAGAACAACATGAGCGATGTAAAACCAATGGCTATGCCGACCACAATGGATATGATGCTCATGATGACAAGCGCTTTATTGAATTAAAGCAAAGAACTTACTGATTTCATTGAAGACCAAGAGAAGAAAAATCGACTCCTTAATCTCCGCTTTGGTGGGCTTGCCGAAGAACATCGTAAAAAAACAAAAAAGAGGTAAGTCGTTTTTCAAAGATAAACTTGGTATTCTTGATTGTGGAGTTCTTTGAAGCATTCGAAGTGGGCAAATTTTTTCATCCGGGAAACTTAGACATACCATTGTGAAGTTTGTAGAGAGAGTGAGAATGAATGTGTTAAAAAAGAAGTGCCTTGAAGGGTCAATCAAGTATGGATAAACGAAGACTTTACTAAGGAGCAATTCATTCAAAGATAAAGCGAAGTCTGCAGAAATATAAACGCCGAGCAAAGCGGGCCGAGAAAGCATATTGGAAAAAGGGAAAGATAATTGTGGATAATTCGATGGAGGCATAGGGATTTGAGACCGCCAGGATTGTGTGTTGGAATATTGATTCCATTAGTCAGTATAAAGTAGATGTAATCAGTTTTTTGCTTGAGAATGTTGATGTTATTTTTTTTCTAGAGACATGTGAACATGAAGAAAAAGGTTTACCAGAGATAAATGATTTTATGTTGCTTCACTCTGTATGGTATGAGAAATCATGGAGATTAAAGGGGCATGGCGGAGTTGCATGTTATGTAAGAAAAAGCATTAGGCATATGATAAAGTTAGTATTGCACTATGGTTCTATGCAGCATATTTGGATTGAAATCCCAGGACAGTATGGAAAATTTTTTGTTGCAGGATGCTATTTTCCGCCACGTGGTTCACCTGTGTATAATGCTGGGAATATGGACAGGGATGATCCCTTTTATCAGTTAGAACAAGATGCCATGTGGCTCTTACAGGAAGGGGAGGTTGTGCTAATGGGTGATTTTAATGGAAGAGTGGCAAACAAGCAGGCAGCAATAACAAGTACAGAAGGTGATCCGGTGTGGGTGGTAATGTTAGATGAGTTGGAGGTAGAGGAGCAGGGTTGGAATCGTAACTCTCAGGACAAAGTAAGGTGGCCCACTCCACAGGGTAATCATGTACTTAATATGTGTAGTGGATTGGACTTGCTGATATATAATGGCATAAGCAGATTTCCACACTCTGGTAAGCTCACCTGTAGAGATGCTAGTGTTGTGGATTTGGTTTTAGCTCGGGCATCCCTTGTCAAACAAATGCTGGATTTTCAGATAGAGGAAGCAATGCCACACATAAGTGATCATGCACCTTTATCAAAAAATTTGCAGCGAAAAATAAATAGTGATAACTAGTGGCTACAATGTTAAACACTAAGATTAGTATGTGGGCAGAAGGAAATGGAGTTAGGGCTATGGGGCAAGCAGGATTTAGACCTGAGCGGTCTACCATAGACCATCTGATAACTCTGTGTGCCATGATAGATTCAGTCATTGGCAAAAAAAGGCCTTTATATGCTCTTTTTGTGGATTATGCTAAAGCCTTTGACACAGTAAATAGGTCCAATCTCTGGCAAAGAATGGAACTAATTGGAGTTCCAATGACGCTAAGGCAAGCGGTCAAGATATTATATGAGAAGGTCTTGGTGCAACTTTCCCTCCCCTACGTAAATGAATGTGAAGATGTGTGGTGAGTAATATTGGAGTCAAACAGGGCTGCCCCTTATCTCCTACATTGTTTGGGTTGTTTATTGATGAGTTGGAAAACTGGATGATGGAACATGGAGGGGATGGGACAGTGGTGAATGGCTATGTGATATTGCTTTTGCTTTATGCAGATGACGTAGTCATCCTATCTCGCTCAGTAGCAGGGATGCAGAAGCACTTGGATGCTCTCGCACATTTTTGTGATAGCAAAGGGATGCAAGTAAATTTAGCAAAAACAAAATTGATAGTCTTTGGAGCTAATAAGACAGAACATCTGGCATTTTATTATAAGGGCATGTCAGTAGAGTTGGTCAACTCGTATAAATATCTGGGAGTGGAAGTTGATAAGAGCCCTAGTTGGAATATGGCTGTAGAACACAGAGTGAATGCGGGATTGAAAGCCTTATATAGCATGCAACGTAGAAGTGGTAAAGCTGAAATTTGGAATTTTAACATGAAAAAGATGTTATATAAGACGCTTGTCCAGACAGTATTGCTATATGGATGTGAGGTTTGGGGGCCAGGATTGGCGGCAGATACATGGAAAAAGGTGGAGAAAGTGCAGAAGAAGTTTCTTAGAACGGAATTGGGTACAAAAGCACAAACTCCATATGATATGCTATTGGCCGAATGTGGTATGCTGCCAGTAGAAGCAGAAGCTTTGTGTAAGTTGCTTACATATCTGTATAAGATAAGATTTGAAAGGGCCGATGATAGTTTGCCGTATTTGGCAATGGAGGAGACAAAGATGAAGGGTTGGTATGCTGACGTGGAGGAATGGATGTGGAAGTGGGGACTAAATATGCAGGATTTGTATATCCATCACAAGGATATTCGAGCGTGGGTTACAGAACATGTTACTATGAAGAATTGGAGAGTTCCAGAAGTAAAGAAAGAGTTCTACAGAAAGTATATAAATCCAGGACTCCAAGAGGCCAGGTACTTGGGAGAAGGTATTTCTTTGAAACTTAGACACTCCATTAGCAGAATGAGGCTTAGTTCACACAGGCTTGGGGTGGAAGTTGGTAGATGGGGGGATATTCCGCATGAAATGAGGCTTTGTAAGACTTGTAATATGCAGGAAGTGGAGGATGAGCAACACGTGCTTTTGAGATGCCCAACCTATGTGGAAATTTGAAACAGGTACAATATCTCGGCGTCAACCCTGCTGGAGTTTTTTAATTTGGAAGGTAAACTTATTGGGAAATTTATAAGAGATGTCCTAAATATGAGAGAACAAATTAGTCATAATTCATTTTTGAGAGAAGATTTGGGAGAAGAGGCTAATGCATTACTGTCTGAGGATGCATTAGATGATATTTTTTATAATGTTGAATGTACTTGTTGAACGTCTCATAGACCTGGTGGTCTGCAGACGTGAATAAAAAACATTTCATCTCATTTCATTTCATTTCTCTCTATGAATGCTCAAAAGGGTAAAACACAGCAACAATCAGTGCCCTCACTCTAAGCACAGCAACAATCTCTCTATGAATGCTCAAAAGGGTAAAACACAGCAACAATGAGTGCCCTCACTCTAAGCAACAATCTCTCTATGAATGCTCAAAAGGACAAAACACAGCAACAATCAGTGCCCTCACTCTAAGCAACAATCTCTCTATGAATGCTCAAAAACAATCAGCGCCCTCACACTTTTTTCCAGAATCAGCAACAATCAGTGCCCTCACTCTAAACACTCAAAAGGACAAAATACAGCAACAATCAGTGCCCTCACTCTAAACACAGCAACACTCTAAACACAACAATCAATCGCCCTCACACTTTTTCAGAATCAGCAATAATCGGTGCCCTCACTCTAAAACACGGCAACAATCGGTAGCCCTCACACTTTTTTTCCAGAATCAGCAACAATCAGTGCCCACTCTAAACACAGCAACAATCAGCGCCCTCACACTTTTTTCCAGAATACGCCGGTTTAGATACCAAGCTCTTGTTCCCAAGCTATAGAGCAAAAGCTCTAATAGCCCAGCCTCCAACTCCTTCCCACTCCAAAAGAATTCCAACAACAACTGGAATTGAGCCCCCTACCCATAGGGTTGAACTCCCCCAAACCCCCCCCATGCCAACCACTAAAGGCGGACATTCTTTGTGATTCCTTTTCAATCTTTGAATCCCTATATACTTCCTGTGCATTTCTAATTCACTCCGGAGTGCTCGAAAGTTGTAGGCCTCACAAACGATGGAGGGGAATTTGCATGCGTTGAAGAAGCAGGCACGTAATGGCGAGGGCTCCTCCCCCTCGGAGTACATCACACAGACGGATGCAATACATGCCCTGGAGGGAAAGCTGAATGCCATACAGGACAAACTGACAGGTGTGGAGATGCAAAGGGACACCCAATTGGCAACGATTCTCAAGAAACAGTTGGCAAAAGAAAAGGAACGCATTTCGATGTTGGAAGAATGCATTAGGCCACTGGATGACCGCTCTGGGCTGGCTGACTTCGAGCGCAGACAAGCATGCGATACTGTCGCCCAGCTAAGAAGTGAATTGACAGCGATGTCCTGCACCCTGAGCGATACAACCCAACGTCTAGATCAGCTCCAACGGCAAATGTCAGAGGACGTGGTACAACTGCAAAATGAGCTCAGACAGGCAGTGGTGCAGGTTGCACAGTTGGTTGCCCCAAACGGCCGGTTGGCAGACCAGGAGGCTACAATGGACACCCTAGAAAAGAGACAACCGGAAAGTCACGAGGCAGCGCCCAGGCTTTCGACCCTTGAGAAGAGGATGGCCGAGTTCCAGCGGGAGATGTATGATCTGCGCATGCATATGAAACAGACAAGTACCACCACAGGGCCAGCAAAACCATCATTCAATTAAATTGGGATTATGTCTTAATTTTGGGACAAATTTCATATTGCATGTTTTTAGTAGCATATTCAAATTCACATATTTCACCTCAAAATTATGAAAACGTAATATCATGTTATTTACAAAATAGTCAATATTTCACAATATAGCACCATATCATAAAAACGTGATAACAAAAATTTACATAGTTATTCACAATGATATCATAGCCTTCTTCCTGACATCCTGAGGTATTGTAATTCTCGCATTTCTAGCTGGAATAGTGTTTGGAGTCTATGAGTACAAAACACTTTCATAGTCTAGCCAAAGATCAGGATCACTCGGATTTCTCCTCCATCTCTTTGTCCAACAATCTGAGTACCTTTCTTTATCCGATACATTGGTCAACTGATGCACTGGACACCACCATTCCACCCGCACATGGTTGAAGTTAATATTACCTTCTTCTTTGCAAATATCGGAGATAGTGAACCCCAACCACCTTTGGATATGTATCTAAATCTCTTTGGCTTTACTACCACAAATTGGTGGCATTCCAAGTCAGTGGAAGGTTCATAAGCATCCATGCCTAGAAACTTTGGCCTATTGTTCTTAGGACCAACATAGTGTTTGTCAAAAGGAGGAGGAGCATATTGCGTGCGAATGCTACTTACAGTGTCATCAACATCCGCAGCATCTGCTAAGGTCTTCCACCTAGTTTTAGGCAACCACCCTTCTTTCAATTCATCGAGGATGTGTCTATCTCCCCAACGGGTTAATCACCTTCTTCGGTAAGCCACCAAGGCACGGTTGGTGTCATACGGATTGGTTTGCCAATGCTTTATATAGTCTGGATTCCTTCCTTAGTCAATCCTAATTGCTTCACTTCTTCAAGAGGGTTTTAGAGCTTTTGGTTGACCTGGAGGTATCATAGGCTTGCCATTCTCATCTCGCCATATTTCCTCCCCTCCTCTCCACTCATCCCTCTGAAGGTCTCATCTTCCATTGGAAGATTGGAATCCCATCTCTCACCCAAAAAGTGAACTGGCAGAGGCCTGGAATGACCTTCAAGATCCAATGTATAACCATCCACAAAGCTCTTCCAATCGGGCACTTCTTCTATGAGAGAAGCTATAGGGTTTGGAGTAGTGCATTCATGCAAGATTTCCATTAGCCTAGGAAAGTTGGTCCTTTGTCTGCTGCTTGATTATACAACTATATTTGTCAAATAATGCATCCACATCCTCATGGGTATGCCGGGCATAAGAAACCCTAAATTAACTCTTTCAAATATCCCCACAAATTTGTTAAGTAGGATAGGAAAGAAAACATCCACCTGTTCTTATTTTGGCTAGCACAATTATCAAGTTGCAAGAGAAACCTTTTGGGTAGATCTTGAGGTCTAGCACGTGAAGTTGAAGCTCCAACATGTTCATTAGACCCATGCTTCCTAAACCTTGCCTTGCTGAACTTTTCAATATTGTTAGGGTTTCCATCTAACAATGCTCTATGTAGTGCATGGCTAGCTGTAGGGTCCTGGAGGTGACCATTGTATCCAATTTCATAGTTTCTCAAACACCTCATGATACTCCCAATATGAAAATCTGGACCATCACTCCACAATTCCAAACTAAAATGGCCATAGTAGGTTTGAGTCGCCCATGCAAGATTGCTTGATCATTGAGATCTGTAGGTATGATCTTCCACATGACTTTGGTATGTACTTGAATTGTGGAAGACAAGTCTTTTGCTGGTCCATCTTGTCATGTATAATGCATAAATAGTTATTGGGTTCCAATGCAGATAAAGTCCTCCACATCCAATAACATGATCTACATGATAGTTGGTCAGTCATATGGTCCTTCATATGCTCCCTTATCCTAGCCCTTTGACTAGGTTGCACAGTCTTATCAAGAGTCTCCTTCAACTTAGCACATAAATTGCACTTTGCAAAGTTGTTTGAAGTTGCTATGGTGACATGATTGAAATGCTTCTTCCATAACCTACTAAAGCTAGGTTGGGATATTGGAAGAATTCCCAATTCTCGAAGTAGGGAATTCACTTCTTCCAAAAAATACTCTTTTGAGTACAATGTGATGACAACCTTTTCTCAACAATTTGCTCTTCCCTTTTCATCCCTTACGCTTTTTGTGTGGCATAGACTCTGCATTGAAATCAATATATTTTTCAAATATCTCCCTGGCAGCCAAGGTCCTAGATGTTGGTCTCAACAAACCATTATTTCCATGTAAAGCAATCATGTTCCCCCCTTTTTATTTTTTTTGCCAATTATGCCATGAAGAAGTTGGAATTGCATGGATAGTCTGCCATGCTTTTGCACATATCCATTTGCCTAGCAAAGGGTATCTTTTTCTGTTTGGGTTTCTTTCATCCTGAAGTGCATGCTCGAAGATTGTGTACATGTAGGTCCTCCTCTCATCAACAGTGTACTCTTGAAAAGTGGCTCTTGCTTCCACCAATTGTTCTATTGTAAAGAATTGCATACAAGCACTCCAACAACAACCGAGCCCCTAACCTTCACCATTGTCTCACGTTTGGTGTCACTAATCAACTTGGCTCTTTTGCTAGGATAATGTCTGGCAACTGATACTTCTCCCCTTTTGCCTAGGTTTAGAGTTCCAACTGCCAATGGATCAATATCAAGACACATTGTCCCCAACAACCTCAGGCTCTGGAAAAATATAATCCTCCACAAATTGAACACTACTTATAGGCCATGCCATGATGCAAGGAACCTCCAATTGCTTGACACAACCAAAACATTCCTTGTCACCCAAACCTTTACCTTTCCAGTTGTCTTCCAACATCGAAATTGCAATACCAATATTGTCTTCCCCTAGCCTTTCATCATTAACAGCTTGACCAGGATCTGCTAGCACAATGACTCCTTGGCCTACTATTTCCTTGTTGCACTTGTGCATGATTCTCACCTTCTTGTTCCTCCATTGCACCCTACTATAGAGGACTTATTATCTTGTCCATCCACTTCTGGCTCACCTGCATCAGCTATAACATTAATGCCGTCTTCCTCAACTCCATGGGAATTCCCGCCTTCTAAATCCACCTCAAGTAGTCCTCCTTCTTCTCTTTGATCTTCCTGCAACTTGTTTCCCTCCTAAAGCAAAAAAAAAAAAAGGTTTAATGAAGTGCTAAAATTATATTTAGATGCTATAAAAATCAAAATAGACATTAGAATATGAATTACCTTCATTTGTTTTTTACGCTGCTTATTCTTCCTCTCGCCCTCCATTGCCTCAAACTACAAAAAGTCAAAGCAACATTCAATTTTCAGCAATGCAAAAACAAGTGCATCGAATATGATATATAAGAGTAATAGAGGAAAGAACAATACGAATTAATAAATGACTTACATTTCCATGAATTCTTCCTTCGGCAATTAGAGATTCTCGATATATCTTATATGATCTCTTTTTCTTTATCGCTGCCATGGTTGTTGCAGAAGGGTAAGCACCCCAGTCCCGGAACTACCCCAATCCCAATCAAGAAATATAGTCAGTTCTCTGCTGCAAGCATAATAGGCCTTCACCTAATTTTCTGAAATAGCAGACCAGCATAGCCATGGCATGGCCCGCAACGTCTAAAATCTTTGAAGGAGAATTATTATGGTGCAGCAACTACTATGGAAGATATTACCATGATTATGTTTGCTTGGCAAGGCTTGTCCAAGGAATATCAGAACATTTATGATCATTATAAGCTGAAGACGACTATCAAAATTACCTTTCTTCAATTGTAGCAACAATTGCTACAAAAAGAAGCATTTCTATCTGGACATCAGAATCAAGTCATAAACATTGCAAATATTCTACAGAACTTGATCGTGGAGATAACATTCGTAGATGGTTGGATGAGCTGAACATGGAACTTGCCATTGCTGAATCATTGAGAGAGAACCAGAATCCAGTTTTGAACATGATCAAAACACCTGTTGGATCTATTATGGATAGTGCCAAGAGACAAACGCTGATCACCAATTTCATGGTCCCAAGGAGGATAAGTGAATCTAATGATGATGGTACCAAGGTTGATCTTGGCATGGCCACACTTGGATTTGAGAAACTTCAGGTGATTGATTGAAGTTAAAGATTGAAGAAAGAAAATACATGAGAGAAGCTATCTACTACGTACATAATCAGCAGCAATTCCAGCATGTCCCCGTCGTCCTATTCTTACGCCACCTGGTTTTCTTGCTGCCGCTGCTTTTTTCTGATGGGGGCGGGGTATCTTTTTATTTGCCAGAAACCTCTCCCAAACAGGATCTTTAACATGGTTGGGGGCTATTTTCTTATCACTTCTACGCAACCAATCCCTACATAACATGACAACAATAATAAGTAAGGAAGAAATCATAAAATAGGGTATGAAATACATAAGTAGCTTACTTCCAATGATTAAATATGCGAGCTGCTGTCTTCAATATGTCATAAGCAAAAAGCCCTTTACCAAATTGCTGTTCCAGGGTAAAAGCATGAAAGGGTGTCTATAAATGTAGCCCTTTTTGTACATATACATATGTACCGAATGCACATTTTTGGAATAACTGTCATCATGACCAGCTAGTAACTGCCATGATTAATGGCTATCCACTACTCTGAACCCGCAATTATCGGATTTTGAAATTCTTTCCCAAATTCTTTCTTGGTTTGCCTCTCGTTCACTATCCCGCCCCTGCCTTCTCTGCTTGAATTCCGATCACGAATTCTTCATCTAGCTATGGCCCCAAAACGCCCCCGGATGAGTGCTTGCTCATCACCCACATTTAAAGCAAGATGCGGTGCTTCCGGTAGTGGAATTTTACCTCCAAGGAGTTTACGTTTGGGTTACGAGGTGATCAAGCCAAAGACCTCCGTGAGAAACATCGAGAGGCCCACATACCCAACCTAGAGATGGTTATGAGCGAGGTATGGGGTGAAGCTCAAAAAAAAAAGACGAGGATTCAAGGAAGGGAGAATCCAGAACGCATGGAAAGATGATTTTTTAAATATTATGAATTGGTTTATGGCAAGAAACGGGTTACAAACCATTATATTTCAACCTATTTTGCGAGCATTTGCTCTTCACTTGAAGGGCGGCTTGTTGATTGGATGGACGTGGCTAGGACCGCCAAAGATCTTGCCAAAACCCTCGATTCGGACATTACAGAGGACCCTACAAAAGGTAAATCCTCAACTATCAAACGGGACATCGTATTGCGTGAGAATATTAGAGCCACGGGTTATTCTAGATCGGATGTTGACACAATAAAGCAAATTACTTAAGCATGGGTTGGAGGAGAAAACTAACCTATTGAATGAAGTAGAAAACCGAAGAAAAAAGGAGGGATGCATTGAAGGTCATCAGTAGGATTGAGGGTAGAAAGGATATGCTATCCAGAAGATGCGGCAGCAGCATCCGCCGGAAAATAGATGAGACAAAACAGAATTTGACAAATTGTCCGAGGATCCTGCTTTGGAAATGCTTTGTTATGTTTGAGTGTTGAAGTACAAGTTGGAAGACTTGGTTATGAGTAGACATGATAAAGAACAACACTCTTCTAAGCTAGAAATTGGTTTGCAGGAAGCAACTAAAGACATTGAAAGGCATGAAATCTCAATTGAACAAGCAAAGGAAAAACTTAATTGCATTGAATTGGTTGGGGAAAGGCATTCATGATTTTGGATTTCATGGGGAGAGCAGGACCTATTGTTCGCACCCGAGGCCCTACCCTCAGTAGGAGCTACTTCTATAAGCGATTCATCACATTCGGTTCATGTACTTTGTGGCCAAGGCTTTGGCAAAACCGGGTTTGTTGCTGCTAGCTCCATGCGAGAGATGCTTATTGCCTCTTTCGCTTGTGTTATCTGGTCCATGAAAGACGTAATTGCATAAAAGGTTGCATCTGGGATGAGGGCATTGAATTCAGCTTGGTTTCCTCTTTGTGAAAGGTATGCATTGCTCTCAACTAATTTAAACTTATATTTCTCTTCATTCATATTTGTTATTGTAATGCATAGTTCTACATGTATGGCTTTCGGTGCATTGCTATTCCTTGTACATGTATAACTTTTAGTGTACATCCGTATGTGAGGTACATAGGCATATATTTGCTTGTTTATTGATGCTTTTATTTTTGAGCTTGACCGCAGCGGTTGTATCAGGTTGTACATGTCTCTAATGGAGTCTACATCTGCAAATAGATGTACATGCATTTATCTTTAGAGTGCATCTGTAGATGGATTCATAAGTATGTGCATTTTTTACATATATGTGCTTTTTTTTTGGCATAGATCTACATTCCCTAACTGGATACCTGGGTACATCTGGGTACATCAGTGTACATCTGGGTACATTGATGTACCTTTATGTACATTGAGGAACATGTACATGTACATTTGGCTATAGTTAAATGTAGTTACTTACATTTGGTACATTCTATGTACATGAAATGTACATGCTTGGCAGAATGTACCAGATATTTCTCATTAGTTCTGTTTTCATGTTCTTTTATGTCTATTGAAATTTAGATCATTTGTTTGTTTGCAGATGAGGCTGTTCCTATCCCAGAAGCAGCTTTAATGGCTGATGTTCTTGAGCCATCTGCATCGACTCTCTTTACAGATTTTACTGAGCATAATAAGCAGACCGAATCTGTAGACCCTCTACCTTCCAGCTCCAGATCACCAATGACATTTACAGTGCCAGTAATAGAACAATCTGCAACAGTGCCTGCTCGAACATGGCAAAGTGAAGTTGAGGAAATTGAGAGGATGGCACTTGAGAAAGCTAAAGCAGGTGCAGGTGCAGAGCCTTCAATGCTCGCCGCGAGAAAATCTTTCATCACCAAGTGCTAAATTAGTAATTGGAGAAGCTAAGAAAGATTAAACTTCATCTCGGCATCATCTGCGCAGTCCCATTCTGGACCATTGTTGAGGAAAAAGCTACAAAGGACACAGATCCAGATTTTAACCCGGAGATACGGGGAAGAGGAAGCTGAGTTGGTAGTTGAGTCCACTCCAAAGAGGAGGCAAAAGAATGCTGGTGATGGCACTCCAAAAGGAAAAAAACAGGCAAAATCTCCAGCAACAAAAAAATGTCCTCCGAAAAGAAAATCTCCAGGCAAAAAAGTGCCACCACCACCTAGAAAGAGGTATGTCCAAGATGAACTAATTTTGTTAAACATCTCAGATTTATGGTAATTAACCACATTTTTTTTGTACATAGGACACGATCACAAGCCGTGAAGGAAGGCGATCCCGATCCTTCTGAGTCGGAACCGGAAGAGGAAGAGGATCTACAAGCAAATATTGATGTGATAACAAATAAGGTGCAGCAGTCCTCAGAAGATGCTGAAACAGGTGATGAATTTACAAGGTGAGTAATATACAATTGATTACAATAGATATATTCTTTTGCTAATCTTTGTTGTTTCCTTATGCAGTTTAGTGAACCGATTTGAAAAGGTTGGTTCCATTCACTCCTTATAGGGATTTGTCCTCCTAAGCTGCACCCTCTATCTTTCAAAGTGATGTTGACGAAGTTCATTGGGAAGCTGGACTTGACCTCTAAGATGGTAGATGTCTATGGGAGGTAGGCTAGCATTTCAACATATTTATGTTATTTCATTCCCTAAGTCACTCATCTTATGTATTAATATGTAATCTGGATTTGTGTGCAGGTACCTTTGTAGCAGATCTTCCATCGATTGGAAACACAAGTTTTTTACGGTTCAATAGGACACCTTCGAGAATTTTGTGAATTCCCTCAAGAACGGGGCGGATGCACGAACACTAACATAAAGGAAGGGCTGGATGGCATTTTGATTGCAAGATGCCAATACATATTTGTTCCAATTCGCAAGGCCCAAATGTGGCATTGGCAATACTTGTGCTTGCTGGTCAATGAAAAGCTCTTTTCCATCTATAGCTAGCCCAAGTATCAGATCCTCTCTCTGTCAAAGGCTATGTACCCGATGCTAAAGTGGTCGTAGTAAGTATGAGTTTTGTTTTGTTTTTATGATTTGATTATTCTCATATTGCAATTTCTTATGCTTGATTTATTCTCACATTGCAATTTTGCAGGTTTCATAAGCTTGTGATCAATAACATGATGCTCGGATCCAACGGCTTAAACCATGGTAGGAAGAACTTTGATGCTCTGTGTTCTTTCCTAAAATGCGAGAAACTAGTACCAAAGAACCCTTGCATGTACATTGTGGCTTACATGCACAAATTCATAGATGCCGTGGGTTGATGATGCATGACCAAGCTCCATTTTTGTAAGTAGAACATGTTATTTTCCTATTAGTTATTTGTTGGTATAGTCCTCTAATACTTGTGCACCATGCGAGATGACACCCAGTTGGTTCATCGATGCCTATGCCAAGTCACGGAGGAATCATCTAATGGAGGCATTAATTGTAGAAGGCGAGATGAATATACAAGCGGTTGTTCCTACATTGGGGTAGATAGTCCCTTTGACTTGTTTGTAAATTACAGTTTTGTATGAGCCATGCTCTCAGAGCTTCTTTGTACTCAATAAGTAATGAAAAAAATTAATTTATTTGTCTCACTTACACTGTGCAAATAACAATCGTGTAATTATCAATGTGTTTTCTCAATTGTGTGCGAAATGTAATTATAAATTGTGAATCTCAAGTGTTTTTTCTTGTTGTGGTGAATCATCTAATTGGGGAGAAAGCTCGTTATCTTTGACTTAAATTACGTGTTGGGCAAGAGTGTGCACAAGAATGAAAATATTAACTCAAGATACCAAAACAGATCCGTAAAGATGAGCTTCAATTTAATATAGGAAATGAGGTTTTTTTTCGCAGCCCAGGGTTAGCATCATGTTAGCATTTGTAAGAGAAGGGTTTGATGTTGCCATCGGTCTTCACTCACTTCTAAAAATCTTCAACCAATTGTGGAACATATTTGTGATGCTTTTTCCATAAAGCTGAAGTTTATTTTTGACGGGGAGCGTTGTTGGACTCCGCCACACAAACACCCTCTTGAACCTCAAAAGGGGTTGTTTGTGAAACCATTAGTCGTGGTATGGAAAGAGTACCCGAGTACTATGGACATACTGATTCGATCGACGATTTAAAGATACAAATCCACTTTGAATCAGAGGAAGCTACATATGTCCTTTCTCTTGGACACCGATATTAGCTAGTGACATTGCTTGTCATGGAGCTCATTCCATGGCTTAATGGATTCAAAATGGTCAAGATGGTATAGTTTATGTGAAAGAGCATCCAATGACTAATGCAGCAGATGGCATATCGGGAGGTGGAGCAGATTTTGTCGGCAAACTATGGCAGCAACTTGGGTGTCTCTCACGCCTAAATTTAGTCAATATACTGAACAAGGAATGGAGAAACCGCCATCATGTTATTGGCCTCGACGGCCCATTGTTGGTACAGACTTTGACTGATGTACAAATTCAAATGTTATGAATATATGTATCAAAGTTTTTGTTCATTGCACTTGAGTACTCTATTCTTACTGTCTTTCTTATTGGTACAATTATGAGTGTGTATACATAATTAAGTGATCTTCATTTGCTTTGTAGATGAATGGACTGAAACACAAAAGACTATTAAGAAACTAAGAGATAGAGTTCTCGCTGCACCTCCAGGTAATACAAACCAACACAATTTGCAAGTACATAGGGTTGGGGACCGATTATCGCCTCTATCTTTCTTTGTTCTGAACTTTGGGAAAAGGTTGAGCAAATTGAAAATTATGAGGAACGAGCAACCATGAAAGGTATATTGGCAGCAAATCACTTGTTGCACAACCCTTGGGGGAAGGCACGTGTCCTGGAAGATGCAGGCTATGTAGGATGGAAAGGTTTGCCAGTGGCACGTGCTATAGAAACCGCATGGACTACTGCTTTAGAGGATATCTCTTCAGCCTCCTACTGGCTGGAAGACATGATGCAATAGTCATAAGATATCGGGGCTCCTCTTGACATTTTGAAGCTTGGTCATGAATTATGAGCCATGCTCATTTTTGGGTGTGTTATATTTATGTCCACAATATAAATATATCAACCATTTGTACATGAAAACCTGTCCATTTCTTATCTTTGCCATGACTGAAACCATTTTAGTGTTTATGCAATTCAACTTTCTTGTGTTCAATTCTAATCAACTTACACTTAACAAATTTTTATAATATTTCTGGAATGTACAACAGATGTACATAAGATGTACATAAGATGTACATCTGTTGTACATCTTATGTACATTGATGTACATAATGCACTTCTGAAGTAGTCCAGTTCTTCAGTTCTTATAACAAAGTATTACAATATTTCAGGAAAGTACTACGAGATCGACTTAGTCCATGTCATCTACAATTCTTTGGAAGTTGTGATAACAATGTCTCATGGACTTCATCGGCAAGTGAAATGTTTGGCTTGCCCCTTCAACTTGTGTTTTACTTTCTTGAATGGGATTGAACCCCAATCACAGATTCTGCGGTACCAAAACATTCTTAGTAGGAAGCGGTTTATACTTATTGTGGCGACTGGGATTAGTTCATAATATTGTCCTTCAATGACACTAGTGCCAGCAGAGTATTCATTTCCATAGTCATCAATTGAATCTTCTTCCAATGCATGCTTTTCCCCGGTGCACATGAGAACATAGTATGAAACACCTTCCACATTGTCTAGTCTTTGCAAAAAGACACAAATACAAGACGAAAACATTTACAGTTGTCATCTAAACCAGCCTCGCCCCTCAGATACAAAACTTCCACATCATTTTCAGCTTTCAACACGAGAGAGGCAATATGATCCGTGGGCTCCAAACTTTTAGAGACCATTCTCCACAATGTTTAATGTTCTCACAATTCAACCAATTGAAGTTAATGCAAGCATCACAAAAGCACGAGAGTGGTCTGGTGATAGCAACTTTGTTGGATCTCTTTGGGTTTATAGTTGACACGTAATGTATCTGCTGAGTACCGGGTAAAGTCTTGCAATTGAATGCTTCTTTGCCCCGTTCACGCCATTTTTCCAACCTCCCAAAACACCCTTTCACAATCCGATTCCTTGGCCCTTAAAACCGCACAAAATTTGTTTAGACTTTTATCGGGCATGCCATTTGTTTTTTCTCTGCCGCTCTCAAGCCACAACTTTGCTATACCAGCCTCGCCATCATGTGTGCCTTTCCCATGGCGGATCCAAAGAAATTCCATATCACTCGAATTTTATTTTCAACATGGTATCTACAGATTCCATACCATGCACGCGGCAGATTTGAATTGAGATGCACAACCATCCGACCACACATAATGAAGGTTTATGTGTCCACCTCCATTATTCTTAAGCCACCCCAAATGTAATTTAAAACCATGTTGCACAAAATGAGTGTCATGCTTCTGTCATCGAAACATAGAAATGCTTTGTTTTTTTTAAGCTTACCTTCTATTTTCATCATTGAAATATGGACCAAAATACTAATTTGATCGGGGATTCCAATGCTCGGATTGCACTTCGTCCCCGGTTTCAATGTGTAGTTCTCTGCAAAGTCAACAATGGACAAACACACTATTATCCGGGAGTTTCTCAACACATCTTTTAAACTCGCTTGCTCTGCCCAGTGTCTTTGTAAAGTTATGATCGTAAACTTAGCAAGCTGATTTTTCATGTTCTTTAACAAAACATATGCTTTGTCATTTCGATCAACTAATCTAAGCCTTCGGATGTACCTTTTTGGATGGCTCATTGACATATGCATATACTTGCCGGTCCACATTCTGAATTCCATCTTCCTCGTTTGGGACGGATGTCTAATTTCTTCACTCCACATTCATCACATTCGCCTTTGATGCATTTTAGTTTATGCCATTCATCCGTCACATATTTTCGCAAAACTGTTGACCTCCACAAGATACTAACATTATCAAAAGTTTACTTGTTTGCTTGACATACTCCATTGTTTCTTTGGGATGCCGTAGACACTACGTACCGCAAGTGCAATTAACATGTAGGGATCTCCTCATATCATTGAAGGCCTTTCAGACAGACCGCTTGCTCATGTTTGACACAACAACATGTGTTTCTCTCCTTCAATTTCCTTATGCAATCAGGTTTCGGATACTTTCGAACCGTCGGCTTAATTTTGGTATCGGGATTACGATATACAAACCGTTGATAAAGCTCGGTCGCAATAACAAAAGCATTAAAGACCATGTTAGCAAAATGATGTCGGCAACGGATGCCAAAAGAGTATTGAACTATACTATTGTACAATTAATGTATGTTCTATGTACATAAAATGTCCATCCAACAGTTCAATCGATGCATTCTATGTACATCTAATGTACATCTAATGTACAGCAAAGTACATCTAATGTACGTACCAACAGTTCCTTAATGAACATCCAATGTACATCAATGTACATCCAATGTACATCTAATTAATGTTCCAATATTAGTACATCACATTAATGTTACAATATTAGTACAACTAATGTACATATGTCCGATTTGTTTGGCTTCATTACGAAAGTACACTAAAATGTAGAATGATGTAATTTTGATATTCAAGTACATGTAAATGCTTTTGCATGGACATGTAGCTGTTAATGGATGTACATCTAAAAAGTACCTAATAGCACATCTTTGCAAGATTTCGCTACTATGTAAACAATGTAAAATGCAATACATTTCATGAGAACCATGTGTATTCATTAACAGGTCACTTTCGAACGAGAACTAGAATGTATGAGAATAAAGTCATGAAAGAATTTTGGAAGAAAACATAAACTCCAAGACTGAATTGATTCAATTACAAGAGCAAAACCTGTGAGATATCAAGGTATTGTATTGCTTGTGTTCTCCTCTTCATGACATCTCTAACCTTTGGTGAAACTTTGGTATTGTCAAGCCAAAATTCACTTAACGACATTTGATTGAATCATCGATTCTATTTGTTCTTGGCATCCTTCCCGCCAAAGCCCATACATTTGCTCCACTTAATGACATTATCTTCCTTCTTCTTTGCAGCTTTGGATAAATTTCTTGGCTGTATCTTTAGCAATTTTGAAGAAACATTCTTGTTTATATCTCCTTTTTTTCCAACAATCATTGATAACAGTGAATGTTTTGCAGCCAATTTATCTTTGCTATTAGCAGACTTTACTTCTTGAAGTCCATCTTTCAAGTTTCTGATCATTGATTTCATAACAATAACCCGGAAGGATTTCCACCATGAGGTTCAAAACAGAAAAAAGCCTGTCATCTTGCAACAAACGATCACAAAAAACTAATCTTTGATCTGGACGAAGCGTTTGCCAGCAACTGAGGATGCAATCCACCGACCTGTCAACACGCTTCTTTATTTGTTTTGTGGCATAACACTGGCCAATGTCGGCATACTTGCGCTTAGAACCATCACTTCCATTGGAATTCTCACCCTCCATGAACAGATTGAAATTGATTTGTATTTCTTGTAGATTCAATTGGCATGTGTTTGCTTCTGGAATTCCTTCGGTGTTCGTCCTGTGAAAGGGGGGAATTTCGGAAAGGGAGGGACGGATCCATTCGAATTGGTTCGGTGGTTAACCAAGAATTTTGGGGGGAATGTCAGGGATGATCTTGCAATCATTCCATATCTGACACAAAACGACAAACCATAGTATCTTGATGTACATCTAAAATGTACCCCAAAAAAGCACAAATTCGTCCTTCAATTCAGTACGATGTACGTACACCCTTTTATGCTTTTACCCTCCATGTATCTCACTAATCTCTTTTTGGAGCTCTCATCCACCTTCTTCCAATCTTTATCAATCTCTGTGTTAGCCTAAAACCTGGAATTTTAGCCTAACCTCAAAGGAATCTTAAACAAAGTGGTTAGAACCTCCAGACCACTTAGGGTGATCAATCCTTGTCATATGAAACCAAAAAATTCATTTTTTTAGTGCTAGTCTTTTCAAAATCACTAGAGTCCCTGAAACTGAAAAAACTGTCAGAGCAAAAACTGAACTTGCAGACACACCTTGAGAGATTTTGAAGGTCTGGTTGGTGTTATCAGTGGTCAACAAGCAGAGGAAAATGGTGGAGAAGACTTGACTTGATTTGAATAAAGGAAGGTCAAGAAAATCGAGGTCAAAGGCAGGTCAAAAGTTGGCGGTGCCAAAGCAGAGAGCCAAATTTTGCGAGATGGAGTTTGATGGGGAATTTTGGGTTGGGATGCGTGCGGGCAACTTCAAAATAACCTCTAGATCACGTGCAAAAGGTTTGAATAGCAAAAGGATGTTTTAGTTTTTTACGTAAGTAAACAAAACCTCAAGAAAAGAACAAACTCTGTACTTGATTATGAAAAGAAATCTTTTTATATGTTTTCTCCGAATGTATAGGTGTCTAGGATTTCTATAAGGATGAGATACAACTACTGAAGAAGATATAATCTACGAGTAAATATTTTTGGTCTTGTTTTTGGTTTTGCTCTTTTTTTTTTCTTTTAAAAGGGCAATCTGAGAACTACAAAAAAAAGGATGTACAATGAAGACAATGATTTTTTCGGGCAAAGATTATGCATTATAGCAATGTGATCTGAGAAGGTATGACAATGTCAGCGAGGGTATTACCAAAGTTTTGAAAATAATAATGCTTGAGAGAAAATTCAAGGCTGCTTGAGCCTTTCGAGAGCTTCAAAAATACCAATGAAGTAATATGGAGTGATTATTTAAGTTTGCCAGCGAGGTGCCGATCTTTGAACAAGTCACAATGACGAGGGGACTTCAATCTCGAGCGAAATGGAGCTGGAATCCGGCGGAGCAGAGCAAAAGGATATCAAAAATTCAATGCGCCAAAATCACAGAGGTATGTCTCTCGAGGGCGTGTCGATTTGGTCTGTGATCTTTGGTTTAAGAAGCTGTTCTTCCCAAAAAGCTAGCTTCGGTTGAGTGATTTGAGGCCCAAATTTAGCAATTTCCATCGAATCAAATGCCACAAAAGGATCCCCATGGTTTGGAAAAGGTTTAGGAGCTAATTTGGTGGAAATTGGCGGGATTCAATCAAGTTTAGGTGCAATTGGCGGATTTAGCATGTTCCCCTATTTCTTAGGGTTCATCGAAAATTCTTAAGGGTGATATATCCACAGGCGAAGTGGTTACGGAGGCTAAGGTATATAAGGAAAAATGCAGACCCACTATTAAATTTGCGTGCCCGCCTTGAGAGGGACACCGACCAGGTGTCGGCCCCCCCCCTGGCATGCCGCGTGGAAAAAAGGGGGAGGTGACACGGAACTATGCGAGAAATAGATAGGGTAGATAGGCTAGAATAGGTTTTTTTATTTTTTGGCACGCATCCCAAGAATCCAATTTTGAAGGTCTTTCCAAAGGTTTTTTTTGAATTTTAAAAGACCAAGTCAGCTCTTTTTTTTCCAAGCTTCCCATCTAGAGGGTTTTTAGGTCAAACTAAAACATTTGAATTTTTGGTCCCTTTTGACCCATGGTCAATGAATATTGGAACATAAGGATGGTGAAAAAGTCATAGGAAAAAGATGGGAAAAGGGTGTAAATAGGCTATACTAGGGTTTAGGAAGATGAAATGAGAATGAGAAAGAAGCCTTCTTGCCTTTGAAGGTTTTCAAGATCACTAGGGGACAATTCTCAAATGAAGGTGGGATTCATAAAAGATAAGTAGTAGAATGATGAGAAAAGGTCTCAAAAGTGGAAACAATGGTGAAGGAAAAGTTTTGAAGGCTCTTGGGATATAGAAAGGGGGATGTAAGATGAATGGAATGAAGAAGAGATGGGTACCTCTGTAGCACTTGATCTTATCTCAAATTGTTTCTAGGGCTCAATTCATACCTCCTAGTGAAGATAGATTTGCTCAAAGCCTAAGGTCTTCCAAACTTCTATAAGGGTCTTCCAAACTTCAAGGCTAGAATAAGAGCAAATTTCACTTCTAGGGTAGCATCCTCATGTGTGTGACTTCAAACTTCTCAAGCAAGCTTCATAAGGTTTTGAGCTTTGGTAAAATGTCTTGTGCCTCCTTGATAAACTTGCTATAGCCTTTGCCTGGTCTTCAAATCAAAGGAAAATGTTAAGCTAATAGGAATGTGTCTAGAAAGGTGTTTTACTTCAAGGAAAAGACTAGGCCATAATAGGAGATCCCCAATGTCTTCCAATCTTGGTCAAATGTCTTCCAAACTCGATGGGATCACAATAGCACGGAACTTTTCCTTAAAGGAAATGTAAATGGAACAAAGGTTTTGAAACATAGATGCTGGTCCATGTTGCCAAAATGGGCAACATCTCCTCAAAAGGAAAGAATGGGCTGGTCCCCTCATTAACAGATGTAAACTTAGGCTGAGGATCTTCAAAACAGTGCGGTGTGAGAATGATGTAGAGAAATGAAGTGAGTGGTATGAGTGTGAGATGAACTCTGCTATGGTGGAAATGTGGTGCGAGCATTGTAGGGAGTGAAAATAAAAGGATAGAAGGTTGAAATGGAATGTAAAAGGCAACTTATAGGCGGATGAAAATGGAGGAGAAAAGAATGAACACGCATATAATGATAAATCAAGGTTAGCATGAGTGCCAAGCAAGATGTGGAAAATGATATATGGATAGCACTCTAGAACTCAATGGAGAAGCAAGGTCTTATGAAGAATAGGCCAGCTTTAGAAAAGCAGATGAAATGTTTTAACAAATGGTCTGTCATGACAACATAGAACTCATTAATAGGTAATAATCAAAGTCTTCATCCCTTGTGGTCACATTCCTGTGACTAAGCGAGAAAAGACACAATATTAAACCTCAAAGGAAATATGCTAATCAAAAGAAATATTAAAACCTCGACTTTGAAATTATAGACTAAACTATTCTAAGCTAGAACAAATGCTTATATATAAGTGAAGGGGCTCAAGCGGGCATCTTTGAGGCCAATATCTTTAAGGTGTTGAATATTAATGGGATTTGGCAACTCTAATCTGTACTAAGATCGCCAACCTATAAGATGAGCAGCCGGCATCTCCTAAAATCGATAGGGACCCTCCAGGGATTTTCAAACTTTGAAAGCTTCCCTTCATGCTGCGACATTCCACTTTAAAACTAATTCCATAGGTGCAAACTTGTCTTGCGGTTTGTGAGCGACCTTGAAAGCTGCTTGCACTCTTAGCCTTCTTGACAAGTTGTAATTCTCTGCAACAAACCTTTCCTCATCTAATTTTAAGGAACTTCATACACGTGCTTCAAAGCTTGAGAAAACTCCAACTCAAGCTTGAGTGCCATCCTTAAAGAAGGTATTTCTAACTTTCATTTGGAATAACGACCTCTACTCCATATACTAAAGCTGAAAGGTGAGGCATTAGTAGCTGCTTTAGAAGTAATTCTATGAGCCCAAAGAGCATCATATAATTTCAAGTGCCAATCCCTTTGGTTTTGGCAAACTGTTTTTACGCAAAATACTCTTAAGCACTTTGTTAGTAGACTCGGCTTGGCCATTTCCTTGAGGATAATAGGCTGAGCTTTTCACATGCTTGATCTTGAGGCTTGAAACAAGGAAATTAATAACTTCATTAATAAAAAGTAGAGCCTCTATCGGTCAAAATTTTAAAAGGAATGCCAAACCTAGAGCAAATATTCTCATGCAAAAATCTAGCAGTAGTATGGGCATTTGCTTTCCTTAAAGTGTCTTTGCCGACCACTTAGTGAGCAGTCTGTAGCCACAACAATGTATTCATCTTTGGTGAGGATGGGGGATTGATAGGGCCAACATAGTCCAATCCCCAAACTTGAAATGGACCGGGGAGACAATTTCTGTAAGAGGAGCGAGGATGCAAGATTCTTTTGCCAAAGATCGGCATTGATGACAAGTCTTTATAATATCATAACAATCTTTAAATAAATGAGGCGAAATAACGGACCTCAATATTTTCTTGGCGGTTATTGTGTCTGCTGCAAAATGACCACCACAAACACCTTTGTGATTTTTCAGCAAGTACCGAGGCAGCTTCATCTTCATCAACACATCTTAAGAGTACACCATCCCTATTTACCTTGCACAAGATGTCACCAACCAATGAGTAAGTCAAACATTTTAACTTAAACTTGTAAGCTTGGCTTTTTGAAAATTTAGAAGGTATCTCGATCTTTGAAGGAACCTCCTAATAGGTTGTTGCCAACCTTGAGCTGGTATAGTTAACAAGTCCTGCTCATTTACAACAAGGTTAGTCATTTCTTCTTCTTGTATCAACTCCTCATGTTCAAAGTAGGCGTGAGGCAAGTATAAACTTCGGGTTGTTCAATACATGAATAACCTTTACCTTTAAATCATAAGGCTGAAGCCTACAAGCCCACCTATGAAGCTTAGGTTTTCTAATTTCTTACCATACAAAAAGGCATGGGGTTCTGCTTGCATGTAGATAGTGGCTTGGGATTTTTGTAAAAGATGACCATGTCTCGATCAAAAGATGAGAGAAGCGGCACTCCTTTCTATCTTAGCATACTTCTCTTCAGTTTGAGACCATTGTTTGCTTGCAAAAGCAATAGGGTGTCTATCTGCAAAATGGCAACTCCAATGACCTTTTTAGTGATAGTTATGTAAACTTTAAATGGTAATGAAAGGTCTGGAGTTTTTAAAAGTGTAGAATGGCAAATAGCCTCTATGATCTGCAAAAAAGCTTTTTCACACTCATCGGTCAAAAACAAGGGCCTATATTTACTTTCTCTTTTACTAACTTGGCCTACTCTAGTCAACTTAGAGATAGGACTAATAAGGTGAGAGAAATTAGGCACATACACTCTTAGAAAGAGGTCATTCCCATAAATCCCTTGACTTCTTTAATTGTCACGGGTGTTTGAAGCTTTTTTAAAGCTATGATCTTCTCTTCACTACTTGAAGGCCTTTAGCGAGAAACCTCATGGCCTAAGAGCTGGCCTTTGGATGCCAAAAGATGCACTTCTTTGGGTTTAGATTAACTCGGTTTATGCGCACAATGTAAATATCCTTGTTAGCTCTGAAATATGATCACTTGTATCGGTACCCAAGCATAAATCATCAAGATAAACTCTGAATTGCTCGGGAGTCATGTTTGCAAAGGCGGTATCCATAGCTCTACGAAATGTGGCGGGGGCATTCATTAAGCCAAAAGGCATCCTTTTCATTGCATAAGTTCCCCATGGAGTAATGAAGGATGTCTTTGGCTGATCTTCCTTTTTGATGCTAATCGATTAAAACGAGAGAAACCATCAAAAATGAGTACATAGACTTGCCGACCCTTGCATAAAGGATTTCTTCAAAAAGGCAAAGGGTAACAATCTTTACTTGGTAGCTTTATTTAGATCTCTATAATCCACACATATTCTTAGAGAACCATTCTTTTTAGAACTGGAACAATACAAGAAACCCAAGAGGGGTTCACAATGTCAACTATCAAACGACTCCTGCATTTTGAATAATTCTGCTTGATAAGATCTAAAAGTGAGGAATTAATTCTTCTCAATCTCTGCATGACGGGTTTAGTATCTTCACGAACTTTTATCTCAAACTCACAAATGCTCCTATCAACCCCTTTCAATTCTGAATATTCCCATGCAAAAACATCCACCCAATCTTCAAAGTACTTAATCATTTTACCTTTGCAATCTTCATCATATAGATCTCCCATTTGCAAAGTCTGGACATACCTCCCTTGTGCACTTCAAGTTCTTGGTGTGATTCTTCTTGTGCGGGTTGATGGTCAAGATAGGATGGGCGAGAGAGTTCATCTTCATCTAGGACATCTTCCTTGATAGCTCCCTCAGAGAGATGCTCCAAGAGTGTTTTCCTGCACAAAGAATCAGCCTCAAAGTTTTTAGACCTTGGAATATGATAAATTTCCCAATGATCAAAAAAAGTTAGCAATTCTTGAGCTTGTGTGTTCAGATCCTCCATATCTTGATGTTTTGTTTGGTATTCCCCCAAAATCTGTTTGCAAACAAGTTGTGAGTCTCCATAGATAACAATATGGGAAATATTCATGAATCTTGCTTCCTGTAGGCCTGCAATGAGGGCCCTATACTCTGCTGCATTAGAAGAAATATTAGGATGAATTCTCCCTATCTTAGTCATCAGCTTAAAATCTGCATCCTTCAGAATAGCAGCAGAAGAAGCAATCCCTAATTTTTTAGACATACCTCCATCAAACCAAAGGTAGGCCTTGTTTTCGTTTGGATCAGGGAACTCTACATGAGCAAAGTTGATAACTTCTGCATTCATATCAACATCCAGACCTAAAAGCGTAGACTCTAACTCTTTTTTCACGCAAAATATCCACATCTATGAATCCAATGTTAGCGAAGGGTGGGTCTTGTTTACCAGTTTAATGGAAGTTGTTCCATTTGAAATAGTGCAAATGCCTTCAGACCATATAGGCCTAGCATCTACTGTTTTCATCCACCTTCTTCCCAATAATAAATCATAGATGTTAGCATGGTTAACATTCTCAAAATCAACAACCACAAATGTAGCTAAGACAATGATTCCCCCTGTATTAACAGACACATTTCTCACCACTCCCTTTGGTACTACCTTAGCATTGGAAAAGGATTTTAGAACAATAGAAGTGTTGTCTTCTACTTTGAGATTCAATGTTTTCATAACATGATAAGGCATGACATTTAGGGAAGAACCTCCATCCAGCAAAACCTTATCTAAATGGGAGGTCCCTATAGTAGCACTACAAATAAAAGCACCTGGATCTTCAGTGTGCTCAGGTAAGGCTACAGAAATGTTATTGCAAGTTTCTTCAGCAATTTCTTCAACATTTTGGGTATTTTTGATAAGCTTTTCCCTGTATGATGGTGCAATCCTCAATAAAGTTAGTAAGTCTACAGTAACCTTGGAGTTTTTCATAAGCAAGTCAAATTCATCAAGCTCAGAATCTTTCTGTTTATACCTTTGGGGGGGAGGAGCTATATCCCGAGGATTTGGCTGAAATGTTACCTTAGGAGCTACACTTGGTGGGGACGAGAACTTGCAGATGTACTGAATGGAGCCTATGCGTGTTTGCACAACCATAACATCTTGTTCTTCTTGTTCTTACGCACAAGCCTCAATAAAACTAATATTGGACACTGTTTGCCTTTTTCTTGCTTTGCAAGGTAATTCTTGACAACTGAGAACTTCTCTTCATGACCTATCTCTTTGCAAAAGAACAAGCAGGACATTCTCTACCAAAATGGCCCCTTTTGTGGCATTTAGGACGAGGATCTTGCAAAGCAATTTTCAGCTCTATGATAGGGTTTACCACGGTTTGTGCATTCGGGTATGGAGAGCTAGAAGAAGGGGCATTATTACTATTTTTTAACTCCATGAGTTGTTTGGTAACTTCTAAGAGAGCTCGGATACCTTACTTATCTCTCGATTTCATTTTACGAAACCACGAGGGTCTAGCTCTTGACTTTTGGCTTCTTTTTTTCCTTCCGAAGCTGCATACAGGGGCAGCATTAGCATAGTGTGACTCGTGCTTTCGGTATCATGATGAGGAGGGTAGAATGGATCTCTGATTTCATCATCGAGGGAGATAGCTTAGCATTTCTACTAAATCTCTTGCCTTTACAAATGTCTTATGGATTGAATCTAGCTCACCAAACTTTTGAAGTTTTAATAACTTTCTATAAATCTTAGGCCTGGACATCAGACCTCTGATAAAGGAAGCAACCAGATGCAAAGTTGGGTGGGAAACATGGTTCCTATTACAAACCAGCAAGTAAGAGTTAAATCTTTCCACATACTGTTTCACACTTTCACCAGATTTAATAGAAAAGGAATTGAGCTCAAAGACAAGATCCTGGGGTGAGGTAGTCTTACCAAACCTTGACTGAAACTTTTGTTCCAATTCATCCCACTTAGTACCTATTGACAGTTCGAAATCCAACCGGGGATCTGGCCTCATCACCTTTCATGCATTTGATAAACTTCGGCAAAACTGGTACCTTTCTTCTTTCCATGCTCCTCATAATATTCTTCAAAATTCTTCAAGAAATGGTTAGCATTCATGGAAGAATCATAACAAGGGGATGGAACAGGTATAGTGAGCTCAAATTGGTAAGGGGCTTGTGGAGGAAAAGGCAAAGCAGAAACATTTGTAATATTTCTTTGTGGAAGGCGGTAGCCACTTTCATGCTTACCCCTACTAGCTCACGGTTGACCTGCTACCTCGGGTTGCTTTCAGCGAGGCTCAGTGAGTCTTTCTTGGTGCCATGGAGTTCAACTCCCAGGTGAAAATCTCGGTAGAACCTCCAAAATGTTAGCCTAAAACCTGGAATTTTAGCCTAACCTCAAAGGAATCTTAAACAAAGTGTTTAGAACCTCCAGACCACTTAGGGTGATCAATCCTTGTCATATGAAACCAAAAAATTCATTTTTTTAGTGCTAGTCTTTTCAAAATCACTAGAGTCCCTGAAACTGAAAAAACTGTCAGAGCAAAAACTGAACTTGCAGACACACCTTGAGAGATTTTGAAGGTCTGGTTGGTGTTATCAGTGGTCAACAAGCAGAGGAAAATGGTGGAGAAGACTTGACTTGATTTGAATAAAGGAAGGTCAAGAAAATCGAGGTCAAAGGCAGGTCAAAAAGTTGGCGGTGCCAAAAGCGAGAGAGCCAAATTTTGCGGATGGAGTTTGATGGGGAATTTTGGGTTGGGATGCATGCGGGCAACTTCAAAATAACCTCTAGATCACGTGCAAAAGGTTTGAATAGCAAAAGGATGTTTTAGTTTTTACGTAAGTAAACAAAACCTCAAGAAAAGAACAAACTCAGAATAGTTATGAAAAGAAATCTTTTTATATGTTTTCTCCGAATGTATAGGTGTCTAGGATTTCTATAAGGATGAGATACAACTACCTGAAGAAGATATAATCTCTGAGTAAATATTTTTGGTCTTGTTTTTGGTTTTTTTTCCTTGCTCTTTTTTTCTTTTAAAAGGGCAATGCAGAACTACAAAAAAAGGATGTACAATGAAGACAATGATTTTTTCAGGCAAAGATTATGCATTATAGCAATGTGATACAGAAGGTATGACAATGTCAACAGGGTATTACCAAAGTTTTGAAAATAATAATGCTTGAGAGAAAATTCAAGACTGCTTGAGCCTTTCGAGAGCTTCAAAAATACCAATGAAGTAATATGGAGTGATTATTTAAGTTTGCCAGCGAGGTGCTTCGATCTTTGAACAAGTCAAATCTAACGAGGGACTTCAATCTCGAAGCGAAATGGAGCTGGAACTGGGCGGAGCAGAGCAAAAGGATATCAAAAATTCAATGCGCCAAAAATCACAGAGGTATGTCTCGAGAGGGCGTGTCGATTTGGTCTGCGTGATGCTTTGGTTTAAGAAGCTGTTCTTCCCAAAAGCTAGCTTCGGTTGAGTGATTTGAGGCCCAAATTTAGCAATTTCCATCGAATCAAATGCCACAAAGGATCCCCATGGTTTGAGGAAAAGGTTTAGGAGCTAATTTGGGCGGAAATTGGCGGGATTCAATCAAGTTTAGGTGCAATTGGCGGATTTAGCATGTTCCCCTATTTCTTAGGGTTCATCGAAAATTCTTAAGGGTGATATATCCCACAGGCCGAAGTGGTTCTGGAGGCTAAGGTATATAAGGAAAAATGCAGACCCACTATTAAATTTGCGTGCACCTTGAGGGGACACCAGCCCAGGTGTTCCGGCCCCCACGCCTATTTGCCGTGGAAAAAAAAAGGGGGGGGAGGTGACCTGGAACTATGCAGAAATAGATAGGGTAGATAGGCTAGAATAGGTTTTTTTATTTTTTGGCACGCATCCCAAGAATCCAATTTTGAAGGTCTTTCCAAAGGTTTTTTTTTGAATTTTAAAAGACCAAGTCAGCTCTTTTTTCCAAGCTTCCCATCTAGAGGGTTTTTAGGTCAAACTAAAACATTTGAATTTTTGGTCCCTTTTGACCCATGGTCAATGAATATTGGAACATAAGGATGGTGAAAAAGTCATAGGAAAAAGATGGGAAAAGGGTGTAAATAGGCTATACTAGGGTTTAGGAAGATGAAATGAGAATGAGAAAGAAGCCTTCTTGCCTTTGAAGGTTTTCAAGATCACTAGGGGACAATTCTCAAATGAAGGTGGGATTCATAAAAGATAAGTAGTAGAATGATGAGAAAAGGTCTCAAAAGTGGAAACAATGGTGAAGGAAAAGTTTTGAAGGCTCTTGGGATATAGAAAGGGGGATGTAAGATGAATGGAATGAAGAAGAGATGGGTACCTCTGTAGCACTTGATCTTATCTCAAATTGTTTCTAGGGCTCAATTCATACCTCCTAGTGAAGATAGATTTGCTCAAAGCCTAAGGTCTTCCAAACTTCTATAAGGGTCTTCCAAACTTCAAGGCTAGAATAAGAGCAAATTTCACTTCTAGGGTAGCATCCTCATGCGTGTGACTTCAAACTTCTCAAGCAAGCTTCATAAGGTTTTGAGCTTTGGTAAAATGTCTTGTGCCTCCTTGATAAACTTGCTATAGCCTTTGCCTGGTCTTCAAATCAAAGGAAAATGTTAAGCTAATAGGAATGTGTCTAGAAAGGTGTTTTACTTCAAGGAAAAGACTAGGCCATAATAGGAGATCCCCAATGTCTTCCAATCTTGGTCAAATGTCTTCCAAACTCTGATGGGATCACAATAGCCTGGAACTTTTCCTTAAAGGAAATGTAAATGGAACAAAGGTTTTGAAACATAGATGCTGGTCCATGTTGCCAAAAATGGGCAACACTCTGTGCAATAAACCTTCACTGCATGGCCAAGTACTGTCTTCCATGTCTGCCCATTCTCATCTAAGTGTATCTCCCCTCCTTGGACCATAGTCACCTAATGTTCCACGAATAGATTATTAACAAAAACACAATAAAATTTAATGTCCAGCAATGCATTCAAACAAACAAATAAGCTCTACCTTATCCTTTTTAGGAAGACGAGAAAAAGTAACCTCATAATCTTCGATCAGCTCCTCGTCCTCCTCATCGCTTGCACTATCATCTTCTTCTTCGTCCTCACTAGACGATGGCGCATTGATGGATTTTAGACTAGTAGATTTTTCACTGCAGACAATAATGGGACAGCTTAGCAAGTTTGTTTAAAACATGAAGTGGTTCATCAAAGTACCTTGATCTTCCCTGGTTTTTAGATGAACTTGAGGCTCGCTTTCCATTAGACGTATGCAACGGAGTACCGATCTGCGCAAGCTGCTTGTCAAGCATGGCCTTAAATTTAAGCAGCTCACTTTGGTCCATTTCTCCAACTAATCTTTCCATGTCCGCGGAACCGTCTTCCTCACTGTCCTCATGACTCCTTCGTGAGGTTTCCGCCCTCTTCTTTGAACTCTCCTTTGTAGGCACTAAAAAACATAAGCAAATATTGTCAACTAAGAACAAAATTCAAAATACAGCAGATATATACCTCTGAAAGCAGGGCATATAAGCAATATTATCTTAGAATTAAAAATCTCGAATCAAAACCTTGGTAGAAGCTGTGCCCTCCAATCATAAAGAATGTCCTCTATCATAAAGCAGCTAGGTAATTCTTTCAAAGTGTGGAAATGGAACTGTTATTAGGTATACAGGAAAAGAGGTCACAAGATAGTATGTACTGAGAGGATCACGAAAAAGGGAAGCACAACAACAATCGTCCTCCTTTATTTTAATGCCATTGGATTGTATAGCAAAGGCTGTCTTCCCTGACCAAGTTCTTTACCAGGGCTAAGAAATCCAAAATTGCCAGCCTCTCTTTTCAAACCTAGCCGGACTTAGACCTTCTCACGTTCTCAAAAGTGCTTAGCCGGACTTAGACCCTCTCACGTTCTCACCGTTTCAATTTTTAAATAGGTTTAATATAATAATAACAATGGGTGTAAACGAAATCATTTAAAACAAGAATTTTCGTGGCAACAACAAGGAAATGACATTTATATAAATATATCCTAATTTTAATTATCGAAAATTTGGATATATGATTACGAAAATAGAATAGAATAGAATAGACATATAGCTGATAGACGTGAGAATTTATTATCCATAATAATATACCCTAGATGATATAGCTGGCGGGAATTTCGTACGCCTGGCGTGTTATTTGAGGCAATCAATTATTCACGCTAATTTCTAATTAACCCTATATAAATCCGGTTCACGCTCTCAAGCTCCATTCCTTCCAATTTTTTTTTCTCTGCCCGCCATGAAGCGTTCGGCCTCAGCGCTCGACCTTCATGAAGAACTCGAGGTCTCTTCAAAGAGACGTCGGGTTGAAGAACCCGCTCAATTCCCCCCCCAATTGATTTTCTTGCCCAATTCTCCTCTGATTCCTCCTCTGATGAAGAGGAGGAGTTGAGTTCTCAAGAGCACATGACCGCTCTGCTTCAGGGTTGGCTTGACCCTGAAACAGAGAATGAAATCGAGGAGGAGGAGGAGGAGGAGGAGGAGGGGGGTCGACAATTCGACCAGTTTTTGGAGTGGTTGAGAGATGAACCAGGTTTGCATGTTTGCTTTTTTTTTTTTTTTTTTTTTTTTTTTTTTTTTTTTGCACCTTTCTTTCTTTTCTAACACATTTCTTTCTTCTTTGTTGCAGGCGTGGAAAAAGAGTGATGCAGATCCCGGGCGGCCCATTTTTTGTTTCCTTTCTTACAGAATTTTTGGACACGCCTCCGGGCATTTTTTTTCTGTAAATTGTGTGAAAAGCCTTCGGGCAGCTGCTTCCAAGCCTTCGGGCATCTGTACATATAACTGTTTTTAATGAAATCAAACAGTTTTCTTCATAAACTTTGTCTTCAAACAGTTTTCTTCAAACAGTTTTTCTGTACATAAAGTTTTTTGAATAAAACCAAACTGTATTCTCCAATTATTTTGGCTCCAAGCTGTTTTCTCTAAAATTTTGTCTCTGCAAATTTTGTCTCTCTAAACTTTTGTCTCGGGAACACTATAAATCAACCACATGAGAATTCTCTGATTCATCACGGTAACCATAGGAAATTTTCCTATATGACCTAAAACAATTCCCCAACCTTACAAGTCATTTTTTAGCCTTGATAATTTTGCCTTTAAAAATCATTTTTAATTTAGCCTATATAAAATTTCGAAATTCTATTTTTTCGAATGCAATAAATGGAATAAAATGCCGTGAGAATTTATTGCGTAAAATGCAATATTCTCTATATATACCATATACATGTCATGTCTGGCGGGAAGACCGTACGCCAGGCGTGTTAATTCAAGCAATCAATTATTCACGCTAATTTATTTCTAATAATGCCTATATAAATCCATTTCACGCTCTCAAAGTTCCTACAATTTCTTCCTTTCTTCATACGATTTGCCGGTTGCGCTTCAGCTGTGTTTGCATCCGCCCTCCTAAAATCTTGGTGAGCAGATTTCTTTTCAGCAATGTTAGATGTTTGGTTTCGGCAATTCCTAACTTACTAAAAGGCTCCGCCTTTTGTTCTGTAGGATCTGTAGCAGAGGACATCGGAGGCGAATCCAAAAGCCTCGGAATTAAAACCAAAAGCATAGTCCTCCGTTCTTCGAATCCTTCCAGCCTCAGAACTCAAGGTTAGTTTTCATTTAGTTTTAAGCTGCATCTCAATGGCAGGTTTAATCCAAGAAGACAAGCTTTTGCATTTGCTCGAGGCAGAGGAAGCAGATGATGTTTATGAAAACCAGAATAGTTTTTTATAAACTTCATCTGCTTCTTTTTGTTTCGAGTAAATTCTTGAGTTTCTCTTCCTGAAATAATCATGCTATTGCATGCAAGTTTCTAATATGAATAAGTGTAGTAGAAAGCATTAGAAAAATCTGAAAGATAATATTTGAAACACGCTAAGCGTGTTTCATGCTAACCTTAGCCTTCAACATGAATGAATCGGCGTGCATTTCGAGAGAGGAGGGAAAAAAAACAATCAGATAGATAAGTAAATAGATAAAGGCCAGGCAATTATCTACCGAGATAATTGCCTGGCCTTTATCTATTTACTTATCTATCCTCATGTGTTTTTTTTTCTCTCTCTAACGTGAATGCATGCCGAAAGCATGTATAGTTTTTCCTATATAGCGGTTTACGGCTGAGTGCAAAAACAATTTTATCCCTAGTTTCAACTTTTAAGCAAAAACGGGCGTGTCTTTTTAGTTTCTAAGTTTATAAATAAATAAACATAACACGCAAAGCGCGTGAATACCGATACTCGCTCACTTCCTATTGATAGATGCCAAGTTACATTAATCACCCGGGTTGGTGACGAAGATGCATTGGAATTACATTTGGGCTAGCAAATCACAGCCCAGCTCCAGTTTCGGCTCCAATCTCCGGTCCGGTTGAATCGCGTGAGAGCACCCATCCGTTTGTTGCACCAGATCTTGCAACCCCCGGAGTACTTGGATCAAGTAATGATGATGGCAGCAGAGCAATGTGGCAATGATAGATCTGGGCTCGAGTCCCTTGCAATCGCATGACGGAGGCTGGCCCTCTTATCTAATCACCGAGAATGCAAGTACATGCATTGATCGAGAGTGAATCTCGTGATCCGTCATTTCGAGATTCAAAATGAGGAGCTGCGTTTCTTAGTGGTTAGCCTCTATGCCCGGATGCCACAACACGAACCACTACCACAGGCGGTATACGATGCAATGGAGATGGCTCAACCAATGGAGCAGGAGATGGAGCAGGAGGAGGAGCAGGAGGTGGAGCAGGCGGGGGAGGTGGAGCTAGAGCCTGGTGTTTTTGCTGGGGTTTTACCAGAAGAATTCACTATGCCCTGCAATGGAAATGGGAGTATCGATAGCCCAGCTACTCAGTAGACTGGGCTTGAAACAGTAGTCTGGGATTTTGTCTGGTTTATCCAGATTATATACAATTGTAAACTTTTTCCAATGAATACAACAAATTTTGTCTACTTCTATATTTCTACAATGTAGTACATGTTACATACCTTTTTTAAGCGGTTTCTTGGCCATGCAACAAATGTTCCTACACTTTCTCCAACCGTATTCCCACCGGGGTGTCTGCGAGGTAAAGCTTCATCCATAGCGCAAAGATTAATCATGTGTAACTTCGGACATACTTATCCCCGAGCGGAATTCCATGACAGTTTGCAGTCGGATCGATGGAGTCGATCTTGCATAATCCTACTTTCCTTTTCTGATTTGTAGTTAAGTACATGAAACATTCATCTTCGACACTGCAGACAATTGCCTATTCAGACACCTTTACTGGAAATTATTGTACAAGCTATAGGAATGAGATGCTTACGTAATTTCTCAGAGCCATTCTTGAGAAGCCGATTCGAAGTTTTAGAAATCACAGGCGCTATGGAAACGCAGGCGGCCGGGACAAATTCGAGTTACAAGAAAGCTTAGGTTAATTACATTTTGGCGGGATAAATGTAATCAATGAAAGAACAAGGTAGATTGGTTTTTAAAAACTCAATGAAAGAAGCTCTACGGACGGGTTTTTTTTTTAAAGTGAATCTTCGTCATTATTATTTTTATGTGTCAAGAATATTTCGAAACTGCATTTTGTGTTTTCTTGAAATTCAAATTTCCCTCGTGCAGGTAGAAAACGCTATTTCTCGTACAGGTAGAAAAAGCTATTTCTTCGAAAGCAGCTCGAAGGCCAGATCCGAAGCGACCTTCCCGACTGTTACTAGGCGACTCCGGAGATGTCTTCTAAAACGAATCGAGGTCGAGGCGGACGGGGCCGAGGAAGCGATGGAAGAGGAATCCCAAAACCTCGCACTTCTCAAGTTTCAGAGGACGTTGATCGTAATACCACGAATAATACGTAACCCTACTCAAGGTATTTAATTTGCCACAGAATACACACTGTGTGGAGAGTATTATGCTTGCATGAATTTGAGATATTTCCTTGCCTTCACTTAATATGCTTTGCATGAGTTTGAGTTATTATGCTTTGCATGAATTTTAAGTATTACCATCAGTTAATGCTCTGATTGTCCGTTTTGTAGAACATAATTTTGCTCTGTTTTATAGAATATAGCAGTGTTAGACAGTTGGAGATAGCAATGTTCAATGAGGTTAAATAGTGTGAAATATGGATTCATAAAGGGTATGTAGCTTAAAATGTGGATGCAAACTAATTTAGTTTCAAATTCACGCATAGCATGGTCAATAATAGGAGCTACCAACACGCCAAGCGTGATTTGTACTAATTTAGGTTTAAATGCACGCCAAGCGTGATCTCTTGTTCTGAAAAGTACTCTAAAAAATGCTCATCTTCTTTTGCAGTGCCCAAGAGGAAGAAAACCCCTAACAATTCGGGTTCTAATCGTGCCAAGAAAGCAAGGGTAGACGACCCAGATGCAGTACCATATGATCTCACCTTAGATGATGAAGGGCCGATTCTTATAGCAACCACTGACCCTGCCTGCCCTGAAGAGGAAATGGACGAGGGTGCCGAGTGGTACGTTGACCTTGCCAAGACAAATGGCAAGCTCGACTTAACTCTCTTCTCGAGGAAAAAGGAAGCAGACAAGATGGCCAAACAAGGGATCCTAATCTCTTGTGAGGAAGAGGATGACACAAACTGCAAATTGCTCTTGGAGATTACACATAAGCAAAAGAAAGATCTGCTCGGACTTCATCGTAGAGCTATCAGATACAAGGATACGCTCATGAAGACAGATGTGAGCGGTGAGACATGTTTTAAATATGGTTGGCCAACCAATGTAGCGATTACGCCAATATCTATTTGCCAAGGGGTTACAGCTGTGCGTAGAGGCATGTTCACTAAACCGACAGCAAGTCACTATGTGTAGCAAGCTAGGGAATTAGCTGACTTGAAAGCTTCTAGGAGGGTCCTAGATCTAGGGAAGGATGTTCAACCCTGCGGTTTGTCGAAGGCATGGAGGCTTTTTTTTTGAGAATGAATGAACAGGGGTGGCGGCGCTAGAGGCCATGAACATTTCGACCATTATCCATTGGGTCTTAAGGAAACTTTTGCGATCCATGTGAAGTCCCTCATCCGTTCACCAAGCTCCATTTATGTTAGCGTAAGATATGATCCAAAGACATGCCATGGAGATTGTTTAGAGCATGATTAGTAATCCAGGTCAAATGCCTATGCCAGCGGATGTGTTACCTTGGGATATGATCTCGAACAAGCCTGCTGAGTGGACGAACTTCGAGGACGTAATGTTAAAGGATAACATTAAATTCGTCGTCATCGACGGGCAGCATTCTGTTGAGGCACAGAAGGCCCTCATCGAACAGTGCGAAACAAACAAGGCCAAAACGCTGTTCTACAATCACTATGCATTATAGGAGGTGTCGTATCTTGGATGCCAATACTTCACCTGCAGATTTGGCTGAGATTAGTGCAACTTTGAATGAAATGGGGAAGACATTTCTATACAAAAGGTAACTAACTGTATTAGGATGTTAGCACTTTCATATTCACGCCAGGCGTTCATTCAAATGAAACCAATTCAAGCCAGGCGTGATTTCCTGTAATGAAACCAAATCACGCCAGGCGTGCTTTCAAATCAAACCAATTCAGGCCAGGCGTGAAATGTTAAAGCACGCCTGGCATGAATTCAACCGATTCGAAAGCACGCCTGGCGTGAATTGCATTGGTATTTAATTCATTTCACGCCAGGCGTGCTTTGAGGTTGATCTTTTCTATTGAAATTGCACCCGGCGTGTTTCTTGTCTCTGATACTGATTCAATGCATGTACTTTTGGCAGTCCATACGTGGAGCAAGCGTACCCGCGCCCACAACGATGGGTGGAATATGGCTGCCCATTACCCACCGCATTGAGGGTCAAAGTCCGAGGCTTTCAAGCTTCTTTGGAGCGGACTACATCGCAGAACAACAATTATACAGGAGAAGAAGAAAACTGCAAGAAAATCAAAGAAAAAAGGTGGTGATGACATTGCAGATCCTTCTGAAAGCTCATCTAGCAGGTCAGGCCCAACAGACTCGTATAAGATTGTGTTCTGTAAGGATGCAGTATGGCAAAAGTGGAATGAATTCTGGGACGCTTATGCACAAAGGAAGCTGCCAGATACTATGGGTAGTCCTGTTGATGTAAGCATCTTTGACTTGAATGTGACAGAGATGAGAAAGACTCAGGGGCTAGACGACGCTGAGACCATTTGGGTTTTAGACCAGTGCTTAAAGAAGGAAGTCTTATACAAGAAGAGTGCTTTCACTAAGGATAGGATGTCCTTCGTTGAGTGCTGCAGCCATGTGAAGGATGTACATTACAATGAAGTCATTTGTAGGGAGCCGAGTTACAAAGGCTATCGGGGGATGTGGCATTATCCGAAATTGGATTCTTTGGACAAATACAAGGTCAAGAATGATGACATCAAGAAGTTTGTATTCTGGTCAAAGGACTTCCTAAAGAATTGGAAGGCTCAAAATACAAAACATAAGGAGACTCTACCCCCTAAGGTACTGGCCGAGTTGAGAAGAAAAGTGGCCCTTGTGAAGAAGATTACTGGAGAAGACGACGTTGTCCAGTATGCAGTCTCCATTGGGTACAAAGGTCTCTTGCCAGAATCAACTTCTGGCCTTAAAAATATATCACTCTTTGTGTTGGACAGTAGGGGTGGGAGAGGAGATATGGGCATTAATATATGATGTTAAGGATAATGAGCTCCGAACAGAACGGAAGATGGCACATGTGATCTTTATTATGATAGCCATGCTGTCAGACGAGGAATACAAGGGTGATAATAGCAGTGCATGGGAATGTTTTCTTCTAGATGATCCAGACTTAAGAACTATATTCTATCATACGAATCAGGATCAGTCAGAACAGGATGAGTCAGAAGAGGATGAGGATCGGGACCCCCTCCTAAGTGGGGAAATCAAGTACGAGCTACAAACTAAGGAGAAGGGCCCCTTAAATAAAAATGGATTTCCCCCATCTATGGCTGCTTACCTCGTCGAGGCATTTGCTCCAATTGATACAACCTGCTTGGAGCTTCATGTTGGAGGTTATATTGCCCGAGAGGCTCTTATGGGTGTTAGAAGATGTCACTGCTTTGTGAGTGATGAGCAGGCCAAAGACTTTCTTGAACCATTCCTCATGCATGTGCTTGCCAAATCTCCTAAAGGCCCTTATGGCAACCTGAAATCATCAGCAATCAAAAGTCTCGTAGACTTGTCCAATTCGAAAGTGGACGATGGTTCTGGTGAGGGAACTAGTAATCAGCAGCCTGATAAGGAAAGCAATAATGAACAAATAGCTGCTAAAGTGGCTGCTCAAAGTACTGTGATCGCGGCGAACTTAGGGAATATCTTTGCCTCCCTTCAGGGTGATGCAAGCAACAATAGAGTAGATTCACAGGTTAACAATGAACTAATTGACAGGGCAACCGGAACTGATGGCAACCAAGACGACTCTAGTGATTCACAGGTTTGCCAAATCAATAGTAAAATAATGTCAGTTGTGAAGGACGCAGCGGAACTAATAGAAAATAACAATTCTAACAGTCAGAAGAGCACGACGATTAAGGGTGGCGAAGGGGAGAATGACGCCGACGACGGCAGCGAAACTGAAGATGATAGGTATGGCCTTGCCCACGAAATCGCGCCACGCGTGATTTAATTTGTATTACCTTTGAATTAAATCGCGCCAGGCGTGCTTTGATTATTTTTCGTTGTCAAACCAAATCACGCCGAGCGCGATTTGGTTACGACTATCTCAAATCACGTTTGGCGCGTTTGTATTGTTTGTGTTATCGTATCTTGCTGACCAGATACATGTTTGATGTTTCAGCTTGCATTGCGTTTCTAAGAAGGTTGTGGTGTTCGATCTAAACGGAGTCCTTTGCAAGACTTTTTCGAAAAATAAAGTGGCTAGAGATCAGTTTCATCAAACACCAGTAGAATCAAACACCAAGTGGATCTATCCGCGGCCGCACTTGAAGGAGATGCTAGATGAGGCATTCAGGTTATTTCGAGTTGGTATTTGGTCATCCATGGAACTAAGGAATATCAAGGATACTTTGGAGGCACTGGGGGAAATGCGTAGACATTGGTTGACCTTTTGGGATCAGAACAAATGTGTGAAGTTCACTAATCCCAATGATCCAACAGGCAAGCCTATCTTCATCAAACACTTGAGTAACATGATGGACGAACTTGGTATCGAGAATAAGGATGATATAATCATAGTGGATGATGATGCTCTCAAATGCTTCTACAATCAAACGCAGGCCCTGAATCCACCATCTTACGATCCAAAAAACTTTGCGACAGATGATTTTCTGGTGAAATTTGTGTCTATTATGCATAATTTGGCTATGGGGATGACGGTGGGTGAAGTGTTAGATTCATACCCAGAACTGAATAGAACGGCTGACATGGAACCACACCTTGTTAAATACGTGGAAAAACATGGATTGATCCCTTAATGTTTTATTGGAATATATGATATCTTTGTATGATATTTGTGCCATGTATCGATAATTTCGAGTCTGGAATTGCCTCGCAAATAATGCAATTCGTTATTATCAAACCTAATATTATCATCTAAATGCTCTTCAATTTTGGTCTCATCTATGTTAGCAACTTGCTCTTCATTTTTGCATATTTCAATTCGCATATGAAACGTCACACGTGAATCGCAGCCTTGTGTTATTTTTGAAGTAAAAAAAAAAAAGATTAAAAAAAACAAAAACCCCCTAGAAGACAACAGCAGGTTGGCGTGATTTTGGAGTTGACATAATCCCAATTTAATTGGATGATGGTTGCAACGTCACCATGCCCAATACCTGAGGCAGAGGTTGCACAGGGAATTAGACGGGTCCTTCGCGAGGAGAAGGACCGCCAGTCTCGTCGGCTGAACATTGTGGTTCGGGGCTTGTCTGAAGAATAGGACGAAGATCTCCCAGCTAAACTCCATGCCCTGGTGTTGGCAAGGCTCCAATTGCAGCACTTGACAGTAAGAAACCCGACCAGAGTCGGAGGTCCAAACATAAGACCCCGACTAGTTAAACTCACAGTGCTCGACCAGGCATCGAAGACGTTGATGCTGCAGCGCGCTAGTCGTTTGAAGGGGACATCGGTGTACTTAGACATGGATCTGACCCCGGTTCAACAGAAGGAGAGGCAAGAGGAGTTTGCAAATATTAGACAGGTCAGGCAGGCAGGGGGATCGGCAGGCCTGGTTAATGGCAAGATGAAGGTATTTGTGCCTCCACGGCCAACAGTGGCAGAAGCGGCGACCCCACGGGACCAAGCACTTCTGGATCCCCCACCTCCAGAATGGCAGATCACACACAGCAGCTAGGATCAAGTACCCGGGCACCACCCACAGCAACAGAGCCGGACATGAGGGCCCCGACACCTGCCAATGGCCCAACTCCTGCAGCCTCCATAGGGACTGGGATAGGGCAGTCACCACACACAGCATAGGAAGAGTGCCTTCGAATTGTATCGTGGAACTATAGAGGATTTCTTTGGAAGCGCGACGAGGGCATTGCTGAAATTGCTACAGGCATGGACATCATCTTCTTGCAAGAGACATGGGAATATAGTGGTCATCTGTTACCGGACATCCCAGGGTACCATCACTTCTCATTGGCCAATGAGCGCCATGGCAAGCGAGGGTATAGAGGAGTTGCGTACTACTTCAAAGATGCTATAGCACCCACAGTCTCGCTCCACAAGGCTGATAGACTCAACCGCTACCTGTGGATACAAGTGCTGCAGCCTTACCATCGCCCACCGTTTATTGTAGGATGTTATATACCCCATGAAACTTCTAAGTTCTACAAGGTTCATCAGGCAGATATAGATGTGCATATGCCCTATAGGGAACTGTATGATGACATAGAGCAGTATCGCCAGGAGGGTCATGTATTTTTATTAGGAGATTTCAATGCACGTACGACACAGTGGCAGTAGGTCACCTTTCGGGGAAATGCCGACTCCAATCCACTTTGGCTAGAAACAGAGGCATCTCAGCATGCAAGACGCTCCCAGGATACAGTCTCCATAGCCTTTGGAAGGGAGTTGGTCCAGCTATGCCAGATCTTTGACATGGTGATCTGCAATGGCATGCACAAATGGCCGCGATCAGGGGGCTTCACTTGCAGAAGCGACGGGGGCAATGGTGGAGCCATCGTGGTGGACTAAAGCTCTAGTGCCAGAACTTGATATCATTAGAGATTTCGCGACAGGCATAGGAACAAGAGATGAAGAGACTTTGTCAGACCATTATCCACTTTATGTCACTTTGAATTGGAGGCACTCAGTGGCGTGGTCACAGGACAGGCGCCCTCGGGGTTTAGGATACACCCCGAACTATCGGAAGCAAGCAAGATATGAGATGGCGCTTGAATGTGAGCTATAGGGGATTGATGCCCTCTATACATTGCATGATAAGTGTGAATGGTTGGTGAAGGCCTTACTCGCAGCAGCCAGTGAATGCTTTGCAGCAAGAAAGCCCCCGCGAAGGGACACTGCGCAATTCCCTCAGAACCCCTGGTTTGACGCCAAATGTAAGGCTCTAAAGAGTTAGCTACGCACCATCTTAGATCCACAGCTCCGGCAACAGGCCATTAGGGACTATAAGGCATTCTTGAAATCCAAAAAGCATCGCTACGTTGCAAGAAAATCAGCAACGCATGTTTGATCTCCTGATGACTGAGCCAAAAGCCTTTTGGCGTACAATGCTGTATAAGAGGCATCAAACACCTGGCAATGTTACCTCTGACCAGTGGAGACAACGGTTGGAGAAGTTATATGACCCCCCAAGAGCAATCGTTGAGGTACCAGATCAGCTAGGAGAAACACTACAGCTTTCAGAGGAGGACATCCACCAGGGTCTTAGGCATCTTGCTAATGGTAAAGCAAAGGACTTGCAGTGACTTCAGGCCGAGCTGTTGAAATGGGGTGGGCCAGCTTTGCTCGGGCCTTTGACAGGGATAATCAATCAGGCCATCAGAGAGGGCCTCCCACAGGAATGGATGGTTAGCAAGGTCACCCCTATTCATAAGACGGGAAGTAGGGATGACTCCACCAACGACCGTATGATCATGGTGAGCCCGTTACTCGCAAAACTTCTAGCGGTGTCTTTGGAGAAGAAGTTAACGCAATGGGGTGAGGAAGCTGGAGTACGTCTGCGGTTGGCGGGCGGTTTTAAGCCACGCCAACTTCCGCAGTGATCATATTTTTTACTCTCCAGAATTCTTATGGAAGCTAGCCGCCAATGCAACGCACGGGACTTGTATTGTTGTTTCGTGGATTTTAAGGCGACATATGATACAGATCCCTCGGGGACTGTTGTGGCAACACTTGCGGGGAGCTACATGTCCGGACAGATTTGTAGAATGCCATACCCACGGCTCTATGGCCGGAATATATGCCACTTTACTGCGTCGGATCAGCGGGTGAACGGCACCATAGGTGTTAAGCAGGGGATGTCCGTTATCTCCAATGCTTTTGGACTCTATATCGACAAGTTGGAGACACGGATGCAAGACCATGGAGATGGTGGCCCTTGATTGCCGAGGCATATCTGATAAAAGCAGTTGCTCTATCTGGATGATCTGGGCTTATTGTCCCATACAGCTAGGAGTATGCATGAACATTTGGATGCTCTCAGTCAATTCTGTGACATAACAGGAATGACCGTCAACCAGCAGAAAACCAAGCTGTTGCCAATCCTGTCTGTGCAGCATGATATCCCAGACTTCTATTACAGAGGACAAAGGATGGAAGTTGTAAGGACCTTTAGGTATCTGGGAATCGATTTCTCTGCTAACATGCTATGGGATGACTGTGTAGAAAGAAGGGTCAGCGCAGGATGGAAAGCCCTATATGCAATGCAGAATAACTGTTACAGGATAGATCTCTACGATTGGGCACGCAAAGCACACATGTTCCGAGCACTCGTGGAACCAGTATTAATGTATGGAGTAGAGGTCTGGGGGCCAGCGATTAGCAAGGGCACTTGGGATAAGCTAGAGAGGGTACAGAAGGCTTTCCTGACATACAGCCTAGGCGTCAAGAACACGGTGCCTTATCCGATTTTGTTGTATGAGACTGGCTTTTGGCCCCTGCAGCATTCTGCTATGCGCAGGCACCTTGCGTATTTCCATAAGGTTGACAGAATGGATGCACAACGTCTTCCTCCCCGGGCTCTGTTATTGGCACAAGGGCCACAACGTCTGAAGAGAGTATGGCAGGAGCATTGCAGGGGATGGTTCGCAAGATGGTCCATAGACTATCAACAGATTATGGAGATGTCGGATATCGCAGAACAGGAGCTGCATTTGAATGAGCGCTTTGCTATCTCTCTGTGGGATGCACCCACTCTTGCAAATCCCAAAACAGAGCACTACCACATGCAGGTTAATCCGTCGCTTGAACATGGCCCCCACCAGTATTTGAAGGCACACATCTCTACCAAGAAATGAAGAGCTATAGTTGCAATAAGGACAGGGTCCCACCATCTCAGAATTGAGACAGGCCACTGGGGTACGGATGGAAGGCAGGGAATCCCCCGGCATGAGAGACTATGCTAGTGTTGTCACATGCAGATAGTAGAAGATGAACACCATGCCCTATAGGAGTGTCCGGCATATGCACACATCCGAACAGCTCATGCCGATCTCAGATGCTCTGAGATAGCAATTCATCAACTGCTGGCTTCGCCAATGGTTGCACGTCTCGCATCCTACATTCCGCAAGTCTCCACCGTCAGGGAATCCCTCACAGCACAGGGAATTTGAGCGCCTAGATAGGGACTCTGAACGCCTACTACAAGGGGTTTTCCTCCCACGTGGGGGGTTTTTTCGTCCCAGTGGTAGAGACACATTGTACAGGGTTTATGTGGTTTTCTTTTGTGTTTGGATACTTTCCGATATATTGTATGTCTATAACCGTCTCATAGGCCAGTTGGCCTCCGTGGACGTTAAAATATACTTCCTTCCTTCCTTCCTTCCTTTCTTTGTTAGAAAAACTAATTATAATCATTTTGTTTCAGGATTCAAGCTTCTAGAAAATAAATCTCTAGCTTCTAGAGTGCTCAGGGAAGGTAGAAATTATAGTTTTGAACATGCCTTGAATAAGTTTTCCCTTATGCTATTAATCTGCAAGTTTAAACATGAGTTGCAATGCCAAAAAAATTTATTTGTCTACCATGTAAAATTCTTCAGGTTATGCGATATCTTTCTCTACGGGTGATTGAATTCGAGTGGCTTAACACCAGATAAGACGCCAGGTAAGATCTGTCACCAAGTTCTATCACATTTTTGGGCTTGGTTATCCAGTGGAAGAGATGTTCTTCACTGCTCAGGCTGTAATTGAATTGATAAATTAAATTATCCTAACGGGAGTATTCTTCTTACCTGTTCTTTATTGTGTCTAACAAGTTTTCAATGATGTAAAAAGAAGAAAGGAGGTCAAACTTGGGTTTTGCATCGTACCCTACAATTGTTCAGAGTATGATAGATGGAAAGTGGAGATGATTTTGCACTGATAGGGCAGGGATATCATAGCTTCTAAGTACTACTTCATCCTTAGGACTATCCAAGGCTTTTGGTTGCGGTTGTGAATGGTTGATGATTAAGAATGCAAGGAATAGGGGATGAGCATTTGTGTTTTGCTTTGAAGCAACTAGGTTTTCCTTGGCAAAAATTGTTTGCAAGGTTTCTGAATGAGGTTGAGGGCAAGATCTATTCAGAGCATGATTAATATTATTAACCGTTAAGCATATTATTTTGAGCCAAGAAGAGGTGTTGGATTTACATCAGAAGCTCAAGAACACCACAGCTTATTCCATTGTAGGGAACTTTTATATTTGGATTTTGTTTCTAGACTATTGCATTCCACTTTTATTTGTTAGGGTTCTTGCTCTGGAAGATCAGATGCTAGATGCTATCTACAAACGTGTTTTCACATTGTCCAATTTTTTTCCAGCTCCTAAAGAAGCTTGCAAGTCTTATTTTGACTAAGCTTGCAAGTCTACCCTATCATCCTTCTCACATATACTTTTCTTCTCTTATATCTTGCCTTTATTATAGTTCTGCCAGCATTTTCCCTCCTTTGATTTTCCCTTTATTGTAGTTGAACATTCTCCTTTCATTTTCCTTTTGTTGTTTGATAAATATGTATTAGAGATATGACTAATGCTTTGATTGCTGGTTTGCAGTATGGAGCTGATCTATTCAGTGTGCCCTTTTTATGGGATGAAGTTTTATGAAATCCTTAAGTTCGGATTTGGAGTTCCAGCTCAAAGTAAGATGCATCATCATGTTAGACTTGCATTGTAGCATATCTCTTCAGTACTTCTATATGTCACGGATTTAACATTTTTTATTTCTTTAGGGTTGTAGAGTCGACAATCTTCAATTTGCTAAAGCATCATTTTTTACTCCATGAAGTTGAATCCGTGCCCTATAGCTCCAATTTCATGTTTCAGTAAATGGTATTACCACGTAAGACATCACAAATCATTGATGAGATGTAGGATAATATTAGATTTGTTGCCTTTGTGTTTGTCATATCTGTAAGTCCGTGTCTTGCACTATCAAGTTTCTCATACATTATAGCTTTAATATAGTGGTGGAGCATTTGATAAATAAGACCTTATTCTTCAGGTTTTGCGTAAGTATCTACGCTTCAACAAGGTATTTATTTGTTCATTATTGTTTGTGTGTTCGAATGTACACATGCTTTTCTTTATTGACACTACATGTGCAGGCTTTAGGTTGGAGATATATGCATTGATAGTATATTGTTGTAGGGCAAGATCTGGCAGTGGATTTTGATTCAACTTTACTCTAGAAATGAGCAGAAATATCCAGCTCTGAATTTAAGGAGCCAAGGCAGGAAGAAGTTATTTGCCCAATGAGGATTATAACATGGAACTTGAGAGGAATCAAAGGTCATCTAAAGAGAAAAAGGGCTTTAATTGCCTTAAAAGATATGAAATCTGATATTATATTTTTACAGGAACACAGACTGCCAGAATTCGAAGCATCAAACCTGGGGAAGTGGATTATACCAAATGGAGATTCAGTCTGGGCTCCAGCAGATGGAACAAAAGGAGGGATATGCATGGTTTGGAAAGGATTTGACTGTGTGGAGAAGTATAAACATTGTAGTGGAAGATGGACTGTGGCAGTTTTGAAAAAAGGGAAAAATTTGATTGGAATAATCAATGTATATACATCAACAGAGCCTGCTGAAAGAGAGGAGCAGTGGAGGCAAATTGACACTTGGATCCAAGCCCATCACATCAAAAACTGGCTTATGGCAGGAAAATTCAACAACACCCCGGTATGGGATCAAAAACTGGGGAAGCAGATCAATATGTCCAAGGGAGAAAGATTGACATGGGACAAGCTAATGACAAATTTCATCTACATCCCCCCCTCTTCCACTTATCAGTATTCATGGAGTAATAAAAGAAAGGGGGGCCAAAGTATATATTGCCTTCTAGATAGATTCTACTTGTGCAATGATGACCTGGAGGATTGGGACAACCTTTGCACCTCATGTGATGTGGGTAACTCCATCTCGGACCATTACCCCCAATTCTTGGGAAGTATGGTGTCCTCTCAGAAGTGGGGAATAAATACCTCATTTAAGTTTAATACAGGGATGTTACAGAATAAACAATTCTGTGAGGAATTCCTACAATTTTATAATCAGCTTCCAAAGGTCCCCCTCAAAGAATCCATGAATTCCTTTGTTCAAAAATTGAAGAAGATTAAATCCTGGATCAAGAAATGGGGTAAACAGTGGAATTTAAAGAGAAGGAAAGAAAAACAGGAGGTGTATGAAACCATGAGAGAAATCAGAAGACAGCTATTCCAAAATAAAGACAACCAGATCTGGCAGGATAAGGAAGCAGAGTTGGAGATTAAAGTCAAACAAATAGAGGAAGCAGAAGCAAAGAGTTTGGCAGAAGTAAATGCAAGTACATAAATGAAATGGATGATGCAGGGTCTGCTTTTTTCTTTAGAACAGCTAAAAACAGAATTTTGAATAATGGAATTGTTCAAGTTGCAGATGGGAATGGGAATTCACTGACCACACAGAAGAAGATTAAGGATTTTTTCCATAAGGAGTACAGAGATTTGTTCTTCAAATATGAAGTGGAGGATAAGATACTAGATGAGTTTTTTGCTGAAATCCCAAAAGGGCCAGAAATAAAGGATAAAGATTTGCTGGAAATTCCTATAGAAAAGAAAATTAAGAAGACATTACAATCTATGGCACATGGAAAGAGTCCAGGGCCTGATGGACTTCAGCCTGAGTTCTATCTAGAAGTTTAGGGTATAATGAAGGATGACATTATAACCTTTATCCAGGGAGCATGGCAAGCTAAATATCTGCACCCTGCAATCAATGCTGGGCAAATCTCCCTTATACCTAAAATCAATTGCCCTACAAATATTGGAGATTGGAGACCAATTTCACTTACTAACACCACTTACAAAGTGTTAGCTAAGATTCTAGCCAATAGATTGAAGCCAACTTTGATCAAGGTGATTAATCCCTGTCAGTCAGCTTTTCTTCCTCAAGGGTATATCCTAGACAATTACATTGGTGCAGCTGAGGGACTACATTGGAACAGATTATCAAAACAGGATTGTATGCTCCTCAAGTTAGACTTTAGAAGAGCATACGATACAATAAGCTGGCAATTCTTGAAGAAAGCTATGGCACATCTTGGATTCTCTGAACAAGTATATCAGAAAGTCTTTGGCTTTAATACAACAGCAACTTCAGCCTTGATAATTAATGGATCTCCCTCGGATCACTTTCCCTGTAGGAGAGGAGTAAGGCAAGGCTGTCCACTAGCCCCTTACTTATTCTTAATTGTAGCTGAAGTGTTAACAAAACTGGTGGTGCACATGCAAGAAAAAGGGGATATACAAGGTCTACAATTACCAGAAGGGCAGGGATGTTTCTCCATTATGCAATATGCAGATTATATCTTTGTTTTCTTGAAAAAAGATGGAGAAAGTTTAGCAAATTTCTTAGCTGCCATGGAGGAATTTGGCAGGGTATCAGGTGTGGCCTTGAACAGGAGCAAAAGTGCCATAATCTTGGACTCTCAGGAAGGATCTTTACAAGGTATCAAAATTCTGAACAAGGAGGCTGCTACAGTTATTCTAGGGATCCCACTAGCATTGAACTCCTCACTTAAAGGTTTGTGGGAACCAATTGTGTCTAGAATTAAAAGAAAATTGGGGGTATACTCCTCCTCTCTATCTCTAGCAGGTAGAATCCAGATAGCAAATGCAGTAATTGGAAGCACTCACGTTTATTTTTCCTCAGCTATCATAGGGGATAGAGCCTCATATGCTAAAATAGAAGCAGCAATTAGGAAGTTTATTTGGCAGGGCACACACAAAGTGGCATGGGATGATTTAACCAAATCGAGAAAGGAAGGGGGACTACGATACAAGGACCTGTTTGTACAAGCACAAGCACTAGCAGCAAAGATGGTCTAGAGAGCTAAAATATTCACCATCTCCAGCCCAAAAGCTGATCAGATATTGGGTGCAACAATCACACCCGGTTGGCCTGACTCTGCCTATTTCCAATTCACAGCTTGCTCAAATACCTCTAATATTCTTAGACAAATGTTTGAGGCATGGAACCTTGCATCTCTCTGCTACAGACCTCCATGTATTGATGCTAAGTCCAAGGAAGTCAATTTCTTTTGGCATCCAGGAATGTTTGAGAATGTAAATGAATGTTTGGCATGTAAGCATCCTCAGAAGTATATGCAGTGGCATCAGGCTGGTCTTAGACAAATTGGAGATCTTAAGGATGATACAGATGGATGGAAGTCTTGGACTGAAATAGCAAGAGTTACTAAAGGCTCAAACCTGGACAAAAAGATCTATAATACAGTGATGGATAAAGTTAAACATTTAGATGAGTTTGCTAGTAGCTGCAGTCAATGGACCATGAAAGGCAAGGAGATATACTCTGTGAAAGAAATATACAAGGCTCTAATGGAACATAAAGATTCAAGAGCTGCTCGATTATGGAATTGTACTAAGACAGACCTAGCTAAAGTTTGTAAAAAAGGCTGGAAGAGCTATAATGCAAACAAGGTTAAAACTCTCATCTGGCTTATAATCCACCAAGGATTAGTGACAAATTGGAAGAGATCAAAGTTTAATGCCTCTATCTCACAGATGTGCCCTATGGGTTGTGGTGAGGTAGAAACTTCAAATCATGTGTTCCAGTGTAAATTTATAACAGAATTCTGGAATTGGGCAACTCAGGTCAATAAAGGAGCAATTGGGGAAGGAGGACTCATTCAGTTGTTAGACACAGACAATAGATTGTTGAATACTACAAGGTCACTGGGCTGTTGGGCAGTGTGGAAGCATAGAAACAGAGTTGCTATGCAACATAAAAATCCTAATTTGATTTGGCTCAAACAAACTTTCCTAACAGAGCTAAAGGGTACAGCAGTGGCTCATAAATCCTTGAAAGGGAAAAACTATGATAGAGAATGGACAGCTTTGGGTAGTTTTCAGGGATTTTATGAATTTTTTGTGTTAAGTCTAACTAGTGATGATGATATTTTACACAGATGCTATGAGGAGGCTGAATAGGTATGGAGCTTCAGAATGGGAGTTGCTGAAGACTCAGAGAGTACGATTTATACAACCTCTAATAGCTCAGGGATTCACCTGAATGTGAATTCTTGCAACCTTTTGAACCATTAAGTTCAGCATAAGTTCATATCAAGGCCAACTATTAAGTTAACCTAGTACATTTTTTAGTTGCACCTTTGACTTAGATCTCATCCGATCAATTCATGACTATTCATGCCTTCAATCTACATCATACTATGAACCTTAAATATGTGACTGTGCATATCCAATTGTGCATAATAATTTCCTATGCCCATTAACTGTGTACTGCAATTATAATATGATAATATTCTCACCAAAACCGATGTTGGATTTTCTTGGACATGGCCCTGAATGGAGGATTCAACGGCCAGATAGAGGAGCTGAGCTCTATGAGGATGGGCATTAGCCCCCCCCCCTCCCTCCCCCCCCCCCCTCCTCCCTCCCTCCCTCCCGGGAGGAGTGTCTTCTGATGATCTGATCAACACAATTTCTTCAGTAACTTATATTCATATTGTTAGAGTTCCTTGTGATTGCTACGCATATAAGTTATAAAGGGTTAGCAAAGTTGAGAAGTGACTTATTGTATTGCTAGACAACTTTGAATACTAATATTTCTATCATTAGTATCAGAGCATCCAGCTCAATATGGCTAGCAGGTTTGGAGCCTCTCTGTTGAATGGGATTAAGGTGTATGAAGGAGGTTCGGGATTTCAAATATGGAAGGAACATTAGAGGAAAAATGAGATCACATTTTGTCCCATTAAGGGATGCTTAAAATGCCATGTCAGCTTTTTAAACTGTCCAATAAGAGAAGAGCTCCAGTATATCTCATTCCAGTATTATGTGGCAGCCTGTAATTAATGCAGCTGCAACTAACTTCTGTAGTATCATTTTTTCATTATAACTTTTGATCCAGAACTCCGATTCAAAAACTTTTTGTAGCAATGTGTTCGTCTTCACAAGATCTATCTAGTGATAACCCATTCATACATCTTTTACGATATAAATATATAAGAAATAAGCAAAAAATCATATTTTTTTAAGTTTAACGCATATGACCATATTGAAATACATCGTAACCATATATCATTGGAAAGATCTTTTCATTCCGCATCTAATGCAACAAACGCCGCAACATTTTGACAAGTGGATCAAAAGTTATGGGGGGAAAACAACAGCAATGAAGTTGTTGGTGCTGCATTAATTGCAGTTAATAGAGGGTAAGCCATTCCATTGGAGGATTCTTATGGGGATGAAATGAGATCTCAAATTTCCTCTAATGCAAATGAAGAATGTTCTAGAGAATGAAAACTTATGGGAATTGTTAGTTGAATCTAATGGTTCTAGTGTAGTTGCAGGATCAATCAGTGTGGCTGGAGATCGGAGACAGAGAGTAGTTCTTCTGATATAGTTGCAGCAACTACTGCAACAACAACTACAGTCAATGAAGTAACAAAGGTTAAAGAGACTTATGCCATATTAACCAGCAAAGTTGGAGCATCAATTATACTTAAAGTTAGGGGCAGGATACCAGCTGAAATTTGGAGGTATTTGCGTAAGCATTTTGAATAAAAAGTCATCCTCACAAATTGATATTCTAGATAAAGAGCTTAGAAAGTTAAGGCTTAAAGAAGAAGAAGATCTTACCAAGTTCTTTTCTAGATTTGACAATATAGTGGCAGATCTTAAAGGTGCTGGTGCAATTATGACTAAGCAACAGAAACTCTTGCATGTTGCAAGAGCAGTGGAAGGAAATAAACAGTTGGCCACCCTAATCAGAAATGTAGCCCGAAACAGAGAATCAGCTGAAGAGATGATGAAAACAGAATTTGAACAAACAAAGGTCTTGTATGATGATCATGATGATGTTAAAATTCTTTATACTGGTAGAAGCAAGGTTAAGGGAGGCAGCTCACATGATGCCAAAGAAAAGGGACAAGTTGGTCCATGCTATCACTGCAAAGCACTTGGTCATCTAAAAATTGATTGCTCCAAGCTTAAGGAAGTAGAATGTTATGATTGTGGAAGAAAAAGTCATTTTGCTAAAGTGCTCTAGCAGCAAAGGAGGAAGATCCAGCAGAGGTAGGGGATCTTTTAGAGGGTGAGGTCAAGGAAGACAAAATTTAACTCAAGAAAGTGAAGAAAATATAAGTGAGGAGGACGAGGACGATGAGGTAAGAAAAGATAATATTTTGACTATTTCTACTAATGAAAAAGCTAATGCTGAAAATGACATTATGATCCTAGATAATGGAGCAGAAAAAAATAGTAACAAGAACAGCAAAATTCTTGGAAAAAGAAAGTGAAGGAAGAACAGGTTAGACTCAAATTTGCCCAGGGTTGAAGAAGAAGACATCTTCATACAACTAAAACAAGAGATGATCCACGCTTCTGCATTAAAGAAGATTCTCAAGCGACCTGAGGCTTGGAGACATAATAATCTGAGGCCTTTCTTCATGAACCTATACCATAAATGGCAGCAAAAAAGGGAAGCCCATGTACTCCTGCTGCTGGATTTTACCAATTATCCTGTGGCTAAACTCGACTTGCTGCTGAATATATTTGGCAGAAATATAGTTTCGGATCTTACCATGCAAGACTTGATCGAGGCACAGTAGAGGATAATTAGAATAGAATTTCAGCGGATTGATAGTTGGATCTCATATTTTTGAATACTTGTAGCTGACTTATATCAGTTTTTGCTTGCATTTTTGCTCAAAATCCTCTTATGAGGAATGTGTATATGACATTATGTTAAAAAGTATACTACTGATAGTATACTTCAGGATTATGTAAACCATCTTTATGAATAGAAAACACCTTACCTCCAAAAAAAAAAAAAAGGAAATGAGCGGAAATGGATGTGCTTGTGTGAGATGCAGAAACGATTGCATACGAACATGAAGTACAAGGTAAATAATGTAGCATCAAATGTGGATCTTTCAAATTAGTTGCATTGATTATTCTCTTCACACACTGCAGGCCATTTAGGTATGGCCTAGACTTTCACCAGTAGTATTTTTGATAGACAAGCATCAGAGCTTGGTGAATTATCTACCAGGCAATTAGAGCTTTGTTCCTTATGCTTTAACCAGAAGGCCAATTAAAAATGTCAAAAGCTACTTGTCTTTGTTCCTGACATTGGAGGGTGAGCACAAGTGTTAAAGTAATATTACTAAGGAATAATAGTAATCTATTATCATGTCCCTTGAGAACCTTATCAAATTGATATATGAACTTTGCAAAATTAAGCGTAAGAGGTGAAATGGCCTATTCATATATTCCAGCTTATCTTTATAATTTTGCATATTCCAACTTATATGTTTCTTAATAGGTCATTTGGTATATCATCTTCAATGGAACATCTAAAATAAAGGTAGTTTGACAACCAACGCTAGTTTGCATTTTTTTGCAGCTTCTTGGATTTGAAAATTCCTGGGTCCTAAAAGACAATAAAGCAACAAAAGAATAGTGGTAATAGTGTCTCTTTTCTATATATCTAAAAGCTCACCAGATAAACTAATAAAAACATGTTCTCAACCCTTTAGAATTGATTTACACTCTTTGTCAATAAATGAGCTATAAGGATGGTAGAGCTTATGAACTACACAATTATTAGCTGCTAACAGCATGTGAACATGCATAAGATATCTTAAAACATAGACATATAGACAATATATTGAAAGTAAGAATAAGAACAGTATGATACAAACAGATTGGTGAGATCTGAGATAGCAAATGTTGTTGCTGCACTAAAACCACTTGAAGTAGTCAGTCTATTGTAAAAGAAGATAACTTGGCTTTCTGCCCCTTGATCACACTGCAATGCTTTTACTCCGTTTTCTTCTTGCAATGAAAACCACAGAGCTCATTGAAGATAATTTGGCTTTCTGCATATTGTACTCCATGCGGCTTGATTGAGGAGAAAATGCATTTACCTCATCAGTAGCAGATCGCAACCATGTTCAACAGATCGCAAGAAAAAAACATGTACATCATTTAATAGATAGCAAGTCTCATATGGCAGAGTACCATAAAGACCTGTTTGTATTGGTGTGAATAGTGCAGGCTTCTATATTGTATAGACTGTCTTTTGTACATCAAGACATGACAATTAAAAAGGAATCAGAAAAGGAAACATGGCATTCATGAGAGACATACTTGCACGAATATGTGATATGATTGTCACTTCCTAATTATTGCTCCATAATGACTTATGATGCTACAAAAGAGCACTTGAAAAATACCACGGTCAAAAAGGGACAAATCCCAAATTTGCTTGTACATTTTATATGAGCTATTTCTCCTTATTTAGAAATATATAGACTTTTTCTCTGATTCAATGCCTGCATCCTCATCCATAATAGTAATTCCATAATAGTAATTGCTCTTCTACCCTACAAAATGAAATTTTAAAACAACTTCTTATCAATCCCTCAACATCATGGTTGAATATATCTTTAAGAGCTCCATTTTTTCTAAAGCGATGATTTGATGAAAGTAGAGAATAAATATCATGTAATCCATGATGTAGAATATTGTAGTATCAACTTATCAATTGGTAGTTGGACAACCAACTCTGGTTTCCAATTTGTTTTGTAGCTTCTTGGATTTCCGTTTTTTCTGCAGCTTCTTGGATTTGAGAGTTCCTGGTCCACAAAAAAGGCATCAAATGGATGGAGGCAATAGTGCCTCCTTTCCATGCATCCAGAAGCTCCATACATTTAGACCATGTTAACACAAATTCCTGTAATAATTTGACTCCTTATTTAGAAGCCAGTATTGAGTGCATTTTTTACATTGCATCTACAAAAGTTGTAGAAAATATAGGTATGCTCACCCGATAAACTAATAAAAACATGTTCAAACAGTCTCCGCATATTTCTTGTGATTCAGAAATCCAGCTTCCCCACAAAAACAAACAAAACTAGTCTTTACAGTTTTCTTTAGTATATCCTAAGAAATAAAACTACTTCAGACTTATCCTTGTAATTAGCTAATCCTATTAAAAACTGTTTCTCGTGATCTTAGTCGAAATGCAAAAATGGTTGGCAGATCATCCTTCTACCAAATAAGAAGATTCAGGCCTGCTCTTCGTGAAAAACCTCCGTGGATCTCATGCAATGTATGCAGGATCCTTTGCGGTTCCTGGAGCTGTGAAATCCTCTTCCTCTCTTTCTCATCTCTTGAGGTTCTGTAGTACCTGCGATCACAAGCAAGCTTATCCCAAAGCCCTGGTAAGAGTGTAGCTTGAGCGGGATCTGTGCTGGGTTCCCTGCAACCTAGAAGAGAGGAAGTCCATAATTCACAATTACGGTGCCATTAGCCATGAATAATGAAGAAAAAGTTGCAAAACTGAATTAGTTTGGAGATCAGCTTTTCCATTTAGGTGCATCCAATCATACACACACATACAAATGTGTTCACAGATTTCATCATTTGGACAAGCATAAATCAAAAGACAATCTACAAGTTTTTTCATTATAGAAAATAATATAGAGTATATAAGGGTGTAAATATGGTAATGCTACCCAAAAAGCACTGTCCGGACAAGTGCTGTAAGTGCTTTAGGTGCTTTACCCTCGAGTGCTTTTTCGTTCAACGACATCGTTTGATGATTACTCCAGAAATAGAACGCATCATCCCATGGAGGTAGGGATCGATGACATGGATGATCCCGCGCGAATTGGAAGATGAATTTTCATGTTTGGCGGGATTTCTAGATGGCCGGATTCTTGGAGGGAAATTCTTGGTTGTCATTCTTTCGAAGATTTCCTGTAACGAGATTTTCCTGGCTGTCTTCAATTCCAATCCAATTCAATCTTTGATCTGTTCTCATGGCTGATAATTCACTTGCAATTCTCAATCCGAATGCCAATCCCAATTCTAATTCGAGAGCATTGCTGATCGGGGAAAGGAGAATTTATCCGGATTTTGAAGCCAAGAGGAAGAGAGAATCAGAAAAGAGATTGAAACTAAAGGAAAAAAAGAAAACATTGCACCAAATGAGAAGAAGAGAAAACATTTTCTCGGTGATAGAAGGTTGCAAAGTTTGTCAAAAGAGCTAAGCCCGACTCTTTTAATCACATTGTGAGGAATGTTTCAGGAGGATTTAGACAAAGGGAGAATTCTTCAAAGACTTTTGAAGAAAAATACACATTTACCATTGCAAGGAGAATTACGGATCCCAAGAACCCTCGGCTGTAATGCATACCATGATTTCCAATGTCCAGAGACAATGCAGGCCCAAAAATGCAAAGAAAAAGCGATATTTTGCAAGCAAGAAAGAGCACTCTACAAATGGGCAGACTGTTCGGGCCCGGGGATCAATCAATCTGCAATTTCAAGGGTTCTATCTATTCCACGAAAAACCATTTGCCATGGCATTTAGAAGACAATTTTTTTTTAGAATCCAAGCCGGCCCCTGGTCAATGTTTGGAAGGAAGAGAAGAAAAGATGCCTTCACAGCTGAAGAAATAGCCACAGTCAGGAAGTATTGGGATGAAAATACCAGAGTATCACCTAATAAGAAGCATGTGAGGAAGCATTTGAATGATAAAGGTGAGAAAATTGATCATCCTATTCATCTGCTAGAGATGACACGGTATAGTTTCGACCATACATTTTGAATGCTTTCTTTCTTTTTTTTGTTTAGAAAGTAACTAAATTTTTTTCATTGTGCAGGTTCAACTATATCTTGGTTTCAAGAAGGAACATCCAGATATGAAGATGTCCCAGCAGGCTTTCGAGAAACTGAAGCCAAGCTACATTAGAAAATTAAAAGAAAGGGAGACCTGTTGCTGCCAATACCATTTGCATTTAGAATTTGTAAGGCAGGCCATCAATAATATGAGGACAGATCCTCATGGTGTTCACAAGGAATGTAAATGTAAGTGCAAAGTTTGTGGCCCAGGTTAGATCTGTATGGCCAAGGAGAACACCATTAAATCAACTAGTGATTATTGGAGAATGGTGGTGTGCCAAAAGGATGAGAGTGAAGAGTGGCATAAGCACGTGTGTTTGATGCTGACTTGTACAAAGTGTGGGTTAAAGAAGTAAGTATGGTTTCCTTTTGCTTGTACATTACTTTTAAGTAGTATCTAATCTAAACATGTTTCCTGTCTGATAGTCTTGAACAAGAGAGAGGAAGAGAGAGGAAGAGAGCTTGAACAAGAAGAACAAGGACTCGGCCAAGGAGAAGAGAAAACAAACTCTCAAAGGTATTGTGAAGGAGACTCATTTCTATATTAGTGATGACAAAACACATGACACAGAATTTGTCCAACATTGTCTACAAATGCATGCTGATTGGTTGCAAAGTATTGGAATTGAATATAAGAAACATGTATTTTGGAGTGATGGCTGTTCTTCACAGTTCAAGTCTTCAAGACCATTCCATTTTCTTGGTAGATTTTATGGGAGAAAGGGTAAGGATCTCCTATGGAATTTTTTTGCTAGCTCACATGGAAAAGGTGAGCATGATGGTGCTGGTGCAGTTATAAGAGGGTACTAACTCAAGAGCAAATGAAGTACAATGGATGCAAACTGCAGTGTGCACATGAGGTTGTTAATTTTCTCCAATTGTACTTTCAAAATCATCCATCTGATAATGATATCAAAAGGTATTATTCCTTTTTTTGTTGTTTTTAGGCAAGTCTTTGAATTCACTGGTCCAAAGACTTAAAGCACTTACAACACTTGATGTTACAGGTTATTCTGGGAGGTGGAGTCTTCAAACATTGACAGATCTGAAAGAATTGAATGCCATACCTTGAAGGGAACAACAAAGATTCACTGCATCAGGCCATGTGACAAGGAAAACTCTTTGAAGGTAGCTTATAGACCAGGGTGAAAGCATGTTGTAGTGGAACACCCTGGGTGTCCCCCCTGTCCTCCTAAAAATGTGGTGGGAGATATCAAATTTGTGGTGCGATTTTAAATGTTTGTTTGGCGCCTAGTGATGTACTGCCCGGATTCAATCATTTCCTGAACTGCAACAACCCGATTCCTACGCCACCCGTCCCATTCCAATCTCCACCGAACCGATTTCTAAACCCACGACCCACCCGCGCCTTTCCTGAAGCACACGGCTATGGCGCTTAATCCGGTTGTGGATCAATCCGGTTCATACCTTCAATCATTTAATTTGGAAGCAAATCTGCGACAGGTAAGAGAAAGAGAACTCGAACAAGAGCGGGATCATAAAAGGCGCCAAAGGAAAAAGACAAAGGGAAGCTAAAGAAAAATTAGCAAAAATTGCAACAAAGAGGGAGGATCCACGAACGGCCTCTACCAGGGTCGGATGGTATTAAAATTGTTATCTTCATTTCATAGCACCACTAAAGGCTTGTCTAAGCAGCGATAAGAAAGAGGTTTTACTAGATTATCGTAGGATGACACAATGGACAGCGTACTTGGCTTAAGAGTCGAAAAGATTTGCAAGCCAAGAGCATTGTGGTCAACAACCTCGGGGCTTCCATTCAACTTGTGAAGAAGTCTAACAGCAATGCAGGTTTAGCAGCCAAGAGTAGTTGCCTTGCTATGGCCGTAAGAGGAAGCATTAATACGAAAGTGCTAATCATGTCGATGGTGCTCGGGGTTTTGGTAAAGCTTCTTTGGGTGTTCATCCTAGGAATCTTACCAAAGCAAAATTGAAGAGGGAAGAGATAGATTGCAAGGGGGGAAATGGGTTTTGTACAAAAGAGTTAGAAGAGCGAGGTCATAGAACTTGTGCGGCAATTTTGGACCGAAAAAGTAGGGTCTTTCCAAATGCAAAGGATGTTAAGTTCGGAAGATTGGAGCGAAATGTAAGAGAGGATCATGCCACTCACTATCCGGAAGAATCACAGGGCTATTTCATTTCTTCATCTTCACCACATTTTTATTGTTAATGTGGTATGTGGTTAGTGATTGCTTGTGATATGTGGTTCTTTGTGGTTAGTGATTGCTTGTGGTGTGTCTTTGCCTATTAATCTTTGTGATATATGATATGTCTTTGCCTAGTGTGGAGAGGCACGTGGTGTGAAATAAATCTTTGTCAATATATGCTTTGTGGTGCCTAGTGTGGTGAATAACATGGTGTAAAATACATCTTTGTAATATATGCTATGTGGTGCCTAGTGTGGTGAAAAATATGGTGTAAAATAAATGCTCTAAATATACGCTTTGTGGTGCCTAGTGTGGTGAATAACATGGTGTAAAATAAATCTTTGTAATATATGCTATGTGGTCCCTAGTGTGGTGAATAACATGGTGTGGTGTCTAGTGTGGTGCCTAGTGTGGTGCCAGTGTGGTGCCTAGTGTGGTGCCTAGTGTGGTTAAAAATATGTTGTAAAATAAATCCTTGTAATATATTCTATGTGGTGCCTAGTGTGGTGAATAACGAGGTGTAAGATGAATATACGTAATATATGCTATGTTTAATAGAAATCTCCTTTGTTTAATTGATGGGGTGAAAGTGACACACAAGAAAAATTACCTTAAGGATGGACGAGAATGGGACAAAGAATCATTGGAAATCTGTCACATCAAATGCAAGGTCAATCATTCAAAAGCTGGCTGTGCAGGAAGCATTGGGGGAAAACCATAAATCTAGTTTTGCATGCAGACATTGGCTTATCACAATCCAGCTATGGCGGAAGAAAACAGAAGGAGAACACGAGCACAAACAATTTCACCGGTTCAAATGCGATCGATCGGGTAGGACCTATCTTTGGAGCAAATAAAACCAGAGCAGAGGCGGATATTAGAGGGAGCGGAGGACCCATGAATTCGAGGTATTCTAGGCTTAAAACATAGGTTAATTCTCGATGGGCTTAAAGAATTAGAAGCCAAAGGCGGTGATAGGCGGTTGCCTTTCTTTGTAGTAGATGTTGTTTTACACAGATGATGATGTTGTTTACAGATCATGTCGGGGAGACTTAACAGAGCTGGTGCAGCCGCGGGGTTCAGGGGTGGTGTATGATTACGAGGATGAGTTCTCGGCTCTCCCGTGCTTGAGGAAGCGGATATGTTCATCCAACTAAAGCAGGAAATGATCCATGCTTCAGCCATTAAAAAGTGCTCGGACAGGCCGGATGCATGGAGACACAACAACCCTGAGACAATACTTTATGAATCTGTATCATAAGTGGGAGCGTAAGCGAGAAGCTCATGTTTTAGTGTTCTTTGGATTACACCAACTATTCAAGAAACACTTGATGAAGTCTTGAACGCATTACTTGGAAGAAGAAGAGTTCTGAGATCTCACAATGCGGGATCCGATTGAGGCCCAAGAATCGTATGTCATCTCTAATGCATTTTGATAATACTAGAAGCTCGGGGTTATAGTTTTCCACGATTTTTACGCATACTTCATTTCATAAGAAGTATGAACTATTCTAGGGTATGGTAGATTTCCATATGTATTTTCTCCCTTTGAAATATAAAAACAACGTTTGCATCACCACGACTTCACCACAGTTTTCACCACGGCTTTCACCCGCATTTCACCATAATCGGCCGGGGCATTGACCATTTTTGACCCCCGGTCGAGGAAAATGGAATGGCTCTCGATTCGATAGTATCTTGACTGATTTTGGTGACAGCAATATATGGATCCCAAATTAGGTCCCCTGAATTGATATGAAAGTATTAGGAAAATCCACTTCTTTGTGGCAATTGTGTAAAGGGTACTTTTATGAATATAAAGAAGTTTCATTTTGCATTCTCATTTTTATGCTTGATTCTACGTAAATTTGTACTTGAATGTTGAATGAATTGCAAGGTATAACTGGATTAAACTGAATTAAACTGAATTAAACTTGCACAAGGCACAGTAGACATATGGGTGAGATCAAAGAAAGGCACTAAGGCACTGTGGTATCACATTTTTTAGAAACAGGGCTGTGGTAAAAAGCAATTAGAAATTTACACAAGGCACAAATTTACACAAGACACAAAGCCATTATAAACTATTTTCTCGATTAAACAAAAGGCACAAGGCACGGATTACTGGTCGGCACAAGGCCATCATATGTTAAAAGCGAAGATACCGAATACTTGAATTAGAAATTTACACAAGGTTCAAAAAGGCACAAGGCCATCATATATTCAAAAAGGCACTAAGGCCATCATATATTACAAAGAGGCACTAAGGCCTATATCACAAGGGGTGAGTTCACAAGGGGGTGAGATCAAATGAAGGCACTAAGGCCTATATACCATCATTTTTCAAAAAAAAAAAATACAAAGGCACAAAAGGCACGTAGACTAACTTGATCAAAAGAAAAAAAAAAAGGTGGCACAGCCGGGACTTCAAGCTTCATCTGTAAGAAAAAGTGAAGAAAATTAGTTTAGAATACATAAAAGAAAGCAAAAATTTAATGCATGCATGCTACTTACTCTGTAGAACATTTTGGAGTTCCAAAAAAACTTCATGTTCTTCTTCGTCTTCTACCTCTTCTTCTTCTTCTTGATGCGGTCTTCGCTCGATTGGTTATCGAGAATCTTGGGAATCAAATTGATCATCGGGAAGAAGCTTCATCAGAGGAATCGAAATTAGAGGAGGATTCCACCTCTTCTGAAAGCTCGGAAGAAAGATCTTGAGCTTTGAAGAGGTGGAATGAGACTTTCGAGCTCTCGTGCTCGGGGCTCTCCGAGTCTTGGGCTCTCGTGTTCGGACTCAAAGAAATGGTAATTTGGCCAAGATCCTATTTCATAACTGGCCATCACCTGTGCCAAAGGAATTGAAAGCAGTTTCCGGCGCTTAGGGGAGGGAGAGCGAGAGCGAGAGGGAGAGGGAGAGGGAGAGGCAGAGCTGGAGGGAGAGCGGCAGCGGCAGCGCTTCGACATTCTGTTGGAAGGAATTGGACGATGCTTCTCCTTCACGACCATAGCCTATAAAGGCTGGCGTGAAATTAATTTCGTAGGCTACGATTTTAGGATTTCGTACCATTAGCATCTTTATTCCTTAAGATTTAGTACCATTAGCATCTTTATTCCTAAAGATTTAGTAGGCAACTAATAATAACCTCGAAAGGACCATTATTTTATTTTCTAAAAAACATAAAAAAAAAAATATATATATATATATATATATATATATATATATATATATATATATATATATATATATATATATATATATATATATATATATATATATATATATATATATATATATATATATATATATATATATATATATATATACCAACGTGCCACCTACGATTCACCAAACATGTTGGTCAATGGAAGTCAAACATGTAACAAAGGTCATGTAAAGGCTCAAGCATGCCAAGGTGGCTCAAATATGCCACCTAGGCTCCAACATGCCAAGGTGGCTCAAACATGCCACGTAAGCTCCAACATGCCACCTACGATGCACCACAAGATTCACCACATGATTCACCAAATACACCTCATGATTCACCACATGCACCATTTGCATCACCAAACATGTTGGTCAATGAAAGTCAAACATGCCACGTAAGCTCCAACATGCCACCTACGATTCACCACATGATTCACCACATGGTTCACCAAATGCACCACATGATTCACCACATGCACCATTTGCATCACCACATCTATCACGACATGTAACACCACATTGTCATGAATCTTTGAATACATCAATTTCTTCTGGAGATTTGAACTCCACCAGAGTGTTGCTCTGGTCAGCCAGAAAAGTCTATTGTATACAATAGTATACAACAATGTACATTAGAGTGTCAATGAAAGAATAGGTTACAAGAATAACCTCTTTGGTTACAATAATACAAACATGTGATTACAAGTAAAGATCTATTGATCCGTCAACCTCGACTTCATTACTACAAAGAATCGTGCTTCACAACATCAATCATCATTCGCGTGTCGTGTCCAACATTTCGCAACTAGAAATTGGTACACCCCGCAACAAACATATCAGGCCTCACATTGGATGAGTAATACCTTCAAATTCTGAACTCACCTTGCATTGGGATAGTATGTCCAAGTCTCGCATTCTGCAGCCACAACTTTCTTTACGAAGACACATATAGCGGGGACCATACGACAAAGAATCGGACCGAAAGTGGGGAACTTGTAATTTTCTTGTGGCGCGGCTTTTATGGTGCTTGGGAATTTTGTGTTTGCATCCTCAACAAAACTCATGACAGCTCTCGGAGCCCTTGTACATTTCTAGGTTTGTCAAAATGGTACACACACTGGGCGACATTTAACGGGCTGACCTCCAAGACCTACAATGACATACACCGTCCAGTCTTTCGCGATAACATCTTTGCGCAGAATGGTACATTCGAAATTGCAAGTTGAGGGTGCAACGGTTTGTCCTTTGAAGCAAGCTCGTTCGACAAGAATGTGTAAATGAGCGGATCCATGAAATGGAACCTCTGTTCCATGTCATGCTTGATGCGCATTGGTGCATACACCGCCAAAGTCCAAGGTCCGGTAAAACAAGATGATTTAAGAAACAAACGAGAAGACTTCAAATCTGAGTTGTTTATATTAAATTACTAACCTCATGAAGAAATGGACTATCCGTCACCGAACCAATCCCTACTTTTCTCCAATATTACGATTGCCTCTTGATCAAGCACAAGAGGCTCCTGGCATCCTTTAAACACTTCAAGTGGCAAGTGTTTGCAGTGGGATGTGCGCTCTTAACACTGGAGTCCTCGTCTTTGGTGGTGTAAGTTTACATTCAACAAATGGAAGATCATTGAAAACCTTGAGGAACATTGAAATAGCCAAGAAATGAACAATTGAAGTAAAACTTTGTTTATATAAAAAAGTCAAGAGAGGTTACATCATATACACAATAATACTATTTCTAGGCTTTAGTTCTATGTTTTTTCATCATATTAATACAAATTTGACTCTCGATTGTCAAACATATTGACAGCATTTTGTTGCTTTCGACATAACTTTGCACATTCCCCGCCTTCAAACAACCCCGAAGCCAAACCTTTAGATCATTCATGAGGAAATTGCCATCTACTCTGCCGGGGCTCCAATTTGTTTGGGACGGATCATGGTGTTTGGCGCATTGAGGTACCCTTTGTATCTGTTGTCATCAATGAGAAGCACGTTCTCTTTTGTGAAACACGGAAATTCGTCGTAGAGACCTTTTTTTGTGCTTCAAAAAAAATTGGCTTTTCTTGTTAAATAAATTTGTGTTGGTACAAGTGATCGACTCCATATGAACTTGAATTTGTCCTTGTGTTTCATCAATGCTCCCTTAACTATGACTCTCAAGTTTTGAGCTGCAGGCTGGACCAAAGTGCTATATGAAAATTACGACCGCACCAATCTATGAACTTCGGCCCGGCTGGTCTAGTTACTACCCACTTGGTTTACATTAAGTGTGATCAACTTAACATCATCTTCTTTGGCGGTGGGTATGGACTCACTCTTGTCATAGCTTCTACCCTTAACTCCATTGTAGTCAAAAACAAGCAGGATTGGGCTTAACCTTGTAGTCTTCGCATGGACGAGTTGGTGCGTATGGCTGGAAACTTCGCCCCGGCATTTCTTGGTGCGGTGGAAACTTACGCCCGGCATCTATGCGGGGATGGAAACTTACGCCGAGAATGTCTTGGATGTGTCTTTTGCTTGGAATTCTGCTCTTGCTTTTCTCCGAGACACTTCGGTGCAAAAATTTAATGTGATTCGGTAACTATATAGGTCAAATTAAAAGAAGACAGCACAAAAAGGTTGGAAGTTACCTTGTGACTTACATTCACGAAACGATTTGTTCGGATCATAACCCGATGCATCTGCTGATTTGGCGATTGGTGTGGAGCATGACTTAATGCATCCGTTGATCTGGCAGATTCTTGTCGGTTGGAGCACCTCTTTGGAGCTTGACTTGATGCACCCTCTTGATTTGTTGACATCTACCGATTTGTCCGGGCTTCACGTAACCCGATGCATCTTCGATTTGCTCGAGTTTCTATCGTGTCTAATGCTTTTCGAAGGGTGCGCGAGTGTCTTGTCCCCTAACCGACCACATTGTACATCTATATCTACAAAGTAGGGATGAAGAAGTAAGCTACATATCCCAATTGCATCAAACAAGTCTTGGTTACCTTTGAGGGTAGAAAATAATTCCCTTTTGGTGTGCTAGATGGACTCACATAGTCATTGCCACCGGTATGAGCGATTAGACTGAATTAGTAAAGCGGCACCATGCTCTGCAAACCTGGAATTGAATCACAATTGATTGTAACTATGCTTTGGTTTTTTTAACTAAGTTCCAGACTTTTTTACTCTCTTTACGATGCACACTGACCCCAATTTTTGGTCCACGGTTGTTTTTTAGTTGTACGGAAGTGTTGTTTTATGCCAAAAACAACACCAAAATGGCCCCAAAAGTCCACGTGGCCCGTTTATCCGGATTTGCACAAAGAGACAGTGGTTTTTTGGCAGAAATTTCCCACGGTGGTCTTTTGGCAGATAAATCCACGCGTAGAAAAAATTGACATAGTTTTTGTGATTTTTTGTCAACGTGTATTTTTTTCCTTCACTGTTATTTTTAGTGGAACCATGCATTGTTTATTTTCAGAATTACATGCGTAGGTCTCGATATTACCACACGTGAAAAGCTAAATTACAACGTGAAAGTAAGATTGTTTTTAAAAATAGTTACATGTTATTTAACAAAGTACCACATGTGTTATTGGAATCTTGCTATTGTTTTTTATGCTATTAAGTATTGATTTTTTAAAATAAGGACATGTAAAAAATATTATTATAACACATAGAAAAAAGGAGGTGTTGTTTCCAATGTGCCTTGTACTAATGAAATATTGACACGTATCCTACTTTTTAAATAAAAATGTTTATTTCAACTAATCAAATATTGACACATGGTGCCTTTTAAGTAATCAAATATTGACACGTGGCATACGGTTAAAAATTTTTTTAGCATATACCACAATTTAAAATGTCAATTATAATCATAATTTATTTTTCATACAACATATATCATAAATGTTTTACTGATCTTTTTTAATTTAAAATAAGAAAGCCTTTGGGAATCGAACCCAAATAAGTCCATAAGGCAATCCAAATACCAACATTGAATATTGAATTATTACATTCAAAACATTAAAATAATGGTTAAGATTCAAAACAATTAAATCTATTGTTTAAGGTTCAAAGCATGAAGTTGATGTGATTGAAAACAACTAAATTTAATGTTTAAGGTTCAACACATTAAATTAATGTGGTTTCATGGAAGTCATGTGCCTTTTGAAGTCATTGCATTTGTAAAGGAAGGATGTAATGGAAGGATGTATGAAAATATGCACCTTTCTTTAAGCCCGACAAGATTAGTTGCCAAGTATTGATCCGACAAATGCAAAGCAACATTACATTTATTCTCCAAAGTTAGGTCGCCATGGCCCAATTTGTCATCTCTGCAAAAAACTTTGAGTCAACAAATTGGTGGAAAATAATGAGGTTTTTAGATGAAATGACACAAAATTTTACATATTTTAGATAAAAAAAAACTTACCTCTTTCATGGAATGGCTTGAAAGTTTACATAGTCTCGATGCTTCGATTTCCAAGGGAAAGGCTGATGACGCACGGACGAGTAGCATTATGCATTGAAGCCTGCAATGGTTTTTCCCAAGCCCTGAAGCTCCTTTGGCAAAGCATGCATTTTACTGCTTGGCGCCAAATAAAACACGTCGGGCAGTTCTAATTCTGTAATAATGAAATATAATATATTGAATCACTTTCGAGCTTCATTGTAACAAATTTTGTAGCTCGTGATTGAAATGCTTACTTGCGAGCTAGTTTCCAGCATTTAAGCTATAGAACACTTGTGAACATAACTCAAAGCTTATTGGCAAAACTATATCTGTAGACTAGAAAGGATAAGCTGTTCATCTATAGACAAAATCACTATCTGAAGATAAGTTGGCAATAAACTCTTACTGATTTCAAAAGGATAGCGACTTCATACATGAAGCGTAAAGGCATTTATACCGGCCATTGAGAGGTGCCATTGAGGAAGCAGCAAAGATTGCCATGTAGAAATTTATACGCCATCTTTGAAGTTGCGGACCCACTGCGGCCGTGGTTGCTATAATCGATCTTTGTATGTGGATGCCTTTAGTTAAAATGAACCAACTTTTAGGATGGAGTCTTTTTGAAACACCTTGCAGGGTAGACTAGGTTTTACATTTGGGAAAATCGTATCAAAGTCGATAAAAAGAAGACAAAAGCGGACAAAGCAACCGACGGGAAGATCGGACCTCTTATGGTATTCGGGAATAGGACCATGCAACATAAAGAAACCGGTCGCCAAGTATTGCAAAACTAGTGAACCCAAGCAATCACATCCTTCGGAAAAACAGCAACATCTGCTTCTAAAGCTCGGATGTGCAACTTGAGTAGGGATACGCCCGATCCGCATCAATGAGCATGGCGGAATGAACACGGCAAGATCCACAAGAATGAACATGGCTGAAATGAAAGAAAAAAAGAAGGAAAATCGGAAGGGAAGGGAAAACGCCATATGCTCACGGCTCCATAGTGCGGAAGGGTCCGGCTCGAGCATTGCACCCAACGAAACGGCCAAGGCGGGGAAAACAGCCGTTAGGGTAGCCAATAGGATGAAAATACTCGGATCGCCATCTCATTCGTCTATTTTGGCCAAAATCTGCACCGATCCATCTTGTTTAGTCAACCAATCGGATTACACTACAAGGATTACAATCGCCGCCATCCATTCTTGCCGAAATCTAGGCCATCCATTTCGACTTCTTCGCTACAATATTAATTCATAACTTTAATTTTCAACATGTGAACTAATCCATGTTCCATTATTTTATGCAAGGCATTTTTTTTCTATGGGTTTTGCAATATTTGGGACATATGGCCATGGCCAAAATGGCTTGGATGTGCACTGCATGCACACTCTTGCCATTTTGGCCATGGCCATATGGCCCTCGCATTTTCTATATTGGACTAAAACATTATGATTGCACAATAAACAAGTAGCCAGCATTTTTAGCTTTTTATAATTACACAATCAACAAGCTTTGCAAAATTATTTGTATGGAGGGTATTCAGGCAGTGGTTGGGCATATGATTTTTGGGATGGTAGAAAATACCAAACTTGAGGTGCTTACTGCTATTTTTTGAGCTGCCTAAAATCGTAGTTAATTTTCGTGGGAATGGTTGAAGAAGGGGATTTGATCCGGCCAGAAGTGGAAAGTTGGCTAGTGTCACAATCTTTCAGGCACGCCGAATCTTCTGAGCATGTTACGGATGCCCACTTTTAGATGCCCACTGCTGAGTTGGATTTTACGCCATAGCCAGAGCTTTAAAAATGCCATCAAAATTAAAAAGAGGTCATTGAGATTGAGCCAATTTGGTCTGCGTATCCATGTCTTTTATAGCGGCAAGGCCCATCAGATGATGGGTCTAGCCAATTCGTTTGTTGTTATATGCCCAATACGTCGGACTGACGTGTTGAGCTATTGGGTTTTGCCATAGCCAGACCCACCACAAAAATTTCAGTAGTAATACAAGCTTTGATTTCCTCTGTGTGTGTAGTTGTGTGAACCCTGTGGGAAGAAGATACTTCTCGAAAGGGATGCAATTTGAAGGGATGTTCCTAGAAGGGAAGTCGGCTAGGGCGGATGTCGAGCATGTAAAAGAGAAGCATGGTCATGTCAATGAATTTGTGCAGGGGTTGACGCTTACTATTGCCGTTGTAATCTCGTTGCACCATTGATTCGTGCAAGAGAATTAAATGCCCAAAAATAGTGACCTTTGATGTGGGAGATTCCATGGAATCTCCCATGATCTAAAGGTCCGAAATTGACAATCGAAAATGAACAATAATAAAAGCGTGCGAATTGTGCACATCTTAAAAGAGGCCAACTAGAAATCTTATTTCCAATGTGATCATCTCGAATTTTTGCAAGGTTCAAGAAACCGAGCATGGAAATGACACTCTTCTGCATAAAATGGCATATGTCTCTTAATCCTCCTTACTATATCATCATAGTAGGAATTCCATCATAGTAGGAATTCCACAAGACACTAAAATATATTGGAAAATACAATTTCTTAATTCCTTTGTTCTCAGATAGCTTCAAAGTAAAATGTAGACATGAACATATAGATGTTAGAGGTATAATGGAATCTTGGTGATTCATGACCGTGCCTCATTGTTTGAATAGGAATGAACCAAGCTGGTTGAAATTGAAAATCTCCCAACAATGTTAGTGTATATTGGAATGTTCGGCAAGTTTTCTTATTGGGTTTATTATTTAAACAACGGAAGGTTCCAACTCACGAATACAAGGATATTCAAGCTGACTAAAGTAACCATAAGAACTTTTTCGATGGGATCTAAAAATTTTCTCCAATATTTTTTTTCAATAGGCAATAGTCTCTTCTAGATTTAAATGCTAGAATCATGTAGTTTAGTAGCCTAATGTTTTAGCTTCAATTCTTAATTATGCAAAGGATTATGCAAAATCTAAAAAGAGGTCAACTACAACTTGATCATGGTGGCATGTCCAAAAACCATTGGTTCTTGGATAATTGTGGCGTGTTTTTCTTCTAGGTGGCTGGACTTTGGAAGTGCCACATTGGCATTTCTAGCGTTTTCAATTTGAAGGCAAAAACGAAACTAATATGAGAAATAATGGTAACAATGTAAGATGTACCAATCGGGGCTGACTGTCGGTAAACAACATGGCAAAAATGGCATGATGATGTGGCGAAGGGTGTTTTTTGCAATCTTCATGAAAGTGAGTAAGGGAAGTAGAAGTTTACAAAAGTTGACATGCACATGATGATGTGGCATGCCAGTGGTAACATGTCATACCATGTAAGCAAGGGCAACTTTAAACTGACTCTGCCAAGAGACTCAAAACGTCGACATTACTCTGGGGACCAAGTTTCGAGGGCAGAAGACCACCTATTCTCCAAGGAGCGCCAAAGTAGCTCATGTCCAACACGTTCATAGTGAATTGGGCTAAGAGGTGGCTGCGGAGAATCTCTGCCATATAGAGGGTTCGTGTTTCTTTCGTTGCCAAAAATGACCATGTAACTTGGTTCCTAGGGTAATTTTGCCATTCGGATGTTGGAGCCTAGGTGGGATGTTGGAGCCTAGGTGGCATGCTAGAGCTCACGAGGCATGTTGGAGCCTAGGTGGCATGTTGGAGCCTACGTGGCATGTTGAAGCCTTGGTGGCATGTTGGAGCCTGCATATTTGAGCCACCTTGCATGCTTGAGCCTAGGTGGCACGTTGGAGCCAACTTGGAATGTTGGAGCCTATGTGGCATGTTAGAGCTCACGTGGCATGTTGGAGCCAAGGTGGCATGTTGGAGCCTAGGTGGCATGCTAGATGGCATGTTGGAGCCCACGTGGCATGTTGGGGCGTGGGTGGCATGTTGGAGCCCTCACGTGGCATGTTGGAGCCTAGGTGGCATGTTTGAGCCACCTTGGCACGCTTGAGCCTAGGTGGCATGTTGGAGCCACCTTGGCATGTTGGAGCCTAGGTGGCATGTTGGAGCCTAGGTGGCACGTTGGAGCCTAGGTGGCATGCTAGAGCTCACGAGGCATGTTGGAGCCTAGGTGGCATGTTGGAGCCTACGTGGCATGTTGAAGCCTTGGTGGCATGTTGGAGCCTAGGTGGCATATTTGAGCCACCTTGCATGCTTGAGCCTAGGTGGCACGTTGGAGCCAACTTGGCATGTTGGAGCCTATGTGGCATGTTAGAGCTCCGCGTGGCCAAAGCCCGAGCCTTCATAGCGTAAACCCTACAATAACTTTGGCAAGGCCGCGGGGTTTACGTTTTGGAGGCCATACCCCAGCCGGATTGGACGGGATCTTGCACAATGTCATGAGGTAGTGGGGGGCGTTGCGCCTTGGAAAGGCGGAGCCCTAAAACCTTCCAGGGGCGATTCGACCCAAAATGTCCTCTACGGAAGGTCCCGGCCGCAGGACGGGCAACTCTCCCACCCGGGGCGTGATCGACTCACGCCAACGAACTTCGAAACATCGACATTACTCGGAGACCAAGTTTCGTGGGCGAAGACCACCCCTGCTCGAGGAAGCGCCAAAGTAGCTCATGTCCAACACGTTAAGTAGTGAATTGGCCTTAGCGGAGGGTGCGAGAATCTTGCCATGTAGAGGGTTCATGTTTCTTTGCTGCAAAAATGACCGTGTAACTTGGTCCCTAGGGTAATTTATTTGTTTTTGGGCGACATGGCGAAGTCAAATCCCCATTCCGGAGCCTTTGTACTTGCCCGAACGACAAAACACTTGGGTTTCTACACGATCATTGCGGGACACTTTGCGGTTTGATATGTTCTCGGGCCAGATCTTGAATTTTTTGAACCTGCTTTCGAAGCAAGTTACTTGAATGGAGAATTCAGCGGTCGGATAGGGGAAACCCAGGGCTCGGGAAGGCATGCATTGGCATTTGCCCTCGGAGGAGCACTGGTAGGAAAGCCACGCCTCGGTAAATCCAAACCCCATTTCGTCAGTTTCTATTGCTTCTTGTTTTCAACTGCAGCTTCTCAACCATGTCTCAAGTGCAACTGAATAAAACTCGACCTCCATAACGTAAACCCTACAATAACCTAGCAACGCATAAGGTTTACGTTTTGGAGGCCATACCCTAGTCAGATTGGACCAGGATCTTGCACAATGTCATGAGGTAGTGGGAGGCGTTGACGCCAGAAGACGGAGCCCTAAAACCTTCGAAGCGATTCGACCCAAAAGGTCCTCTCGGAAGGTCCTTGGCCACGGGACGGGCAACTTTCCCACCCGGGCGTAATCGTGGATCGACCAGCGGACTCGAAACATCGACATTACCCTGGAGACCAAGTTTCGTGGGCAGAAGACCACCCCTGCTCCAGGAAGCACCAAAGTAGCTCATGTCCAACATGTTCGTGGTGAATTGGCCTTAGCGGAGGGTGCAAAATACTGCCATGTAGAGGGTTCGTGCTTCTTTTGCTGCAAAGAATGACCGTGTAACTTGGTCTCTAGGGTAATTTCATTTGTTTTGGACGACATGGCGAAGTCAAATCTCCATTAGGAGCCTTTGTCTTTGCCCGAGCGACAAAACACTTGGGTTTCTACCGCGATTCGATTGCGGAGGACACTTTTGCGGTTTGATATGTTCTTCCGGACAGATCTTGAACTTGTTTGAAGCTGCTCGAAGCAAGTTACTTGAATGGAGAATTCAACGGTCGGATAGGGAAACCGGGCTCCGGAAGGGAGGCATTGGCATTTGCCCTCCCAAAGGAGCACTGGTAGGAAAGCCTGCCTCGGTAAATCCAAACCCCATTTTAATGGGTTTCTAATGCTTCTTGTTTTCAAGCTGCGGCTTCTCGATCATGTCTCAAGTGCAACCGAATAAAACTTCGACCTCCATAACGTAAACCCTACAATAACCTAGCAATACGGGGTTTACGTTTTGGAGGTCAAAACATGGTCGACTTCTTTGATAACTAGGTGGACCATTTCTAAACATGCATGGGGAGCCATGAGAAGCTGAAATAACAGAGTTTTCGATCTATTCGCCAATCCGAAAGTGACCCCAAACAATTTTGCTCTTTGCATAAAAGGCTCTACACTTTTAATTGTAAAACTAGGAGGAGAATAAATCCAAAACCCATTCTTGCAATTTTCTTTACCCTCGTGTTTTTCAAACGCATTTTGCTTTCGACCATGTCCCAAGTGCAACGGACCAAAGCCCGACCTCCATAGCGTAAACCCTACAATAAACACGGCAAGGCATGGGGTTTACGTTTTGGAGCCCATACCCCAGCAGATTGGACCAGGAGCTTGCATAATATCATGAGCTAGTGGGAAGGCATTAACGCCAGAAGGCGGAGCCCTAAAACCTTCCCGAAGCGGTTCGACCCAAAAGGTCCTCTACGGAAGGTCCTTGGCCATGGGCGGGCAACTCTCCCACCTCGGGGCGTGATCGACTACGCCAGCGGACTCAAAACATCGACATTACCACGGAGACCAAGTTTAGGTGGGCGAAGACCACCCCTGCCTCCAGAAGCGCCAAAGTAGCTCATGCCCAACACGTTAAGTAGTGAATTGGCCTTAGCGGAGGTGCGAGAATCTTTGCCATGTAGAGGGTTTGTGTTTCTTTTGCTGCAAAAAATGACCGTGTAACTTAGTCCCTAGGGTAATTTCGCTGTTTCGGACAACATGGCGAAGTCAAATCTCCATTAGGAGCCTTTGTCTTTGCCCGAACAACAAAACACTTGGGTTTCTACACGGTCATTGCGGGACACACTGCGGTTTGATATGTTCTTAGTGCAAATCGTCTAAGTGCAATAAGTTATCTTGTTTTTCAAAGAACCATTGCATTCTTAGAAAGAACCATTGGATAAGATAAATTAGATACAATTAAAACCATTGGATGACGTGGATAACTATTGGATTGTCTATAGCGAACCTTAGTACCAACTAGATGTAGGCATGATTTAATGGTGTCCCACTAATGATATCCAAAATGGGGGGATAATGTTAGGATATTGCATAGTCTTGCCATTTTATAATGCTTGGGGATTTGTTGCAATGGTCCTATTCCCCATAAACAATTACATCTCAAATTCTTAATGGTCTAAATTATACCAAGATGTAGGAAGCGGTTTAATGGTGTTCCACTAACGATATCCAAAATGGGGGAATAATGTTAGGATATTGCATGGTCTTGCCATTTTAATGCTTGGGGATTTGTTGCAATGGTCCTATCCTCCATAAAAAAATACATCTCACAATTCTTAATGGTTTGTTATGCAAAAATGTAGGCGTGGTTTAATGGTCTTTCTCTAACAATATCCAAAATGTTAGGATATTGTTAGGATTTTTCTAAATGATCCTATGACATTAATGCTTAGGGATTTGTTGCGCGGGCCCTGCACTCCCTCAAGGAATACAAATCAAATTCTTGATGGTTTTGTTATGCAAAAATAGGTGTTAAGTAATTGAAGTAGTTGAAGTAACTTGTCTTACATGGAATACTAGTATAAGGACATGTGATCGTGCACGTGCAGCAAATCGTGCACATGTAGCAAATCAAGTACTCTGTCCTACCACTATAAAGACCCGTGATATGGAAGGATAGGACATGTAGAGAATCAAGTATTCTTTCCTACTTCTATAAAGACATGTGACAATAGAAGTATTACACATGTCGTAATTCATGTATTCTTTCCTACAATGCCTTAGCAAATAAAGTACTCTGTCCTACTACTATAAAGACATGTGACATGGAAGCATACGACATGTAGAGAATCAAGTATTCTTTCCTACTTCTATAAAGACATGTGACAATAGAAGTATTACACATGTCGTAATTCATGTATTCTTTCCTACAATGCCTTAGCAAATAAAGTACTCTGTCCTACTACTATAAAGACATGTGAATGGAAGTATAGGACATGTAGAGAATCAAATATTATTTCCTACATCTATAAAGACATGTGACAATAGAATTATTAGACATGTAGAAATTCAAATATTCTTTCCTACAGTGGATTGTATTATAAAATGACATGTCACAATAGAAGAAACTACAAAACAACAGTGGATGTTTTAGTCCACTGAAAAAAGAACACCATTATCGAACAAAAAAATACCTCCACAAATCCACATGTAGGATTCTTTGAAAACAGGACATGTAGACCTACCAAAACTGATGTTTTCAACAGTGGACCAAAAACTGGGGTGAGTGTGATGTTCCTGTTTTTATATATCTAAAGTGTCCCCTAAAATGAGCGAGCGATCTCATCCCAGGGGGCACTTTAGATACACAAAACAGGAGAAGCAAAAGAGACTAAGCCAGCCAGGATCTTGTTTTATGTCGGGCTTACTCCCTTTTCGAGTTTCCTGCTTGAGGTATCTAATTCGCCACCGAGTGGCGATGTCATCCTAGGGGGGCAAATTAGATACAATAAACAGAAAACGAAGGAGACTAAGCCAGGCTTACTCTCTTTTCGAGCTACCTATAAGTGCTCACCTGTAAGTGCCTCAGTAGCTTGAAGTTGCTTTTGATCCTCCCTACTCACACCTAAGGCTTGTACCCATGCTGTAGAAAATTCATGACAGCAATTCTCAATGCAACAGTGATTACAAATCCTGCAAAGTGAGCATAAAATTTGTCAATGAGAATACAATTATACTAAGCACTTCAGAATTTTGTTATGAAGTACCTCAAGAATTTGAAAGCGACATGGAAGATGGTATTGGTGGCGCATTCAAACAATCAAAGTTGGTAGTGGTTTCCCCATCCACTGGAGGATCTTGCCACAGAATGGACAGCCACTACCATAATCTTCAGCCTTATCAAGGTCTGGAAGTAGTGGATCCAAGACAAATAAAGGAAGACGGTCCTTGCAAGACAGAAACCTCTCTAACCTTGGTTCCAGCACTTTCAATGCTGTTGTGTCTGCTTCCCCCGGGACAGATGCCATTAAGCTCCTCGATTTTTTGTCCGCTCAAGTTACGGTAATAGTTCAAATTTCAGCCTCTGTATCTTGGCATATAGCCCGAATACCGTCTGCACGACTTGGTTTATCCTTAATCATTCCTTCCCATTTTTTTAAATCTTTATTCATCTTCTCGGTCTGGAACTCAAGTTGCTGAACCTTCATTTGTAGCACCTGCAGGCTTTGATCACAAGTTTGCAACCTTGCCTTACACTGAATCACTTCTGATCTTGTAGAGTTGATCCATTCTCCCAGTGTCTTGTTGAATTCATCTGGAAAGTAATCCAAGGTTAGTACCACATGTGGTGCCTGTTGTGTCACTGGTGCCACATGCCACACCACATATGGCACCACAATGCACCCAAGGCACCACATATGGCAATCCATTACTTCGCACCACAAATGGCGTCAAAGACACCACATGTGGTGCAAAATGTGGATCCATAGTGGTGCCACATTAGACACCACATGTGGCACCACAATGCATGTAAGGCACCACATCCAACAGCATCCACCACCCCATATGTGGCAGATAGCGTGGTGCAATATTTAGCGCAGCAGTTGGCACCACATATGGCAGACAATCCACCATTCACAAGTATCACCATATCTAACATCACATATGACACTAAGTATAGAAACATATGGAAGCCAATTCACTATTCAGATAAGGTACCACGTTTGGTACTATATGTGACACTACATATGCTACAAACTACATTATTAACATATAACTGGCACCATATGACTGTCCTGTAACACATTTGGAGCTACATACTACTGTGAACTGAAATTATCCACCACAACTCGAAACTAGCAGCACAAATTTCCTACACATAACTTACAACACACCCAAATGAAGAAGTAAGTGGTGTACCTGATTGTTCAAGCTTGCTAGACCTTGCTGGAAAATAACAGTTCCAATATTAAATTGCATCATATGGTGGTTCCGGAAAAGAAGATTTTTCAAATTGATTTTTTCCCGAGATTCTTCTTACAGCTTGAGGAGGCTTGAATTGTGGCCTAGTCATTTCAAGAGAGGAAGCATCATCTGTGGCAGGTTGCTCTGCTTCCTCAATATTTGAAATGATTGCATGCTTCCTCTTACGTTGGGGACGGAGAGGCTTGGACCCTTTTTCTCTTAACTGTTGCCAGAAACTCAACCAATTTATTTCTTTTCCTTTTGTGTGAAGGTAATACGCAACAGCCATAGTCTGTGAGGCCATGCCTCCCCAGTGCACACTTCCCACTTTGTGATTTTTTTGTAAAGGCACATATATTCATTATACCTCTCCTTGCTCATATTCTTCAACCTGCATGATGAAACAAAACAATATTCTAAACAACAGAGAATCATGGGCATCCCCGAATCTAGAATGCAACCCACCTGTAAGTGGATTTTCCTAATACTTTCGGTCCCCAAACAGACTCGATTTCTTCTTGTGTGGCGTAATGCTTTTCTTGCCTGTACATTTCCTTGTAGGTGTATCCCGTGGCATTCAAGTCCGGTATGATCAGAGCCATTTCGTGATCGATCTTCTTGCCAGAAATCAGAAATGGTCTTGCCGGATTAAGGGAGCGTGATCAGAGTTTTTGAGGGAAAATGAAAATTCAGAATCAGAAATGGTCTTGCCGGATTAAGGGAGCGTGATCAGGGTTTTTGAGGGAAAATGATCGTGTACGTTGCTGAATAAGCCTGAATAAGACTGAAAGGACAAAATTTTGAATAAGTAATCATGTGTATTTTTGAAAAAATAACTCCCTCTCCCACTACAAATTCGGTAGTTCCCACCACACTTAGCACCCAAAAATGTGGTGCTAAAATGCACGTTTTTGTTCCACTACAACATGCTTTCACCCACCATTGTCATGCTTTTGCAACTATTGCATTCAATTCAAGTGGGATAAATGTGTGTATGTGAGTCGAATTGGTGATTGGGAGAACAGTGAGTTGAGGTTAAAGGAGCCTAGGAATACAGGTGACAACATTGAAAATGAAGAAGAGGCTGAGTTTGATATTGAGGAAGAAGAAGAGGATGAAGATGATGTAATGAGTTCCATGATAGAAGTGGGGGATAATTTTCTTTGTAAATCTTTGAAGAAGGTAATGAAGAAGGGGTAGATTTTTATGTGCTTAGGTGCACTGAAGCAAAGAATACTTTGCTAGAAAATTATAAGGATGGATGGGGGAATGTGTTTGGAGTAGAAGAAGTTATTGTCTCGGGACTTTATTACAAACAAATTCCGTGTAGTCTAAATTTTGAGTGATGGAGGACAAACTCGAGGCAAGTGTTTATAGCCATCTTGTAAGACTGTCAAAGTTTGACATGTATCTGGATGAAGATGACTCTAACATGTATACCATGGATGAAGACACTTGCCAACAAATCATGAGTAGTATTCCAACTACCTCATAGAAGGTAATGGATGAAGTATAATGGATGCAAACTGCAGGATCAAAAGGTATTTTCCCTTTTTTTTGGTTGTCTTTAGCATGTTCTCGAATCACGCTGCCAAAGACTTAAAGCACTTAAAGCACTTACAAAGACTTTCATTATGGGCTTTTCCGGGAGGTAGAGTCTTCAAAATTTGATCAGATCTTGGGAGGTTAATTCCTGAATTACGATCTTTGGGAGGTTGGTGAAGGGATTGGAGGAGATTTGAACAAGAATTGTTGGCGAAGTTGACAGAATTCTTCAAGGCTGGGAGAATTCTCTGTTTCAATTGCCCTTTGTTGTTTTCTCCTGCCCATTCGCCAGTCTTAATGGCAAATTCTTTAAACCCGAAAATGCATTCAGAATTCTTTTAACCTAGAAGCCGCTGAATCTCCACCTTGATCTACCCGGTCTCTCCGCTTGGATCCATCTCACAGAAAAATGGCCGAGCTTGATTATTTCTCCTTTTATCCTCCTGCTTGGGATAATTTAACCAAAGACCCGGGCCCAGATGGTGTGTTGCCAGTTCTGGATGATCGAGGAGTTCTTGTACACAGGGGTCCCCACAGGCCGAGGTATGTGATCAAGACAAATGCTACATTTGCTCGTGAATTGGATTCCCTTAAAAGGCAGTGGCCTCCTACTGCTAGGCTTTTCAAACAATACCTAGAAATCTGAAAAAAAAACTTTGGACCACAGTTGTGACTTTTGCAGAGGCAAGGCTGTTTGCACAACTCAAGAAATCTGGAAGTGGGTCAGTTGCTAGTTCTTCAGGAACTGGTAAAGGCAAAGGAAAGAGACTTTTTGAGAATCTTCTAGCAGATATAGATCATGTCTTGAAGGAAAGTGATAAGAGCAGGTACAATTTAAGGGACCGAGTTGTGCCAGAGAAGGAGAAAAAATGGGCAGTTGAATTTTGTAAAGCAACTTACCAGTTGGCAGTGTTGTACTACTTCATAGAAAGGAACAACCCTCTCATGACTTCTGCTCAGTTTGATCATTACAGAGAATGCTATTACTATCATAGAGGTCAGGCAGATGCTTATGGTAATTTGATTCTGCTAAATATGGCAACCTGCAATCCTGAGTACCTCATTGACAGTGTTGAATGGTGGAATCACCAAGCGCCGACAATAATCCAGCCTGATTTCTTTGAAGACTTCAAGTACTTAGACACCTACCAATTTTGAGTAGGCCATCCGTCTTCATCCTTTTTGTAATTTTGCTCCAATTTTGTAATTTTGCAGGCTCAGATGTCTTTTAAATTCGAGCCTGCAGGCTATTGTGTTATTAATGTGAAAAATTTCTCTTTTTTTCAATTATCTGTGCACCACAGCATTTGATTACTATTCACATTTGTTCTTCAGCATTTGATTACTTTTCAAATTAGTTCTACATATCTTGCTTTTATTCAGAGTCCAAAAATTCCCAGCTTAGACATGTCTGCAAAAAATTGACTTCGGCCATGGACATTGACCAAATTTTGACCTGGTCAGTGTCATCAATATGAACAGGGTCTGATGCAATACTTCAGTCCAAATTCAATCCACATCTTCTCAACTCCTTTGAGTTCCTGCCAAGATTAAAATCATTTGCAAAAGGTTTGGGTTGTGGCTGTGAGGAGTCTTATAGTCTAAACTATTTTTTCTTGAATTGGGAAAGCATAACATCTGCACAGTTAACTTTGCAATTTCAAGAAAATTCATACGAGAACACATAATGAAAGAGAATGAAGATATATTACATTGAAGATATATTACTCTCATAGTATCTGTACAAAATGGAGGCAAATCTGCACTCACATAGTTACATGCCTCTATGTAACAAAATTGAGGCAATTTACAAAGTTTATACCAGGATCAGGAATCTAAAAACTTCTGTAGATGAACCAACTGGTCTGCACTGAAGACATTTCGATAACTACGGGTTGCTAAGTGCTTGGAAGTGCTTTAGGTGCTAAGTGCTTTCGCGTTTTTTTGGGTAGCATTACCATATTTACACCCATAAAGAGTACATCTTGTACATTTTTTGCAATTTTCTTTTCTCAACATTCAGAAATCACTGATTCGATCATCATAATATCTCACGTCCATAGCTCTCATGATTTCGCTGCTCTCTGCATCAACCTCCTTGTGCTTCGAATAATTCCTTAGTGTTTTGCATCTTGTTGCCATTTAGCTTTGCTATTCGTTTGAGGGAAAGGTCCCACTGAGTTTCTAGTCTTTGTTATGAAATTACCCTAGGAACAAATTGCATGGCCCGTATTGCCAAAGAAAGAAACATAAATGCTCTACATGGCAATATTATCCAAGCATCACCTGGGCTAATCAACTACGAATGTGTAGAACATGAGCAATTTTGGAGCGCCTTGGAGAAGGGGTGGTCTTCTGCCCATGAAACTTGCTCCCTAGTATAATGTCAATGTTTTAGGTCTATTGGCAGAGCCAATTCACAGTTCAAGAGTGGGGAAGTTTCCTTTTCGTCACCAGGGCTTTGGAAGATGACTTTTGGGGCATGCTGCTTCCAGGGGGTTTTTCGGGATCTGTCTTCTAGCATCAAGACCCTCCCTCTATGTGATGGCATGGTGCAAGATCCTAATCGAATCTGATATAGGCAAAGGTGTCAGAACAACTACCCCCATCCGAGTTGTTGAGCAGCCAATCTGACACCCTTCCCCAAGTTGCGCGGTTGCGTCATCTGAGGGAAGAGGCTCTATAGACACTAGGAGACAAACCCAAAAAAAGTTCTCGAGGTAGACTTTCTTGACAACACTCCTTTGAGTTGCCGTATGCTCATGCCTTCCATTTTGAAGTTCGGTTCCCCTATCCGACCGTTGAATCCTCCATGCAAGAACGTTGCTTCAAACAAGTAAAAAAAAAATCCAAGATCTATCTAAAAGAATTTATCAAATCGTGAAGCATCTTGTAGGCAACAAGGTAGAAACCCAAATGTTTTGTCATTCGGGCAATACAAAGGTTCCGAAATAGCTTTCGAAGTTGCCATGTTGTCCGAAATGGCAAAATTATTGGACTAAGCTACAAGGTCAAATTTCATAAGGAAAGAAATACGAACGCCCAACATGGCAGTATTTTGCAGACACCACCTAGGTCAATTGACTACGAGTGTGTTTGACGTGAGATATTTTGGTGCTTTTTAGAGATGGGATAGTCTTCTGCATATGGAACTTGGTCCCCAAGGTAATATCGAAATTTTGGAGTGGAGAAGTTGCCTGTCCATCACAAGGGCCTTTGAATTATTTTGAGATATGTGTATACAAGGTGGCTTCTCCTTCGAATTTGCCAAAGAATACTATGGTGCATGGAAAACGTTCTTGCAATCCAATAAATATTGGGAGAAGTATAAAGCCCTTCGGGGCATGGTCCAGTAGTAGGACCTTAAATTCGCCACTCCCTAGGAAGGAAGGAAGGAAGGAAGGAAGGAAAGAAGGTATTTTTATCGTCCACGGAGACCAATCGGTCTATGGGACCCAATACAAAAGCGCAGCAAGCGGATTACTACCCGGATTAAAAAACCCCCTGTGGCAGTAATCAGCCTGCTGACAAACTATTCCAATATACAAAATGCAAAAACACACAAATATATACACTCAGGCACCGTATCCATAGTGCCTGATCAGCGGGCAGCCAGATGGGGGCAAAGGTGGGCTCGCAGATCCAGTACCTCCTGAATGTATGACCCCAGAGCACGTACTGACGGTGTGTTCATCAACAAATGTAGGGGCAAGTCCGGCCGTATTAAGGGAACGTATCTGGCTCGGATCTGACTGAATGCTGGGCAACTCTGGAAAATGTGAGACTCATCCTCAATGGCACCCGTTTGACAGCACTGACAGAGCCTGTCCTGGCAGGGCTCCCCAATCTACCTGCCCGTCTCGATGCGAAGATGGTGGGCACCTGTGCGAATGGAGGCAACGAGTCTGCGCTTTTTCAGGGGCTGCGGGCCCCGGGCCAACGCGGGGTTGATGTGCTCCTTGTAATGGGCCGTTTTGACCTGCTCTAGAGCGCCGGGGTCCCAGAGCTTGCCAAGGAAGCAAGCGTCCAAGTACTCCCGCAGGCTGTCACGATCGGCCTCTGTGTCCACTTGCACGCACCTGTGCTCCTGCACGTTCCATCTGGCAAACCACTGATCTCTCTTACCCCTCCAACAGGCCCTGAGCCACTGCAGGCCCATTGCCACAGCATAACCCAGGTGCAGGAGCCGAGCACCACCCATATTAACCACTTTCTGAAAATAGACGATGTGTCTATCAAGGGCTGCCCGCTGAAGTGGCAAGAATCCAGTTTCCTGCAGCAGAATCTGATAGGGGACTGAAGGTTTCACCCCAAGTGCCCGTGCCAAAAATGCCTTCTGCACCTGCTCCAAGTCATTCCAGGTCGCCAAAGAGACGACCGGGCCCCAAACCTCGACCCCATCTGAAGGGACAGTGCTCGACCAAACAGATGTGGACCGATGGCCCCAATCATAGAGCTCACCGGTGATTGTTGTTCAAGATGGCATAAAGCGCTTTCCAAAATTGTCACCCCTGCTGGGATGGACGCCTCCCAACAGAGCGAGGAGGGGAACTCCACCCCTAGGTACTTGTAGGTGGGCGTGACCTCTATAGGCTGTCCCCGATATGTGAGTGCAGGAGGCGTGGGGTGGCGTGAAGAGGATATGAGAACCACCCTGGTCTTGGCCGATTCACGCCAAGCATGTTCAGAGCCTGGCGTATCGTGTCTAGGGCATCCGTGATGAGATCGCATAGCTTCGGTGTGTAGGCGGAAGGTCAACATCGGCCCGCGATAGATGAGCCGGGCGGATGACCCGGTGCAAAAGCCGATGCCATCCCCCCATGTTCGCAAGCCGGGCTCTAACCGGTCAATGTAGAGGCCAAAAGTGTTGATGAGAGGGGCAGCCCCGCTGACCCCCGATACTACCGGTGAATGCTTGGCCCGCCGCCGCGATCCCCGCCAAAACAACTCTCATACAGCCTGTATATGGCATTCTGGATAGGCAGCGGCAGCCCTAGTTGAAGCAGTCTAGCCCATAGCTTTTCCCGGGGGACTGTATCAAAAGCCTTCGCGAAGTCCACAAAGCAGCAATACAAGTCCTGCCGATGGTTCCGGCTGTCTTCAATCAGTGCCGCAGTGTAAAGATATGGTCAATCGTTGAGTGGCGGGGTCTAAAGCCTGCTTGTGTGAGGGCTCGCACATCTGCTGCCTCTGCCCATAAGGGTTCAAGTATGACCAACATCAGTCTAGTAATGAGGAATTTAAAATTCATTGCTCTGACGTTACAAATTTGAGATTGGCCATATGTAACATGGAGCAACATCTTGCATAAGATATTGCGGCTTGGAGCGGATTCAGATTGGCTTCCTATGATACATGTGAGTCAAAATTCCAGCTGATAGATATCATTACAATGCATTGATCAAGAGCTTTGGGGCCAAAAACAAGCCCTCTTTGGAGCATCGTTTCAGGACACAACCATAGTATATAAGTTTATGATAATGTGATAGAGCTAATAGGTATCTACTGAACCAATTTTAGCTGGATCTAGGGTGGGGTTGCCCGCTTTCGCGGATGTACTATACCTTGTGGTACTAGAGTACCCTTACCTCGCTGTCCCAGTCGCCCTCCCAACGCGTGGTAAGTGACGCTCGTTCGTCACCCCTGGATCCACGCTGCCCCGTACCAGGGAGCCACCTTTCGCGCACCAGAGTACCCCCCATCGTGGCCATCCCGAGGCATGATTCAATGCTGGGGGCTAGAATTGGCGGGCTAATTCCAGCTATAATTGCCTCGAACGAGATGGATTATCAAGATTACCCAGCTGGCTCGAGCAATTCCATCAACAATTTCTCAATCCGGCCAAGAATCAAGCCTGTCTCCTATTTTCGCTGCACACTGGAGCGATGGGGCCTGACCACAGATCGATGCCACAGTTCCGAGCACTGGCAGACCAATGGCAGCGGCTAGCAAGCGGGTCTGTGCGCCCAAAGCCAAGAAGAAAGGGGCATCAGCTAGCGGATCTGCACCTCCAATGCCAAGGAGGCCAACAAAGCGAGGAGCATGGACGGAGGAAGAGATGTCGACAGCACTCGATGAGGTAAGTGAGAATGGGATTTCAATTAGAGAGGCATCTAGACGGTCAGGCATACCAGAGTCGTCTATCAGGGATTGGCTGTATGGACGGATTTCCAAGAAGAATGCAAAGCATCCCTAGATCCTTACACCAGCCCAAGAGAAGGAATTGGTTGATTGGGCAATAGGCAGGGCAGAGCAGGATATGGGCGTGACTCTGGCTGCTGTGAAGGAGCGTGCAGCCGAGATGGCAAGGGAGGGTAATTCTGCCTTTGATGGTGTGCCAGGGAGCAAATGGTGGAAGCTTTTCAAGCAAAGGCACCCTGAGATTTCCCTTAGGAGTGCCGAAACATTGGAGGTCTCACGTGCCCGGGCAATGAATCAAGCCAACTTGGATGGCTTCTACACAGGGTGTATTTCTATGGTCAAACAAGGTAAGCAACATTAGGAGCCCCTTGAAAAGATGGGATCTTGCCAACAGTCACAGACAGTTCAGCCCTCTTGCACGCTCCTTGAGGATGGACACACAAGGGTGAATCAACTACGCTGCAGCCAACACAGGGCCAGGAAATGAAAGTGTGCCTGCAATTGACAAGGCCAGGCACATTAGGGAGATGGCTGAAATAGGGGTAGATGCCCAAGCCCTTGCCACAACACGGGGCATGGATGAGGGTTTTTTCAGGGTTTGGAGAACAGACATGGCAGAGGTATACTTCTTTTTATGTGCAATTTATTCAATGTAGCAGTTAGTAACACCTTTGTCCTGGCAGGTCCAAGAGGCTACACCAGCCATCTCCTTGAACCAGGATGTAACAGATAAGGTATAGTGCCTTATTACTAAATCCTCAAGTCCGATAAGGTATTTGGGGTGGACAAACCTGTGTGCCTTATTACTAAATCCTGTAAAAATAATGCAGGGTGATTATGACTCGGACAAGACAGTAGAAGAATAGAAGATATACTTAATGGCCAAAGAAGCCATGATAGGAAGATAAAGACAAAACTATATGTGGTATCAGATTTTGTAATTGCAGTAATATATTCCATTCAAAGTGCCTCTCGGGCAAATACATTGTTGCTTGCAAAAAATGCCTTCACAAAACACTAAAGCAAAATGGCACTAGGCCTATTTCAAAATACAGCAAACTAAAAAAACATAGAAGGGTCGTCCAATGTGCCAAGGATCACCAGCATTCATGTGCTCAGGTCTCCTGATTAACAGGACTTTCAAATTTCACATTGTCCCCCTTAGCAATCGTGACCTTGCAGTGCACCAGATCATGCTCGCCCTTTGCATGCTGTATCTGATCACAAATCTCTGGTGTGACCACCACATTCAGGTTAGATCCGGCAGCAGCAGAGATCTCTTCACGATTGACAAGGCAATTCTTCAGAGTGAAGGAGCCAAGCTCCTCTGTCTGCACCGACGCATCAGAGTACCGGCGCTCCCTCTTCTTCGATGGGGAGGGTGTCCCTGGAGGGGGCTTGCGGTAACCACCTCCTGCAATACCTTGGCCCTTCCTCCAATACCCTTCCATAGTGCTGCAAATCAGAAGGAGTCCCATTAGATAGACTGAAACCCAGAACCACTAGATAGACTGAAACCCAAAACAAACATTACCTTGACTTTGGAGTTGATCGGAGCGTTGATCAGAGTTGGCCGAGAGACGAGAATGTCGGGAAATGAGCTGCTGGGATGTCAATTGAGGGAAAGGGCAGCACTTTTATAGCCAAGATTGACATGATGAAGGCTCTGCCAATTTGTGTGAGGCTCTACAAACCATAATCCTCTCAAATCATTCGGAGGAAGCCGATTTAGGAGTAGATCAAACGTCTAGAGGAGCGATTCTTTTGTGGTTAGTATATATGGGAAATGTGGAACTGTTGGGATTGTGCTCTGGATATTTAATGGTATGCCACTTTAGAATCTGGTGTCATGGAATACGATGATAACAAGTTATGTCCAAAATGATTGGCATGGGAAATAGTTTCTTAGACCACAATGATTGTTTTGTGTGTCCATAACCCATAATGGGCATGCTATTCATGCTATTGAGTTCTTCAATGAAACCCAACTACAAAGGATGATGCCAGATAGAATCACTTTCATTAGCATTCTAGCTGCATGTGCTAACTTAGCAGCACTGACTCTTGATATTGCATATGATTCTGATATCATAATTATTATTGCACTGTATGGGAAATGTGGAAGCCTGTCAGATGACACAAATATTTAGAATGGAAGGACATGGCCTATTGACATGGAATACCATCTACTCACGGCATGATGAAGCTAATGAAGTTCTGCAGCTGTTGAAAAAAATGCATCACAAAGGAGAAAGCCAAACAATGTAACTTCTACTAGTCTTCTGTCTGCATTTGGTCGTGCAGGATTAAAAATAGAAGGGCTCTTTCGTCTTGTATATTTAAGTGAACTATGTTCGAGGAGTACAGCTGCGTAACTGACCAATTTGGACATCTAGGAAAGGAAGCTGGATGAAGCAGAGGATTGTATAATAGCTATACCCCTCAAAGCCATTGCAATGACATGGATGACTTTGCATGGAGTTTGTAGGGTCCATGGAGATGAAGAACGACGTCGGTGTGCTGCACAACATGCCTTCCAGTTGGATCCGCAGACTAGTGGAGCATGTATGATGTTGGCAAACATCTTTGTGGAGTCTGCCAGATAAGCCAAACAGGAGTGCAAAACAGTATGAAGGAACATTTACTAGCCTGGAAAAACTCATAAATTTATTGATCATCTACAATAAGAGTTGATTTAAATTCTGGTTTTGTTCTTGAGGAAGTGAATTGAACATGTTCTTGCTATAGTAAGGGGTTCTACTCATTTGTCCTAGAATACAGTTGTGCTATCATCAGCTGCTTAAAAGAATTCTCTTCAAATTGGCAAATGTTATGTAGGTCTCATATTTATATTTATTTTATTATATTAATCTCGCATTTTATTTATTGTATGTTATTTAATTATACTATTCTTGCATTTTCAAGGTGTCGTCATCATGGCTGAACACGAGCCAGTGGAGCCTGTGACCATGGACCAACGTACTTCGTCCAGAGTTGGTGCGTCGACCAGCTGACAACCATTGGCAGCATTGTTCATTAGTAGGTTCCTCTATCATCCTTGTAAGCATTTGTTATAGTAGTAACGTAATGCTCTTATTAGTTGCCTTGACATAGGGAATAACATGGCATTTGGTGCCTGATCAGCCGGGTTACGCGGTATGAGACTGCATCAAGTTGCAACCATCTCCAGTCCAAGTTGGAGAAGGATCCTAGTTGGTTGGGGTACGAGGATCCAAAGGGTGCCTCAAACCATCATATAACAAAGCATCCAGAGCATTGGTGACCAAATGACAGAAGGCCTGGACAGTGGCCGAAGCGAGGGGTGGTGATAGACCCTCGAAGACTCAGTCTAAGCGAAAAAGAGGTGCCATGCGACGAGCATATCCGCATATGGCACAATAGATGCATGAGGCTATTGCTCGGCACAGGAAAGCATCAAAATTTATGGCTATAGCCACTCGACTACAACATAGCATGAGTTCAGAGGATATGCTGGGCTATTTTCCTGAGGGGACAGATAGGTTGGCAGAGGCTCTATCTGGGCAGTGGCAGGACGAGATAACATGTCTGAGACCAGTACGAGAGAGCGAGTACAGGTCACGCCGCGATCCTACTCTACGTCCTGATCTATTGATGTGGATGCCAACCAATGTCTATTCCAATGATCAGTGGAACAAAGGCTAAGGAATTAGAGACCACCAAGTGATGCATTGGTAGAGCAGTTGGCTTACATACGGGGAAACTAACCACAAAAGGGTTCATCCAATACTTCATCTCCGACACTGTCATGTAGGAGTATCCCAACTGCTTTCACCTGTTCTCCAGACATAGAAATGATAGAGGAGGAGCTACAACTGCGGATTGCAGAAGAATGGGCAGAGGCAGCTAGGCAAGAACAAGAATGGGATATGCAGGAAAGAGAGCGACTCTTAGATATTCGGAAGAGGCTGCAATAGGGAGAGGGAGAACATGGATAGAGTAAGAGAAGAACAGGAACATGAACATAAGTAATATGAGGATGAGTAGTTGGAGCGAGAGGAAGAGGAGGACGAGTTTCAGACTTGCTAGAATTGTACTTTCTTACTCCGCCATCACTTCAAAGACGGCGAGTGCATAAGCAGTTCACTCCTAGTACTGCTACACTGTCGCGTGGTAGAGAGGTGATGGACCGTATTGTGGAGATGAAGATGGAGGGAATTGTGTTGTCCATAGGTTTAGGTCACCATTCCCACCAAATGCATTAGTTCCAGGTAGTGAGACTTGGCACAAAGACAGAGCTAGAGGCTTCTTCCTCTACCATGCTGGTGAGTATTATACATCAGACATCTTTATCTATATGGTGGCTCTTCTGCTCAGAGGTTGGACAGACTCCCACCGGCGAGACGCCCTACACCCTACACCATTTGAACCAAGAACAATTGCTGCATATAGTGAAAACCTCCACAAGTTGGTACCATGTGTGGAGCCCATTACCCAGCCACCATTATGGATGTATCTTATTGCTGCAGAGAGCATGTTCTCATCTTGGATCACTAAGATCTATGGCTATAGTGTTGGCTCTTGGGCATTGGGGTTCCATGGTTGATGAAAGATCACTTTGTCTTGTGCCATCCAATCGTCCATGCCGTCTTCTAAGCTTTTCCAGTCCGTTCTAAGAAGACCACCTGAGTGACTCTACATAAGATACACATGTGAGAAGTTGTATGCAGTCCTATGGGTTAAGAGCATCAAGAACATTCACTTACCAACTATTCTTTGTCGATATGCAAGTTGCCACACATGCTCCTGCGACATAATGAAGCGGTATGTCACACGCACTACAGGAGAGATTGTTTGTTGAATCCGCAGTCCATTTGCTCGTGTCCAATCCCAAATAGATCATGCCATGCCCACTGATCTAAGCATATTTGCGGCCTCCATCAGAAGTGTGGGATGAATGGGCATGGACCAATCTTCGGCCATAGTGAATGGATCATGCCCAGTATGCTCCGGATGGACATATATGTGAGCAAGTGCCATTGTTGGAGACTCATCTATGGGGCTCACAGTACTCAGCCTAAACAAGCAGCCACGCAGATGTGATCTCCTGACCTATCTCTCCGTCTGGACTCCTCTCTGTCGTGGTTACCTCCATCGATGGCATGCAAAGTCATCCACTACCTCTTCAGTTGAGGTTTGAACTTGCTGGTGTGTATGTACTAATCAAACTCGAAATTTGTGCTGCAAGTCTTGTACCCTTCCATCCAAATGCTTCTTCAATATAATTGAAATCACTATCTCTAGGTCTAGACCTTTGGCATGTGCAAACCCGGAGGCAATCAGCAACATATGCTCGAGGGATGCCATGAAATTAGAGACCAACCTCCCATCCATTGGCAGTACTCTGCATTGTCGATGTGAGAGGGAGATGGATGTTGCCCTCCCCTAGGTGATGTTGAGCTATAATTAAGTTCCACATCTCCATAAGAGGCAACTCTATAAATTTGCCCATTTGCATGTGCAGCGCATGCAAGGGTAGCCTTGTAACTATTCCATCACTGCATCATACGAGACGTCTCATCCATATAAAGCCTGTTGCTTTTCTGTGGGGTCGGAGGGAAGTTAGGATCTCTAGCAAGTATGTCCGCTAGGATGACTTGATATATGCCTGTAAGATCAACCTTCATCAAATTGTATGTGGCTGCATTAAAGGCATCTCCTCGCCTTGGCATAGCGCGAAGCCATTGCACGAGGTGTGGGTACAGGTCGGCTCGACAGTTCATGACAGCAGGACGGCGACCATTTGGGTCATGAGCTGGTGGATGTTCGGGCTGTTGTCCGATGTCATCAATGACAACAGATTCAGTAATATCCTCTTCCTCTAAACTTTTTGGGGTATCTTCAGACTCACCCCCATACTCACTCTCATTATTGTCGGAGAGATCACTCAAAGTCTCGTCTGAATTTCTCTCATTGTTGTTTGAGATATCAAATGTTCTATGTATGTAGGCCATGGTTTGTAATCTATATGGCCAAATGCAAGATAGTAACAGAAAATACAGTGAGCTGAAAATTCTTATTCATGGACAAATACATATTTTGTAGCAAATGAAAGCTATACATGAACATTATAACAACTTCCTGATAAACATAACAGAGATGAGCGACATACCCTGGTTTTTGTCTCCTTGCAAAGTCGTGCAGTGATTAGATACTAAATGATGTTCGAACTGCGGCTGAATATTGAGTGATATTCAATAGACTCTCAGTCTGTAATCCAAATGCTTATTGGGATCTTTCAGTGGCCGCTCTGCCACAAGAGCACCGAAAGTTTAATATAGATTTTTGTAAATTTTTATGGATTTTTGTAAAATTTTATACATTTGTATAATGTTTTTAAACCATTAAATAATATGATTTATTAAATAGTGCTCTTTCCCTAAGAATCTGGCATTGACTTAATTTATTTTAATCCTTTAAAAATATACTTTATTTTAAGTTTAACTTTAACCTCCCCGCGTCATGTCAGGTGGGCTCAACAAAAGCAATTTAAAAAATTTTAGGTCATGTGGATTCTAGGCCCGGAATTCATGGATTCTACCCACAATCCGTAAATTCTAGACCTGAAATCCACGGATTCTAGGCCCAAAATCCACGGATAGTGGCCCTAGAATCCATGGGATACTAGACCCAGAATCCACGGATTCCAGGCTTTGAATCCGGTCGTCCGCGTAAGTCCCCACGGGAGCCTTTTGAAGCATCAACTCGCGTATAGTACATAGACGCCCGTGGTGAGACCGTGGTGAGAGCTTCTTTTTTCCTCTTTCTTTTGATCCTCTGGATTACCCTCATTGTTCAACTCTCTACGATTTAGGGATAGTGCATAAATTGGAGATCATCCAGAAGCCATGATTCCTCAAAATATAGTCTGCTAGGAATGAGAAATGATTTCTATGATTTTTTATAATGGCTGCTCGAGGAGTTTTATTGGCTATCTGATTAGCTAAAATATTCTTATAACCTCCTTGTCATTGTTTCTGTCAAACAAACTCCACTGGCCTTAGTTTCTATTTTGAATCTAACTTGGGGTCTAATCCTACTCCTGTAATGAATAAATCATCTAATTTATTCATCAAAGCCTGGTGAAGTTCTTGATATGTCTAAGAAGTCCACAATCATTATGTGATAAAGAATCCTTTTAAAGGCTTGTATAAAGAAGATGCTACCTCATCCAAGTTTATGACCTTATAGTGGTGACAAAAAATGCCTAGAAATCTTTGTCTGGGTTCTTTGATAGAGGAACATTACTGAAAAATATTAGAAGTAAGTTTATCAAACTGATATATTCACCTTGTGATCACTATTAAGACATTTATTTCAACAAATCACAATTTCAACACCTTGGTTCAGAAATTACAATGACCATGTAATGATAGTTTATTTGGATTTTCTGGTCCATTTTTCATTATATATTCTATATATGCCAGTCTTCAGGAAACAATCAGCATGGCTACAAGTATAGTGAATTTGAACAAACATCACATCGTTTGGCAGCTTCCTAACATATTTGTTCATATGTCTGAATGGCATTCAGCATGGCCATGCTGGGCATAGACTAAATTATTGTATGCCATGATATACAAAAATATCTTGCAATACCATTTCTGAATTTGCTTGCAGTTAAGAAAACAAAAGTCTTTTATATTGCTGGCTTTTGTACGCTTCATCACCTGACTCTGTAGCATTGATAATAGGCAAATACAATCTCTATATGGACACAAACAATAAACTTCGTGTTAAAGGGTTTCTAAGTGCGAGACACACTTGTATACTACACACCAATGTGTTGAAAGTTCTATGTCGAAGAAATCCTTCATGCTTCTAGCTGCAAAAGACATCACGAAATCATCTATTATTCAAAAGTTGAACCGAAATGTGCCCTAGGACTTGATCCAAATATTAGTGCATATATGAAATGCTTCCAATTTCAGGAGCCAACAGTCTGCATAAAATACGTAACAGTCAGTTCCCTTAAATGATTTCAACCAGAAAATGGCAATCAACGATGATTGCAGATGTGTCTGAATGGAACATCATGCAAGAAAAGAATGTCATTTTCTAAAGCAGAGCTAGAAGAGCTACTGGAATATTAATGCATGCCATCCTCAAGAAGCTGCAAATCCGAAGGATCTACCACCTTGCAACCAGAACCTTAATCTAGACTTCTTTAGGGCTTTTTGTAGCTACAAAGACATAACTGCAGTCGCTATAACTAGCATAATACGTAAACAACAGATAGGCGCCATTCTGCCCTCGCGTCCTATCCTGTGCCGCCACATGGCATTTTTGCCCCCTCTTTCTTTTCCAGGAAATTCATCTACTAACATTCTGTTTTTTTCCTTGACTTTCTTGCTTCGACCGTTGGATTGGCAATACGTGGCGCAGAACGGACGCCTATCTGTTGTCCACGTAATAGCAAAGTCCAGTAAATGGACTTTCCTATATACAGAAACTCAAACACAGCAGATATATTAACAATAAGAAAGTCTACCTCCAACTCAATACTAAAACCATCCCTCTTCAAATATTTTAGATTTCAAAAAATGCCTAACATAGAAACTCGAAGCACACTTTAACTTTGGAACATTAACTTAAAAGCTACCTTCTAGCTTGGTACTGGAAGCACACTTAAGGGATCAAATACTACCAAATACGTTAATTCATTGTGTATCATCTGCCTTTGCAGCACCTTCGCAATAGTACTTCGAATCTAATTAAATGACATAGAAAAGATGGTCTGAAAGGGGATTACTAGTCCAGGTTGCTAGGAATTTCTATAGGAGACGTGCACCTTTACCTTTTGCCATGTATGGCACGTATGTCACATATAGCACTCTTGCCTATTGTGGCACTAGTCCAATAGTGGCTCATATTGATGTATAAATATGTATCTCATATGAATAAAATTTGATTTTGTCTTGTGGGAAAAGTTTTGTGAATGTAGATTTTATGGCGACTTGAAGAGTATCTTCATCACACCCATCTCCATTTGTTTTCTTGGGAAAGATATTTTAAAGAAAGCTAAAGTAATAAAAACGAAATAAGAGGAACCCAAATCAGGAAGAAACGACTACTTTGATGAAGAAGGGAGGTATGAAAGGATATAAAAAAGATAAACAAATCAGGGAAAATAATATATGATTTTGGGCCTGGAATGCCAAGACAAATCCAAAATCAGAGGAGAACCGACCACATTTGACGAAGAAGGGGAGGTATGGAAGGACATAAAAAGAACCCGATGGAAGGAAGGGAGCAAGCTCCTCTATATCAAGAAACAGGAGACTAAGAAGAAATGAAGGGCATCGGATAGAAAGGCAAGGGCATCTCACACTTGGTGATCTCATGTATTCGAGGTTGATCGGAGCTAATTTTCTGGGGGAATTCTAGTTTCCCTGGCAAATTGGTGATCCAAGGATGCTCATAATTATTAGCTGACATGTCATGGCTTAAAAAAAAATAAAAAATTAAACTAGATTTACCTCAGTTATTAGAAGGGGCAAGAGGTTTGACATTCTGCAACAACTTTTTGTAAATGCAGTTAAATGTACCTCACAAATAATGGCTCGTAAGAGTAGGCATATAAAATTACAAATTGCGGATTGCTTCAAGGATTTAGCTTTTGCAACATGGCCGTCCTTTTGGAAATTGAAGAATCATCAAATTGGAATATTTATAGATAGAATCAAAGCTCCAGAATTGCAAATGGGATGATGCCAGCAATAGTTCATAGTTGCTATTAGTCTGGGAATAGCTATGGTCGCATAGTTTGGTTGAGGGGCAAAGGCTTTAGAACTGACAAGGTACATTTATCTCGTTTGCGCATGTGAGAGCCTAGCAGACAAGGAACAGCTTATGCTTATCCTATCATAATATTGTCATATATGATGAACTACACTGATTAATGCTAAAGGAGTAATTTTGTTCTGGAAGTCAGACCTTCTAGAACAATAAAGTAGCAACAGATAAAGGCAGATAATAGTACCTTTGTAGCACTTCCTAATCCCTATGTCATCTCAGTATCCCCAGACACTTTCCTTTAAGAGGTAATGGTAGCCCCATCTTTCCATCAATGGAGAAGTACATATTTAGAATTGAATGTAGGGTTTTAAATATGAGAATACGAAGGGGCAGAGCATTTGGTGTGGGTTGTTAGATCACCCTGTATCTCTATTGGATGAACTGCCATGGATGCTCAAATCTAGAAAAAATCCTTCTCCTGTTACTGCTTACCAAGGAGACAATATCAATCTGTCCCCGAGCTCTGTTGCAGGAACTGGTGATGCTTTATCGATATAGTCTACCAGCAATCATAAAAGAATTGTATCTGCTAGGAAAAAACATGTGAGCTGCGAAAGTGCAGAAAAATGCCTCATACCATTCTATAATAATTTCTTATAACCATGCCAGACACATGTTGACCATGTACCAAATAATCTCATTTTAGATCACACCAAATATATGCTGGAGAGAGCATGTATACAACTCACAGATTATCTTTTTAGCAGCCCAATTTCACAGTCCTAAGTGATTACACCTGCATTCTACTAAAGAAGTCCAACTAGAATGTGCCAGATCCTCCTTTAGCCGTGTGCTTCCAACACCTAGTAACTGAGGAGCCCAATATACCACTATTCCAATTTAGTCTAAGCCGAAGCTCTGACAATACCTGGATGTTTGGCATATATGGAGGAAGAGTAAATGACAGGGTGCATATGCCATTCAACCAAATCAACTGCTTAAATTGAATGGTCCAACTCTATCAGCACCCTTTTCTATTTTGTGCTCAGTTCTACAAAATCCCCAGAAGGTGCTCTAACCCAAATCGACCTCCTAAACATATACCCAACCAGTTAACTACTCTACTATAGCATAGCTATGCAAGAAGATGACAGACCATGAACTTATTTGAGAAGGATTTGCCCCTTTTCTACATAAGAAACCCCATTCCAGATAACACCTTGCTGTGGCATAATTAAATAGAAAAGGGAAGGATAGGGTTACCTAAACTGGGGACAATTGCGCAGGATGAACGCCATGGATCATGCCAGATCGGTCAGATCCAAATAGGGTTTACTTGTGAGGCTGCGAGGCGCTAGACCGGAACCAACATACGATCAAGGAGCACCGTCTCCATGCAGCAAAAAATAATTTAAAACTTGCTGGTTTTTGTCTTACGCAAACCGGAAAAACTAAAACTGAAAAGTTTAGTAAATAAAATGTCTCATGCAAACCAATGGTTTCATCCTGCATTATCCATCCATCTAGAACGAATGTAGGCCATTGATCCCTTGCATGCATGCATGGTTTTATCATTTATAACCATCGATTGGAATTATAACCACTCTATATATATACCCATAGTAGAAGTTACTTTACATTGTCTACATCATGGCTTCTCCTTTTGGTGTCCTCCTAGTTTTGCTTTGCCTCCATGTGAATGTACATGGCCAAAGGTACGATGGAGGTCATGCCCCTTCCTATCCTCCTCCTCCTCCACCTTCGCCACCACCTCCATCTTTTCCTCTACCTCAGCCTCCGCCTCCTCCGCCTCCACCCTCTCCCCCTTTGCTTCCCCCTCCACCTCCTCCTCCTTCACCACCACCATCCTCTCCTCCACATTGGCCACCACCTCCTCCATCTCCACCTCCCCCTTCATTGTCACCACCGCCTCCTCCTCCACCGTCGCCTCCATCTCCTCCACCACCGCCATCTCCCCCCCCGGTCCCCACCTCCTCCTTCACCACCACCACCATCTCCTCCTCCCCTTCACCAACGCCACCGTCTCCTCCCCATCCTCTCCCCTCCAACTTTGCCACCACCTCAGTCTCCTCCACCATCACCTCCCCATCTCCACCACCACCACCGTCTCCCCCTCCACCATCACTGCTTTGCCTCCATCTCCTCCGCCCTCTCCCCCTCCCATTTCACCGCCGCCTCCATCTCCTCCGCCACCCTCACCCCCTCCCCCCGCCGCCACCCTCCCCCCCCCTCCCCCCCGCCTCCGCCACCCTCTCCCCCCTCCCCTTCCCCCGCCTCCATCTCCTCCACCCAGTCTCCTCCTCCCCTTCACCGCCACCACCCTCTCCCCTCCCCTTCACCACCGCCTCCATCTCCTCCTCCCCCCCCTCTCCCCCCCTCCCCTTCACCGCCCCCATCTCCCCCTCGCCTTTCATTGCGCCACCATCTCCTCCTCCCCTTCTTTGCCCCCATCTCCTCCACCACCCTCTCCCCCTCCGCCTTCCCATCTCCACCATCTCCTCCTCCACCCTCTATGCCTCCTCCTCCACCTTCATCGCCATTTCCTCCAACACCATATCCCCTTCCCCATCTCCACCTTCCACCGCCACCTCCATCTCCGCCACCCACCGTCTCCCCCCCTCAGTCTCCCCCCCTCCACCTTCCGCCCGCCTCCATCTCCTCCTCCCCTTCACCGCCACCTCCATCACCTCCTCCGCCATCTCCCCTCCACCTTCACCGCCACCTCCATCTCCGCCACCACCGCCTCCCCCCTCCTCCGTCTCCCCCTCCACCTTCCGGGCCGCCTCCATCTCCTCCTCCCCTTCACCGCCGCCACCGTCTCCTCCTCCACCCTCTCCCCCTCCACCTTCACCACCGCCTCCATCTCCTCCACCACCATATTCCCCTCTCCCATCTCCGCCTCCACCGTCACCACCATCTCCTCCTCCACCCTCTCCTCCACCACTATTTCCCCCCCCCGTCTCCCACCTTCACCACCACCACCTCCATCTCCTCCACCATCATATCCCTCCCCCCCATCCCCACCTTCACCACCACCTTTGTCTCCTCCTCCACCACCACCATCTCCGTCTTTACCACCGCCACCTCCAACACTTTTCTATTATTTTTCACCTCCACCTCCACCTCCATCCCCTCCTAGTATTCCGTACTATTATCCTTCACCACCATTATCTAATTCTTCGTGTCCAATACCTCTGCTGCAACCACCACCTCAAGCATCACCTTGCCCTCCATTTTTCAATCAATCATCTACATCTTGTGTGCATGCTCGTTCCATGGTTCAAATAGATGCCGAGTTGGTGGAAGCGACTGTGGCTATGGAGTATATGCTTCTTACATTTTGTTCTCATGCGACATTCGATTATAGAGTTGCTTCTTCCTTCATACACATGAGGTATATATGATACATATTTGCAGTGCAGTAAGACTATAATATAGTATTAGATGTAGCTTTATGTGTAATATTTGTTGTAGGTTGATCCATGAGCAAATGCGCAAGACTCTATTGATGGAAGGGGTAAAGGCAAAGGTTAATGTTAGCAGAGAAACTTTTGGAAACATAATGAACGCAGCATTTGGATACTCCTTGAGCCCACAATTTGATGCATATATGCATTCTTCTAATTCTCTGCTTGCAGCTTCTCTTATATCTAGACTTGCTTTCCAATTTTGTATTCAGTCTCAAGCTCATATTCACACTAACAAGGCAAGGGTGGTGAGTACAAATTAATTATAACATTTTCTATATATTTATGTGGACATTTATGGAATTTTTTTATTGCATTTTATAGGTGGCGGCAGAAGTGCTAGCAAGGATCGCTGCTCAAGATGCCTTGATCAACTTGAGCTTGACGAAAATTAAGGATAATTTAGTCCATCCTTACCCATTCAAAACTAGTGAATTCTCAAACAATCTCAATAAGTTGTGTCATGTTCTATACCTTCTACGAGGAGCAAGCTTCGTAGAAGGTTTGGCCAATGATATTGTGATAAGTAGCTATGGTGCTAATGCTAGCCATTATGACACAATGGCAGTGCTGGTGGATTTGGGTCTTATTGTAAGATAAATGGATATCAATTTAATAAAATATCTTTTTGGTTGATGTGTTCTATATTTTGCCTTTGTATTACTCCATTAGAAATATTTGCTTTATAATTCCTTGGTGCAAAATTAGTCCGGTAAAAGATACAACCATTCATAGATACATTTGATATGTTAGACATGTACAGTGGGTTCTATACTTGGAGCTTCTACTATGTTCTTTATGATTAAAAACTCTATTCTATTATTCTTATTGATAATGTGTGGAACTCTTATTGCTCCAAAAAGATCTCCTTCTTCATTTGGTTGGTAGCTAATAAAAGCATCCCTTATCTGCTAAAATATTCCAATAGAGATCATAATATCTCATCTCTTTGTCCTCTGCTTTGTAATTGATGTGGAGAGTATGGACCGTATCTTTTTCTGCTCAAAGCTTACGCCTCTCTGGAGGTGGTTTGATCACTATTTTGGCTTCAAAGATAGAACTACTATTATTAACTTCTTGCAAACCAATAATAATTTTTCCAAATGTGCCTGAATGACTCGCAAGGTTTTTTTTTGAACCCATTTCCACAGTGTACAGGGGAGTTAGAAGGGTTTTTGGCCACTACTTGAGGTAAATTTTGTATGGAAGGGGTCAAATTTGCCTTTAAAAAACCGTATACGGGGGTGTTTTTGGTCACCCTCTGCAGGCATATGGCATATCCCCTTTTGTAGAAGTGCATCTCCCGGGTAAAGTTGTATGTCATTGCTATCTCGTCGAAGCTACTACAAGCTTCATAAGTCTGATTCATCTTGTTCTCAAGGATCTCAAAGATTGATTATGATCACTTACAACTTCCAATTACTAGGCTATTTTTCAACTTCGGTTTATTTAATTCTTATATACCTTACGACTTCAAGGTTCATATTTAAGTTTTGCCATTCTATTCTATTCTATTCATTTAATAAAGCAACCTGACACTTATGCTACCTTGCTAGTTTTGTCATGTTCTTCCCGTATGGGCACCACTCTTCTAGGCCGCAACTGCAAACGAATAATTTCCTTGTATTAATCCTTCTTGGGTAATTTTGACCCTATCCAATCCCTTCGATCACATTTTGCATGCCACCTGATGATTTTAAATCCATACTATAACTCAAGATGAGACTTTATTTAGGATGAAGGAATTTAGAGTTGTGGTCTATACAATGGTCTTTCAAGCTAAGTGGAAGCATTTTCAGTTGCTTCTAGAAGCCTTTGAAATGTTTAAGGTATTACTAGTGGTAGCCTATTTTGAATTCCCCACTGTCAAGGGGCAATTCGTTAAGTGCAAAGTGGTTTTGGGCAGTTTAAGGTATATTTTAGGCATAAGTAATGATCTAACAATTTTAATTATTGGTTTTCTTTTTCTGTCGGTGAAAAACCTTTTTAAAAATCTTTCATATGATCATGGGTAAGTTTTTGGGCTTTTGGATGCCAAATTTTTTTGAGATCTATCAAAAACTCAATTTTCCCTAATTTATAAAAACAATAACAACAATCGGTTTAAGAATCGTATGATCTCTTCTTTAGGTAGAGATGCAATGCGCCTTGTCTTGATTGCTTTACGTTTTCTATTTACAACTTGACTTCTTGCCTTGCTTATGTGACATGACAGTGTGTAAATGAAGAGCTGCCCTGTGTAGAATATGGTTTTATGTGCAAACTGACGATTTCTACTTCAGAGAATCAAGTTAATCCAGTTTCCTCACAAGCTTTAGTCAGTTTGATGATTTAAGTCTGCAGGAATATATTGTGCAACTAGTTTTTGTATATCAACATGCGACCAAAGCAGTTTCAGAATTTTCTTATGTTTTCTACCTTTCTCTTGCATAGCTAGTATGGCACTTAAGCACCATGTATGCATGTCATTCTCAATCTCTAATTTGTTGTTCAAAGAATGGCCACTACTTTCTCATGTATGGTATGATTTCTAACTACAAATCACCAGACATTATTAGGAGATTGGAAGCTCGCATACACCTTGGAGGGAAAGATCCTTCTGCATTTGTTCACAACCAAATGAATTTGGTTAAAGAGTGTTCACTCAATGCCCAAATAGGAACATCCATGTCCAAATGCTTTTCAGTAATCATCATGGCTCTTGAAGTCATGTGCGATAGCAATACCGAACTAAAAATATGACGAGTGGTTGGGTCTTGGGATAGGCTCCGACTGAATTTCAGAAATCTTGATGTCGTAATGATTTTTAGATCCTCTAGCCAGCTTTATTTGAAACATGATTATAAGCATTTGCATAACTATCATCATGAAGGAGTTGTTTATATGGTTAAAAATCCTATTTTATTCAATGTTAAGCATGATGAATAAGGACCCGAAGATATTCTATTTTTCAAGAACTGAAGCGGGAGGACTATGCATGCTAACATGCTTTGGATGATCTACATCCTTCTTCAGATTAGGCACTGATGAGCACATTAAACTATTTATGTGGCTGGTTAAGAGCCGCCTTCAGGGATATCACTATAGGTGGTTATCCATCATCCTGCATCTCCTTCAAGCTAGTAGTGGTTCATACGAAAGAGTAGCAAACTGATCATTGAATGGATATAAATATGTTCAAATTCTATAATTTACTTTTTTCTTCAAGATAGAATTAGAAGAATAGTTCTAAAGCTAGACCAACGGTCCCAGAATAATAAGCTTATGAACTTGCACCTGCTTCCGCTGAGACAACCTATTTTACCATTGAGACAAAGAGAAGGGGATGGATACGAGATTAATTCATCTCCAAACTTTGCTCGAACATCGACCCGGGGCCCCGTCCACATGGGCAAAGGTAAGTGGACAAGAATTAGTCCTGGCTCCCACATACAAAAAGAAAGTGAAGTAACTTGAGGAACAGATGATCCAACCTGGCCATTGTACATTGCTAACATTGAGAAATGAAATAGTCATAAACTTCAGGTAATTGGCCAAGCCGTTGAACTAGCTAAATTCGCAACGAATCATGTCGACAACATAAGCCCACAGAGTTGAGACTAATCCTAGCCTCTCTTGGCATCCTTCCTCTGATAGTTGTTTCTTGGTGGATATCTATTACTGTAAAGAGCCAAACATCATACTCTACTGCAGGAAATATAGCGAAACAAGTATAAGCCTACCTTTTACATACTTTATGCCTCTTGCATGGAGTTTAGAACTTATGAATAGAATAGAATAGAATAGTTTTTTTAACGTCCACGGAGACCAATAGGTCATGGGACCCATACAATGGGCTAGTACAATCATTACTACTAGGATTAAAAAATGAGAGAAGTGTGGATCCAAAAGAAGTGGGCAGTTCATTGTGGAGGTACAAGAATTATTCTAGACCATTAACCATCCAACTATTGGTTTGGTTATGTTTAGATAACATGAACCATATATTATCACATAGAATTTATAGTCTGATTTGATTGCCTGGCATGAGGGCCAAGTCATTGTTTCATCTAAGTTTTGCCTAAGCTTTGTAACAATTTCATGGTATTTGGTGATGTTTGGAGTTGTTCTAGCCCATTATATGCGTCTCACGATCTAATAGTCTCCATGGACTTTGAAACTTTTATTATATTTTATTCAATTCTTTTCTATTATTCAATAACACTGAGACCATTAAGCATATATTTTGTTGCCCTGCCATTCAGAACTTTTGGACTTGACTTAATGATTATCTGTGGGACAAAGATTATATTGTAGGAAACAATAGCTCGATGAAAGGCTTTCTGAATGGCTCCAATAGGCTACTGAACACAATTAGATATGTCTCCTTTTGGATAGTGTGGTTACATAGAAATAGAGTTACTATGTCTGGTTGTGTAGTCAATATAACGTGGATGAAAGTCGCTTGGCAGGTTGAGATTATTAAAACTGCAATGGCCTATAAGAAGAAGGTTGAAGACAACTTTGATCACAATTGGAATGCTATTGGTGGTTTTGTTGGTCCTTCAAATTTCTTTGTTTATAACAGATGAATCTTACCATAGATGCTTTTGTTGCATACGGAGCTGCATTGAGTGATAACTACCAGATACTCCTGCATATCTCAGCTTGATGGCCTATCTCTAGAAGGTATTTGGAGCTGGTTGTCCGAAAACCATTGGGATATATCTACTAACGTCTCCAATGCTCTCACCAAAATGTACACCTCTATGCTTTATGGCCTACAAATGCTTTTTTTGGATAGACTTCTTTCTATTTTTGAAAGGCCAATTTCTTAAAAATACCGTTCTCTCTTTAGAAGCATGTACTATCATCACAGAGAGAAGTTTGAACTTCTGCATAAGATACATCCCCTTTGTTTATTCTCTAGAATGGAACAAAATCTTATAGCTTTCTCACCCTCCTACTGTTGGAGAGTCTATCTTTCTTATACAATACCTTGACCTTGTTCTCAATGTTATGCCCTTTTTCTGGATGCCATGCCACTACAATAGATTCCTCTAATCTCTATTCGATACTCCCCTCCCCCCTCCCTCCCCGGCCCAACCTCCAATTCACCAACTTATAGGACCTCAATCTTCATCTTCTGACAACTTCTCCTAGAGCAATAGCAAAGTTCTGATCTCCTCAGCTATATAGGTATAGGTACTATAAAAATAAGACACGGATCTATCTTCAGCAACACAACATTCCTTTTTGGCAGTTCAAGACCTATTTTTGGATGAGCGTGTGTATCATTGTACTCTAGATTAATTTTGTACTCCAAATATGATTTTGTACTGACCAATCTTCACTTACAGAAAGTTTATCACCCTTCACTTGTTGAAGGCCTCTTGGCAAGCAAGGGCACCTTTGCTGGTCTCTTATTTTTCCTTCTTTTATGAAAAATAGAAAACCTTTCCTCCCTTCGGAAAGAAAAGGGGGGTAATAGTATTATGTAAGGTATAGTTCAATCATGCCTCTAGGCCTGACCCATTCAAAGTTACCATCATATTCAATTTTCATAAAGAGTATCTCTTAAGTGGCGTGGAAGTTGAGAATATCCTCTAGAACCGTTGTATTTGTTATTGTTTTTAGATCTGTCATAGGCACTACTCTTCTCCAAAATGCTGAACTAAAATGCTTTTGCCACTGTTATATATAGGCCAAATGGTCAAGTATATTTGTCTAGTTTGTTTGGAGTGAAAAATGAATAGCCATGAGGTCATACACATTCTAATTTATCATGATTTCAACTGATCTTTACACATTTTTGTACATTGAGATTTTGAGAACAAATGTTGTTGCATGATTAAATCATTAAAAATGCAGGGTTTGATGTGGCTTGCAAGGTTATGTACTTCATTCAGAATGTGAAGGGGAAAAGCTAAATACAATGGTGGTGACAGTGCAGCTGCTAGAAGAACATCCCTGCTATGACGGGGAACACTATTGCAATCTCTTGCCTATTGCAAGGAAAAAGGCCGATGTAGGATTTTAAGATTGAAGCATTATGGGTTTAGCAATTGTAACTGCAGAGAAAGACATGCACTTGAAATATAGTTCACTGACAGTTGTTGGTTTTTCTTACAGTTCACTGACAGAAAATTTCATCCACTTTGAACATGTATTTCTCCATCATCTTAGTTCCAAAACAAGCCAATTTTTTTTCACATGTTCCTAATTTTTTTTCCTGATAGTCATTTCAAAAATCAACCGAAGGTATTAAATAGCACTCGAGATATCATCATTTGAGTGTACATACATTTTCTGTCATGGGGAACTGCACTAGCTAGATTTTTTTCCCACTTTGAACCCGATTTCTCAGATCCAAACTTTATGTGTAGCCCTAATTCGCACTCTCATTTGTATTATATAAACCAATTTTGTTTGCTAAAGCTATGATTAAGAGCTCATGTATTAATTTGAAAAATGCAAAGCCTAATGAATAACAACTAGTTTATTGTATCTTGAAGGCATAATCTCTCTGTTTGTGATGCTCAAGTATCTTCTCCATCCTCTGTGGCCTCTTTGGCCAGTAATTCATGTAGCTGAACCGCTACACTTGCAGGTATCACAACCATTTGTGGCTTGTCCTTGATTGACCAACCATAATCTACAGTTTTGAGATGCTGGTAATGAGGCCTTCGTTCGAATTTAGCCTCCATCTTTTATGCCAGCAGTTCCTATACTGTTGTGCATAAGTGGCATCTTTCGTTGTTATAGACTCCCGCCAAGACACAAACACCTCTTCGTAATGGGGAAGAGTAGGATCTTCCTCTTCAATAAAGGCCATCCTTGCAGGAGATGAGTCCTCTGGTCTGATGAGCAAGAGCATACCTTTTTTTAACATCCTGGTATGGGTCGAATATTTCAACTGGGTTCTGTGGTTTACCCAGGCATTAGACTATGAGTTCACACCAAGCATGAGAGATATTTGCTTAACGTATCACGTACTTCGCAATGGACGATTGTAAAGCACCTATATCCCTAAGGCTTTCGTATGGCTTCACAGCCTTAGGCGCTTCAGTAGGTATTGTTGGCATACGATCAACACCTGCCTTCCACATTCTTATTCCCTTGTCAGGCAGCCATTCTCGATGCCCTGGCCTCATCTTGTAATATATTAGTGGTCAACCATCTTTCGTGCAAAATTTGAATATTAAGGGCTCCATGTGCCCAATCAAGCGATCCTTCTTATCTGGAATGTATCCTTTCACAAATGATTTCCAATTCAGAAACCTTGGTGACTAGGTACGTCACCAGTGTCTTGGTACTACATTCTCAAAATAGGTGCATTAGTTCAGGAATGGTGAGTGCATCCGATTTACGCAACAAAGTCAAGTAATTTCCAAATAGTGCATCAATGTCATCATGGGTGTGGCCGACCATCATGAATCCAAGCTGTATCTGATCAAAAACACCAAGCAAACATGATAAGAAAGGTAGGAGAAGACATATCTATTCTTGTTCTGGCCAGAGCAATTGTCTAGTTGTAGGTCTAGCCTTCTAAGTAGCTGTTTGAGGTGAACTTGAGCACTGGGTGGGGCCATAAATTCTTGTCCAGTGCTATTGACTTTCTTCCTCACTGCGTCAATGTTGAGGATTGTTGCTCCCCATGCACAGTCAGAGCACTCAGCCTCTTTTAATAGCCCCAGTTGTCTCTCGAAGCATCCTCCAGGGTTTTCAGCGTGTGGTTCAAGGAATGAACATGGAAATTAGAATCATCCTTCCATAAATCAAGTGAAAAATGGCCCATGGCGCTAATGTTGTGGCCATGCATCAGTGCACCAGTAACATTGACTTTCAAGCGTTCTCCCCTTGGCCAACTTCTCCAGTCTAGGTACCATAGTTTTGTTCTGGTCCATCTTATTATGAATGATCGACAGAGCATGCTTGGGAGCACGATGCGATAAAGCTCTCCACGACCAGTACAGGCTCCGACAAGAGATCTGGGCTGTCATGTGTGCCCTCCTTTCGATCTGCAATTCTCTTCTCTCCCGTGGATCTCTTGTCTTAGCCATTTCCTATTACAATACAACTATTGCACTTGGTGAATGCTATCCTCTTCGCAATTGCAACCTTTGGGTGGTGTAACTTCCACCTGCCTAGGAATGAAGATGGGGAGATATGCTTGCATGTCATCTCCATGACACTGGCGTCCACCTCATGGAGAATGTCTTTTCTGGTTAGGACAAAAGGGAGCCTCTTCACATTCTCTCTCACACCTTCACTAGTGATTTTCGACCTGTGGGGCATCATCTCTGCACTCTTGTCTATGTACATAGACAGCAGGGCATTTTCTGCTAGAGTGTGTGAGCTTGGTTCCTTTGAGCCCATGTTACCATGTTCAGCAACTCTGTGACCAGCAAGGAAAAGTTTATGCCACTTATAGAAAGTTGACATCGAAATACCATTTTCGGCGATTGTAATTTTTTCAAGCAGAACTAACGATTATTAACACTTCATTCTGGTTGATAAGAACCATTTTTTACTTTCCCTGAGGTGACCATGACCTATTTCGTTGTCAAACAAAAAGCGAAATTTCTCTAATTAATGAATTCTTGCTTATATAGCTCGATATATTCAAATCTGAGTGCAAAACATCTCATTTTTCTTTTGAGATTCTAAAAGATTGATACTTTTTCAAAAAAAATTGCATAAAGATTTGTTTGCCTTAAGCAACCTAGGAGGTTCTAACCGTAATAATCCATTGAGGTTGATCCAAGTGTCAGGTTTAAGAATAACACATGGTGATATGGCATTTCTTTATGATGTAGCATGTCATATGATGACTAAGCATTTTATACTCATTTGGTAGAAAATGACTAGGCCAATTTTTGGAAGAAAAAAAGTTCTTTTCAAGTGAGTCATCAAAATACATTTATGTGCCAAAAAAGTGGTGCATATATCGCATACTATGAATTAACATGTGGCAAGTGGAGAAAAACAACAAGGCATCTTTTCATGACAAGTCCATGACACTATTTTAGATGGTGTGGCACGTCATATAGTGAGTGGCATATGTCTTAACTCTTTGTCCAGAATAGCTAGGAAAACTTTTAAAATATGCTTTTTTGGCTTTCTTGGAGCAGGACCAAAGAAGAGACAGATGCAATATAGGTAAAGCATTATGCTTCTCGCAATTTTGTTTTTTAATTAAAGGACTTGAGTCATTTATTCATCACACACATCTCATTATGCAGCCATAACCTTATTTGCATGTAGTCAGACGTGAAGATATGCTAATAAAGTTAACAAATCATGATGGAATTTGACACGCAACTTCAACAATCCTTGAGTTTTTATTTGCCCCGATGCATGGCATGGCATGCATTTGTTCGGGCCATTGGTTCATTGAGAGATCACTAACATTCGGCATTGACTTCCTCTCTCAGTAGTCTCTTTTGTCGTATTCTACAACTCCTGTTTGTTGTTTATCATCCTTGCGCAGATGTAGTTTCCAAGTATTTTGAGCCATTTTATTCCATTGTTTCTTTCCTATATAATGGCTAGAATATATTGTTTTTTTATAACCATTGCTTGGATGTAGTTTTCAGTATTTTGATCAGAAATATTTTATTGGATTATTCCTTGCCTAACCAGATTTTATGTTTAGATTATACAAAATATTTTTTCAAAAGGATCAAATATGCTAGGGTCAAATGTTCAGTATAATAGTAGGGTAATTGGGCATGCCATAAGATGCAAAACCACACTCTAACAAGGTCAACTCAAAATATTCAAATTCATAGCCTCTTATTTGATATATTGATTGATTGAGAATCATACCGTTCGGACCATCAAGTCCATTTGGCAATAAAAACTAATACAATGTATCAAAAAAGGGACATATTAGGTTGTTTCAAAGGACTCCAGAGAAGATCAATAGTAAATTGTCTATGTGCCTACTAAGCTTGGAGATAGCTCCTAATCCTCCAACAAGGTCAAATTCTCTACAGTGCCTTCTTCTCGTCCCATCTTGATCTCTAGTCTATGGGAGCTCAGTCTAGTTTAGGCTATGAGTTTCCATTTTCCTCTTTCAAGAATTATATTCAAATATTCTTGATCGACATATACTAGTATGAGATTCACCTCTCTTTTATAAAAATCCATCTTGACCCCGCAATCAAGCCATAGCTTTCTAGTTAGTTTTTCTGTGACAAAGTCTCCCATGCCAATCTTGGTATTGGGCAAACTATTCACATCAAGCTCCCATTGGTCTGCCCAATAAATGAGCTACTTATACCATCCTGGATAGTTCTGCTTCGACGATTCCAGTAATGCACGGTGTCTAAGTCTACTGGGTTCCAAATCTTTGATATGTCGAAGATAGTCAAGAGTGACAGAGAGCCTCTTCTTCCGATGGTAGTAATCATGTTTCTCAGTAGCATGGCATACGGAATTTGTTGTTTCACCCAAGAATAAACCTTTTTTGAACCTTCTCTACCTTGCTCCACATACGTTTGGCGGTGGGGAGCCATACATTACAATTGTTTGGACTAGCATCTTGTACATCAATTTTCTGATATTCCATTTCACTATATTCATGTTCTCCAGATGCTCATGACTCCAGAGAATAGAATGCCCTCATACTCCCTGATATTCATTTTTAAACTCATGTGTTCCACTTATAATCATTAATACGAAATCCAAACCAAGATATTTATATTGCTCTACCTACTCCAAAGTTTCTCCTTCCAATGTCATGCTTACGGACTTTCTGCCCCCGACCACCATCGCTTTTGTTTTTGCTTTATTTACCGTCACCCGATGCAAAATTCTCCAATGTGATCAACTGTTTTTTGCAATCCCATCTTTGTTGGGAAAGTAATACCACATCATTGGTCTATAGTAGAATATTGATAACATATCCAGGAAGGTTTCTCCATCTTGTCCTTCTCTAATAAGCCAATTTTCCAAATCATCAACGTACAGACCAAATAATGTTGGCGACAATGGCCACCCTTGTTTAGCACCAACATTACAGTTGATCTTCTCAGACCCATTCAATGGGAAAGATAATTCAGCAAGTATCTTCTGATATAGGCATGCTGCTACTTGTCTTAGCTCAAGGGGAACTTTTAACTGCTCTAATATGGCACTAATCTTTCCTCTCAGAACACGATCAAACGCCTTCGCAAAATCAACAAAGCAACAGAAAAGTGCCTTACCCGCTCCTTTGGCTTCTTCCGCAATCACTCGCAAGGTAAATAGGTGGTCTATGGTTGAATGATCAGGGCCAAAACCAGCTTGTCCCGTGCCTCTGATGCCTTGTGTGTCTACCCACGCTCCAATTTTCTTTTCCAAAGCTACTCCAAACAGTGCCATCACACTATAGTCCTATAATTCTTCACACTGTCTTTATCTCCAGCTTTATCGATAGGAATGATCTGTTTAAGACACCACTGATTTAGGAAATCCACATTTGAGAAACTCAGTTTCCATGCCTCAACCGGTGCATTACTTCACTGTTTGGTAGATTATATAATTCGTTTTAAGAGGTCCTTTTGTGAGACGTTTTCTAAAGATGTGTCTAATTTCCAAGTGTGTGCTTCCAAAATTTCCGTGGGTCATTCTTGAGGTCTTCTATTAGCTTCAATTGCCATCTTGATTTCCAAGCCGCCTTATTTAAAGAGCAAGTGCTTTACCATAAAGTTATCATTTAAGTGGTCGATAAAATTTTGGTAAACAATTAGCGGAGGGTGGATTTGCATAAGTTTGGGGCTTGTGCCTAAGATTTTTCCAGGTTCCTGCAAGCTTCACTTTTGCTCCCCCAGGATTTTTCGAGCTTCTTCCCTAGATTGCCTTAGAGTTTCCTTACTTTCCTCAAGGTTCATCGTGATTTCCTTAGATTCTCCTTAAGATCTCTCTAAGGTCGTGTTAGATTCCCTGGGATACCTTTAAAACTAGTAAAAGTGCCCAGTATTGTTGAGTTCAAATCATGATTCTAGGCATTTTGATTGGCTGTGAATTAATCTTCATAATTCTTGAAGCTCTCTAAAAGGATAATGTAAGGTGATTGGTCTCTAGTGGCGGACGTTAAAGCTTCTTTTTATTCAAATTCAATCTTCTCATTCTCACCTCTGGACTTTTATGGTTATCAAGTCATTCCATGAAGGTTCTCGAATACCTATTTATTTCATGTTTATTTTTGTTCATGCCATATTGTGTCCATGCACGTATTTGGCATCCAGTTACACAATCCTCGTGATAATGTATTACAAGAATTGTAAAGCCTGCAATCTATTTATATGACAAGCTGATTATATTAGAATCAAAATTTTAACAGAAATAAAATAAAAAGGAATGGTGGATCCAAAAACTACCAAAAATAGCAAGTTGCAAAAATGTTAATTTTTTTCAAAATCAGGTTTTGACCTGTATATAGCTGACCAATCAGCTTTAAGAGGCAATTGCAAAGTATAACTTTTTCGTATACTTTAGGGGAGAAGATATGTCTATCCTAGATGTTTTTTGTTCCATACCATGCAGGACCCTCGAAATGCATTTTTTGGGGTTGCCCAAAGGGCAACCTTGGGAGAGGTGGGTCGGATGAGATTAGAAAACTCTCTGTATTGGACGGCTCAGGTCAAAAAAATTTCAGTGTTATATGAGTGAGAAGAGCAGTTATTAGGCACTAGCATCTCTAATGATAACCAATACACCAAAATAGTGGATCCTTCATGAGTCCCAACCTCTACGAGGCTTTATCCAATATCCCCAGGCGTTTAGACCATATCAATTCCTCTAGTGCATAGTTAGTGATAATCAACACACCAAAAGGGTGGATCCTTCACGAGTCGCAACCTCTACGAGGCTTTATCCCCAATCGAGACGCTTGCCCTCAAGCATATGGAACACACCAATGTTGCCACGAGGAATTGAACCTTGGCTTTGATACCAAATGTTACACACTACCATCTCTAGTGATAATCAATACACCAAAAGAGTGGATTCTTCATGAGCCCCAACCTCTATGAGCCTTTATCCCATATCCCCAGGCATCCAGACCATATCAGCGGCCTCCTGTAACGACACGTGGACGTGCATTAAGGGAGTGTTAGGATAGCTTGACAGAAACTCCACCCCGACTTTGGCACTCCTGGCCGCCATAACCAGGCTCACTAAAAACTCAGAGTTTTCCATCTCCAGATGTCCTTTCCCTAGGGTTTTTGAAGCTTTTTTCAAGAGCTTTTTCTGGCAATCAATCTGTCCGTTGGTTTTGCAGCTTCCACCTCCTCTGCCATCGTTTTTGCACAAAACATCAGCAGCTTCATCGCCATAGCCATCGTCATCCATGTAGCTTTCGCCATTGCTTTGATTTTCTACTTGCATCTGAGTATTTGGGCAGTATTTATTTGGGTTGCTTGATCCTACACTTGGCTATGGTGGCATTTTGAATTTCTTTTCCAAGCAGAAGTGCATCACTATGAATAATTTTGCAGTAGGTTACTAGCCATCAAGAAATTTTAGGTAGCCATCTAGGAGAAGATGAAGAAGCCTCCATCTACAACACAATTGCAAGGGCAACCCACTATGTGTTAGCACCCCCTTTTTTTTTTTTTTTTTTTGGTTCTAATCGAATATTTCTCCTCCATTCTTCCAACATCTCGAATTGCTCCCTCCACTTCTATGCAAGTTGAAATTGTATGGCTTATACAAATGGCAAGAAGCAGAGAAAAAATGGATTGAAGCGACTCCACAATCAACCGGAAAATTCAATTTAAATTGATAATAAGCCTTTTGGATGTGATTCCAAGAGGCAAAAATCTCACATGCACTAGAATCCCAACATATGAGAGAAATATCTTCACCCAACTTTAGGGTATGCCAATCTTTGTCCTAGTGTGAGAGAGAAAACTTAGTTCCTATAGACTCTACAAGGTGCCAAAAGTGGATGGGTGCCACTGTTGACAATATTTTGCCCCTCTTCGTTGGCACTCTAATTACAACTTGTTATGTTGATCTCATGGTCCTTGTGGTAAAATAATGTAGCCAGTAGATGTTAACCCAAGTAACCTCCAATTACATAGCACTTGTTAACCCCAGTAACCTCCAACTACATAGAACAGATATGTATGTAGAATGACATTGCAAAGTTGAAAACCTAAGGGAAAAATACAAAAATACTACTTTTTGTCAAAACGAAGGCATGTTTGATAAATATAATAATATAGTCATCAAACTCAAAAGTTGTCTTCGCAATTATGACTAGGATAAACTCTTTCCAACATCAAATTCATCTAAATTGGAGTTAAAATTATTAAGTGATGCTCTTTTGAGTTATTGCTTAAGACACTTGTGTAAACCACTATAATTTGATAGATTCAGCTATGTTTCAGACATGGTTCTATTGCTATTGAAAAGATCTCTCTCATCTATAAGTTTTCTAAAAGCGCTTTCTTATTTGATCAGTCACAACAATAGTTATTGCTGTTTTAACCGAATACCCTATTTCTAGAAGTTTTGTAAGCGCTATGCATTTGGCTAATTTTCCTAAAAAAACAATTATTGCACGAGTTCAACTACATCCATCAAAAATGAAATTTAACCTAAAAATTATTTCCTGCCATGTTATAATGTGCTAGTACCACATATCAATGACCGTTTCCATTTCAATGTTGACTTGATGTTGCTCAAGTGAACAGACATTGTCTGCAGCCCATTGTCCCTTGCTAAAGCTTAAATGGTGAGTTCTCACTTTAACGACCTGCCTGAAAAATACTGAAGTACTCCTAAAAAACAACAAACATATGCAAAATAAAGAAATCAGCCATACTGTATGTATCAGACAAACATATCTGTATGTATTAGCATCAGCCATACTCCTAGAGACATTCCAATGGTGTAAAGTAAGATGGGCCACTTTATGTACTTCCAATTTGAGGAATACTCTGCTGTTCACTAGGATGAAGGCGGCAATATCTCCTCCTTGAAGCTACAGCAAAAACTTGTGTTGGTAGAACTATAAGTGGTTCATACAGAACGAGAAGATCCACTAGCATCAATGTCATGAATCAGCCAAAGGGGCCCTCAATATGGCAATTTGCCCATCCTTTTCCATGACCTCCTCTTCAAGTTCTTGTATCCTCCATCTAAGAACTCCTACTTCATTTTTGAGAAAGTGTACTTCTTCTCCTCTTCCTTCTACAGCTTTTTTCATAGAATCATATTGTCTGTTCACCTTAGTAAGCTCAACTGTTCTATTGTGAATTGCTTTGCCCATTGTCATCAGTTTCTCTTCAAGATCCTTAATGATTGATCTAGATTGCCTAAGTTCATCATCCTTGTCACATTCCGAACCCTTAACCAGCCTATAGAGTTGTTCACTTCCCTTTAAGATAGCACTTTGGCCATCCACCGTTAAAGCAAAATCTGAATTTAACCTATTCAAAGCATCTTCTTGTTCGCTCAACTTCTCTGCAGTTGTCCTGAGCTTGGACTGAAGCCACTCATTCTTGGATGCGAGAGAATTTCCCTCTTCCTTGGCCTGGTACAACTGGTTCCTTATGTTTTCCATGTCTTGCTCTAAATTAAGCGTTTTCTCCTCCTTTTCTTTAACTACTTGCTCCAGCTTTTCCCTAGCAGATTTTATTGACACCAACTGCATTGTGTACAACAAAAGGCTGCTGTTAGCAAATGTTATTTCGAACTGCCCAGAATAAGCTTTTCCTTTCTTTCTTACCCTAGCTGCATTTTTTATTCATTTTTAATAGGAATTCCTGTTTATAATTTACATGTGTCAAAGCACATCTAAGGCTCTATGGTTACCAGAGAATGACCTCTGACAGGGCAATCAATTATGTGAGCGATGAGAGTGGTTGATTAATGAGTAGTCACAGTTTGGAGGCTGAAACTTATACTCTAGTTAGGTGAGAGTTGTATGTAAGTCAAAGTGTTAACATTTTGATGAATCCGATCAATCTTACTGGATCTAAGAATTTGGCATGACTAGACATATTGAGCTCCCATTAGTAGAGCTATGGCTTTGAACGGTCCTCTTATTGGTCCAAAGTCCAAGGTCTCTGAAACAGTGCATAGCCAATCTCGTCAAAGGGCAATTTTTACACTTGCTAGCATATTTACCCTATTTGTTGGTGATTTCCATCAAATCTGTTCGATCTTGGACATAGTACACAGGAAATACACCAGCAGCACTGTAAAACTGTTATCCCAATACAACTCAGGCATGGAAATTTTGTGGACTCAAGTCTGTTTAAAGCCATGGTCTGCAAAAACGTTCTCCAAGACTAGAAACAACTAATTCTAGCGAACCTAAGACACAACTACTAGAGTACATTTTAGGGATTAGACCAAGTCACAACTAACCTAACTAAGGTCAAGCAAATCCTACAGTATCCTATTGCACTCCCTTTGCCTAACTCAGTAAATCGGGAAAAAAACACCCAACGCCTTGAAAGTACCCTATTCCCTCCAAACAGCTTGAGTATCACAAAATATCAGTCTCATATACTTTTATAGATGCTCCTTGCGCAATCACGCCCGGGTTAAAAATGAAAGGAGTGGAATGAGGTGTCATTATGGGGCGCGTGGGTATGTTGAATCTTGTGGCATGAAGTTTGTGAAGGCCTGCAAGATACACTATTTGTCTCAAACCGTGAAAGTTTTCTTCTTCCCCAGCAAGGATCCTTGTACATTTTGTCAAGTATAGATGCTTCCGCCAGAATCGGTGGCAAAGAAAAGCTGCCGCAATTTCTAGATGTATCTCTCACATCATGGTGGATTTGATAAGAATAATAGGAACTTTCTTTGGCAGTACAGAAAGATATGGTAGTGTCCAAGATGAGTGCCAACCGAGAAATCTACACAAACTCAAATCTACAAATGTATATAATCTAAGAGTGTCACATCATCATAACTGACATATTAGCATAAGATGACATGACATCACAATGCGATAATATTCTAGAGACTTCAATCTTAGACATGCTCAACTCGTTGAGAGAAAAACATATACCTCTCTTTCTTTAGTTTGGCTGAATAAAAGTAGATCCCCGTTGATCGCAATAAGCTCATGTACTCTTCGTCGTTGCTCGTCAGTTTCTCTGTTGGCTTCGTTTGCCTTCTTGATGTAATGATCTTTCTGTAGCAATGTCTCTCGTGCCTGCACCAAAAGTTTACCTTCTAGCTCTTCTACCTGCATATATTTTTGCTCTAAATATTGTTCTATATCTGCTAACTCAGTTTGTTTTAGTGACAGTTCCTCCTTGAGGTGATCTATTGTTTGTGTCAAGCTTACCACCTAACAAAACCAGGAAATAATCTAGTGAATGAATCATGTAACAAAGACTACAAGATCAATCTAAACATTAACAGATGACTTACTTCTTCTTTTGACTTTTCACATTTAGTCTCCAAGAGGGACCTGAGATTTCCATGATCTGCTCTCAACAAAGCAAGACTGGATTCCGTTTTTGAGATTTTGCATTGTAATTGCAAGTTCAACTCTTCCATACCAGATAAAGAGCTTTCATTATGTTTGATATCTTCTGCATGGCTTTTCAATAGTTCCTTGATCTGATTTTCACCATTTCTTATTCGTTGCCTTAGAAAGGTGTTTGTTTTTTCATAATCAGCATTTCTTGCCTTCTCAGCCTGAAAACGTGATTTTACTTTTTCATATTCGCAGAAAGCAATTGCAAGTCCAAGCTCCAACTCATTGGCACCCTGGTCGTTATAAAACGGCCTTTCTAGATGTTAGATGTAGCTGAAAAGCATGCTGAACAATTGATATACCTTAAATTGCCTTGGATCGTGAGGTTGTCTCCCACCATAATTATAGTCCGCAAATTTCATTTCTGTAAGTGTCTTCTCATTGACTTCTGTCTTGTTGTTCCTTGAACCTTTGGCCATATGCTCATCACAAATAATGTAAAGCTTCCATATTGTTTCTTTCAAGGCTTGCATTTCCCCTACAAACAACAATGTGTGTAAGCAATTTGGGGAAACTTTCACCATCAACCTTTAGTATAAACAACTTTACTTGATAGATATGGATATTATCATCTCAACTACCCTTGTCACTTTCCTCCTCCATGGTAACATCCGCTGAATAATTCGTACACGATGTAGGGACACTGCAAACAATTGTTTGGTTAATTAGCCTAAAGAGAGAGCAGTCACTAATTGTCTAGCAGGCAGATATATAAAGAATCACATTTATAATCCACAGATTTGTTGCCCACCAATTCGTGCCCAAATACCTTGGATAAACGTTTCTGTCCTCCACTGAGCTCGGAACATGTTTGTCTACGTAACCCTCTTCTTGGTCGGGTTCCTGATGGACAAATAGAAATCATAACCAGCTTAACAGAAAACATAATTTGCCTTGAAAAAGAAGATTACTTCAACAAGATATGACAAAATTCAAATGCTTGCACTTATTTTATGACTGGTTTTCCTAAATTTCTCCATACATGGCAACAAAACAAAAAACTTCATGAAGTCCTTACATCACTCTTTTTATCTGTGTGAGCTTGAGTTCCTTCACTTCCAAGCTTACTGATGTTGCAAGCCTTCTTGAAAGCTGAAAGCTCTGGACCAAATTTCCTCCCCTCCTTCATCAAATATGAATAGTCCAACTTATCATTTCTCTCATCAGAAGATTCCTGCTGATCCTCAAAGATTGGTGAGTGATAGACTGTCAAGTACCCATCCTGACCTATATGGGAAGTTTCCCTTATATCAATTGCTCCAATATGCTTCTCATCGTCCAACATACTCATTCTTGATTGTGATTGAATCATATCATAATCCGAAGTAAGCTCCTCAGCTAAACTTTGCCTGCTAGAGGTGGTAGTGGTGGTAGCAGAGGAGCTGATTCCCAACACATTACTATTTATTTTCATATCAGCCTCATCCTGAGCAATATATGTGAGGCTGCTAGATGCACAAGTAGAACGCCTCCATTTTCCAGTACCATGGGTGCTTCTCATTTCACTTGACCACAAGTCTTCCACTGGATATACTGAGTTCAGGTCTGGGACGAGCTTCTTTTCAGAGCACATAGCATATTGTGAAATGGAAGACGCACTCGTTAAATCCAATCTGGACTCCTCTACTAGATTCAATGGCTCTGCTTTTGCTGGCTTTCCTTCCATTGTGTCATTATCAACTCCAATAGATGGCCACGTTGCTCCTTGAAGATGTCCAAAATCCAGCATCATCTTATCTATCATTGTCCTAATTGCATAGTTCTTTAACCTGCTTATTTCCAAAATTTGGAGAGTGCTTTTTGACAATCCCTTATCAGCTTCTGCGAGAAAAAGCCCCTGCATTTCAGATCTTTCATCTAACAGGTTCTGCGCCGCAACAACTGCAACCTGAAATCCTCAGGAAACAAGTTCAGAAAGGTGGAAGAATGTTCGTATTGAGAAATGTGACAACAACCAAGTAATAGCAGAACTTATGCTCTTACGAGACTCGCACCTTGATATAATCTTGTAACAATGTAAAGCATGTACTGCCATGAGCATCTCTAAGAGTTCTATTTTTCTGTGACAGTTCTGGGTTAGCTTTCTCAAGCTCTTCTTCAAATATTGACATGGGATATGAAAGCAAACACTTCATGAAACCCTGTTTTATTCCTTCAAGGGCTTTAGTGGCCTTCTCATATTGTTCTTTCTCAACCTCCAGTAGATGCAAGAATTTTAATTTATCAAATGATCCACTCTTCAGCTCAGCTAGCACATTTATGTGAAAGTTGTCCCTATCATTAAGCATGCCAAGTATAATTTCTTGAAGAGCCTGTTGATAAAAAACATCAACCATGAAAAACGTTCCCAGATTCTATAATGAAATGTCTGTTCATAGTGCTGGAATCTCATGCATAAAATAGGTAAATAATGTAAAAATAGGAGTTTCAGAAAACGTGTCCAATGGGTAATAGATGTGCTAGGTTATTGGCTATGTAGACTCCTGATTGTATGAGGCCTTTGGGTCAGCAGTAATTTGGTGCCTAAAGCTCTAATTCTTATCTTTCATTTCGTAAGCCTTTGGATCAAGACAACGCTGTACTATGCTGCTGCAATAAGCTATGATGCTACTGGTTGAGATTTAGAGGCCACTGTCTGCATATAGGAGAACATTAAATAACAGATATTGAATGCAATGACCTCTTATGTAAAAAATACTGGTGCAGAAGACGGGCCTACTTCTATTACAGTAACAGAGTGCTAGCAAGATAATGATGTTGTTGGGGAATAAGGCGCACTTATCTACTCTCCGCTTCACAGAGAGAAGACAAGCAATAATTCCAAATCAAAACAACATAGATAGTAAAACTCGAGATAAAAAATCACCTTGACAACGTTTTGTAAGCTTTCTTCCAAGTTGATTGATATTTTTATAGCTGATTCCGAAGTAAAGAGGCTTTCTGACGGAAAAGCATTAAGACATGTTTCAGTCTTTGGCAACAATGGAAATGCTTTAGGGTGTAAGCCCGCCTTTGAGGATATCTCAGGTAGCTCCTTTCTAAATATCGCATCAATAGTTGAAAGTTTTTTACATTTTTCTTCCACTTCGAGCAAGTTGACCTTATGCCTTTCACATTCTTCACTTAATGACTGATACAGTCCCCTTATTAACCCAGTTTCTTGTTCTAGTTGTGCTCCATGTTTATCATCTAAGTTGAACTGCCAATCATGTTCAATAAGAGGAAGAAAATGTAATATGTTTATAAAATGTGAAAATAAGTAGCAGAAATGGTACCAATGCACAATGACTTACTGTTTCTGAAGATCCATCAGCTTCAAAACTCCCAATTTCTCTGATGTCATTCTTTGAACTATTAAATTCCATACTTTGCTTGAGCATGGCGTTGTTACGAGTTCCTTGTTCAACTCTATCTTTATTTTGCATGCCAATTGAGATATTGTGACTAAGTTGCTTTCTGCCCTGCAGTTATGAAATAAGCTCCAATAGATGCATTGTAATTGGCTTAATCAGCACATACCTCATTCGGAGCCGTGTGATCACATTTCTTATCTCCTGATAGATTATAGAGAGATGAAAGTGGCACCTGGTTATATTCATCCACATGCTTTGTGAAATTGATGTTTGCATACTTGTTCCCCATACAGGAGGGCATAATCAATGATTTCAGCTGTGAATTTATTGTTTCTGTATATGCGTTGGATGAACCTCGGAAATGACAGAACTGTTCTTTATCAGCATTATTGTCCATGGAATCATTTATCAAAAAATTGCCTTCTGTCACAGTGTTGCTTGTGTCTATTCCGTTTGTTGATCTTTCCCATGAGCTTGCAGCATGAACATTATTGTTACAAGCTGTTTCATGCACTTCCACTTGGTAACCACTTGTACAATTATTTACAAATGCCCCGTGTTCAAACTCCAAACCTAACTTATTCTGCTCTTTAAGCCCACAATGAACCAAACTACTAGAACCTGTTGTTGCAGATTCATTAGAGAGGTTTTCGCAAAACTGTTCCTTCATACCATGTCTATCAAAATAACCGCACTCTTTATCCGCATCACTTATATTCTTCAAAACTCTAACAGCCATAACTCTCCTTGGGCCATCCATTTCTTGCACGTTCAATTTATTAATTGAAGTATCAGGTTCTTCATTTCTAATTGCAACCCTTGGTTGCTGCATGGTGATAGTGGTAATGTGTGCAATGGTTGTAATCCTATGTATAACCCGAAGGCAGTAAAATTAATCTACTACCTGTATTATTTTTCAAGTTGATTGTTATCTGAAATATAATCCTCACCCTCTTTCGTCTGGATTGTTTCTTTTCTGTTATCTCATGACTGGCAAAGCCAAGGTATGACGATGTAGCAGGTGTGGCTTGCCTATCCAAATTAATTATCTCTTTTCTGTACATCAATCATAATCAAATAAATCATCACAGCTATGTATAACGTAACTAACAAGAATCAGTCAAAACATCGCAATCCAAAAAGAACATTATTCTCGTCAAGTACGTTTCCATATACAGGAAAAGCCGCATAAAAGTGCCAATAAAATTTGGGGCCCGTTTTTATCATTTTACAAACTTGCCACGCTTTACTTGTAATTAGTGGCTATCATGAATCTACAAGAGGATTACAAAATCTCAAATGGACTAATAATGTGTGGAGCTTTAATCCTGCTTCCCAGTAAAGTCTTGTTGTAACGAGTAAGAAAGACACTCACCTTGTCATCGAGAGTCACGGTAACGCACTCCATCGAACATTGCATCTGCTGGCGAGAACGCATATTCTTGAAGAGCGAAACAATCCATTTTGTGATAATGTAAATACATAAAGCCACATTGAATCACGCACAAGTCATTCCTATAGTACTCAAGTTTCCGCTCCAGGCATTTGGACAACGTTTAGGTTTGCAAACATCAGGCATGTCTTTCATATACCAACTTCGGCATTACCTAAAGACATATATATGATGTCGATTCAAATTCGACGTTTGATCATTCTTTTCACGCATCTTGAATTGGCCGTCTTTCTGCCTCACCTGAAACGGAGAGGATCAACCAAAATTTGCTTTTGGATTGGATTTTGATGGGCTTCGCTGGCATACCGTCACCTCAACTTTCATTGATGGCCCTTCGATCCCAGCATATTCAATAGAACATGCCAAGACAGTCCATTTTGATTGTCGAAACATAAAACATCAATAATTCAACATAATTAATTGGGTTCATCACCGTGGTGGTTTAGTGGTAAGGTCTTAGATTGGGACCCAGGTTGAAAACCATTACTACCATCACTTGGGAGACCAGTTGGTGGGAGACGTGGGCTGGTGCAAGTCCCACCAATCAACTAGCAGAACTGCAGGGTTGGGAAGAAGGCTAGGCAGTCGGGCTCGCGTTGGTTTTTCTTCCGTGGCAATTCGAAGATCGGCGGAAGGATCTTCTAGAAAGCTAATACATGCTTGAATCCAATTTTATTCTCAATAAAATACAATGCATCGTATGGGCTGGAATAATATATATTCATTGTTAGTCGAGTTAATGGAATACGGATTTGAAGGTGATACAGCTTTCCAACCTTCCATCAAATGTCATATTTTACATGCCTCTGGTGGTTTGTATTTTACCAACCTACATATTTTACATGGGTGCAGTGGTTGCAATAGCGGCAGTACTAAATATATACATTTTGGGCTTTCTCAATAAGCAACTACTGCCCAACATTTGCTGGATAGACATTCGGATGGCTGGGTATTGTTACGGCTTAAAGCCGGCTCGGGGGAGTGGCTCATGCACAACCAACGGGAGTTAATACTCTGGAGGCTAGTAAATATTAGTTAAGGTAGTTTATCCATTAAGGAATGACATATGGGTCTAGATAGAAAATATTGATACCTTAGGAAATGAATCAATGGTTAAACATTTAGATTTTTAAAAAAGGCTGGCTGATAACGGGTCGCGGACCCTTCAGCCGAACCTGCGTTAAAACTCGATCAGGATCTTAGGAAACCTCCCGGATTCACAGAAAAAGGGACGAATTGGTCCTGCCGTTGCATGATTACCAGATATTATTAGCCGAAACCCAATCATTCAAGATCTTTAGCCTTTTGAAAGATATTTAGGCTCAGAAAAGGGAATCCGGAATTAGTTCATCTCAGCCTTTAAAAGCAACCGTTCTTCCTTAGCTTGAGAGAGAATCCGACTGAGTTTCTGAGCAGAAGAGCTGATCTGTAGTAGCCATTGCCGAACTAAATAGCCTTCAGTGCTTGATCACCTTTGTTTTTGCCTGTGGTTGTGGAGTAAGACAACGATTTCTTGCTCAAGAGATTGAGCCCGGTTGGGTGGATCACATCTTTCCTAAAGATTGGAGTGTAGAAATATTATTTTGTGTTGTTTGGAGTTGCTTTAGTTTAGCTTGTTGTATCAAATTTGGTATCAGAGCCAGCCACCCTTAGACCTGTGAAGATGGCACACCGTTATAATATCTCTGAAGAGCAATATCAGCAGGTGTTAAGAACTGATGATTTCATCGCTACCCAGATAGCACTGCCACAGCCTACATCTCCAGAGGATTACCAGTACAAATTAGAGCAGATTGCTCTACTCTATGGTTTTCTTCCCAGTAATGCCCAGCCACCTCCATTACCCAGAGACCCTCCACCTGCTCATCCACCACCGCCTGAGAATCCGCCGCCAGATACTGGCAACCCAGAGCCTCTAAAGACTACTGAAACTGATACGTCAACTAAAAGGGATAAGGCTCCTAAATGGTTGGAAAAAGTTGATCTGCCATACTTTACTGGCGGAGTGTCTGTTAAGCCAATGCAAGTAATAAGTTTCCTGGGGATATGGGAAAAGTTCTTTGAGAGAGTTAACGCGACCGAACAAGAGAAACTGCAAGCCATGGACACATATTTAGATGAACAAGCTCAAGTCTGGTGGCAAGGTCGCAGATTGATGCAGCCTGAAGTTAACTCATGGGCAGTTTTTCGTAGTGCATTTGAAGCCCATTATCTGCCTGCAAACTATTACAGGATATTGCAAAAAGAATGGGACCTTGTTAAACAGGATGACGGTGAAACAATGTCCGAATATTACATGAAATTTAGTCATCTAGATTCACAAGTTAGGAACTTGGGTGAACACGAACTCTTAAGGAAGTTCGTGAATGGGTTGAGGGAGGACATATTTGCAGAGTTAGATCTTATTGAACCAGTTAACATGGAAGATGCAATTAAAAAAGCAGGCGCTGCAGAACGAAAGTTGAATCCCAAGGCTCGTAAGTTGGTTATATGGGAAGGAGCACCTTCTCGTGAACAGAAAAGACCAAAGCGAGAAAAATTTGAAAATAGAAGAGATAAGAAAAATAAAAGGGGTCGGGAAGAGCGTAAGACCAGATTTAATGGGAGGAATGGAAAACGCTCTAATAATGGACAAAAGACTAAACAGGAACAGAGTAAAGGGCCAAAGACTGGATGTTATAATTGTGGGGGGTCCACATTATCAATCCAACTGCCCGAAGAATACAGCCCCGGCAGATAAAAATACAAAGAAAGTGCAGTTTAAAGAGCCGCCGCCTAAGGAAAGGCAAGTTGCTCAATCTCACCATGTGGAAGATAGACCCGAAACTTCCAGGGAAGGAGAGAAAATAAATAAAGGAAAGCTTGCAGCCATTGAACAGGAAAAAGGGAGACTGCAAATTGCATACCTAAAGAATTTGTCAGAAGACGATACAGGTCTTCAGAAGCATGGCTGTTTAAAATGAAAGGTTCAGTAAAAGGTCAAGATGTGACTGTTTTACTTGATGATGGTTCAACACATGATTTTATCTCGCAGGACTTGGTGTACAAATTAGGATTACCTATCTGTGATTTGCAAACAAAAATCACAGTGGTGCAGGGTTTGAAAGGTCCTAGGAACCAGTGTGATAAATATGTGGTAGCTCCCATCCAAATAGGGCAGTATTTTGAAGAAAGAGTGTTGATTATGGCCCCTCTAGGAACTATGGATGTGATATTAGGAATTGCATGGCGAGAACAGTATGATGCCCGACCTAATTACAGGGAAAAGACAGTAACTATAATGGTTGAAGGGCAACCTTTGAAGTTGTGTACAGATTCCACATTTCAAGCTGAACCCCTACTGACATACTCTGAAACTAAGAAGTTAATACAGGGCGAAGCTGAATCATACTTTATTTACTTGAGAAACTCTGACCCTCCATCACAGGTGCCTCTCGAGTTGTACAGTTTTCTGAGACAATTTGACGATCTCTTCAAAGATGAGGAAACTTTAGATCTACCTCCTCATCGTCCAGAGGATCATGCTATACAGTTGCAAGAAAACGCTAAACCTCCAAACATGGCGCCTTATAGAGTCAGCCATTTTGAGAAATTAGAGCTTGAGAAACAGATAGCAGAGATGTTAGAACGGCAGCTAATACGGCCAAGCTATTCCCCTTTTGGTGCACCTGTTATTCTTATCAAAAAGAAAGATAAGGGATATAGAATGTGTGTGGATTATAGAGCTCTTAATAAGCTGACTGTCAAAGATAAATTTCCAGTACCTAGAGCTGATGATTTATTTGATGAATTACGAGGTGCCTGTATATGTAGCAAAATTGATTTGAAGTCAGGATATCACTAGATCCGAATTAAGGAAGAAGACATTGGTAAAACGGCATTCAGAACAACTTTTGGTCACTATGAGTTTCGTGTAATGCCTTTTGGTCTAACCAATGCCCCGGCAACTTTCTGTTAGAATCAGAGCTTGGGGTTTGAACCCAAGTATACCAAGACTCTGTCTCCTTCAAACCCACCCGCTCCTTAACTTGCATACACGCACTTGTATCTGCACTCAGCTCATTGTTTTCTATCACCATCATTCATCTATATATTTTCTCATCAACCTGGATATATCCACTTGTCAAATCGTGCATGCCCTTCATATAGAAAGTTTTCCAACTTGCCTAAATAATAGGATGCCCTGCTGTCCTTAAGTTCCAGCTGTCGTTGACTTTGACCCGTTTGACCAGTCAAAACCCTAAGTGGCGGGCAGGGGGTATCAAGCGTTTTCTAGCGGCCGTAGCAACGTCTGGGTAGTATCTGCCCACCACTTTTCAACTTCTATGTTTTTTTCTTGCATTCACTGCCACTGCTTCTCATGAATGCTTGTATGAATCCTCATTAGCCTAGGGGAGCCAAGATGTGGTCACTAATCTCCTTATATGCTCGAATATCACATGACACATAATTTTAACATTCCCCCTTCATGTGATATTCCCTGTTTTTCAAACCCAGGTGCAGGTTTCAAGAATGTTGTACTTACATCCATATGATGGATTTCAAGGTCACAAGCATTAGCAATAGCTAATAACATTCTCAAACTATTTATCTTTACCAATGGTGAGAATGTTTCATCAAAATCTTCCCCTTTTTTCTGTGTAAAGCCCTGTGCAACAAGTCTGGCTTTGAATTTCTTAGTATTTTTGTCTACTCCTGGTTTTATTCTATAGATCCACTTACTTCCAACTATATTCTTATCAGAAGGAATATCTACCACTGTATAAGTGTCTGTTCTTTTGAATACTCTCATTTCTTCTTCTATAGCACATTTCCAGTTCTTTCCATTCTTATCTTGAACTGCTTCCATATAATTTTGTGGAATCTTGTCTGTTTCAAGTATCAAAATGTCTATTAATTTCTCCTACCTGAGATCTAAGTCTTTTACTTTTCCCAAGTTCAGTTCTACCATGAGACTCTAAATTATGTTTGGCTTCTTACGCCAACATTTGAGCTTCGTTTCGTGCGGGTTTTCTTTTTGGTCTATCGGTTTTATCAACTTACGCCTCTTGGTGTTCAATCTCTTGCTTTCAAAGACTTGATTCCCTTACGGCTCAACAACATTACTTGGAATCATTTCGACTCATTATCGAGTCACTCAAATCTACGCTCCAATCCTTGAGTTTTTCCTCTTCACTTATTGGTGATTTACTTCTTCAATACTATCTTTCCTTTCACTTTCACATGGATCTTCAGTATTTATCTTGGAAATTTTCCTATAAAATTCATTTTCATTGAAGACCACATCTCTACTCACTATAATTTTTCTTCTAGCAGAATCATATAATCTGAATGCTTTCGAGTTAGAATCATACCCTACTAGATAAGATCAGGGATAAGTTCAATACGTTGTACGTTTTATACGGAATACGTATGAATTGTATGATACGGCACATATTTGCCGTATAAAACGTAAAAAATACGGCAAAAAAAAATTCCGGTGTCGGAAGATTTTCGCGTACGCGAAAACAACGCGTGAAAAGACGCTTGAAACATTTTCGCGTCAGACGCCGAACAAGCTTGATGCGCAAAAAAAAAAAAAAAAAAAAAAAAAAAAAAAAAAAAAATCTTTAAATCCGTTTACACAGACTTTTATCATTCAATGGACTTCATGCAAAGACCATTTTCAGATACAATTGGCAGCCTTAGGTTAGACCAGATGTCAACTAACCTAAGCCTTAATCTGGTTACAAAATATCAAAAATTTAATTCCATTAAATACGATGAAAAGAAGTACACTAATCATTTCTTGGTCTTTATACCCAAGACACAAACTGTATTGCCATTTGAGAATAAAAAAGTATACGTTCAAAGTGATATCTGATGTTGAAGCCATGTTGAAAGTTGATCTTGAATAGTCCTTAGCTTCCATGTCATGTAGACAAATAAAATATTGTATTTCTCACAACTTCAAAACAAAGAGCAAGAAGTTCGGTTACCTGCAGTAGAACCAGAGGACAGTTAGCCAAAGAATGGGTAAAAGCCTAAGCTACTAACAGGTAAGCTGTGAACTTCTTGGGTTTACCACCCTTCACTTTGTAAAAAGTCCCCTGAAATGGGCAAAACAATTGTGGAGACATGCAGACATAGGATTATTAAATTATCAGCATGTCTAATTCCCATATTATGCTGCCAACCATATATCACAGTTAGAAAGCAGCCTTAAATTAATATGCGAGTTGAATCGGTAGTATCACTAAGCAAATATAGGAGGCGAACCTATTGCACGCTTATTGAGGCACACAGAGATAAACAATCTTGTCTACATCAAAGATACAAAGGCCATTTTAAGTCATTTTAGAGCATTTATACATCTAGCTTGAGCGCAATAATGCATAAAGCATAATCATAAGACACGATCTTGAATGTGCATAATGCTATCTTCTGAGTCTGCCTATCTCAAAAGCCTATGCTTTAGATGTACAACTATACCACTGGTTATTTATTACATAGAAGACATCCAAATTATGCTTATAAGAGCTAAACTTCATGCCAAATGGATCTGCTACATTAGCTATTAAGACGGTCATTTGTTCCATGTAAAAATAAAATGATTCAAATACAATTTCAATGCATAGAATCCAAAATTATTATAAACAGGAAATGTAACCTGTTGTGCTCGAACTTGAGGGAAAACTCCAGCTTAATGCTCGAATTTGGGGAAGATTCCAGCTTAATGCGCCACATTTTTGACATTAGATTGATCCACATAACTTTCGTAACCATCATACTGGATTGTTCCAGTGCCATAGAATTACCAAAAATTGCTTAAGAGATGTTTGCAGGCTTAAGGTCTTCTTTCTGCCATAGCCAAAATTCTGGCGAATACTAGCCCTTGCCTACAGATCCAGAAGAAAGTTGAAGCCATGTACCGGAATGCAACATCAAAAGTATCTTCACATAATCGGCTACATAGTCTGCTTGGCTCGTAGATAGTCTGCTTGCATGCCTTTGGCGATTCGGATGTGCTCTTAAGCCTTAGGCAGCGGTAACTCTGTTAGAATCAAATTGGATAGTGTAGCATCATATCAAATTACAGATCGGCTAATCGCTATGCTTCGTAGCAAAAATTGCAAAGCAAAACATGTTAGGGCAAACTAGGCCACGAAAATTTAATGCCACAGATGTTAGGGCAAATAATAGAATTAGAAGGGCATGCTGATATTACTTTCCATTAACCAGAGGATAATATTCATCCCTTAAAAAGCATGGCATGGTATTCGTAGCTCTATAAACCACAAACATCATAAAATTGTGCATGCAAGCCAAACTTGCTAGGTGGACAAGTGGCAAACATGCCTTCAACTTTATAAACAAAGTACATAAAGGTCAATATGATAATCTTGAAAAGGCCCTTTGCATAAAATATAATTTTTCCCACCTAAGTTCTTTCAAAAGCAAACTCTCCAAATAGCATTTACGTTTCTAGAGTTTATGGGCACCCCATAAAGTTACTCTAGTCATTTACTCACACTAAAGAAGTTGAGCAATGTTCATCCTTACCATTTTGTCCATGTCAACAAGTAATTTGCCTTCAACATATGCCCATGCTTCCATAGTTAGTGGTCAAAGCGCATGCCTGTATAGCTCACATTAGTTGAACAATGTTATCTTACCATTTTCTGAACCTTAAAATGAAGGGAACTTTAAAATGAAGGATGTCTACACATCAAAATCCATTGAACATGTACTTATTCCAGCTTCATTAACTTTTGCATCTTTGGACAATAATAAAAAAATCCTTCCTCCAACCGCAGTTTGGGGGACCTTTTTCCATTATAGACAACATATCTATAATTCATGAGTTACAACAAGGAGAGCAGGGCCTTGTTGTAACAAAGGCCCTACCCTCCCCATGCTGACTTTATTCTACTCCATATTCAAAATAGATTATACTTACAGCATTTCTTTGAGTGCTTTGCTTGTATAAGCCTCATTGCATAGAAATTCGGGAAATTGTTTGATGCTCAATGTCTGCATCACTAGTTTAGTGATGTTTTCCTTTGTAAATCTGTTTTTGGCAAATGCAAGTAAAAGATGTAGCCATATGGCAAATTGTCCTCCTGTGACTTGTGACTTTTTTGTTTCTCAAGCTACAAATGTCAGCTTGGCATTTTTCTTTTCTATTTTCAATGAAAGAGAAGGACCTTTTCCTGTATCATATGAACAGTAGTGAATTAGTTTATGAATCAGTTACTTGTATCAGAATCATCATTTTCAGCATGCCAATTCCCATAAACATCCAATGAGTATCCAATGAGTATCAATACGATTATGTAAAAGCCATTAGTAAGTCAATGTTTACACCTGAAATACAATAGTAACCATGATTAAGGTCTCTAGTAAAACTAGAGAACTGGGTGAAGAGAAAAAAAACCTTTAAATCCGTTTACACAGACTTTTATCATTCAATGGACTTCATGCAAAGACCATTTTCAGATACAATTGGCAGCCTTAGGTTAGACCAGATGTCAACTAACCTAAGCCTTAATCTGGTTACAAAATATCAAAAATTTAATTCCATTAAATACGATGAAAAGAAGTACACTAATCATTTCTTGGTCTTTATACCCAAGACACAAACTGTATTGCCATTTGAGAATAAAAAAAGTATACTTTCAAAGTGATATCTGCTGTTGAAGCCATGTTGAAAGTTGATCTTGAATCATCCTTAGCTTTCATGCCGTGTAAACGAATAAAATATTGCATTTCTCACAACTTCAAAACAAAGAGCAAGAAGTTCGGTTACCTGCAGTAGAACCAAAGGACAGTTAGCCTTAAGAGGGTAAAAGCCTAAGCTACAAACAGGTAAGCTATGAACTTCTTGGGTTTAACACCCTTCACCTTGATAGAAGTTTCCCTAAATGGGCCAAATATTTTGTTAGAATGCAAAATGAAAAAAATGTAAACAAATGTAGCTTTGCATTCTTGGTTTTCAAGATGAGTGCTTCCCATTAGTGGACTCAAGCCCCAATCGTGAAGCATCATGCTCAACACACTTTATAATCCTTTAAAGCATTTAATAAATTATATCACCGGGTTAACTACATCCAAATGGATTACATAGTCACCTTTAATGGCTTGACACGTGGGACAAAGATAATGGGTGGTGATAATTTTAGCAAATGAACATCATCAATTTAGTTCATGCAAAGGAGCAATAGATCTATCATACGTGCATAAATGGCCTTAAGCATATCATAATGCAGCATTAATTTGAGAGATAAACAAAGGCTAATAAGCCATGCCAACAAATATGATGTAAAGGACTTAAATCAAAAGATATAACCCGATGGGGTTTGAATTTGAATGTGGCCCAAAGACTGCTTGCTCCAACTTGCCATTGCTTTTGCTAATAGAATCCTTTTTTCTATAATACTTGGGAATAAGATTGCTTGAGAATAAGATCGGCACCATTGGCTTGCTCAGGAAAACTAGATCCATAATCAATTTGTTCAGTCCGAGAACCGACATGCCAAGATCCCCTTCTTCTTGCTAAAGTCGTAAGATGAGCAAATCGACTTTGCAGATCCGAAGTCCTGGCGAATCATGTTGCCTCTTCTTATATTCCTTGTATTCTTGTTCTACATGTAACCATTGTATCAATGCCCACAGTTCAAATGTGCTCTTAGACTAGCGTAAGTAAGCCTTAGGCAAACTGTAACTCCTACTAGAATCAAATTGGATAGTGTAGCATCGGATCAAGTTATGGATCGCCAACGCTATGCTCAGAGCTTAAAATTGCAAGGCAAAAAATGTTAGGGCAAACTAGGCCACTTAAACTCCAATGCCACAAATGTTAGGGTAAATAACAGAATTAGAAGGGCATATCGAGGGAGGATAATATTCATCCCGCAAAAAGCATGGCATGATATTCGTAGCCCTATAAACCACAAACATTATAAAATTGTGCATGCAATCCAAACTTGCTAGGTTTGGACAAGTGGCAAACATGCCTTCAATATAATAAAAAAAGTACATAAAGGTCAATATGATAATCTTGAAAAGGCCCTTTGCATAAAATATAACTTTTCTTACCTAAGTTCTTTCAAAAGCAAAATCTCCAAGTGGCATTTACGTTTCAAGAGTTCATGGGCAACCCATAAAGTTACTCTAGTCATTTAGTCATGCTAAAGAAGTTGAGAAATGTTCATCCTTACCATTTTGTCCATGTCAACGATGTAATTTGGCTTCAATATATGCCAATGCTTCCATAGTTGATGGAGTTGAGCAATCTTATCTTACCATTTTGTGAACCCTAAAATGAAGGGAACTTTAAAATGAAGGATGTGTTACACATCCCAAATCCATTGAACATGTACTTATTCCAGCTTCATTTAACTTTTGCGTCTTTGGACAACAATAAAAAATCCTTCCTCCAACCGCAGTTTGGGGACCTTTTTCCATCATAGACAACATATCTATAATTCATGAGTTACAACAAGGAGAGCAGGGCCTTGTTGTAACAAAGGCCCTACCCTCCCCATGCTAACTTATTTCTACTCCATATTCAAAATAGATTATACTTACCGCATTTCTTTGAGTGCTTTGCGTGTATCAGCCACATTGCATAGAATTCCAGGAAATTGTTTGCTGCTAAGATCTGCATCACTAGTTTAGTTATGTCTTCCTTTGTAAATCTATTTTTGGCAAATGCAAGTATAAGATGTAGCCATATGGCAAATTGTCATCCTGTGACTTTTTTGTTTATCAAGCTACAAATGTCAGCTTGGCATTTTGCTTTTCTATTTTCAATGAAAGAGAAGACTCTTTTCCTGTATCATATGAATAGTAATAAGTTAGTTTATGAATCAGAAGTCACACCTGAATAAAAGACCATAGCCAAAGTCGTTGGTTAAACCAAAGAACTGAGTTAAGCAAGAACCTTTTTAACCTTGACTTAAGCGCTTTAGATGAGGCCATATGGAAAATTGTGGGGCATGAGCCTTTTGTGTTGCTCAAGCTACAAATGTCGGACTTGGCATTTTGTGTTGATATTTTCAAGAAACGAAAAGCCCCTCGTAATCAAGACAAGTTAGGTCCGATCGAGCCATGTCTGGCAGATAATAGATAATAGTATGTCACAATAGTCCGAAAGCTGCAGAGCACTGGGCATCGGTTCGCAATCATAGTCCTTGAGTTGTACTTATAAAGATTACTTGTATCAGAATCATCATTTTCAACCAATTCCTATAAATATCCAATGCGTATCAGTACGAAATTATGTAAATGCCATTAGTAACTCAATATTCACACCAAAACACAAGTAGTAACCATGATTAAGGTCTCTAGTAAAACTAGAACTGGGTGAAAAGAAAAAAACCTTTAAATCGTTTTTACACGGACTTTTACCATCCAATGGACTTCATGCAAAGACCATTTTCGGATACAATTGGCGACCTTAGGTTAGAGAGCGGTGCCAACTAACCTAAGCCTTAATCACGGTTACAAAGTATCAAAAATTTAATTCCATTAAATACTTTCGGGAAGAAGTACAATAATCATTTCTTGACTTTATATCCAAGACCACAAAATATATTGCCATTTGAGAATAAAAAAGTATACTTTCAAAGTGATATCTGCTTTGTTGAAGCCATGTTGAAAGTTGATCTTGAATCATCCTTAGCTTTCATGCCGTGTAAAGCGAATAAAATATTGCATTTCTCACAACTTCAAAACAAAGAGCAAGAAGTTCGGTTACCCATGATAGAACCAAAGGACGATTAGCCTTAAGAGGGTAAAAGCCTAAGCTACAAGCAGGTAAGCTATGAACTTCTTGGGTTTAACACCCTTTCACCTTGATAGAAGTTTCCCTAAATGGGCCAAATATTTTGTTAGAATGCAAAATGAAAAAAATGTAAACAAATGTAGCTTTGCATTCTTGGTTTTCAAGATGAGTGCTTCCCATTAGTGGACCTGCTCCCAATCGTGAAGCATCATGCTCAACACACTTTATAATCCTTTAAAGCATTTAATAAATTATATCACCAGGTTAACTACATCCAAATCTGGATTACATAGTCACCTTTAATGGCTTGACCTGTGGGACATCATAATGGGTGGTGATAATTTTAGCAAATGAACATCATCAATTTAGTTCATGCAGTGAGCAGTAGATCTATCACTTCTGTGCATAAATGGCCTTAAGCATATCATAATGCAGCATTAATTTCAGAGATAAACAGGCTAATAAGCCATGCCAACAAATATGATGTAAAGGACTTAAATCAAAAGATATAACCTGATGGGGTTTGAATTTGAATGTGGCGTCCAAAGACTGCTTTGCTCCAACTTGCCATTGCTTTTGCTAATAGAATCCTTTTTCTATAATACTTGGGAATAAGATTGCTTGAGAATAAGATCAGCACCATTGGCTTGCTCGGGGAAAACTAGATCCATAATCAATTTGTTCAGTCCGAGAACCGACATGCCAAGATCCCCTTCTTCTTGCTAAAGGCGTAAGATGAGCAAATCGACTTTGCGAGATCCGAAGTCCCTGGCGAGAATCTTTTTGCCTCTTCTTATATTCCTTGTATTCTTGTTCTACATGTAACCCCTTTGTATCAATGCCCACAGTTCAAATGTGCTCTTAGACTAGCCATAAGCCTTAGGCAAGCTGTAACTCTGCTAGAATCAAATTGGATAGTGTAGCATCGGATCAAGTTATAGATCGCCCCTTTGCTACGCTCGTAGCGAAAATTGCAAGGCAAAAAATGTTAGGGCAAACTAGGCCACGAAACTCCAATGCCACAAATGTTAGGGTAAATAACAGAATTAGAAGGGCAAGGTGATAATATTTCCCATTAATCAAAGGATAATATTCATCCCGCAAAAAGCATGGTATGGTATTCGTAGCCCTATAAACCACAAACATCATAAAATTGTGCATGCAATCCAAACTTGCTAGGTTTGGACAAGTGGCAAACATGCCTTCAATATAATAAACAAAGTACATAAAGGTCAATATGATAATCTTGAAAAGGCCCTTTGCATAAAATATAACTTTTCTTACCTAAGTTCTTTCAAAAGCAAAATCTCCAAGTGGCATTTACGTTTCAAGAGTTCATGGGCAACCCATAAAGTTACTCTAGTCATTTAGTCATGCTAAAGAAGTTGAGAAATGTTCATCCTTACCATTTTGTCCATGTCAACGATGTAATTTGGCTTCAATATATGCCAATGCTTCCATAGTTGATGGAGTTGAGCAATCTTATCTTACCATTTTGTGAACCCTAAAATGAAGGGAACTTTAAAATGAAGGATGTGTTACACATCCCAAATCCATTGAACATGTACTTATTCCAGCTTCATTTAACTTTTGCGTCTTTGGACAACAATAAAAAAATCCTTCCTCCAACCGCAGTTTGGGGGACCTTTTTCCATCATAGACAACATATCTATAATTCATGAGTTACAACAAGGAGAGCAGGGCCTTGTTGTAACAAAGGCCCTACCCTCCCCATGCTAACTTATTTCTACTCCATATTCAAAATAGATTATACTTACCGCATTTCTTTGAGTGCTTTGCGTGTATCAGCCACATTGCATAGAATTCCAGGAAATTGTTTGCTGCTAAGATCTGCATCACTAGTTTAGTTATGTCTTCCTTTGTAAATCTATTTTTGGCAAATGCAAGTATAAGATGTAGCCATATGGCAAATTGTCATCCTGTGACTTTTTTGTTTATCAAGCTACAAATGTCAGCTTGGCATTTTGCTTTTCTATTTTCAATGAAAGAGAAGACTCTTTTCCTGTATCATATGAATAGTAATAAGTTAGTTTATGAATCAGAAGTCACACCTGAATAAAAGACCATAGCCAAAGTCGTTGGTTAAACCAAAGAACTAAGTTAAGCAAGAACCTTTTTAACCTTGACTTAAGCGCTTTAGATGAGGCCATATGGAAAATTGTCAGGCATGAGCCTTTTGTGTTGCTCAAGCTACAAATGTCAGCTTGGCATTTTGTGTTGATATTTTCAGTAAACGAAAAGCCCCTCGTAATCAAGACAAGTTAGGTCTGATCAGAGCCATGTCTGCAGATAATAGATAATAGTATGTCACAATAGTCTGAACTGCAGAGCCTGGCTGTCAGTTTTGCAATCATAGTCCTTGAGTTGTACTTATAAAGATTACTTGTATCAGAATCATCATTTTCAACCAATTCCTATAAATATCCAATGCGTATCAGTACGAAATTATGTAAATGCCATTAGTAACTCAATATTCACACCTGAAACACAGTAGTAAGGTCTCTAGTAAAACTAGAGAACTGGGTGAAGAGAAAAAAACCTTTAAATCCGTTTACACAGACTTTTACCATCCAATGGACTTCATGCAAAGACCATTTTCAGATACAATTGGCAGCCTTAGGTTAGAACAGGTGCCAACTAACCTAAGCCTTAATCTGGTTACAAAGTATCAAAAATTTAATTCCATTAAATACTTTCAGAAGAAGTACAGTAATCATTTCTTGACTTTATATCCAAGACCACAAAATATATTGCCATTTGAGAATAAAAAAAGTATACTTTCAAAGTGATATCTGCTGTTGAAGCCATGTTGAAAGTTGATCTTGAATCATCCTTAGCTTTCATGCCGTGTAAACGAATGAAATATTGCATTTCTCACAACTTCAAAACAAAGAGCAAGAAGTTCGGTTACCTGCAGTAGAACCAAAGGACAGTTAGCCTTAAGAGGGTAAAAGCCTAAGCTACAAACAGGTAAGCTATGAACTTCTTGGGTTTAACACCCTTCACCTTGATAGAAGTTTCCCTAAATGGGCCAAATATTTTGTTAGAATGCAAAATGAAAAAAATGTAAACAAATGTAGCTTTGCATTCTTGGTTTTCAAGATGAGTGCTTCCCATTAGTGGACCTGCTCCCAATCGTGAAGCATCATGCTCAACACACTTTATAATCCTTTAAAGCATTTAATAAATTATATCACCAGGTTAACTACATCCAAATCTGGATTACATAGTCACCTTTAATGGCTTGACCTGTGGGACAGCATAATGGGTGGTGATAATTTTAGCAAATGAACATCATCAATTTAGTTCATGCAGTGAGCAGTAGATCTATCACTTCTGTGCATAAATGGCCTTAAGCATATCATAATGCAGCATTAATTTCAGAGATAAACAGGCTAATAAGCCATGCCAACAAATATGATGTAAAGGACTTAAATCAAAAGATATAACCTGATGGGGTTTGAATTTGAATGTGGCGTCCAGCACACTGCTCCAACTTGCCATTGCTTTTGCTAATAGAATCCTTTTTTCTATAATACTTGGGAATAAGATTGCTTGAGAATAAGATCAGCACCACTGGCTTGCTCAGGAAAACTAGATCCATAATCAATTTGTTCAGTCCAGGAACTGACATACCAAGATCCCCTTCTTCTTGCTAAAGCTGTAAGATGAGCAAATCGAATTTGCAGATCCAGAAGTCCCCTGGCAGAATGCGCTGCCTCTTCTTATATTCCTTGTATTCTTGTTCTACATGTAACCACTGTATCAATGCCCACAGTTCAAATGTGCTCTTAGACTAGCCGTAAGCCTTAGGCAACTGTAACTCCTGCTAGAATCAAATTGGATAGTGTAGCATCAGATCAAGTTATAGATCGGCCACTGCTATGCTCGTAGCGAAAATTGCAAGGCAAAAAATGTTAGGGCAAACTAGGCCACGAAACTCCAGTCACAAATGTTAGGGTAAATAACAGAATTAGAAGGGCAAGGTGATAATATTTCCCATTAATCAAAGGATAATATTCATCCCGCAAAAAGCATGGCATGGTATTCGTAGCCCTATAAACCACAAACATCATAAAATTGTGCATGCAATCCAAACTTGCTAGGTTTGGACAAGTGGCAAACATGCCTTCAATATAATAAAAAAAGTACATAAAGGTCAATATGATAATCTTGAAAAGGCCCTTTGCATAAAATATAACTTTTCTTACCTAAGTTCTTTCAAAAGCAAAATCTCCAAGTGGCATTTACGTTTCAAGAGTTCATGGGCAACCCATAAAGTTACTCTAGTCATTTAGTCATGCTAAAGAAGTTGAGAAATGTTCATCCTTACCATTTTGTCCATGTCAACGATGTAATTTGGCTTCAATATATGCCAATGCTTCCATAGTTGATGGAGTTGAGCAATCTTATCTTACCATTTTGTGAACCCTAAAATGAAGGGAACTTTAAAATGAAGGATGTGTTACACATCCCAAATCCATTGAACATGTACTTATTCCAGCTTCATTTAACTTTTGCGTTTTTGGACAACAATAAAAAAATCCTTCCTCCAACCGCAGTTTGGGGGACCTTTTTCCATCATAGACAACATATCTATAATTCATGAGTTACAACAAGGAGAGCAGGGCCTTGTTGTAACAAAGGCCCTACCCTCCCCATGCTAACTTATTTCTACTCCATATTCAAAATAGATTATACTTACCGCATTTCTTTGAGTGCTTTGCGTGTATCAGCCACATTGCATAGAATTCCAGGAAATTGTTTGCTGCTAAGATCTGCATCACTAGTTTAGTTATGTCTTCCTTTGTAAATCTATTTTTGGCAAATGCAAGTATAAGATGTAGCCATATGGCAAATTGTCATCCTGTGACTTTTTTGTTTATCAAGCTACAAATGTCAGCTTGGCATTTTGCTTTTCTATTTTCAATGAAAGAGAAGACTCTTTTCCTGTATCATATGAATAGTAATAAGTTAGTTTATGAATCAGAAGTCACACCTGAATAAAAGACCATAGCCAAAGTCGTTGGTTAAACCAAAGAACTGAGTTAAGCAAGAACCTTTTTAACCTTGACTTAAGCGCTTTAGATGAGGCCATATGGAAAATTGTCAGGCATGAGCCTTTTGTGTTGCTCAAGCTACAAATGTCAGCTTGGCATTTTGTGTTGATATTTTCAGTAAACGAAAAGCCCCTCGTAATCAAGACAAGTTAGGTCTGATCAGAGCCATGTCTGCAGATAATAGATAATAGTATGTCACAATAGTCTGAACTGCAGAGCCTGGCTGTCAGTTCTGCAATCATAGTCCTTGAGTTGTACTTATAAAGATTACTTGTATCAGAATCATCATTTTCAACCAATTCCTATAAATATCCAATGCGTATCAGTACGAAATTATGTAAATGCCATTAGTAACTCAATATTCACACCTGAAACACAGTAGTAAGGTCTCTAGTAAAACTAGAGAACTGGGTGAAGAGAAAAAAACCTTTAAATCCGTTTACACAGACTTTTACCATCCAATGGACTTCATGCAAAGACCATTTTCAGATACAATTGGCAGCCTTAGGTTAGAACAGGTGCCAACTAACCTAAGCCTTAATCTGGTTACAAAGTATCAAAAATTTAATTCCATTAAATACTTTCAGAAGAAGTACAGTAATCATTTCTTGACTTTATATCCAAGACCACAAAATATATTGCCATTTGAGAATAAAAAAAGTATACTTTCAAAGTGATATCTGCTGTTGAAGCCATGTTGAAAGTTGATCTTGAATCATCCTTAGCTTTCATGCCGTGTAAACGAATGAAATATTGCATTTCTCACAACTTCAAAACAAAGAGCAAGAAGTTCGGTTACTGCTGAGAGAACCAAAGGACAGTTAGCCTTAAGAGGGTAAAAGCCTAAGCTACAAACAGGTAAGCTATGAACTTCTTGGGTTTAACACCCTTCACCTTGATAGAAGTTTCCCTAAATGGGCCAAATATTTTGTTAGAATGCAAAATGAAAAAAATGTAAACAAATGTAGCTTTGCATTCTTGGTTTTCAAGATGAGTGCTTCCCATTAGTGGACCTGCTCCCAATCGTGAAGCATCATGCTCAACACACTTTATAATCCTTTAAAGCATTTAATAAATTATATCACCAGGTTAACTACATCCAAATCTGGATTACATAGTCACCTTTAATGGCTTGACCTGTGGGACAGCATAATGGGTGGTGATAATTTTAGCAAATGAACATCATCAATTTAGTTCATGCAGTGAGCAGTAGATCTATCACTTCTGTGCATAAATGGCCTTAAGCATATCATAATGCAGCATTAATTTCAGAGATAAACAGGCTAATAAGCCATGCCAACAAATATGATGTAAAGGACTTAAATCAAAAGATATAACCTGATGGGGTTTGAATTTGAATGTGGCGTCCAGCACACTGCTCCAACTTGCCATTGCTTTTGCTAATAGAATCCTTTTTTCTATAATACTTGGGAATAAGATTGCTTGAGAATAAGATCAGCACCATTGGCTTGCTCAGGAAAACTAGATCCATAATCAATTTGTTCAGTCCAGGAACTGACATGCCAAGATCCCCTTCTTCTTGCTAAAGCTGTAAGATGAGCAAATCGACTTTGCAGATCCAGAAGTCCCCTGGCAGAATGCGCTGCCTCTTCTTATATTCCTTGTATTCTTGTTCTACATGTAACCACTGTATCAATGCCCACAGTTCAAATGTGCTCTTAGACTAGCCGTAAGCCTTAGGCAACTGTAACTCCTGCTAGAATCAAATTGGATAGTGTAGCATCAGATCAAGTTATAGATCGGCCACTGCTATGCTCGTAGCGAAAATTGCAAGGCAAAAAATGTTAGGGCAAACTAGGCCACGAAACTCCAATGCCACAAATGTTAGGGTAAATAACAGAATTAGAAGGGCATATCAGAGGATAATATTCATCCCGCAAAAAGCATGGCATGATATTCGTAGCCCTATAAACCACAAACATTATAAAATTGTGCATGCAATCCAAACTTGCTAGGTTTGGACAAGTGGCAAACATGCCTTCAATATAATAAAAAAAGTACATAAAGGTCAATATGATAATCTTGAAAAGGCCCTTTGCATAAAATATAACTTTTCTTACCTAAGTTCTTTCAAAAGCAAAATCTCCAAGTGGCATTTACGTTTCAAGAGTTCATGGGCAACCCATAAAGTTACTCTAGTCATTTAGTCATGCTAAAGAAGTTGAGAAATGTTCATCCTTACCATTTTGTCCATGTCAACGATGTAATTTGGCTTCAATATATGCCAATGCTTCCATAGTTGATGGAGTTGAGCAATCTTATCTTACCATTTTGTGAACCCTAAAATGAAGGGAACTTTAAAATGAAGGATGTGTTACACATCCCAAATCCATTGAACATGTACTTATTCCAGCTTCATTTAACTTTTGCGTTTTTGGACAACAATAAAAAAATCCTTCCTCCAACCGCAGTTTGGGGGACCTTTTTCCATCATAGACAACATATCTATAATTCATGAGTTACAACAAGGAGAGTAGGGCCTTGTTGTAACAAAGGCCCTACCCTCCCCATGCTAACTTATTTCTACTCCATATTCAAAATAGATTATACTTACCGCATTTCTTTGAGTGCTTTGCGTGTATCAGCCACATTGCATAGAATTCCAGGAAATTGTTTGCTGCTAAGATCTGCATCACTAGTTTAGTTATGTCTTCCTTTGTAAATCTATTTTTGGCAAATGCAAGTATAAGATGTAGCCATATGGCAAATTGTCATCCTGTGACTTTTTTGTTTATCAAGCTACAAATGTCAGCTTGGCATTTTGCTTTTCTATTTTCAATGAAAGAGAAGACTCTTTTCCTGTATCATATGAATAGTAATAAGTTAGTTTATGAATCAGAAGTCACACCTGAATAAAAGACCATAGCCAAAGTCGTTGGTTAAACCAAAGAACTGAGTTAAGCAAGAACCTTTTTAACCTTGACTTAAGCGCTTTAGATGAGGCCATATGGAAAATTTGGGGCATGAGCCTTTTGTGTTGCTCAAGCTACAAATGTCAGCTTGGCATTTTGTGTTGATATTTTCAGTAAACGAAAAGCCCCTCGTAATCAAGACAAGTTAGGTCTGATCAGAGCCATGTCTGCAGATAATAGATAATAGTATGTCACAATAGTCTGAACTGCAGAGCCTGGCTGTCAGTTCTGCAATCATAGTCCTTGAGTTGTACTTATAAAGATTACTTGTATCAGAATCATCATTTTCAACCAATTCCTATAAATATCCAATGCGTATCAAGATTTAAATTATGTAAATGCCATTAGTAACTCAATATTCACACCAAACACAAAGTAGTAACCATGATTAAGGTCTCTAGTAAAACTAGAGAACCTGGGTGAAGAAAAAAACCTTTAAATCCGTTTACGGACTTTTACCATCCAATGGACTTCATGCAAAGACCATTTTCAGATACAATTGGCGATTTTAGGTTAGAACAGGTGCCAACTAACCTAAGCCTTAATCTGGTTACAAAGTATCAAAAATTTAATTCCATTAAATACTTTCAGAAGAAGTACAGTAATCATTTCTTGACTTTATATCCAAGACCACAAAATATATTGCCATTTGAGAATAAAAAAGTATACTTTCAAAGTGATATCTGCTGTTGAAGCCATGTTGAAAGTTGATCTTGAATCATCCTTAGCTTTCATGCCGCGGTAAACGAATAAAATATTGCATTTCTCACAACTTCAAAACAAAGAGCAAGAAGTTCGGTTACTACCGCAGAGAACCAAAGGACGAGTTAGCCTTAAGAGGGTAAAAGCCTAAGCTACAAAAGCGGGTAAGCTATGAACTTCTTGGGTTTAACACCCTTCACCTTGATAGAAGTTTCCCTAAATGGGCCAAATATTTTGTTAGAATGCAAAATGAAAAAAAATGTAAACAAATGTAGCTTTGCATTCTTGGTTTTCAAGATGAGTGCTTCCCATTAGTGGACTCGCTCCCAATCGTGAAGCATCATGCTCAACACACTTTATAATCCTTTAAAGCATTTAATAAATTATATCACTGGGTTAACTACATCCAAACTGGATTACATAGTCACCTTTAATGGCTTGACACGTGGGACAAAGATAATGGGTGGTGATAATTTTAGCAAATGAACATCATCAATTTAGTTCATGCAAAGGAGCGTAGATCTATCACTTACGTGCATAAATGGCCTTAAGCATATCATAATGCAAAGCATTAATTTCAGAGATAAACGGGCTAATAAGCCATGCCAACAAATATGATGTAAAGGACTTAAATCAAAAGATATAACCCGATGGGGTTTGAATTTGAATGTGCCCAAAGACACCTTTGCTCCAACTTGCCATTGCTTTTGCTAATAGAATCCTTTTTCTATAATACTTGGGAATAAGATTGCTTGAGAATAAGATCAGCACCATTGGCTTGCTCGGAAAACTAGATCCATAATCAATTTGTTCGGTCCCAGAACCGACATGCCAAGATCCCCTTCTTCTTGCTAAAGCCGTAAGATGAGCAAATCGACTTTGAGATCCGAAGTCCCCCCGCGAATCGCGCGCCTCTTCTTATATTCCTTGTATTCTTGTTCTACATGTAACCTTCGTATCAATGCCCACAGTTCAAATGTGCTCTTAGACTAGCCGTAAGCCTTAGGCAACCGTAACTCCCCGCTAGAATCAAATTGGATAGTGTAGCATCGGATCAAGTTATAGATCGGCCAACGCTATGCTCAGAGCTTAAAATTGCAAGGCAAAAAAATGTTAGGGCAAACTAGGCCACGAAACTCCAATGCCACAAATGTTAGCGTAAATAACAGAATTAGAAGGGCATATCAGAGGATAATATTCATCCCGCAAAAAGCATGGCATGATATTCGTAGCCCTATAAACCACAAACATTATAAAATTGTGCATGCAATCCAAACTTGCTAGGTTTGGACAAGTGGCAAACATGCCTTCAATATAATAAAAAGTACATAAAGGTCAATATGATAATCTTGAAAAGGCCCTTTGCATAAAATATAACTTTTCTTACCTAAGTTCTTTCAAAAGCAAAATCTCCAAGTGGCATTTACGTTTCAAGAGTTCATGGGCAACCCATAAAGTTACTCTAGTCATTTAGTCATGCTAAAGAAGTTGAGAAATGTTCATCCTTACCATTTTGTCCATGTCAACGATGTAATTTGGCTTCAATATATGCCAATGCTTCCATAGTTGATGGAGTTGAGCAATCTTATCTTACCATTTTGTGAACCCTAAAATGAAGGGAACTTTAAAATGAAGGATGTGTTACACATCCCAAATCCATTGAACATGTACTTATTCCAGCTTCATTTAACTTTTTTGCGTTTTTGGACAACAATAAAAAATCCTTCCTCCAACCGCAGTTTGGGGACCTTTTTCCATCATAGACAACATATCTATAATTCATGAGTTACAACAAGGAGAGCAGGGGGCCTTGTTGTAACAAAGGCCCTACCCTCCCCATGCTAACTTATTTCTACTCCATATTCAAAATAGATTATACTTACCGCATTTCTTTGAGTGCTTTGCGTGTATCAGCCACATTGCATAGAATTCCAGGAAATTGTTTGCTGCTAAGATCTGCATCACTAGTTTAGTTATGTCTTCCTTTGTAAATCTATTTTTGGCAAATGCAAGTATAAGATGTAGCCATATGGCAAATTGTCATCCTGTGACTTTTTTGTTTATCAAGCTACAAATGTCAGCTTGGCATTTTGTGTTGATATTTTCAGTAAACGAAAAGCCCCTCGTAATCAAGACAAGTTAGGTCTGATCAGAGCCATGTCTGCAGATAATAGATAATAGTATGTCACAATAGTCTGAACTGCAGAGCCTGGCTGTCAGTTCTGCAATCATAGTCCTTGAGTTGTACTTATAAAGATTACTTGTATCAGAATCATCATTTTCAACCAATTCCTATAAATATCCAATGCGACAATCGATGTAAATTATGTAAATGCCATTAGTAACTCAATATTCACACCTGAAACACAGTAGTAACCATGATTAAGGTCTCTAGTAAAACTAGAGAACTGGGTGAAGAGAAAAAAACCTTTAAATCCGTTTACACAGACTTTTACCATCCAATGGACTTCATGCAAAGACCATTTTCAGATACAATTGGCAGCCTTAGGTTAGAACAGGTGCCAACTAACCTAAGCCTTAATCTGGTTACAAAGTATCAAAAATTTAATTCCATTAAATACTTTCAGAAGAAGTACAGTAATCATTTCTTGACTTTATATCCAAGACCACAAAATATATTGCCATTTGAGAATAAAAAAAGTATACTTTCAAAGTGATATCTGCTGTTGAAGCCATGTTGAAAGTTGATCTTGAATCATCCTTAGCTTTCATGCCGTGTAAACGAATAAAATATTGCATTTCTCACAACTTCAAAACAAAGAGCAAGAAGTTCGGTTACTGCAAAGAGAACCAAAGGACGCTTAGCCTTAAGAGGGTAAAAGCCTAAGCTACAAACAGGTAAGCTATGAACTTCTTGGGTTTAACACCCTTCACCTTGATAGAAGTTTCCCTAAATGGGCCAAATATTTTGTTAGAATGCAAAATGAAAAAAATGTAAACAAATGTAGCTTTGCATTCTTGGTTTTCAAGATGAGTGCTTCCCATTAGTGGACCTGCTCCCAATCGTGAAGCATCATGCTCAACACACTTTATAATCCTTTAAAGCATTTAATAAATTATATCACCAGGTTAACTACATCCAAATCCGGATTACATAGTCACCTTTAATGGCTTGACACGGGGATGACATAATGGGTGGTGATAATTTTAGCAAATGAACATCATCAATTTAGTTCATGCAAAGGAGCAAGTAGATCTATCACTACGTGCATAAATGGCCTTAAGCATATCATAATGCAAGCATTAATTTGAGAGATAAGCAGGGCTAATAAGCCATGCCAACAAATATGATGTAAAGGACTTAAATCAAAAGATATAACGATGGGGTTTGAATTTGAATGTGGCGCCCAAAGACACCTGCTCCAACTTGCCATTGCTTTTGCTAATAGAATCCTTTTTTCTATAATACTTGGGAATAAGATTGCTTGAGAATAAGATCGGCACCATTGGCTTGCTCGGAAAACTAGATCCATAATCAATTTGTTGAGTCTAGGAACCGACATGCCAAGATCCCCTTCTTCTTGCTAAAGGCGTAAGATGAGCAAATCGACTTTGCGAGATCCGAAGTCCCCCGCGAATCGCTTTTGCCTCTTCTTATATTCCTTGTATTCTTGTTCTACATGTAACCTTTGTATCAATGCCCACAGTTCAAATGTGCTCTTAGACTAGCCGTAAGCCTTAGGCAACTGTAACTCCTGCTAGAATCAAATTGGATAGTGTAGCATCAGATCAAGTTATAGATCGGCCACTGCTATGCTCGTAGCGAAAATTGCAAGGCAAAAAATGTTAGGGCAAACTAGGCCACGAAACTCCAATGCCACAAATGTTAGGGTAAATAACAGAATTAGAAGGGCATATCAGAGGATAATATTCATCCCGCAAAAAGCATGGCATGATATTCGTAGCCCTATAAACCACAAACATTATAAAATTGTGCATGCAATCCAAACTTGCTAGGTTTGGACAAGTGGCAAACATGCCTTCAATATAATAAAAAAAGTACATAAAGGTCAATATGATAATCTTGAAAAGGCCCTTTGCATAAAATATAACTTTTCTTACCTAAGTTCTTTCAAAAGCAAAATCTCCAAGTGGCATTTACGTTTCAAGAGTTCATGGGCAACCCATAAAGTTACTCTAGTCATTTAGTCATGCTAAAGAAGTTGAGAAATGTTCATCCTTACCATTTTGTCCATGTCAACGATGTAATTTGCCTTCAATATATGCCAATGCTTCCATAGTTGATGGAGTTGAGCAATCTTATCTTACCATTTTGTGAACCCTAAAATGAAGGGAACTTTAAAATGAAGGATGTGTTACACATCCCAAATCCATTGAACATGTACTTATTCCAGCTTCATTTAACTTTTGCGTCTTTGGACAACAATAAAAAAAAACAAAAAAAAAAAAAACAAAAAAAATTGCGTCGACGCTGAACCTTCAGATCTTTGCGACGCTGAAGTATTTTCACAGACGCCAAATCAAAAAAAAAAAAAAAAAAAGAATTTTCGGCGACGCTGAATTCTTCTTAGATCGGCGTAGAGAAAGGTGCGTCTGTAAACAATGAAAAAAGCGCGAAAAAAAAAAAAAAATCGGCGTCTGTGAAACCTTCCAGATCGCGTGTGACGTACGCGAAAGTATTTTACTGCGACGCTGCGATAAAAAAAGAATTGCCAGACGCCGAAATTCAAAAAAAAAAAAATTTATAAAAAAAAAAAAAATTGAATTTCACAGACGCAAATTCTTTCAGATCGCGTCTGTGATCTGAAGGTTTCGGCGTCTGAAAAAAAAAAAAAATTAAGTGGAAACAATTTTTCGCGTGCGACGCTTTCACGTTGTTTTCGCGTCGCAGACGAAATTTTTTTTTTTCGGTAGAAGGTTTTAATACGTTAAATACGTATTTTATTAAAAAATACGTATTGTCAGGAATTTGAATTTTATACGTACAGAACCTATCCCTGGATAAGATATGTATGCTCTATCATCCAACTTTTTCCTTAGTTCTTCAGGCACATGTACAAAGCATAAACACCCATATGCTTTTAATCTATCATAAGAAGGTGACTTACGGACCAAAGCATTTCGGAATTGCACCTTTAATACTTGATGAAGGTAACAAGTTTTGAATGTAGGCGTACCGTCTTCACAGACTTCATCCCATAAATAATTTGGTAAGCTGTACTTCAACATGGACCTCACGGCATCAAGCAATGTTCTATTTTTCCTTTTCTGCAACTCCATTTTGTTGTGGTGAGTATCGCATGTCAATTGCCTCCCCGATTCCCTGTTTGCACAAAAGCTTTAAATTCATCGAGATATATTCACCTCCTCCTGTCGACCTTATGCACTTTATCTTCCTTCCGGTTTCTAGTTCGGTTTCAGATAAATAACTTCAAAGCATCACAAGCTTGGTCTTTTTGTTTTCAAAATATAACACTTGGTTTTTTCGCTGAAATCATCAATAAAGCTCATGAAATATCTATGCCCACTCAAACTAGTAACATTTATAGGACCACATAAATCTGTGTGCACCAAATCCAAAATACCCTTTGCTCTTTTGTGTGACCTTTTAAATGGCAATCTTGATTGCTTTCCAAGTTGACAACCCCCACATAAGAACTTTTCATTTTGTACCTTGGCAGATATTAATCCCTTTTCTCCAAGTCTTTTAATTATTGCAGCATTTACATGACATAATCTGTTATGCCATATTTTCACATCTGAATATTCCACAAGATTAATTTCATGAAGATGCTCCATATCCAATCCAAAGAGATTACCAACTCTTTTGCCAATAAACTTTAATTCACCAGTAAGAAATACTTTACAACGGATCTGTTCAAACAGTACTTTATATCCCAAATCCACAAGCTGGCATACGGATATGAGATTTCTAACAAGACTGGGCACACACAAAACATCTCTCAATTTTACAGTTTTGCCATTTAAGTCAAACAACTCTAAAACTCCGGTATCTTCTATTTTCTTCAAACCCCCATCACCAAGTTGCACATGTCAATCCTTAAGCATATGCAAGTCACACATCACACTTTTTTCTGCTCCTGAATCTATAACAACAAATTGGTTATTGCTTTTCCTTGGAAACTCTGAAAGTTCACCTTCACTACTATCTTGCTTTCCTACCACATTAATACTTGGGCCTCCTTTGAATTTTCTCCTGCCTCTGCCACCTCTATAAGTTTCAGAGAATCCCCCTCGACCTCTTCCCTTTTTAGGACTTGGGCAATCAAAAGCAAAATGCCCTTTGCCTTCACAATTGAAACATCTAAATTCCTTCTCACTATTGTTTGGACATTCACTCTTTAGGTGACCAAATTGTTTGCATGCATAACAAGGTCCTACTTTCCTTCTTGCAAAACCACCTCTTTTAGTCTTACCTATATACAAGACCTCTGAGGATTGATCAGCTTCCTCCTGTGTAATAGTAGACTGTTCAAACTCTGTGCGTATCATTCTGATAGCATGCTCCTTGGAAGAGGCTACATTTCTGAGTAAAGTTGCCAAGTGACTATTATGAGATACTGCTCTTGCTAAAGCAAGTATTTGATACTGTTCATTCAAGATATTTCCAGCTCCCTCAAGATCTGCAATAATGGAATCAAATCTCTCCAAAAAGTCAGTCAGGTTATCCTTCTCAAACAATTTCATCTTCCTTAACTATTTTTCTAGCACATCTATTTGTGAAGAACTTTTTTGTTCATAGTGCTTTATCAAATAATCCCACATTTCCTTAGGCTTCATGCCTCGAAGCTTCAGTTTTAAAGCAGTGCCTACCTTACACATGATTATGGCCTGGGCCTCCATAATCTTAACTTCATCTTCTACTCCAGAACTCAGAGAAGTTGCCCTTGCAGTAGACACACCTTCACCTGAAGTTCCCCTTGCACTAGATTGAGCATTACTACTACTAGCAGCAGTTGAATTACCTGAGCTACTTGCACCGCTTACTGAACTACCATCAAACAAATACCACAACTTTTCAAACTCCAGCACACCTCTAATACCCTCCTTCCAGATTTGAAATCCTCCATCTCCTTTAAAGACTTCAATAGAGTTCAATAGATTTGCCCCGAATCTGGTTGTCATTATCACAGGGCAGGAACTAGTTAGCTCTGATACCAATGTTAGAATCAGAGCTTGGGGTTTGAACCCAAGTATACCAAGACTCTGTCTCCTTCAAACCCACCCGCTCCTTAACTTGTATACACACACTTGTATCTGCACTCAGCTCATTGTTTTCTATCACCATCATTCATCTATATATTTTCTCATCAACCTGGATATATCCACTTGTCAAATCGTGCATGCCCTTCATATAGAAAGTTTTCCAACTTGCCTAAATAATAGGATGCCCTGCTGTCCTTAAGTTCCAGCTGTCGTTGACTTTGACCCATTTGACCAGTCAAAACCCTAAGTGGCGGGCAGGGGGTATCAAGCGTTTTCTGGCGGCCGTAGCAACGTCTGGGTAGTACCTGCCCACCACTTTTCAACTTCTATGTTTTTTTCTTGCATTCACTGCCACTGCTTCTCATGAATGCTTGTATGAATCCTCATTAGCCTAGGGGAGCCAAGATGTGGTCATTAATCCCCTTATATGCTCGAATATCACATGACACATAATTTTAACACTTTCTGCCGACTTATGGGGAGAGTTCTAGCACCCGTATTAGGGAAAAGTGTGGTAGTCTTCTTTGATGATATACTTATATATAGTAGAACTATTGAGGAGCATAAGAAGCACCTTCAACGGGTTTTTGACCTTCTGAGGCAAAATAAATTGTTTGTTAATGAGTCCAAAAGCAGGTTCTTTATGCAAGAAGTTGGTTATTTAGGTCATATCATATCCAAAGAAGGCATACGGATGGATCCCGAAAAGATTAGGGTTATTATTGATTGGCCACGGCCTGAAAACCTCAAGGACTTACGATCTTTTGTACAGTTATGCAGTTACTATCGCAGATTTGTGAAGGATTTTGCAAAAATAACCCTTCCTCTTAGCAGGTTTTTAAAGAAAGATGCCCCCTTTGTTTAGAATCTGGAAGCCGAGGAAGCTTTCCGAATTCTGAAAGAGAACATGGCAACTGAACCGGTATTAGTGCTACCTGATTGGAATAAGCCTTTTACAGTTTGTTCGGATGCAAGTGGAAATGCTATTGGTGCAGTATTGATGCAAGATGGACATCCATTAGCCTATGTCAGCCGAATGCTTAAACCATTAGAACAAAAGTATAGCACTTATGAAAAGGAATTGATTGCCTTAGTTCATGCATTTAAGAAGTGGAGGCATTATCTTATGGGATCTAAGTTTGTAGCTCGCTTTGATCAGCAAAGTTTGAAACATATACAAACGCAGGATATTATTAATGTGTGGCAATTAAAGCTCATTGACACTATAAAGGATTTTGAAGGGATGCAGCTTGAATATAAGCCTGGGAAGGAGAACCAGGTTGCAGATGCATTAAGTCGGATAAGTACTCAAGTTATATCTATAGCAGAATTTGTTGATTTGGAACCTATGAAAAAAGAATATGTGAGTGATCCCTCCTTTGCTACTCCATATGCACAGGTACAAAAGGATGGAAGAGATCCTTTGGCAGAGTATAGAATTCATAATGGGTTATTACTCTACCGAAATCGTACTTGTGTTACACAAGCATACAGGTTGAAGGTTATACAGGAGTGTCATGAACCTCCATATTCTGGTCACAGAGGAATTCAAGCTACTTTGGCAACCGTTAAAAGACGTTTCTTTTGGCCAAAGCTTGAAAGAGATGTAAGAAAATATGTCGAAGCATGTCTTATTTGTCAACAAGTAAAAGCTTCTACCGGTAAGCCTGCTGGATTAGTACAGTCTTTGCCTATTCCCGAGAAACCATGGAAGCATATTACCATGGATTTTATTCAAGGGTTACCGAAGACTATCCACAAGAATGATCAAATTTGGACAGTAGTAGACAGGTTGTCTAAACAGGCTCATTTTATTCCTTGTAAATCTAGCATGACTGCTCCGCAAGCAAGCAAGATTTTCTTAAAAGAAATATTTAAGGTCCATGGGATGCCAGATGCAATCATAACAGATAGGGATCCCCTATTCTATAGCAAATTTTGGGGTGGACTTATGGAAAACTTAGGCACGACTCTAAAGTTTTCCACTGCATATCATCCTCAAACGGATGGCCAGTCTGAGGTTGTAAATCGAGTTATTGAAGATAGAGATCTTATGTTGCGGAAAGGAAAAGCCAGTGGGAAGAATATCTTTATCTATTGGAGTTTGCCTATAATAACACAGTGCACACAGTTACCCAAAGAACTCCTTTTGAAGTAGTATATAGATATTCTTTGGAATCTCCAATTGCGAAACTAGGTGGAGAAGTACCTGCTTCCGATGAAGCCATTACAGACTTTGCAGATATCTTGCGAGAGGTAAAGGCGCGAATCCAGAAAAGTCAGGAATTGATGGCTTCCAAACTTGCAAAAAAACGAAAAAGGGTTGTTTACAAAAAAGATCAATGGGTTTGGATTCATCTTCCAAAGAAGCATCTACGGAGGATGGGTAATCGATATGTAAAACTGGCCCCTAGGTATTATGGTCCATTCCAAATTGACGACAAAGTCGGTGAGAATGCTTATCGTTTACATTTATATGGGAAATGGACTAACTTGCACCCAGTTTTTAATGTGGGAATTCTAAAACCCTATAAGGGAAGTGAAATTTCTCCTGAGATTTTGCAGAGAATGGAGCAATCGGAACCTCCCAACATCAAGGATGATGAAGAGGTACTGGAACCGGAGAAAATATTGACACATCAAGATAAGGAGACTAGAAGTTCCTCTTATCGAAGGTATCTCGTGAAATTTAAATTTCATCCGTCCACCAATGCGGTATGGTATTCTAGGATTCAATTGAAAGAATACAATTCATTGGTGGAAGATTACGAAAGAACTAGTAAGCAAAGTTCCCAAACTTTAAAACTTTATATTTGGAATTCCCTATTACTATAATTGCAATTGCTTTATTTAAAATTTAAGTTTTGCTATGCATAGTATTATTAAATTCTTTACTAACGATTGTAAAGAAGTTAAGACCTCTAACTGACTTGAGGTCATCCCTGACTGAGAAGGGAACGAAAGCCCTCTAATGGAATTGAGGCCATTTCTAACTGAACTGAAATGAGAAATACGTAACCTCTAAAGGAACTGAGGTTATAGAATTAAATATCCTTAAAGGAATTAGGATAGACAATCTTTCCTCGAGGTTAACGCGGACGTTTAACCTCGGGAAGGGAAGGATTGTTACGGCTTAAAGCCGGCTCGGGGGAGTGGCTCATGCACAACCAACGGGACTTAATACTCTGGAGGCTAGTAGTTTATCCATTAAGGAATGACATATGGGTCTAGATAGAAAATATTGATACCTTAGGAAATGAATCAATGGTTAAACATTTAGATTTTTAAAAAAGGCTGGCTGATAACGGGTCGCGGACCCTTCAGCCGAACCTGCGTTAAAACTCGATCAGGATCTTAGGAAACCTCCCGGATTCACAGAAAAAGGGACGAATTGGTCCTGCCGTTGCATGATTACCAGATATTATTAGCCGAAACCCAATCATTCAAGATCTTTAGCCTTTTGAAAGATATTTAGGCTCAGAAAAGGGAATCCGGAATTAGTTCATCTCAGCCTTTAAAAGCAACTGTTCTTCCTTAGCTTGAGAGAGAATCCGACTGAGTTTCTGAGCAGAAGAGCTGATCTGTAGTAGCCATTGCCGAACTAAATAGCCTTCAGTGCTTGATCACCTTTGTTTTTGCCTGTGGTTGTGGAGTAAGACAACGATTTCTTGCTCAAGAGATTGAGCCCGGTTGGGTGGATCACATCTTTCCTAAAGATTGGAGTGTAGAAATATTATTTTGTGTTGTTTGGAGTTGCTTTAGTTTAGCTTATTGTATCAGGTATCATATACATCAGCCAAACAGATAAATCCTTAGTATAGAATGTCATGCGGGATTTTGCAAAGAGATAAGAGCAAAAAGAAAGAAACATAAAAACAAAGAAAAGCGTGTGCCAAAACAAGAGTCCTTTGAATATCAGAAAGAGTACATGAGGTCTCGCGAGACGCTGAGACACAAAACTTGAAACATGTCTAAAAACTTGAGATTTAACTCTACCGATATATATAGTACAACGGCCTTGGTGTTACACACTAGCACCTCTAGTGATAACCAACACACCAAAAGGGCAGATCCTTCAAGGAAATCGTTATCCAATGGGCCCCAACTTTTCCAGGCTTCATCCCATACCCCATAGACCATATCAATTCCTCCCCTCCTCAAGATGCTTGCTCTCAAACATGTAGAATACACCAATGTTGCCACGAGGATTTGAAACTTGGCTCTGATACCAAATATTACGCACTAACACCTCTAGTGATAACCAACACACCAAAAGGACGGATCCTTCAAGGAAATTGTTATCCAATGGCAACCTTTCTAGGCTTTATCCCATACCCCATAGACCATATCACTTGGGCCCAAAATAGACATATGGCAGAGCCTTTGTAATCTCAATTACCAACTCCTGGATCATATGCTTGATTTGAGGGAACCTTTGCAGTGCCGTCATTAGTGCCTGGAATCCCGCTAGATTAAGGCCACACTCCCCAGAGGTGGTTACTTGTCCTGCCTGGTCCTCTTCTTTGACGGGGGCATGGGTTTCGGTGGGGGCGTGTGTCTGCTACCTGATGCTTGACGTTGACGTTGACCTTGACCTTTGCCTTTGGCCTGAGTTGTGCTCAAAAATAGTCCAATGCCTGGTGGCACTGGACTAATAATTAGTCAATGTTCGAGAAGACAAAATGCCTATGGGCCCAAAAAAGAGGACAGAGAAAATAAAATTCCTTTGATCAAGACTTTGCCATGTCACCTAAACCAGGAGTGGAATTCAACAACCATTCCCATTGCACATGAAGGAAAATTCAAACTAGAGGACAAGAAAACTGGGCAAGAACTAGAATCATTATAGATGCCATAGCTAGAAAATGAAGAATTATGAATCCAATTATAGTATATAAATAGTTCTTAAGATCTTTATCTTGCACTGGTTAAATCAGGCATCACATGGATATTGAATAGATGACAGCAACTTAGCCTGTTGCAAGAGAAGCATTTCCCATTTGAGGATAATGAAGCTAGACGACCCTATCATAGATAATTCGTAGCGGATTGGTTTGTTATTTTTTGCATCAGTTCTGCAGATTTCCCGCATCTAAAAGCACAGTTTTTGGTACCTCCCTTAGCACAGCGGAATTGAATTAGACATTCTTGATGATTAGCAATACAAACATATGTCGATTGGCTCATGTTCCAAACACATGTGGGACAATTGCATAAGAGGATGTAAACAAGCCTTTACGACAGAGGATGTTAGCGAGGTGTCAACCAAAGTAACTGTAGCTGTAGAAATGACATGTCAGTAAACAATTACGCTAGGAGGGTGTGACTAAGGTTGGAATCCCACTAATTTATGGTTGAAGGAATGTTTGCCACAATGTGGCTTCAATCTTCATCATCTGCATTCTCACGTTGTAGCTTTAAGTATGTCCAATGTAATAACATGTCTCACTTAGAGAGCTATTTGACCTTTGAACATTTCAAGTGATGCTTGCTTTAAAAGTTTGTTCTGGAAAAGACAATAGTTCTTCTAGCATCTTAAATGCACATGTAGCTGCAATATGGAGTGATCAAAAACTAACATGACAGTTTTCAAAATAAGAATAAGCATCAAATGTTAAAGTTAGCAACTTCCCATGCAGTTCTTGCATCATACACCAAACGCAGAATTTTGCTGGCCAAAGTTATAGCATTACCCACAGAGAAGTAGATAGGAATGCACAGAAGGAAGTATGCACACATAATTACTTACCGATTGAGTCATGCTTTATTGGATGGAAATGGATCTAGAAGCCCATTGGAGAGACAGTAGTCTAAAGTAAGTGCAGCAGCCACAAAAATAATGACATTCTCCCTAGCATCCAAAATTGCTCTGAACATTTCATTAAAATCACCTTTTGTAAAATCAACATAAGCTTGGGTTGCGTCTATTTGCCCTAGACCTGCAAAATCATTTTTGCAAGAGTACCTTAGCCGACAATGTATAAGAATGTAGTGAAATAATTGACAATACCCCTTGTGAGCCCAAATGCAGCTGTTGCACCTGCTTTAAGTTGAATATTACCCATATCTCTCCTCAAAATATATCTGTAAGTGACTCCAAACAATGCACAACTAATAATAATTGTCCCCAGGCTAATTAGGAGATTGGAGTCTGAATAATTTGATGTTGCTGCCAGTAAAGGTAGGCTCACAAGCTACAAATGACTTTCAAATCACATTGACCATGAGCTTTTGGATCTAAAGAGAACCGTGAGGCCAAACGTACCAAAAGGCCTTTCTTCTGTAACCCAATTTGCAGACCATAAGCAATAAAAAAGTTCAAGAAAAAGAGGGATGTTAAGCTCCGGCAAGGGAGTATACCATCGACATAACTAAGAATAGAAGGAACATATTAGATTGGAAGCATAGTAACTTTGGACACAGAGAGAGAGAAATGAAATGAAATGAAATGAAATGTTATTACGTCTGCGGAGACCTCATAGGTCTATAAGACGATCAAAGTGTAATTCCATAAGTTCTTCTGAGAAATCCTCATGTAGGACTTCCTCAGCTCTCTCCTCATAATCATCAATGTTATCAATATCAAAAGACATATTTCTCTCTACATATGTTTCTCTACATTTTAAAATATCAATAATGAAAGCACCCACTACATTTGCATCTAAAAGAAATAACTGGAATAGACTCTCTACTTTGATGCCGTATTGAGCCCTCAGTAGCTCATACGCAGGGCATACTAGCAACACATGATGCTCATCCTCTACCTCTGCACCTCCACAAACCTTGCAGGTTCTGCTTTCTCTGGGTAAGTTGCTCCAACGCCCAGCTTCCACACCCAGCCTATGTGAGCTGAGACGGAGCCGGCTGATAGCATGCCTCTTACCTATAGATATGTTCTCCTGTAGATGCTTAGCCTGCATTAGATTAGGATTCATATTCAATCTATACAAACACATCTTGGTTGGTGGATTCTGCCATAATTTATCTATTACCTTCTTTTTGACCCATTGCCTGATATCACCATCATACGATAGTGCAGCCTCCAATGTAATGTCCCATCTTTTTAGCCAAGACAGTATGTCAGCAAACCACCCTCGCTCAAGACTAGACATCATGGCATTATATGGAATCCGATCATCTGTTTGTTTTTTCAACTTTCTCACATATCGGATACACCTGACCATTGCTTCACCTTCCATCGGCATCAAGCCACATTCAGCTAACAGCATGGGAAATGGAGTTTGCATTTTAGCTCCTATCTCCTGTCTCAAAACTTTTTCAATACTTGTTCTATATCCTCCCATAATCCTTTAGGCAGACTTGGCCCCCATACTTCAGTGACCATAAAGCGCACTACGGTCTGCACTAACACAAAGAAAAGCTTAATTTTCATTTCCCAAGACCATAAATGAATTAAATGCCTTATGCTTTGCATAGTATACAAGGCTTTAAGCCCACCTTCGATCCTCTGTTCTATGCATGCATTCCATCTATGGTTTCGATGGATTTCCAGCCCAAGGTATTTATAAGATTCACAAGTCTGAATTTCAGCCCCATTAAACTTAAAGCATGTCTGCCTAAGAATCCCAACTGCCATAACCTTTGTTTTCTCAAGGTTCACCTGCATATCAGTATGATCACAAAAGGAGGCTAATGCGTCTATGTGTTTCTGCATTTGTTCAGGAGTACGCGCAAAAATGACCACATCATCAGCATACATTAGCAATCTTATCACATAATCATGCAGAACCGTACCTTCTCCTCCATTCTCAGTAAGCCATTCGTCCAGACTATCAATGAATAGTCCGAACAGCGTAGGAGATAAAGGGCATCCCTGTTTAACTCCGATATTACTTAAGATTGTTTCAGGAGCATCTAATGAAAAGGGAAATGATAACTGCACAAGAACTTTTTCATATAATATTCTTACTGCTTCCCTAAGATCAACAGGTATCTGTAATTGCTCCATCCGTCTCCATAATTTATCTCTGGATATCTTATCAAATGCCTTTTTAAAATCTACAAAAGAATGTAAACCGGCTTCTTCTTACCTTTTAACCGAGTCCATGATCGCCTTCAATGTAACAAGGTGATCATTTGTGGATCTATGAGCACGAAATCCCCGCCTCGAGTTTGGATCTGATATGTTTCTCTTCCGTCCAGTGGCTTAGTTTCTTCTCTATAATAGTGGCAAATAGTTTAGAGAATAGGCTACTGATCATCAAGGTACGGTAATTGTTGGCTATTGTGGGGTCACCACCTTTCCAAAGAGGTACAATCCTGTTAGTCTGCCATGAAAGCGGAAAGCCTTGTTTAAGCACCAAGTTGAGTAATTTCTCCACTCCTACATATAATTCTGTGCTTGCCCATTTCAGCAATTCAGCCCCAAGATCCTGTATGTCTCTTGCCTTACCATTTGATAATCTTTTTGATTCCATCCTCAACGTCCTCCATGGTTATGAGCAGATCTGATTTGCCACTTATATCTTCATCTACTCCTGCTACATGATACAAATTATGTACATGTTGCCATAGCTCCCGCGCAGTAATGGCTACATCATTTGCTTTTTCCTTTTTCATCCTATTCCAGAATTTTTTGGGCTCCTTGAGGTATTCTTGGACGAGCTGCTCTTGTCTCTTAAAGAGATATGCACGTTTCTTCTTCCTTATTAGCTTCACTAACTCCCTTTTTAGCTTCTTTCTATTCTCTCCTTTTGCTCTTAGAAACCTCTTTTTCAATTCTTTACAGTCCACATCATACCATCCATTGCATTTTAATCCCTTAATAATGCGTTGTGGGACAAAACATCTGCTGGCAGATCCCACTAACATCGTGGCAATGGCATCAGATAATGTAGACGCATCATCGGGCCAACACATGTTTGCAATAGCATGCTCAGTATCATTTTTAAAGCGTTCAGCCTGTTTGTAATCATATCTTATTCTCGGCAAGTACTTTGTCTGCATTGCTTTATGTGCCAGAGCTGGTAGAACCAAGAGTATTGGGACATGATCGGATTCAATCCTATCATCCATAACAATAAAATCCTGGATATATTGGGCTGTATCTTCTCCACATATAAGGTAATCCACCACACTTCGCTGTCTACATGTGAAGCCTCCTGATCTCGGGTATCTGCTTATGCCATTCATGATGCGCATATTAGTACTACTGCATAAATTCAATAGTTGCCTACCCGTTTTGGTCAGAATTGGATCTGCTGATGTGCGTCTTCAGCCACTTATTTCCAGCGTATGCTCATCTTCAGCCTCAAGCCACAGGTGGTCTTCAGCATCAATGTAAACCGTGGCTTGTTTATGTTTTGTACGTGCATTAAAGTCCCCTGTTATGATAACCTGGCCCTTTTCTTGATATACCATGATATCCTGCTCCAAATTATAGAATGGGTCATCACTTGAAGCATCCAGCGCAGCTGCATAAGCCTGCTTATGGCGCGGTGCAAAATAGCAGATTGCCATATATGTGATGTTTATTCCTCTAGTGATCTCTATCCACATGTACTAGTTATTCCTGTCCTTTCTTACCCCTTTGACAGTATGTGCATATTTTTCCCGAATATAGCAAGCTACTCCACCATTACCACAATCACCCTGTGTAAATCTTACATTCTTAACTGAGTAAATGTTTTTGAAATTTTCAATTTCTGGCAGCCCAAACATATCGTGCTCCTTAGTTTCTACAAAGCAAATCATGTCTACTTCACATAAAATATCTTCCATACTGATAATCTTATCTACTGTAAGTCTATTAATATTCCATATACCTATCCTAAAGGTCTCCTGCACTTCCTATGTTTCAATCACAGCCTTTCCCTTTCTCCAAGTGACTTTCTTATTATTGGCTCTAGCTTCCTTCACTTTCTCTAATTCCTGTTTCTTTTCCACCATTTGTTCTTTTGTCAGATCTTCATTGATCCAAATGAACTGGTTTTTCAATTTGAATCTGTTCCTAAGTACAGAAAAACGAGCATCTCTAGTCTGGAACCGAACCACAACGTGTCTTGTCCCCGCCTCTTTCTTTCCTGCAATTCAAAAGCATCAAAACGCGTTCGTATCCATTGTCTCCAATTTCTCCTCAAATAATTTAGTCACCGCTTCTTTTGTGTTTTCATTTTCTTGTTCTGGCATACCCACAATTCTGAGATTCAGTGCCCGCTGCTTCCTTTCTTGCCCTTCAATGTATTCCTGTAATGTTTTTCCTTTGCCATGATCCGGAGGTATCCCGGTAGCTTTGTATCTTCGGTATGTCTTCTTTTAGCTCCTCCATTTCGATTTAATATCTTCTTGCACTTCTTTCATTTCATTTTTCAGCAGAGCCATATCCTCTTCCATTTCTGATTTAATATCCTCTTTCACTTCTTTCATTTTCAGTTTTCAGCAGAGCCATATCATCCCCGATTGATTTGTTTTCATTATTCAGCCTTGAATCTCATTTGTCAAAGCTTCTCACAAGCATCTATCCATTTCGTTTCTCTTATAGCTGCCTCCTTCCGAAATTGTATGAGTTCTTGCCATATTATTTCCAAGTGAAATCGGGTTTTCGGTTCGTCATCCGACTCGCAACAGACTTCTTTATTTTATCCTTCTTGGCAGCAGCAAGATCAGGAGTTTTAATCCCTCAAGGCTTGATCGTTTTTATTTTTCTAGTACCACCACTAATATCCGATGTTCCGGAAGCAACAAATCCTTGTTTTTTTGTTTTGGAGCAGCCGGAAATAGCAGCCATCTCTTTGTCCAGACCCATCGAGTCGGACCGGACCCGTCGGCCGAGGATTCGACATGCTTGGCTCAAGCCGGGGTTTAGGGTAAGCCGCCTCCTTTTGGCCTCCTTTTTGGTTTTATGAGAGAGAGAGAGAGAGAGAGAGAGAGAGAGAGAGAGAGAGAGAGAGAGAGAGAGAGAGAGAGAGAGAGAGAGAGAGAGAGAGAGAGAGAGAGAGAGAGAGAGAGAGAGAGAGAGAGAGAGAGAGAGAGAGAGAGAGAGAGAGAGGTCATTCCATTTACATTACCTCTGTTCTCACTGTAAGAATATCCTTAAATTCTTTTGTGGTGCTCATTAGCCTACTCTTTAGAGTATCTAGAGTCTAGAGCAGTTGCAGTATGTTGGTTGCCCTCCTTGTCATCTTTACACTCTCACTTTCACCATCACAGAGCTGCTGCAATTCAGTAATTGCTGCATTGAGAGTTGTAATGTCCTGTCTTATGAGAGCTGTTAGCTCTTGGATGATCATCAAAGACACCTTTCCTTTTTGCCACTGCAATGGAAGCAAGGAAAATAAATTAGCAATTCATGCAGGACACAGTGCATATGCTACTTGACAATTACCTACTTACAGAGAGCCAGTTTTGCGAGCTTTTGAGAAGTGTGATGAATCCCTAAGCCGATATGAGAGGCCCTTCAATTCCGATTGCATATGCAAACTAGTCTGAAAAGTTGTGGGTTTTTCATGCGAACGAGAATCTGGCATTGAGGAGGAAGCGCCATGTACAAATGCTGCTGATTTTCTAAGTCTTTCTGCAGCAATAAGGAGTTCACTTGTTCTGTCCCTGTAAGGCGAGACGGTGCTGGATCCCAAAGCCATGGCCCTAAAATTTCCAAAGGAAAAGCTAACAACTTCAAGCAACTAAAGAAGGCAACCTGTGATTGATTAGGTAGCCAGAATGCTGTTCGGAGAAGCCAACGTAGAAGCAGAGAAGGAAATCGGGATGGTCGGAGAAGAGGAAAAGTAATTTTTAAGGACTTTCTAATTTTCATGGCCGTCCGATGCGAAATTAAGAGATCTAATGGTTGAGATGAAAATAAGCTGACGTGGCAGGGCACGTGGTATAGCTAAGAACGCAGAAAAGTGGGCAGCTCGGGTTAGGCAACCATGCTAAAAAATTAATTGGGCTTATTGTTGTGAATGCAGCAAAGCATCTAGTGGGACCATCTTCTTTTTTAAAAAGGCAAGGGGTTGGGAAATGTGCCTATTACATGCAATGTGCCTGGAACACTGCATGTAACGCCGCTCTCCCCTTGCGGTACAAGTTTTTTGAACCATACGTCCTTTTTCCTCTGCATTCGAGTCTTCCTTTCGACACTATCAGATTCCACCCTTCCCGTGCTCTTCTTCATATCAGCTTCACCATCCTTCAAATCGGCATCTCAGGCTGCAATCGGTAATTTGTTGTGTCAGCTTGTGAGAGTTTCTATGAAAATGCTGGTCGTTCATTAGAGTTTTTTTGAGGTCAAATAAGGGCCGAAACCAAATGCTACGTTAAAAAGCTCGCGGCCAATGGGGAGCCGAGCTTGTACAGAGTTTTTTTACCGAGCCGTGGTTTCGCCATTCCAGGTGTCAACTGCACGTAGCTTCGGTAATATCCGTGCCTCTAGCTTCGGGTGTCAGATTACACATGTAGCAATTATGACCGTTAGCTCCCGCCCTCAATTCCCCCTCAGGTGTTTTCTTCAACAGAGTTTGCTCGAAGATCGATTGCCCCCGCCAAGGGAACTTCGATTTGCTCGGGAATAGCTTCGACCTGCGCCAAAGGGAGTTTTGACCACAGAAAAGCTTCAATCAAGGTAAAATCGCCGAGCCTTTCCTAGTATTTCGATTCCGCTCCACATTCTGATCTGAATTCTGTGACTCTAGATGGTTGTAAGCTCTATCACAGTCGGAAATGAATTTGAAATCTTCGTGGTGTCAACCGGGAGCTTTGTTACACTCCAACCCAAAACGAGAGTTTAGTGGCGAGTCAAAAGATGCAGGAGAAATGATGTTTCTGCACATTGGAAGGCTTTGGCAGTCGGTTTTCATTCAGGCAAAGAGACATTTGTACAAGTGAGGCATGTATACACTCCATCAGATATGGCAAAAGAAAAAATAAGCAAGCAATGAACTTTTTCACGGTTAGAAGCAAATTGTGAGTATATATTTCTATGCAATCCATATCTAAATTAGTCAGTTACTTATCCAATTCATTCCTATTCTCTCAGGTTTGTGTATATCTGATGTGGAGAACACAGTCTCTTCACACTCGATAAGTAGTTTATTCCAGTGCTTTCACCAAGATATGGGCCGAAGGTGGCACACCAGTGCAGCTCAGAGAAAGGGATATATGGTTCTGGAGGTATGAATACTCTTTACGAAGCTCCAAGCTTATTGAGCTTCCATTGCCCAGTCTGTCCGAGCTATATTGCAGGCCTCTGGATGCCACTTTTATCTTACTAGCATGGAGTAAGTTGTCACAGGAAATGTTCACGACATTGAAGGAGAAGGGAGGTTTCTGCGGGCATGTGAAGATAAATTTAGGAATTGATCTGTTCATTGCCTTATTCAAGAGCGCCGACAATGTTAAGAAGGCGTTGAAGATGTTTACAGTTCAACAGTTGGTGGATAGTTTTTTAGATAGTCTATTTCTTGAAGGTTGGAGTGCTCGACTTCATGATGGAGCTGAATCTACTGAATGCAGGATAGGTCGAGAAACGGTTCGGTTCAGATATTGCATCTGTATATGATTCTATGTAATATAAATATAAGTGACGATTAATTGGAGATCTATTGTATATTAATTGGAAAGGTTTGCTTTCAATGTAACATAAATAATTAAAGTAGCTACGATGCGAAAATATGAATCTCATAAAATATGGAAGTGTTGTTTTCGCACCGTAGCTACGGTGCGAAATTCGTTAGAGGTTTGATGGGATCACTTAAGGGCCCAACCTCGATGCCAGCATGGAAAACCCACTAGGGTTGAGGCCTGAGACTCTAGGTTTCTAATGAACAGGTTGTAGATTCAAAATCTGTATTTCATTAACAACCTCAAGAGCGTGGTTACAGTGCGCATTTGCCATATCCATAACCAATGGATACATGCATTTCGTACTGTGGCTATTATGCAGCACTTTCTTTCTTTCTTTTTAGGGCGTGGCTATGGTGCGAATTTGCCATGTCCACAACCCAATGGATACATGCATTTCGCATTGTAACCACCGTGCCCTTTTTTTTGTATTTTTTTTTAAGGCGTAGCTATAGTGCGAATTTGCCATGTCCACAACCCAACGGATACATGCATTTCGCATTGTAACTACTATGTTTTTTTTTTTCCACTGTGCCCTTTTTTCCGATATATATATTTTTATTAAATTTTAGGGCGTAGCTACAGTGCAAATTTGCCATGTCTACAGCCCAACGGATACATGTATTTCGCACTGTAACTACTGTGTTTTTTTTTTTAATAGACCATGGCTATAGTGCGAATTTGCCATGTCCACGGCCCAATGGATACATGCATTTCGCACTGTAACCACTGTGCCCACTCTTTCATAGTCAATTTGACAATAACTAACGAGAGACTACTTTTGAACTCACAAAACACTACTCAAAATTTAATAAAACAAAAAGAGTTGGCATTGCCTAAATATCAATGTTCATTGCTCTGAATTACTGAAAGCAAACTCATCAACTTCCTCCCTTCAATTGAACCTCTTCTTGTATGGCAGCTATAAAATAAGGAAGTATTGTTTTTGCACCGTAGCCACGGTGCGAAAATGTGAATAATATAAAATATGGAAGTGTTATTTTCGCACCATAGCCACAGTGCAAAATTGTGTATAACATAAAATATGGAAACATTATTTTCGCACTGTAGCTACGGTGTTACTCACTCTTGCATATCAAGTCGCTACTAAGGCGCTCACCTTCAAACTATCACAAATTGAGGCGCTGCTCAACGGGAATGGTAAAGAGTAGATCAGATAAGAAGAAGAAGAAGAAGAGATTTTAACGTCACGCCACAAGGCAGCGTCCTATCGGACATGTGACACTTTACAACACACCCAGATGGGTCCTGCCCCCACCACTTTACATTGGTGAAGTGGGTCCTTCCCCCACCAACTTTACATTGCATGGCCACTTTCACAACGAGGCGTTGAACCCGTGACCTTTGGGAGTTGTTTAACAGATGGTACGACAATATAGTAAAGAAAGAATGGGATTTTCGTCAGAAGCATCCAGAAGAGTTTGAGGAGGAGATAGAGGAGCCAGTTGATGCAACTACTGTATACAATAATTTTTGCCTGACAGTAAACGTCATGGCAGAGTGTAACAGGTCTACTAATGCATATGGGGGCATTCTTCATAGCTTCATGGCTAGAGCTGGACCTGACTTGAAACCATGTCATGTGACTGCTTTGCCTTTACTGAGCATGCAAGCTTAATTAGGATATTTTTAAAGGCTGATAAAGACCGAATTAGGAGGTTTTTAAGCACAATTTCATTATATATGGACTTTTCGCAAGTCCATATGTGTCTCAAATGGTAGCTAATTTTAAGAATACAGGGTTCTTAGGAGCAAAATAATAGAATATGTTAGCATGATTCCATTTTGAGGCGACAAAATTAGGCAGGCCCAGTGCTACTGTTCGTCATATGGGAAGGACTAGCACGTCCAACATAGACAAATGATGATGAAGAAAGGTGAAAGGAATCTTAGTTTGGGGTCCATATGTCCCATATGTACCACGACATCTACAAAATGTAGCGTATTGTGCACAACATGATGAAGAAGAACAACTTTGGGGTATTAAATTTTACATAATTTCATTAAGACATCAGACAGTTTCCAAAGTTCCCAGATAGCAATTAAAAGTATAAAGCTAATGTTATTGACAATGTTAAAGTTTCAAATATCCATCTGCATGTTATGTGATTGCAATTCCTCATAGCTGGGAGATTATTCTAGGCTCTTATGGGAATAATGTTGTTTTCCTGCATATACTCATGTAAATGTTTGTATTGTAATAGGTTATCGAGAGGGACATACAAGTGTGAAATTGGGCGATCGCCGTATTTAAAGACTATCTTCACGTCTGATGACAGATTTAATGTTGTGTAAGTGTGTTCCATAAAGGGGCAATATACGAAAAGAATTCCATTAGATAAGATAAAAAAGCATTGCATAAGTAAAGAAAGTTTACAAATAATCCATTTCCTATCTTAACCTAACCCTAATGGCTAACCGTAACGGGAAGTATGGCTTCCTATCTTAACCTAACCCTAATGGCTAACCCTAACGGGAAGTATGGCAAGGGATTCGAGCTATGGCAGGGGCTATGGCTCACAATGCTTGCATGCAATTTCATGGCGGCGGTTCAGGCAACGAGCTATGGTAGGGGATGCTTGCAAGAGACGAGCTATGGCAGGAGATTCTTGCAAGCAGTTTCATGGCGGCAGTTTTGGGCAACGAGCTATGGCAGGGGATGCTTGCAGGAGAAAGAAAACAGGAGGACGCTGTGATTTTCGATAGAACAGGGATGGATGTGCAGGGCCGGATTGCTGCAATAGAGGATTTCGGAGCAGAGGCAGCACCGCAGCAGGGTCTTGTTTTTCCTCATCCAGGTTTCCTGATGGAACAAGTTTTGCTGCATTTGTATCCCCTGCTTCATCGAAGTTTGCCCTGCATTTGCTGGATTCTTACTGCATTTGCATCCCTTGCTTCATCAAAGTTTTGTTTCGTTTACTTCAGAAATATCCTCTGTTTCATTTACAGGTGCGGTGGCTTTGGCAGAGAATGCTGGCTTTGCCTTCGGTAGAGAATGAGACTAATGCTGGCTTTTGGCTTCAGCAGAAAATGAGACTAATGCTGGCTTCGGCAGTGAATTTTTGCCCTCTGGATCGGGCTTTTGGCAAAGTAACAGGGTTAACTAGTAAAGCAAAGAAGCTAACAAGGAGGTGAAATCAGATATGCTATCGGATGAAGCTATGCCATATAAATGAGAAATTGGGCCCAATTTGCATATGCCTAATGCATGCATGATGAGTTCCAAAGATCAAATTGGGCAGGCAAATTGAGCTTAGATGACTGGTCTAAGAAAAAATTTGCCTTGATTCACCTACTGGCACAGGCAGGCAGACACAGACTCATGTTACCACCAAAATTGGGCGCCCGCCCAATTTCGATGCCCAGTATAAGAAAAATTGGTGAGAAAAATTGGGCGCCCGCCCAATTTCGATGCCCAATATAAGAAAAAATGTGCCCTAGGAATCAGGTTAAAAATGTGCCTTTGCATGGAGAGATCGAATTACCACCATTATAATTGGGGAGGCAAAATTGGGCGCCCGCCCAATTTGGATGCGTATGCTAAGAAAAAATTTGACAGGAATGAAGTTAAAAATATGCTTGGCAGACATCAAGAAGGTCTGGCACAGGCATACATTAAGTTAATTGGGCGCCCGCCCAATTTTTATATATAAAAGACCTACAAGATATAAAAGTAAAGGTACTAAAAACAATTTGCGCACATTATTTAGTTTCTTCATACATTTGTACTCATTATGCTAAATATCAGTATGCTAGATATAGATATCGTTTCGGACGACTCCGGAGCACATTTCAATCATTCATTCAACACTTTCCAATCTAAAAGATTTAATTTATTGTTTATCATGTCCATCAAACCTTTGAGTTAGCTCATGCTTCAATCTTTCATTTTTTAATTGATTATTATTATCATTATTCACACTCACCCCGCGTTTTGGTCCACTGTTGAAAAGTATAGTTTTCTTAGATCCACATGTTCTTTATTCAGAGATTTCAAAAAAACCTACATGTAGATCTATGGAGGTGTGGTTTTACTAACTAACGGTGTTGTTTTTTAAGTGGACAAGGAACATCCACTGTTATTTTTTTAAGGAGCTGTGGTTTTTGTTTTTTTAGGACGTGTGGTTTTTAAGGAGGTATGTTTTTTGTTAAAAGAACTGTGGTTTTTTCTTTTGAGGTAGTGGTGTTTTTAAGGAGGTGTAGTTTTTGGAGGTGTGGTTTATAAGTAAGTGTAGTTTTTTTTAAGGAGCTGTGGTCTTTGCTTTTAGGACGTGTGGTTTTTTAAGGAGGTATGTTTTTTGTTAAAGAAACTGTGGTTTTTTCTTTTGAGGTGGTGATATTTCTAAGGAGGTGTAGTATTTGGAGGTGTGGTTTATAAGTATAGTTTTTAAGAAGGTTTTTTCTAAAGGATGTATAATTCTCTAAAGGGGTGTGATATTTTAAGGTTCCTTATAGCTAATTTTGTAAGCATCATTATACAATCATTGCACTGCTCCCATCCATATGACACCCCATATAGTATTCATGTTGTCATTACATGCCATGTGTAAAAATGCAATATCTCATCTATTGTCCCTCTACCCCTCATGCTTATAGAAAACTAGAATGCAAAGGCATTATGAAGATCCCAAAATTGAATTGAACTGAATTTAACTTTAACATCTATGGGGACCAACAAGTCTATCGAGATCCAATTGAGAGAGAGTATGTGTGTGTGTGTGTGTTGGGGGGAGGGATGTGTGTATTTTGTGTGTGTGTGTGTGTGTGTGTGTGTGTGTGTGTGTGTGTGTGAGAGAGAGAGAGAGAGAGAGAGAGAGAGAGAGAGAGAGAGAGAGAGAGAGAGAGAGAGAGAGAGAGAGAGAGAGAGAGAGAGAGAGAGAGATGCGTTGGCCACATGGGGGTCGAGAGACAATTTGAGAGATGGGGAGAGATGGGAGATGGCGAGAGATGAAGGGAGAGTCAAAAATTTGGCTCTCCCTTTGAGAGACGAAATGCCCCTAACTATTGTTAGGGGCGTTTTCATTTCCTATGGCCGTTAAGGGAAGGCGTCCGAAATTTTTATTTTTAGATAACCCATTCGTGTTTCCGCAACGAGGGCCTTTTCCGCACTCTCGACTGCTCTTCTGGCGGTGTACTGTTCTTGGGTGTGAGCAGATGTAGCTCCAGCTCCATCGCTTAGCTTCGAAGCTCATATAAGCTTAGCCTAAATGGATTGGATGGAATTGACTTAGGAAATGCTGGTCTTAGATTAAATATTTTACAGATTATGGCTTAAACCGAGAACAGATCCCAAGATGTCGACAGATGGGCCGGACTGTGGTAGAACAGGCCGGTTTTGCATGATTGCTCATCTCAGAGCATAATCAACTGGTTTTTCTATGTTTAAAGGGTATTTCTTTGTTTGGCCTGTACCCAAAATCTCTGAAAATCTCTGATCCTCCCAATACTCCTAATCCGCCCAACCCTCCTAATCTGGGCCGGATCCTTGGCCGAGAGCTTTATATGGAGCTTGCTGGCCCGTGAAGCTTCCGCCATAGTTACCTCCTTTGTCTTCGCCAACACAGGAGAAAGGAAAAAAAATGCGCCATAGCCGCCTTGCACGCCCACCAAAACAGAGAAGAAAAAGGGGGAAAAAAAAAATTCCGGCCGGTTTGTTAACGGCCTTTATATTTTGGGGTGTAACTGGTTTGTTAAGCAATGAGAGATAATAATCTCTCGTTGTCTCTCGTGAGATATCAGATAGGGCTCAAACTCTCGTCAGAAAACTTGAGAGATGGCTAAAAAAATTTGGATGCATGGCTCCAACATGCCAAGAGAGATCAAAAAAAGATTTGGAGCAGAGAGAGAGAGAGAGAGAGAGAGAGAGAGAGAGAGAGAGAGAGAGAGAGAGAGAGAGAGAGAGAGAGAGAGAGAGAGAGAGAGAGAGAGAGAGAGAGAGAGAGAGAGAGAGAGAGAGAGAGAGAGAGAGAGAGAGAGAGAGAGAGAGAGAGAGAGAGAGAGAGAGAGAGAGAGAGTGTGTGTTTTGCTCTTTTATGCCTCGAATCCATTTTTTAAGGATATGCACATAATCTCAGGTCCCATTCAGACTTGCAGGAGTTGAAACCACACAACAAAAACCTTATAGAAATCAGGATTCAAAAATTTGTTTTTTGGTTCTTTCTTACAGTTCATTGAGAGAAAAATATATCCAATTTCTCTCCATCAACCTAGTTCTAAATCAAGCCAAAAATCTTTCCACATTACCTGATAGCCATTTCAAATATCAGCCAGAAATGTTAAAAAACACTCGAGATATCATCATTTAAGTGTACATACCGTTTTCTGGCATAGGGATGTGGAATGGCCAAATTTTTTGTCCACTTGGCTCAAACATGCCACCTAGGCTCAAACATGCCAAGGTGGCTCAAACATGCCACCAAGGTGGCTAAAAAATGCCAAGGTGGCTCAAACATGCACCAAGGTGGCTCCAACATGCCAAGTTGGCGCAAATATGCCACGTGGGCTCCACCATGCCATCTAGGCTCCAACATGCCAAGGTGGCTCACAACATGCCACCTAGGCTCAAACATGCCAAGGTGGCTCAAACATGCCACCTAGGCTCCAACATGCCAACATGTCAAGGTGGCTCAAACATGCCACGTGGGCTCCAACATGCCAAGGTGGCTATGCTCAAACATGCCAAGGTGGCTCCAACATACCACCTAGGCTCCAACATGACAAGGTGGTTCAAACTTGCCACCTAGGCTCCAACATGCTCAAACATGCCACGCGGGCTCCAACATGCCACCTAGGCTCCAACTTGCCAAGGTGGCTCAAACATGCCACGCGGGCTCCAACATGCCACCTAGGCTCCAACATGCCAAGGTGCTCAAACATGACACCTAGGATCCAGCATGCCACCTAGGCTCAAACATGCAAAGGTGGCTCAAACATGCCACGTGGGCTCACCTAGGCTCCAACATGCCAAGGTGGTTCAAACATGCCATGCGGGCTCCAACGTGCCATCTAGGCTCCAACATGCCAAGGTGGCTCAAACATGCCAAGGTGGCTCAAGCATGCCACCTAGGCTCAAATATGCCAAGGTGGCTCAAACATGCCATGCGGGCTCCAACATGCCACCTAGGTTCCAGCATGCCAAGGTGGCTCAAACGTCTCACGTGGGCTCAAACATGCCAAGATGGCTCAAATATGCCACGTGGGCTCCAACATGCCACCTAGGCTCAAACATGCCACGTGGGCTCCAACATGCCATCTAGCCAAGGTGGCTCCAACATATCACCGTGGCTCCAACATGCTCAAACATGCCAAGGTGGCTCAAACATGCCACGCGGGCTCCATCATGCCACCTAGGCTCCAATAACATGCCAGGTGGCTCAAACATGCCACCTAGGCTCCAACATGCCAAGGTGGCTCAAACATGCCACCTAAGCTCCAACATGCCACCTAGACTCAAACATGCCACTTAGGCTCAAACATGCCAAGGTGGCTCAAACATGCCATGTGGGCTCCAACATGCCACCTAGGCTCCAACATGCCAAGGTGGCTCAGGCATGCCACCTCGAGCTCCAACATGCCACCTAGGCTCTAACATGCCACATAAAATCCAACATGCCACCTAGACTCCAATATGCCACCTAGCCACCAACATGCCACCTAGGCTCCAACATGCCAAGATGGATGAAACATGCCAGGGGCTCAAACATGCCACCTAGGCTCTGATATGCCAAGGTGGCTCGAACATGCCACATAGGCTCCAATATGCCACCTAGGATCTAACATGCTAAGGTGGCTCAAAACATGCCACCTAGACTCCAACATGCCACATAGGCTCAAACATGCCATGTGGGCTCCAACATGCCAAGGTGGCTAAAACATGCCACCTAGGCTAAAACATGCCAAGGTGGCTCAAACATGCCACACGGGCTTCAACATGCCAAGGTGGCTCCAACATGCCACCTAGGCTCAAACATGCCAAGGTGGGTTGAACATGCCAAGGTGGCTCCAACATGCCACCTAGGCTCCAACATGCCAACATGGCTCAAACATGCCACTTAGGCTCCAACATGCCAAGATGGCTCAAACATGCCATGGGGGCTCCAACATGCCACCTAGGCTCCAACATGCCACATAGGCTCAAGCATGCCAAGGTGGCTCAAACATGCCAAGGTGGCTCAAACATGCCACGGTGGTTCCAACATGCCACCTAGGCTCCAACATGCCAAGGTGGCTCAAACATGCCACGCAAGCTCCAACATGCCACCTAGGCTCTAACATGCCGGTGGCTCAAACATGCCACCTAGGCACTAACATGCCATTTATGCTCCAACATGCCACCTAAGCTCTAACATGCCAAGGTAGCTCAAACATGCCACCTAGGCACAAACATGCCATCTAGGCTCAAACATGCCACGCGGGCTTCAACATGCCACCTAGGCTGCAACATGCCAAGGTGGATCAAACATGCCACGAGGACTCCCAACATGCCACCTAGGCTCCAACATGCCAAGGTGGCTCAAACATGCCACTAGGCTCAAACATGCCACCTAGGCTCAAACATGCCAAGGTGGCTCAAACATGCCACGTGGACTCCAACATACCAAGGTGGCTCAAACATGCCACCTAGGCTCTAACATGCCAACGTGACTCCATGCCACCTACGCTCTAACATGCCAAGATGGCTCAGGCATGCCACCTAGGCTCAAGCATGCCACCTAGGCACTCCAAGTGGTGACATGGCATGCCAAGTAAGCAAGATCAAGTTTTGACTAGGCAAAAAATGCAAAGATGTCCATCTTTGGTCTTTTCATTGGGTGATGTTGGCAAATTTTGGGTGACATGGTTAGATGGTGGTGGCGTGGACATGATGACAGGGATTTTATGCAAAAAATATGATAACCTTTGGAATTTTTGGTAGAGGAGTTTGGCAAGGGATAGAATAGAGGGATCTTGCGCTGACACCCTTCCCCAAATCGAACCAGGCCAGGACTTTGCGCAGGTTCCTCACCAAATGGGAGAGGCCAGACCCCAGGAGACGGACCTCAGAAAGGTTGCCGAAGGTGCCTTTCCTGCCAGCGCTCCTCCGAGAGGGCAAATGCCAATGCCCTCCCTCCGGGAGCTCGATTTCCCTATCCGACCGTTGAATCTGCTGTTCAAGTAACCTGCTTCGAGTAGGTTCAAAAAAATCCAAGATCGGCTCGGGAGAACTTATCAAACCGCGAAGCATCCTGCGGTCGTCGTGTAGAAACCCAAGTGTTTTGTCGTTCGGACAGTACAGAGGCTCCGGAATGGAGATTCGACTTCGCCATGTCGTCCGGAATGGTGAAATTACCCTAGAGACTAAGTTACACGGTCATTGCTGGCAACGAAAGAAACACGAACCCTCTACATGGCAGTATTCCGCAACCACCTCTTGGGCCAATTGACTATGAACGTGTTGGACATGAGCTACTTTGGTGCTTCTTGGAGAAGGGGTAGTCTTCTGCCCACGAAACTTGATCTCCAGGGTAATATCGACATTTTGAGTCCATTGGCAAAGTCAGTTCACAGTTCCGGAGTGGGAGAGTTGCCCGTCCATAGCCAGGGGCCTTTGGGAGAGGACCTTTGTGGCGAACTGCTTTCGGAAGTTTTTAAGGGTTCATTTTCTGGCGTCAACACCCTCCCTCTACCTGATGACATTGTGCAAGATCCTGGTCGAATCTGACTAGGATATGGCCTCCGAAACATAAACCCTGTGTGTTGCTAGGTTATTGAAGGGTTTATGTTATAGAGGTCGAGTTTTAGTCAGTTGCACTTGGGACATGGTCAAGAAGGCATAGTTGAAAAGACGAAGCAATAGGAACTAACAGAATGGGGTTTGGATTTATCCTCCTCCCAGTGTGACAATTAGAAGTCAAGAGCACATTTTAGAGTAGCAAAATTATTTGGGATCATTCGGGATGGCCAATAGATCCAAACTCTGTTATTTCAGTTTCCATGGCTCCGCATGCATGTTTAGAAAAGGTGCACTAAAGTAGCTCATGTCCAACACGTTCATAGTCAATTGGCCCAAGAGGTGGTTGCGGAATACTGCCATGTAGAGGGTTCGTGTTTCTTTCGTTGCCAGCAATGACCGTGTAACTTGGTCTCTAGGGTAATTTTGCCATTCCAGACGATATGGCGAAGTCGAATCTCCATTCCGGAGCCTTTGTACTGCCCGAACGACAAAACACTTGGGGTTCTACACAGTCGACCACAGAACGCTTCGTAGTTTGATAAGTTCTCCCGAACAGATCTTGGATTTTTTTGAACCTACTCGAAGCAGGTTACTTGAACAGCAGATTCAACGGTCGGATAGGGAAACTGAGCTCCGGGAGGGGGGGCATTGGCATTTGCCCTCTCGGAGGAGCGCTGGCAGGAAAGGCACCCTCGGCAACCTTTCTGAGGTCCATCTCCTGGGGTCTGGCCTCTCCCATCTGGTGAGGAACCTGCGCAAAGTCCTGGCCTGGTTCGATTTGGGGAAGGGTGTCAGTGCAAGACACTCGACACTCTTTCAAAGGTCCTGGCAATAGTCGAGCAACTCCACCACTCTGGAATTGTGAATTGGCTTTGTTAATGGACTCAAAATGTCGATATTAGCATGAGAATCAAGTTTTGTATGCCTGCAGAATACTGCGGCGTTTGCGTTTATTCTTTGATTATGTTCTTACTATGACTACGGTCAGATAAAGTTCACAACTTTAAAACGCCTCGTTCACTAGTAAGTACATGTTCCCAGATATCTACCTTGGGTTTTAAATCCAGTCCACATCAGGTACCTACTCCCAATGAAAGTTTGGTCCTGAAATGATATGGCAATGACATGGCAACTTGGAAAATAAAATTTTACTAGCTATTTTTAACTCTTTCAAAACATATTCCTTGCCAAATTTCTATACAAACATCCTAAAAAGTTATCATATGTCTTACAAGAATGCCTAGTCATCAAGTCCATATCACTCATATCTTGCCATGTCAGCCAAAAATTGCGACATCACCCATGGAAAGCAAAAGTTGTACATTTGGTCTTGCGTACTCTTGGCATGACATGTCACTGCTTGAGGTGCCACATCATCATATTCCATGCCAGCTTTTGTTGACTATGGGGTACTTAATATATAAAGATCCCATATTTGACTATATAGTCAAACCTTTGTGGAGTGATGTATCCTAAATTTCAACAAATCAGGTGCTAGAAACTTGGCGGGTTATATAGATCATTTTGCCTAGTATTTACAAACTTGTGGGGAATAATAGTGAGCCAAATGGGAGCACATGTTCCAGGGGAGGCGATTCCCGCCAAAAACATAGTGCTCAACTGAAGCTATTACACCTGTCCCTTTTTATGTTTGTCAAAAAAATAAACCATAATTTTTATACCTTGGGCCATCGCATGGCAAGATGCTTCGGCGGTGCCACCACAGAGGGCGCGCGGCCCTCTGCCACAGCTAGAAGCACCGCAACAGCATTATCCCCTGCAATGGCCTTCCTCCTCAAAAAAAATTATATAGTACACATTTAGGAACCATGCAAATTGTGTAGCACATTTAGGAAACATGCAAATTAAGTAAAATTAAGGGAAATCTTTAAAAATGCCCTTGTATTTTTGCATATTTATCGAAATGCCCTTATATTTTTGTTTATTTGTAAAAATGCCCTTAATTTAAGACAATGGAAATTTTCTGTAAAACAATGCAAATGAAAGCTCCATCAAGAACTCCTTTGACTGAAGCAGGAATCGGCGAAGAACCGGGGGCATCAAATCCCCTCCTCCATGTCAAATCTCATGTTTTCGATTTAAATCCCCCATTTTCGGCAGATGAATTTCTCATCCACAAAAAGAAGTAGAGTAAAGCTTCGATTCCTTTGAAGCAAAAATCCGCAGAAAAAATCTTGGACATCAAGAATCGGTGGAAAAACACCTGGGCATCAAATCACATGCTCTGCATTTGAGTCGACATCGTTGTTTTTTTGGCTTACGATAAAGGGATGGTCGGATTTGTTTTGTGATGTTGCAGATGTCTGAACAGGAGAGTTGAAAATGTGAATAGCTTTGGCAAGGATGTATTCCGATTTGAAGCTCTAAAGGTTTTTGAACGACAAACTAGATTGGGCACAAACTTGGAGCGACGAGAAGAAAAAGATTTTCCAGTTTATGAGTCTGCACCATGTGTTGTTGGAATTTCCAGTTTCCAATTGCTCAGCTCGTGAAAAAGCTGGGAACATCGATTTATGAGGTCAAGCAAATAACTGGAACTAGGAGTATTGTCGTCTGCAATTGGTACATGATTTGGAGATAGCTGGAGCGAATTTGGAGTTGCACCGCGTAAGCGAGTTTGAGAAAGGTGGTTTCATCTATTGGGTTAGAATCTTAAGCTCTGTTTTTATCATGTAATCAAGAATTGAAAACAAAAAGAATAGATTTGTACAAAGAACATCAAGACAAATGTAGAGATCAAGCGAAGGAGAGGAGGAACATAGAGATAGATCCAGCTATGCCATATGCAGAAGAGTACAAAAATAGGGGCAATTTGATAAATACACAAAATACAAGGGCATTTTAACAAATAAGGGAGAATATATAGGGGCATTTTTAAAATTTTCATTAAAATTAAAGAAGGCGAAACCATCAACGGCCGAGATGGACCGAGATGAACGGCCTGGATTGTGATCCAGGTCGTATCATCCTATTGGTTGGGTCGATTTGTGTTTCTTTCCCTTCTTTCCCGCATTCCCGCTTTCCTTGTGATGCAGCTATGGTGATTCTGTTTCCTGCTCCTTCCAGCTATGGCGATGGCAAAGATCTCGCGGAACTGGCAAAGATCCCGTGGTGAGCTCGCGGAACTGCAAAGATCCCGTGGTGAGCTCACAAACCGCTGTTCTAGGGGATCAATACAAGGTTTCACCGCTGGACCCAATATCCCTCTTTGCCTACACATCCGTAGCCGCGACGACCTCCGTGGTTTGCCATGTTTGTCTCTTTGTCCGCTTTCTCAATCCACCTCTCTTTTTTCTCTTTGGCCGACCGCTTCGTCAGCTGTGGGCTACTCTACCCATGTTTGCCGATCTGCTTCTGCTGTGTACTTCTGCTGTTGGGCTAATCTACCATGAAGCTGAATGAAGAATGACAGGGAGCTTGGCAGAAGGGTGATTTCGGCCATATGGCAAATGCCTAAATGAAGGTTTTTATGCGCCCCGTTTGGGTTGCTCGCAAAAAGTCAAGTCCAATCTTCGCTTGACGCCCATCTCTATGAGAATGTGGAGACTTTATATGAGCAAATACGGCACAAGGCTCTGATTCAATACACAAACCCATTCAAAACCAACGTCACAGGCATGGAAAAGGAGCTTGTGGTTTTGATCATGGAAAACCAAACTCAGGTATGCCTCTCAGGTGTATTTGGCATGTATTGGCAAAAATCATTGTCTGACATGTGCATTTACAGGCCGGATCAAAGAAATACAACTTTCCAACATGCTCGCAAGCAAAGTTCCGAAGTTCCAATAAAATATGAAGACGATGTTGCTACGTATGTAACCTCATGCGCTAATGATTTTATGGTTAGTGCTAAAGGAAGTGATCTCGCGACGATGAAAGCCGGCAGCCTATTTGTAAAAGATATTCGGATATTTGATCTTATGAGGAAACAGCTTTCTTTTTGATGCTTCCAATATGCCTTTTTAATGGCATTGGTCCTTTTAGAAGTAATCTCATCTCCGTGATATGATATATACTGTGTTACACATACCGGTGTTCATCTCTTAGCAAGATTTAAGGTAATATGCTTTCATGGACTTTGATTCATTCTGAACTGGCTATGTCTTAGCATAGCATTGTCTTAGGCAAATCTCGGCCTCCTTAGCTCCTTTCCTTTCTGTTTTGCAAATGATATTTTAGTCTATTTTAGTTTTGCATCGTTTATTATTATTGAATCAATGCAACTCTTTTTTACCACAGAATAAATTCACTCATGGCTGCAAGGAAGGATATGCTGGTTGGCCTTTTCCTGTCATACATTTTTGTGGTAGAAGCTTCAAGGTCAGTTCCTCTGGCTAGTTACTTACGGGTTGGGTTGCTCATAAGATTGGAAGCAGCCATATATCACGTCTTTGGCATCTTTGGGAGGTCCCACTCCATGGGAGAATAGCGCATATAATATGGTCGGATCTAACCCCATTGGCACAGTCAACTGTGCTACAGGAACCGAGTCAATACCCGGGCTACAGTGTTTTCAAATTATAATAATCTGATGTTCTGAACCTTTAACCATTAATCAAATATGAGTTTTACCCATTGAATGTTTCAATGTAAATCTAAAATTTAGATTGCAATCTAATAATATCATAGTATCTGTCTTAATGTTTGGGTTTGATTCTTAAAGCCTTCCCTAAAAGGCTGTATCTATTTTGTTTGTGTTTGCATTCAAATATTGTGTGCTCTATATTTTGCAGATTGAAATTATCACTAGGCAAAAAGAAAAAAGTAGAAGCTGTTTTTTTTTTTAAGAATGTGGGTGCCACGTGTCAAGGTTTGATTAGTTAAAAAGATATCCACATATAAAGAATGAGTGCCACGTGCCAAGATTTGATTGCTTAAAAACATGTCTACGTGTAAACCAAACGTATTGTTTTTGTAAACTTAAAAAAAGTCCACGGATATTTTATTTTGATATTTGAAAATAGTAATTATTTTTAAATGCAACATGTGGATTTCTTTAAAAACTACACATCTTTCTCTAAGAAAACAATGACAACTTTTAAAAACTACAAGTAGAGGAAAAAAACAAAAATGCATAGAAAAAGAGAAAAAGATCTGTCTTTTTTACTTCTTCATTAGTAGTAATACGTAAATCTACGCGTGTACTTTTCAAAAAAACAACACATGACTTCTTACAAAAACAACAGTGACAAAAAAAAACCACACGTAGAAAAAAACTGATAAAAACAATAGTGAAAAGAAATGACACGTTGACAAAAAACGGCCAAAAGACCACCGTGGAAAATTTTTGCCAAAAAACCACTGTCTCTTTGTGCAAATCCGGATAAACGGGCCACATGGACTTTTAAGGCCATTTTGGTGTTGTTTTTGGCATAAACAACACTTCCGTACAAGTAAAAAACAACTGTGGACCAAAAATTGGGGTCAGTGTGATTCATGTGTTTGATGTCTTTTACCTAAGATGGTATCCTCCTCAGACTTTTAACATTTATCGTGCACACAATACCATCCTTTTAGCATTTAATGCATGCCAAAATGCAAGGGAGATGTGGACATCTATAGGAAAAGAATAGAAAATAATAAACAAAGGAGATGCGCCTACCTTTTGGCAGTCTTGAACATGCAAAAACACTTCAAAATATCTTCTAAATGATAGGCGCCCTGCTGAAGGAGGACCACAGAATGGAGGAGGAAGAAAAGATGATCTTGCACCTTTCAAATGAGGTCTTAACATGAGCAAAAACAAGTCAAAAAAGACTGCCTGCATGATGGACACGTGGAACGTAGTAAAAGGTATAGGGCATATTTAGTGGGCCCATAATGCGTCACAAAATAAACCCACCTTTTCATGAGCATTTCAAATTTCAAATTAAATTGGCCACGTCGACCTTTCATGTGGTTGTCAAAATTCAAATTCAAATTCAAATTCAAATTCAAATTCAAATTTCCCCCCCTCAACTCAATATTGCCTCCAGGCATCTCGCCATCTGTCATTGCAACCCTCAACTAGGCGCTTGTGGACGGCACTCAACTAGGCGCTTGTGGACGGCACTCAACTAGGCGCTTGTGGACGGCTCTCAACTAGGCGCTTGTGGATGGCTCTCAACTAGGCGCTTTGCCTCCACAGCGTAAATCTTCGTGTTTTCATTAGTATGTAGATGCGCTAGAGTAATTCGCTAGTACTTCCATGTTTTGCTGCCATTTTCTTGCAATTCTAGAGTATTTTTAATGTAACTCTAATGTGTCATTCAGCATTCCGGCTAATGAAAATCTAAGTACCCATGTTTCTGTAAGCTTATTACAGCCTGCAGTGACACGATGATCATGAGGTGATGAGCCCACCTGCAGGCTTGAAGATGAGGTAAGAGTTTTTGTTATTTGAAATCACATAACTAGTTGTGGTAGAGTTTGTATTAGACATGTGTAAATATTGTTGTTGTCAGATGGGGTGCTTGGAAACGAACATATATGGCTCAGCACGCACCCAACTTGGTGCCCCAAAGTTGTTAGGCAAGTTGTTTGGGGGTCCAATTTGGAGCTTGCAGGGCGGGCGACAAATATGGGGAGCCCAAATGGGTGGACGCCCAATTTTGTGGCGCAAAAAAAAAGGGGACCTCAAATTGGGCGCCACCAATTTGATCTGTGAAAATCCCAATTTGGGCTTATCAAATTGGGCTGAGGCTCAATCTCTCTCTTTCTCTCTGTTTTGTTTTATGCAATTTCACCAAGTTTTGATATAATTTTCATATGTGTTTTGTGCTTGGAAATGAGGTGAGCGCCCAATTTGTAATGATATATCGTTCGCTGATGTGCAGATATGAACACAGTGTAAGAGGTGTTTGAAGTCAGGGTCATACACTCTAGGAGAGGATAAATGCCCATAAATAGAGGTATGACATCACAATACCTTCGGAGAAGGGTTTCGTATCCTTTGCAGGTAGTATGTGACCTGCTTCTAGGATTGAATACTATGGGTGTGTTCGACACCCAAGGGTTCCATCTGCCTAGCAATCTCAACATTCATTTTTGGACTATTTCATTATATATGGACTACTACAATGACAAAAGTATATGTGCCATCCAAGAGTTGAGCTACCTGACTTTTTGACAAGAAGCTGAATTCATCGAAGTTGACACTATCTATTGTCCGTATACCAGTGGTCTCACTGTAAGAACATGACTGTCCATTTGATGAGCCATCCATGAAGTTCTTACCGTGAGATTTCTCTTGCAACTGGACGATTCATTTATACAAAACAGAAATAGGTATGTGATTTCAATCTTTTACATATTTCATATGCACATCTTTGATGATGATGAGAGGTTGACTGGGCACATTGGGCCTCTGGCTTTTGAGTTTGAGAATGACCAGTCATGTACCACAAAGCGCCAAACCATCACCGCGAGGAGCATTGGTCCGTGAAAGGATAAACCTATGCCAAGATGACGTCTTGTGTCTGACGTGGGAGATGGAAGCCAATGACCGCTAGTGACTACATAGAGATAGAGACTATCGACTATGCTTGGGAACCGTCAAACAAGAAGAAGATACCCAATACTATCAAGATACACGTGCATGCTGCGTAGGCATATGCAGCACTCGCAGGAGAAGTCAATTAGTATGTGGAAAAGAGTCATTGATGCGAGAATTTAAAAAATGGTCCATAAATTCAGGTATTGTCCAAAAATAATGAAATTGTGCTTTTTTGAGGAGATTACCTGCAGAACTGTGCAGGGAAGAAGGCAAAGAAAGTTTTTACAGCTTAGATATTATGTTCAACACATACATGATTTACAGTAAGTCAAACCAAGATGTCGGTTCTTCTTCAAGTGTGGAGGTCGCTCAGATAGAATTTCCTGCCTCACCAGTAGAGGAGCAAATAGATCTTGAGGAAAAGAAGCTCCTACTGGAAAACGAGGAGAATGAGGAGGTATTGGAAGAGGAGGTCTCCGAGAAGAAACTGTCTACTTGGGGGTTATCAGAAGCATATCCCATTTATGGGTTTCAAGTTTCTTGCCCTTTCCCTGAACCCCAGTGGAGTTGATTTCATTCTTTTGACTCGCTTGTGGAGGGAATCATTTTCTTGCGCAACCCTCTTCATTCCTTGCTGCAGTGACTTCATCTCCGTCAACGATTTTTTATTTTCTACCTCCAATTCATTGAGCTTGCGGCATTGTTGAAACATCAAGTAGTTTGCCTGTTGGAGCTGATTAACATCTAATAAAACTTTGCAGTTGAATCCATAGAAGTGGTTATGCATAGCCCGTAAATGTGGATCAGTATTACTATTAACCAAATTATTACAGTAACTGAGTAACCCTTGCTGAGCCTTACAAGGAAATTCAATAAGACCGGATGTAGAGTGGAAGTTTGGATAGGCTCGAGTGAAAGGATCACAAAGATACAGTTGCCCTTTAGCCCAGAGATCTATATTCATGGCTCCAGAAGCTCGAAATGCATCTTCATCTATTGGTTGCTTCCAAGTGAACTTATTTCTATAAAGCATGCATCTTTTTGGCACTTGCACTCTAAATTGACTCTCAGAATTAGTTTGATCCTGAAACATAAGTATAAAAAACAAGAACACTCAGAATGCGATGAGAATTCGGAAACCAAATACCTTTGCCATTGAGATTGCAAAGGACTAAGTACCGGAGCCGAGGCCGATAAACAGAGCGAAATTGAAATTTTCGCTCTATTTGCTGGCAAGAATTTGTCATAATTCGAATTTAAACGATGCTTGGGCGCGATAGCAAGCTCGATGGCGCGATGGGAAGGTCGGTAGCGCGATGGCAAGCTCGATGGCGCTGAAGCTCGATGGTGGGAAAGGGCAAATCTTAGATGTAATCATGAAATTATGTGGTCGTTAGGAAATAATGATTGCAAAGTTATGTATGAGGTTAGGTTTGGAGGGGGGAAGTTAGGTTAGGGGAGAGTGAAAGTTAGGTATGGAGGGGGGAAAGGTAGGTTCGGGATCCTACGTGGCAGCCCCCCCAAAATACTCTTACAAGGCCCTTAATTGACCTCAAAAAAACTCTAATGTAAGTAAATTTTTTTACTTAGTGAATTATATAATGAGTTCCATTAATCTTCTTCAATGCTTGGACATCAGGGAAGTGCAATTCTCAAGTTTCAATGCCTGCCGACAAAACATGTCCAGAAAATTTTTGAGGTAACATCTATATTTGTGATTCAAGTGCTTGAGTTTTTTGAGAAATAATACTTATTCTTCTTCTTGCTTGATTTACATTAGGAGAATAGTGAAGTCCAAATTCTTGATCTAAGAAATAAATCTATCATTGGTCATGGAAGAATTTTCTCATTGGATCCAAAGAAGACTTGCCACTTCCAACCCATTGGGAATGGTAATGCAACTGTCAAAACGTGAACCCTGGACACTTGAATAATCAGTTATTGTATCCAACAAGTGAACTTACGACATTCAAAGATGCGATAAACTCAGTAAACATATGGCCACTATCTTTATTGAGTAATATTTCTCAATAAACTTATTGAGTTATTGTCTAGTACACTTTGTTGAATGTATTGCAATTGCAAGTTTTATTGCAAACATATTTCTTTAAACTTATTTCTTGTTCATATTTTCTACACATTTGGCACATAATATGATTATTGAATATCCTTGTGATAATGTATGATAGTTAAATAATGTAAAATTGGCAATTTTTTCCCATAAATGTGTCATAAATGTGTCACATTAATGGCATTTGAGTGGTATAAGCACCACATATACATGTTAGAATTCATGTCATTTCCATGGCAGTTGAATAGCACAATGCATGTCACTTAGAGCATACATGAATGGCACAACCAAGTCACCTATATATCAGAATGCATGTCACTTAAATGGCCGTTGAATGGCATAAACATGTCACAAACTGCATGTCACTTAGAACACACATGAATGGCACAACTAAGTCACATATATGTCAGAATGCAAGTCACTTAAATGGCAGTTGAATGGCATAAACATGGCACTTAAATGTCATTTAAGTGAAAAATATTTTGGTCACACAAAAAGGGCGGAGGATAAAGGGCACAAATTTGCATAAACGACACACATCAAAAGTGCCATTTGTATACATAAACAATGACACTTATTTGTGCCATTTATATATATTTTTGTAGTAGTAGTAGTAAAACTTGGACAATGGAGCAATGCCAATCAAGATAGAAAGATATTATTTTAATGTCTATGGAGACCACACAGGGCCACAGGACAGAACTATACATAGTGCGACTCTGGGTGATCTTGAATTCGAGACATAGTTATTCTAAGACTAGTGTGTTACCATTGGCCCAAAGGCCCAAGATATTATTTATTGGAGCAAAATTCAGACAATGGAACAATGTCAATCAAGATAGATAGTTGTTCTAGGACTAGTGTATCACCATTGACCCAAAGGTTTTTGATATTTTGTATTGGAGCAACACTCGGACAATGGAACAATGCCAATCAAGATATAGATAGATATTATTTCTCCACAGAGACCACTAGATAGATATTATTTCAACGTCCATGGAGACCACAAGGGGCCATAGGACAGAACTATACGTAAAAAGCGGTTCTGTTACATTCTGCCCCCGGATCCAATAGTATACATGCCATGTGTCACAGATTCCAACCCTGAATGTCGATCAAATCAGAACCCGAGGGGAGTTTACTGAGAGCCTGCTTCCGGTGGTGCTCAATGACGCTGTCGTCGGCCTCTTCCCATCTTTTAATGAGTTTTATGGAAGCCTTAGGGTTCCAGTTAAGGTTTTCAAGGTCCATAAGAATAGCTTTTGCCGAACTGAGCAGCTCGTCCACAGATTTTTGGAAGATGTTATTCTTGAGGCTGCAACAGTCGGCCTCGGAGTGGTCTTGTTTCACCATAATCCTTTTACATAAGTTTCTGTCCATTTCCTGGAGAAGCTCGAACATATTCCAGGCCCAATCCCTATCGTTAGCCCTCCCAGCAGCATAATCTTTTTCCACAGCTTCCATTTTACTCAGAGTTTCGCATATAACACCGTCACCAAGAACCTCCATGCAAACCGCCGCTGCTCTCTGTTGATCTTGAATTAGAGCAAAGGTGATATACATAGATTTCATTTTCCCCCAGACCTTGTCATTCTTACTGTCTAGACAGAAAATGTTAGTCCATTCATCGTCTTCAATCATGCGGAGAGCTTTTTCCTTGTCCGTTTGGCTCTTGGGTTGATTCGAGCCAATTTTCACAGTTTTGCTTGCCATATTCAGTTTTCGCCTGCGTATCTCCAAACAAGAATCTGTAAATCGCTAAAGAACCAAGCTGGCCGGAGATCAAAGAAACTTGTCCAGTGGAGAATAGGTTCAATTCCAAATCTCTCAAGAATGGAGATTTGAAAAAGATTACGGTTGAATCTGCCTAGGGCAAGGTAGCCCGAGTTATGGGCCGTAATTCTTAAGGATCCTACTCTGTCAAACCCCAAAATGCTAAGAAAATGACTGCCTATAGCTGTTCTACTAAATCCTATTCTAGTCCTAGAATTGTACGACTGAATGATTAGACTATCAATAGCAGCGACTATCACATCATAATCGGAAGGGATGTCCGGGAATCCCAGGCCCTGGAGAACAGCCTCCAGAAAGGCCTCATCCATCGAGCCTGGGATTCGCACGGAGCCCGAGGCGCCAAACAGAGCGCTTAACGTTCATTTTTTCCTCCTCATTCATTTCTCTTCAAACTTGGGCAATTTTTCACTGAACCTGATTATATTTTGACTTTAAAACCTTCGATGTACCTAGATTTACCTTCGGTGAACCAAATTGAATTATATTGGAGACGTAAGGGACTAAATTCCCAATACTTCTGGTGCGCTGCTGCTGCTGCTTATATGGCATTTAAACTTGGTTATACTCTATAACAACTGCCTCTTCTTTCTTCTATAGCCGATTCTCGAAGCTCTTGATCTCCCAATAAGGTTGATCCGCCTAAGTATACAACCTTCTCCAGTTGGCGGAGGACCCTGGATAGAAGGATAGAAATCTTCACCGTGATGCATCCCTTCACGTGCAACACAGTATACAAATTCTGCATAAGACTTTTCTATGTGAATATTGAAATGTGCTTAGGCTTTGGAATCCATTGAACAGCTACGAATTTAGACCATAGCAGTAATACCTCGCTCTAATGCTTGGCGGTGCCGGTTAACCAGTTCCCACACCAACCGCACAGCAACAATGGCGACCGACAGTTTACAGGTAAGAGTAGGTTTTGAGCAGTCACAGCATATCTTAGGTATATTCCAGCACATACCTAGGATATGCCAAAAGCCCACATCAACAAGGGTTTGCCCCCCTAGGGGCAATCCAAAAAAGGGAACAACCCTTCCAAAAACAGGGACTGTTATCCGACTAAAAAAGCTCGGGCCCAGAAAAAAGGGATGATGTTGTTGCGGCCAAGCATATCAGGGTCTAAAAGCTATGATAGATGGGCAAAGATAGAAGAAAAAAGGCCCAGAAGAGTCTCAAACAATCCAACGACACGCCATAGATCGATCTAACTCTCGAGGTAACAGTAGTAGAGAGAGATAAACATTCCTGAAAGGAGAAGCAGAGAAAACCTTTTGTTTCTGTAGACAAAGGAGGAACTGCCTACAGTTCAAAAGGCCAATGATCAAGCAAACAAACTAGAATTATTCTATATATTTTGTAAATAATAGCAAAAATATGAGTCATGAGACTTTCAAGCTAGATCGAGGAAAAATGGCAGAAAGAGGAGATAGGAAACTGTGAAACTTTTTGCTGAAAAAACCAAGTATAATTCTATCATTTCGATATGAAGCACATATTTGTATCATTGAAATGTGGTAAAGCTCTCAAAGGATTTTAGAAGCATAGATTGAACCAATCGAAATATGACTAAAAGAAATGGCTTATGATAGAAAAGAAACTAGCATAGCCTATGTTAGAAAGCCGAAAAAACTCCATGTTTTAAGGATATGAAACACTATTATTTAGACAAAACTTCCTTACGAACTTACTTAGAATTCTATTAAGATCAAACTAAAAGATCTACCTACACCAACAATCCAAAAGTAGGAAGACAGAACACAAAAAGAAGGAACGCTCAAGAGGAAGGCCAATGATGAAAATCTAGAACTGATGAAATATATAACCTGTAAAAAAAAGTCCATGGAAAAAATAGACGTTCCAAAAAAGGCTCGTCTTCTCCAAGAATGATGGTTCTATGTTGACATAGAACCATCATAGAACCATTGCATTTTTGCCGCAATGTCTGTTATTTAATCTTTGTTCAAATGTGTGACTTGCTCTGTTGCCAAGAAATATCCTTGCCAATATCACATCTGCAAGAAATTCTGCATAATTAGGGGGCCATAGACTTGAAGCACGCATGCTTTCAAGGCACCTGGGCACTGCAATAGTGTAGAGCTACAATAGTGTCTGTGGAGTTATAGCCCCTAAGTTTTTAAAATCTAATAGCATGGGTCTTCTTTATCAATCTACTATTTCATAAAAATGGTCTCATTGATCTGTCACTTTGTCTTATGCTAGATATTGAAAAATTTCAGGGTATTGCGAGACTGCGTTGGAATATACAACCATAAAGGAACATCACATACTGGTTTATTATATGCAAAAAGCCCCATATAACTTATATTGTAGTAGCAAAGTATTAGAAAAGTATTTTAAACAGAGGTTGGTTGTACAAAAATTGTTCACAGACAACATCAAACAAGAGGTCTATTCCAATGCTGTAGGAGTTCCATTGGAGAACCTACTTTCTCTAGTATGTTTATTGTGTTGATTTAAATGCATTACATATTTGAAGTTTGGAGGACTAGGAACTATCACTAGCAGTGAATGAGAATGAAGTCGCGTTGGATAGCATAGCCTTGATATGGTATTGGATAGCCTGCATGTATTAGGGACAATTCTAGGTTGTGCTTGAAAAGAAAATATTGTCAAAGCGAAGTCTTGATACAGAGTTGGATAGCCTGCATGTATCATTGGACAATTGTAGCATGTGCTTGAAAAGAAAAGAAAATTATGTGTTACTTCTATCCTAGTAGTAATTTCTTTAGACATTTGATTTATCAACATTTAGTTATAATGATCTGCAGATCTGGCTGGTTTCAGGGACACTTAACATAATGCAACATCTGTTGCAACATAGAGATATGTGGAACTTGCATTTCTGTAGAGGCATAGCATGCGATAAAGTGATTTTTCTTTGTATACATTGAGGTATGATGCTTTATAACACAAGTTGGCTGCGAAAGGACCAAAGTGATCATTCCATATTTGGCAGACCATCTGAAAGATTTCACAAGCTTTTTTAAGTTGTCGTCCTATTTATTTTATACATTCATAACTTCTTGGCTGCGGCGTTTTGGTCTATGGCCTTCTCCGACAGCTGTTCTAGTGACTTTAGCCATGATTTCCAGTGATCCTTATGATTTCAAGTGATTCTACACAGCTTTTGAAGATCTAACAACATTTGAAAGATTTTATTTTATTTTTTGTCACAGAATGTAACATAACCGATTTCCGCGTTACAAAAATGTCTGACATTTTGGCGTGTCAGCAACACCTCCGCGCTGCGTGCATCAGCACTGCTCCCATGCCGAAATGTCTCGTGCGACTCTAGGTGGTCTCGAACTCGAAATATAGATGTTTTAAAACTAGTGTGTTACCACTGGGATCATAGGATGAAAGTATATAATGTGACTCTAGGGGATCTTGAGTTTTAGGACTAGTGGGCTACAATGTTACCAACTCTGCAAATTTTTCAGTAAATCCCCAACTTGAAATTTTGTAGATATTAAAATTTGTTTCAATTCAATTTGGAGAACATTTTGGCCAAAACAATAATTTCTGAAAGATGCGGGCAAAAGCTTTTTTTTTTTTTTTTTTTTTTTTTTTTTGAGGGAATGAAATTTTATATTTTATATATGAAATTGAGCACAATGTTTCCTGCTTATAGAGAATTACTACAGGAGTAATCTCAACATCTTCGTCCTTTATGTGCAAGAAATTATTAATTGCGCTAGAAGCAAATATACATTAAGCTCTTTAACTTGTACTTGCTCTTGTAGCGATGCTCAGGAAAAGCCCATAAGATCCATCCACGTCATATCCAAATTATAGAAGATGATCCAAAGCCAGAAGGCAATTGAATTGATCAAATCTCATCCAGAAGAACATGCAAATCCTTGGACGTAAAGTTCACCTAGCCTTCATTCTGTCCTTTTTACCCCTTATTCTGCTATGTTCTTCTTTTTCAGAAATGTAATTACTTGGTTGCAATTCTGTTTTTACTTGCATTTCTTGTTTTTACTTAGTTACAATTCTGAAAATTTCGAGACTGAAATTTTTTTGCATTCATTTAAGAAGCATGTCCACATTACAATTCAAAATATGATACTTCAAGTATCAATTCAAACAACACATTAGAGTTCAAAATATGATACTTCCAAGTATCAATTCCAGCAAACACAGCATAAAATCAAAGAGAACTTCAAGGAGAACTAGCAGAGCCAAAACCAAAAGTTTTTGAGCCAAAACCCTTCATCATCTCGGTCATGATTTCCCTAGACATGAATGGCATAACAATGCTGCAATTCTGAAAATAACCACCAGAAATATTGCCAATATGAACATTGATATTTTGAAAACCTGCACGCTTCACATCTGGAGACGATTCTGTCAACATGTCTATGTCTTTGTTTAACTGTATATCATCATCCCTCAAATCCTCAGCAGGAAACTTTAGATTTAGATCAAAACTAGGAACAGTGGCAACAGAATGAACATTTCCAACAGTGGTAGGTTCCACAGAATCCATTTGACAATTCGCAACATCCATAGCATCATTATGCACAAGAGAACTACCTGGACATGCACTAGAACTACCTGCAACTTGCATTCCTCGATCCATATCATCAATCTTCTCAAGTTCCTGCTTGTATACATCTTCAAACATTCTCCTCTTTTCTTTCTCATCGAAAGGCTGTGAAACACATGACATAGCACACTTTGTCTGCAAATCTAAGGTCTTGTCATACCTGTAATATATTATAACATTAAACCAAATTAAATAAGTAAAAGAAAAAGCAAGGAAGAAAGTAACACACCTAGAATATGCTTCAGCCGTACGCTGGCCAGTCACCCTCATACCAATATTAGTAGGAACATGTGCCCTCATCATTCTGGAAACCACAGTACATCTACCAGATTTGTTGCTGAACTGACCCTCAACACGAACAGTCAACAACATATACTTGACCCAACCAGCCAATTTTCTAGCAGACACCCTATTTTTTGAATTATACCAGATCGGTCCCCTATGATTAACGATTGCTTGCATAAAACAATGCGAATTTCCCGCAGTCCCATCAGTATTAGGCTTAGGCACAGGCAAATGTTTCTGCAATTGTCTAAATGTAAGAACTACATCATTCTCATAGCACCGGCAAGGTCTTCGAAACTGTTCCTCCTGATAATGATTCATATCAGTATCATTATTCTTTGAAAGTCTCTCACTATATTCAAGATACTAGAAACGTGTGCCCGGCGATGCCGGGCATTAGTTGCGGACATGTAGAATGGGTATTTATGTGGAGTTTATAGATGAATAAAGAGTTTGGAGGAGCCTCTGTATCTTGTCTTTGCTATTTTATTTTGTTACAATTTTATGATCGATAAGTAAAATTTGTTGTCCTTAAAAAAAAAGGAGTTGTATGTTCATAAATGGAATAGGCAGATATAATAAAATAATGGAATGAGTAGGGTGCAGTAGATGGTGGAGTTCATGGAGTCTCGGATATTAAAAGACTATCTATCTATTAGCTGGTGCCTAAGATGATTTAGGATTTGTGGAAGATGACAAATATAATACGTATTCAATTGGAATGCAGTGAAAAGATTCGATATCGACAACGTAGACACATCTGATTGCAGTAGTGTGTGTGCGCGCTCCTTATGGGTCCCATAGGCCGATTAGCCTCAGTGGACGATAAAAAATCATTCTCATTCTCATTCTTAAAGTTTCTATGCATGTGAGGGTTCAAAATATGGTAAATTTGTAGCCCCTAAAGCCTAACCAAACCCTTTGAAATTATCTCCATCCATAAAAGATATAAACATTTATAAAAGATAAACCATAGTCATGATATCTAATCTCACAGATCCTAAAACCATAGACATGACATTCTTGATGCACATTGGGGGTAAAAGGGCAATGGTTTCTAATGTGTGCTAAGAGATTAGATATGTAGATTGCCTTGATAAGTGTAAAAGAAAAATAATAATAAGTGCTTAGGGTTTTGTGGTGCACTGAAGTAAAATACACAACACAGTTTAGACCATATAGCTAACTAAATGTTTCAGAGAGGTGAAAAGCATAAAAATCTTCTATGACCTCAAATCCATGGCATGCAATAGTAGTTAAAACATGTTGCATTGCCACAAACACTGAAACGTTTTTGGGAATGCATGCATTGACACGACTGGGACTTCCATGGTTCAGTCAATTAATTTCACAACATCGTGTGCCCAGCGTTGCCTTGCATAAGTTTGTTGCGCTTAAATAGGGGCATGCATTCATATCAAAGCAAACTATCAAAGATAGCATGAAGGTCTAATCATCTAAAGAAACAAAAAATCTAGACTGTTGTTTAACGAAAAATATGCTTTGTAACATACTTTTTCTTTTTGTTCTTGTTCCCTTCAAAACTTGTTATAGTCCCTTTGTTATAGTTTCGTGCGTGCATGAGTAGGGATGTTGGTGGGCCAAATTAAATTGTTAATATTTTCCACAAAAAATGTTGCGAGACCACATCAATGAAAGCCAGCACTGCCATTCATTTTTTGAAGCCATTCATTTTTTGAAAATGTTATGTAGCCTCATTCATCAAAGATCTTTCTATGGCAATATTATTTTCAGCTTCATACTCCTCGTCTATAATAAACATCAACCCCAAAAATAATCTTATCATCCTTCATTTGTACCATTATGAATGTTCTATGGACAAAATGTCAAGCAAGAAAGAAACTTTAGGTGTGACTATTACATGGACAAAATGTCGAGCAAGAAAGAAACTTCTCAGGTGCCAGCTTAGCCACAACGTTCCTTCAGCTATTATTTCAAATAGTTTGTTTAGTGCACATGATTAAAATGAAGGAATCTGCAACAGTAATCGTCGCTTGCATACTTCCAAGTTTTAGCTGCTAACATGTTCGATCATTCCTCAACTGCTTTGCCAAGTAAATGAAGTCATTGCATTCATTGCAAGAGCAAGATATGCAAAATATGCAATTGCATTCAGTGTCAATTTATTATGGTGAAGTGGCAATTAAGAATGGTAAAACATTTGTCCTAATAAATTCATAAAGTTAAAATTCAATTTTTTTTGGCACTGTTAAGCCTGTGATCATAAATTAATAGGCAATTTTTTATGTGCTCGTCATTTGCAAAAGCATGTCAGCACATACATAAGTCATCCATTGTATCCATTACTGTACATTCAAACATCATAAGTGTGTATAATGAAAAAGCTATTATCCAAGAGGCATTTAACACTCATTACCTACCAGCTCTTGCCATAAGCATAAAGACACATGCAACTTGCTGATAGTGGCACATAGCAACATGTTGTGAAGATTCAGTATAAGACAACGGAGATGACATGGCATTGCTTGCCAGACTTGCTTGCTATGACATGTCTTCAAATGCAACAGTTGCTTGCCATGCAATGCTGCAGAGATGAAACAACAGTTGTTTGCTCCAAGACTTGCTCATATACAAAAGTAACAATCGTCTGAAGCGTCTTTGAACTCCAAACACCTAGAAATGCTTTCAGGTTCAAAAATTTCAACAAATCCAAGAAGGTTCGCCAGAGGAAGTGCTCCATTGATGGTAAGAATTATTGATCAATTTCATAGACACATTTCAAACCCAGCTTATGAAACTTAAACAACCCTAGCAAGTATCTGCAAACAAAGTAACAAAGAATGAGCCTTGCGATTTATATAGCTAGCAGCATAAGCAAATAGGAAAAAAAAAATACTTGCACGCTAACATTTTACCTCCTTTCTTGATTCATTAACGTCCTTGCATCTCTCTGTTCGCTTGCCACCAAGAATTTGAATAGAATTTAGATGACTATGGATATTGAATAAGCTGACTTTAATTCATTTTTCCTACATCTGTTTCCTACATGCACCTCGTTTTAGTGGCAAAACAGAGGTGCGACACCTAAGCCAGCAAAGTCAGTAGAAAACCACGCATTTCTTGAAAAAAATGCAAAGCCAATTGTTTTTTGCAACTCTGCGAATCATTCTAATGACTTCTGCCTTCTGTATTTTAAGTTAATGCACTACCTACAATTAGAAAAAACAATGTAGGGAGATGACCTCACTTTACACTTTAGATGTGAAATATGTCTTACCAAGAAAAAAGCAAGAAGGCTTCAACCTTAAACTTACTTAACTTGCACACCTAATGGGAACCTCAATAGCATCACTCTACAAACTTTGGGATGATATCAATGTTTGACATGCCAGCCATATCCTTTCACATATTTATCTCTTGCACGAATTGAGAAGTCTGATTGGGGCTCAAGATAGTCCTAAAACTGGCAAGGGATTTACAGATTTGGCTGGCAAATAGACTCACGGTACAATATAGTACTTCAAAATGAAATAGGAAAAAGCACAATAAAAAGCATGAAAGGGTCGAAGTCTCAATTTTGCAAATCTCCACTATTTCAAAGATGAACAAAGTTAATATAACAGATACAACTACAAAATGGTGAAGAAAACTCACATGCAAATTGGGTATTTAGATAGTTCGCCTTTACGCATAGATCCACCTTCAGTATTATTAGATGGCATGCCGTTGTTCTCATTGCCTGCAGAACAAACGATGGAAGAAAGTACAAAGGAGAAACAAAAAATGATCTCCAATACTATTTTGATCAAACTCAAAAGTAATAGAGGAAACTGAAAGCAAAAAAACTGTCAATGGCAGATTCCTGAATCTCAGAATCCTAAACAGCAGCATGGAATGAAGATCTACCCTAAAAAATTTTAAGGAGATGAAACCTATTATGTTGTCACTGCAAAAGACCTCTTATCCTTCTTTGATTTACAGAATAAGAACTTACATTCAATTTGATATGAAAATGGCCCCAAAATAAGAACAATGAAATTATGCAATAGAAGTATACCTTGCACGCGGGACTGGCTTGCAAAAATGCAATGCAATGTTGGCTTCCTTTGTGACAGAGCAGCAGATTCTCGGATTTTCCATCTTAAACAATCCTAATAGAGCGCACTACCTGCTTAAAAAAACGGTGATTAGAAAACTATGCAATTCTAAAATTCAGAATTCTCTGATTAGAAAAAGAACCCTGTGATTTGAAAAACCTGCAACATGAGCAAGTCAATGCGAAATTTTATTCAGTCGATCTCTATGATAGATCAGGATTACTACCCAGAATATTTGGGAAAAATGATAATAGAGAAGCTGAGATCGAGAAAATAACATTCCTTTATTCTGAAAATTGCATGCCACATACAGGGCATATCTGAAGTAAGAAGTGCAGTAAAATCACTTAGGTATGTCAACTCCAGGATATAAATATGGTCTCTTTCTTAAACGACTGTTGCAGGTTACAGCTAGATGCTTGGAATGCTAATGACGGCAGCTTGTGGATGGAGCTGTTATACCGATATGGAATTCTCGCCTAAATGTGGCTTAGAAAAGGTCTGAAGATAAGAGGGTTTTCTAAGCAGATATGTTGGCTTCTACAGATATTAATAACCTGTAAATTTGGATTTAGGGTGTGAAAAGTAAAAAAAGCAAAAGGTTATACTTGTCGGACATGCAGATTAGATCCGCTGAATGCAGATACTGGGAACAATAATTTTGCCTCAAATGACGGTGTTCATGGACCTGCCAAAATGATACAGCTCCTTAATATGATGAAGGATCTAAATTTAAAACGTGTGCAGAGCCTTAGAAACTCAAATGAAACTCAACCCATGAATGCTTTAAATAAAAAACTCAACCTGTTCCGGCCGATTCTTGGCGTGTTCAGACGCAAAGCTCCAATCTTCAGCCGATTTTTTGCCTCCTGCAGATGGATTTGCATGTTTTGACAAAGGAAAATAAAGTTTAAGGCATGACAAATAAAATATTCGTTGAGCTATTCGTTGAGCTTCTTTGAAGAACATCTTAAACAAAAAGGTCGGAAGAAACATGCATCTCAAAATTTACCTGCAGGTTTTTCGTAGCCTAAGCCCTTCCCATCTCTTGAAGCTGCAAAAATAGAAAGAGATTAATAAAACATAGATAAACGAAGACCTCTGAAAAAATGCCGGAAGAAACAGATAAATCTGAAGAACGGATTTACCTGCTTGTGGCGAAACCAGAAAACTGGCGAAGCAAGAGTCAAGCCTGCTTTTCTTGAAAATATGGAGATCAGAGGTTACACAGAACCAGTTACCTGAAAGACCATTGAAGCTTCAGCCCGTTGCTATCTGGGCTACAACAACTGCAAGCAAGCAACCAAATCAAATCTGTATTTCTCTTGCAACCGAAGCAAATCTGTTTCTCTTTTAGAGCCTAATACGACAAATCTCTACACCTAAATCTGGAAATGAAATAAGTAAGGGTTTGTACCATTATTCAAGACGGAATGCCGCCGACGCCATAGCTACAATCTTCATCCGGTCCGAAGTACGAAGTTCAAATAGCAAGTGGGAAGAGACGAAATTCAAAAACAGTCACGGAAGGGGTCCCGCAAGCGGTAAGGGAACGCCGCATGCGGCGTTACATGCGGCGTTCCAGGCACAACTTCCAACACCATCTCAAAATAAAAAAGAAGATTCTTGTCCATTTTCATTTCCAACCGAGAAATCAGTCATAAGCAACTGATGCACCTCACCTTGACCTCGAATAGCAAATCGAGCCACACAATAGTAAAGAAATCTCTTCTGCAAACCTTTAGGATGACAGATTGAATGATCTACATCAGCAAGAAGGAGCTGCTCACTACCATAAGGTATTTCTTCCACTTTCTTCCTCTTCTTACACACCCCTGGAGTGTTCCTAGACCTTCTCATGGATGCCACACAAGCGAGCCTTGCCCTCTCAAATATTGGAGAGTCTTTGATAGAGAATTTTACCTCAGAAATTCCAGTATTGGCAATTCTAATTTTTTGATTTCTTCGAATTATTGCACCAAATTTTCGAAACATATCATGAAGCCTGCAAGAAACAAAGGTAAATTAATAACAAAATTTAATAGATATAAAACAAGCAAGAAACAATTATGAAGTTAAGTTACTCACGATTCTGGAGGATAGAATGATCCTTTCTTGTCTTTCTTCACCACTTGCATCATAAATTTCTCTAATAAGGAAGCAAATAAGGAAAGATCCATCTCCTCAATAGATTTCTCCAAAGAATAGCCATAAGTCTGCCTCCAAAGATCAAATCTGTTCCTAGCCCAAGCAATCTTAGCAGCAGATCTACTAATACCTCCAGCATCTACCTCTTGCTGTAATTTCTCATCTAACTCCACAAATGGAAGCCTACTACCACTAGGATCTGCAACAGGAACAATCACAGGTTCAGCACTGGCATCTGTCAAATACTTAGTAATGGCTTCTTCTCCAAATTCAGAAAGTAAAGCCTTCTCAAAATCAGCAACAGTTTCATTGGCCTCATCCGAAATGTTCAAACTAGCAAGCTTCTGTGTCTGCAGCTCCCTTTCAGCAATGCTATTTGTGATATCCCTAAGAATAGACTCCTGAAGATCATCCATCACACAAATCTACAAAAGAAAATCCAAATTAGTAACAAGAACCGAAAAATAAAAGAAGAATGACGAAAAACAAGAAAGATACTTGCCTTTTTTAGAGAATGCTTGAACAAACCGTCCGGATCAAACGAAAACCTAGAATCCAAGTCTGAAACTCGTCCTAGAGTATAAATCAGAACTTGAAACAAACTATGAAGCACAAAACTTCGACAAGAGAACCTGCATGCAAGAATTTCTTGCAAAAAGGCCATCCTAGTTCTCTTTAGAGTCGTCCTACATCCTCCAGCACGCATATTGAAGCAAGAAATAGCCATGCAAGTAAGAACCCAGACAAAACAGACCAAGAAACTTCGTCAAAACCTTCAAAACTTTCGTCTAACGAACGCTCAGAGCAAGATGGCGCCACTGGAAGGAAAAAGACAGAGAAAATAGACCAAAACAGACCAAGAAGCTTCATAACTTCGTCAAAATCTTCCAAAAATTCATGTACTGAACCCTCAAACCTAGATGGCGCCACCGGAAGGAAACTCAGCGATGGCGCCACCGCAAACAGGATGATCGGCTAAAGAAACGATGGCGCAGGAAGAAGAAAGGGGGAAAAAATTTGACAGAATGAAGGCTAGGGTGAACTTCACGTTACCCGAATGTCATTTTTGTTGACATTCCGGCGTGTCAACGCCGCCTCCACGCTAATGCGCGTCGGCAGCGTTTCCATGCCAGAATGTCAACAAAAATGACGGCGGCGTTGACACGCCGGAATGTCAACAAAAATGACATTCCCGTATACAAAAAGTATCTTCCTGATTCATCAATTGCTAGAATATGGATTTTCCAGGAGAACAGATTGTGATTGTGATAATCTTTACCTAGCCTTGCAGTCGTTCTTTGCCTTAGGCTGAAATCACACTACAGCCTAAACTGAAAAAATAAAAATAAATGACCAACAAGTTCGTGACATGTGGACTTTGGGCATGCCGCACCTATCACATCTAAGGTGCCCAACGCCCGACCGGCCGCTTGGGGCATTTCGATTTTTTGGGCCAGGCAAGATGTTCTGTCCATACTTTTAGGCAGCAAACACGTCACCTTCAAGGCCAAATAAAACTCCCAAAGCACCTTCAAGGCCGGCAAAAACGGCACCCAAATCGGTGGCAAAACTTCGGAAGAGCTTCAATCCGGCTCAAATTTGCCGGATTTTTGTCAAAGAAAAACACGGGAAGGGCTTAATCCGGTTCAAATCACCGGATTTTTGAGAAAGAAAAACCCGGAGAGCTTCAATCCGGCTCAAATTTGCCGCCAAAATCTCAAAAATCGGTGGCGATTTCTTAAATTCTTTGGATTTTTGTCTTAAATCGTTGAATTTTGTCAAAGCAAAACCTAGAAGAGCTTTAGTCCGGTTCAAATCACCGGATTTTTGAGAAAGAAGAGGTTTAATCCGGTTCAAACCGCCCCGCAGTTGATTTATTGGTTAAAAGCGGTGGCGATCTCTCAAATCGGGAGAAATCGGTTTTTATTTGGATGATCGAAGCAAGATGGCCGATTGTTTAGGTCTCTGTTCTTGCTTGCGTGGCAGAAATTTCTTTGGTTTGGACGCTGATAATGTGATATGGACGGAGCGGCACAAAATTTTCAGTGCCAAACGCATGCCTAATTGTGCCACGTAATTAATTTTGGTCACCCATAGTGTGATTTCACCCTTATAGGATGCCCCTTATAGGCCAGCATCCATCCAGATGGATCTACCATTTCGGCATGTCTGCTCGAGAAGATAAAGCACAAAAGCACCAAGAAATACCTCTGTGCTAAAGAACATACCTTGTTAGAGGATAGATGCTACAAAGTTGCCACCGGAAAGAAAAAATTTGCATCACTTCAACAGATCTTTTTACTGCTCTGATCATGATCAAGTCAATTCTATCCGGCCCTGCTAGCCTCTATGCGCGCAAAAGTACGAGTGCAATATGGTACATTTGAAAGTGTCCGAGCGGTGCCGCGGCGGAGCCGCTTACACGCCGCCACCATAATGGCGGGTTTTGTTCACCAGCTCTATGCTCATAATAATGGAGATTTTGCATTCTTTTTTGTAGCGTCTAACAATGTCTAACCGGATCAGCTACACAGAGGTAACTAACAACTCTATATATCCTCCTCATTGCCGGATTCATAGGTTGGCGTTTCTTTGCACAGGATTTTGTCTACAATAGCAGAGGAATCAGACTCTTCACTTGCCGTTGGGTTCCCATTAGCCAAGAAGTTAAGGGCCTCGTCTTTCTCTGCCATGGTACCTCAGATTTTCTTCCTTGCATTCCTTCAAAAAAAAGCAGAGCATCAACTATTTTCTATGCATTTTTTCTTCCAGGCTACGGCATGGAATGCAGCAACTTCATGAAAGGTAAATAAACCTCTGTTCTTGATTATATGTCTTTTGATTTGTCTTTGTTTTGATCAGCCAACTATGGCACTTTAGGAACCGGAATTAGGCTTTCTAGAGCTGGTTATGCAGTTTTTGGCATTGATTACGAAGGACATGGCAAATCTGATGGCCGCAGATGCTACATCCGTAAATTTACTGACCTTGTTGATGACTGCGCGTCATTTTTCAGAAGAATCAGATGTAAGTTCATAAAGATTTGTGCCGGATCCATTTTATTGTGACATGCATTGATTAAGTTAAGCTGTTGATAATGTGATCAGCATGGCCGGAATATAGAAGCAAGCCTAGTTTTCTTTATGGCGAATCCATGGGAGGGGCCGTAGCAATTTTAGTTCAAAGGAAAAGGCCAGTTGAATGGAATGGAGCTATTTTCGTTGCTCCAATGTGCAAGGTAAGTAATCTCTGCAGCCCTGCATCTTCTTGAATTTTTGAGAGGAAAAGAAGTTCCGAAGCATTTTACATTGCAGATCTCTCAAAATATGAAACCTCATCCAATGGTCATTAGAGTTCTTGTAAAATTGTCGCGGACAATTCCTACATGGAAGATTGTTCCAATCAAAGATGTGATTGATCAAGCATTTAAAGATCCAGCAAAACGCGAAGAAGTAATGTTCTTGGAGCAAAACGAAATGCTCTGTTTTTAGAATCCTAATATAACTGGGTAAAATGGCAGATAAGAGAAAATCCTTACATTTATCAGGGAAGACCACGGCTGAGAACGGCGGTAGAAATGCTGCACACAAGTCTTGATCTAGAAACTCGTCTTCACGAAGTATGTTGCAGAGAAATTGGTTAAAGAACTATTGCCTGCAGTGTGTTTTCGTGTTTTATAACTAATTTAATTTAAGTGACAGGTTACTTTGCCATTCTTTGTGGTTCATGGAGAAGCAGATGTTGTGACTGATCCAGCAATTAGCAGAGAACTCTATGATTCCGCTAATAGCTTCGACAAGACCATTAAAACGTATCCAAATATGTGGCATGGCCTCACATCCGGCGAGCCAGATGAGAACATAGATCTGGTTTTTAGAGACATAATCAATTGGCTAGACAAGAGATGTCCACCAGGTACCATAGCAACAAGCCCAATCCGATACGCAGAGGTGCAGAAAAAGTATTTGTCAGAAAAACCCATGAGGCAGGTTGATCTTAGGCAAAAAGCCTTCGCTCAAAATTTTAAATATCGAAGCTTTGCAAGCAACCCCAATGTGTCAATGAGTGTTCCAGGAACGCCTCTGAGATATGGTGATCAGTATCATGAAATTGAACCAAGTTCAGGCAGTGTTCCTGCAAGCCCTTTAAGATTTTGTGATCTTGAGTTGCTTCGTGAAGGCATGATCCAGGACTCTGCTTCAAAGCTTATATTAGGACACAGTTAACAGTATCTTGTTGATAAAATAAGATGATTAAGCAGCAAAGGACTATGTGATGCCGAGAAATCTGTGCTCTGGCAGGAAATAGGCTTTTGTTCTGTCAGGAAATCAGAGGAAGCAGACATGGGCCCGCATATAATGATGAGAAAAGGGCAGAATTATGAGGGGCTTAAAGGCACCGCTCACCTGCCATAGATTTGAAGCTGCTAAAGTAAATAATATGACGAAGAAAAATGGGGCGGTGCCCATGTTTTCAAAGCAAACACGACACCTCTAGAGACAGGCAGAGAAGCTCATAACTAAATTTTGTTGGCTTCTTTGAAGGCCATATTTGTTAGGTCTGATGACCCTGTCGGGACTCGGGACGACTGAAAAAAGCTTGAAGGAAGATCGTGTTGGGCCATTTAATTTGTGTAAGGTATGTGTAACAATCTGTCTAAATGTGTATGGTTGCTAATATACTTCCCGTGTTTCAACGTCTAGAAGGCACGAGAAATTGATGAGTTCGTTAAAGTATCGCGTGGTCTATTCACATGTCGTGACACTCCAACCTAACCTCCTATCTCCTATTTGCTCCTATAATACTTGTCATTTTTTAGCTTATACATAAAGAATGCCATTGAGATCCTAAATATATCCATAGTAGCTCAAAATTTTATGGTTGTGTTCATGTCATCAACTCTGCTGCTATAACCTTAACCTGACAAAACACAATGACAAAAATGCCACGAGTATTGTTACATGCACCAGTACTGGCCTATTGCACTAAATAATGTACAAATGGAACGTGTTCGAGCCCATCCCCATTAGCCCGATTTGGGGGCATTCCTATGCCACATGGCAAAGTGAGACAAAAATTGACGTTCCCATTAGCTTGAACGGATCCAAGTTCTGCCTACATGGCGTAGGCAACCCCATGATTTTTGGATGCTGCATAGAAGCATATGAAAAACTCAAAGTCGAAACCTGCTTTGTCCTCTAGCATGCGTTTCCATGTCCTATTCTAATAAAGGCTTGAGCTTCTTTGTCTTCTTCTATACAAGCATGTTTCTTTACCTTGCATTTTGTTGTGGAAGCACCGCCGACGCGCGTCAGCGCAGAGGCGATGCTGACACAGCACATTGCAAGGTAAAGAAACATTGTTGCAACGTAAAAAACAACATTATGCTGCGATTCGTTGGAGCCAAGAACGTCGTACAAAAAACCAGAATCTTTAGTAAAAAACAAGAATGTAAGTAAATGGATATCCTAGTTTTAAAAGACTGCCACATGGCGATGTCCCATCGGACATAAGGGTAGAATGTTGTGTACCTGTTTTTTACGTGATCAGTCAGTTTTTTGGTGGTATGGTTTTTCAACTAGGTAATAGGAATGGCCTGATTCTGCCTTTGTTTTTATGACATGGCGGAGTAAGGGAATCGAGATGACCACCTAATGGGGATGTACCCTTAGGTTGAGTTGCGTATAAGAATATTTACCTATGCATTAAATGCCTCACTGATGAACCTTTCTCATACAATGTACAAATATGCTCCTAAAAACCACAGGCATATTCGTGATATATCCTGGTTTTTTTCATGAAAGCCACATCACAAAAAAAAAAAAAAAAAAAAAAAACCAGAAAGAAAAAAAAAAAAACACAGTGTTTTTGTGGCCTTAATCCAGTTCTTGCGATTTAAGACCGGTTTAAATATGACCATGTTCGATATTTATCTGGATGGGTTACACATGAGCTTGATGCTCCCCTTATATAGCATCAAACATGCCTTCTTCAAATACAAAATAAACGTTGGGTTGACATTTTGGAAACTTGGACGATGATCCTACTTCATTGGTGAAGAACAAACAAGGACCCAGATAAAATACTATTTTGTCTTGTATCAATCGCCATGACGATTCTTCTAAGTCCAACTGTGTTTTTGTATTCTTTTGTATATAACTTGCTCGCCATATCATGTATCCACGGTAAAAAAGATCGCGACGACAATTATGCGAACTTGTTATTGCGTGCTTTGAGGTACAGCTAATACTTCGGTAAAATCTAAAATCGGACGCCGATTAGGGGCAATGATGTTGATCGTAAGCGAAGCATATTATTTTTCTAGAATTGAACACCCTGAAGGCTTCTTGCTTCAGAGGAACCATGAGTGTTTACAAACTACCCTTTTATTAAACACAGCCTGCAAGATATCTGGAGTAAAATGAGAATGTACTTTTTTCTCAAGTTAATGAATTGGTTCTTAATACCCTCAATATCAATTGGTATATTGTTTACAACGATTATGGGGTTGATATTTGACTTGAAAAAATATTTGAGTACCATAGATGCCTTTTTGTCAACCTCCAAGCCACACAACTTCATAATATAATGAGGCATCACACTTAGAGGTGATGGCCCATCAAACAACACTTTAGTCAAAGTATTCTTACCAATTCTTGTTGTACATGTAAAAGTATCGGAGTCATACTCTTCTCGGGTCAATACTTGCTCATCAATGTGATTTGTGCGGGCCACTTATTCCTTTTTTGTTAGATTCACCACCTCGTTTCTGTAAGAAGGAGCAATCTTAAATAATGTTAGCAAATCCATACTAATCTTTGAATTTTCATTAGAGACTCAATATCCTTATTCTCTTTATTCTTCCTAACTGTATTGTTGACAAGGAGGAGGAGCCACAACTTTATTGACTTCATTTTCATTAGCTTTATGTGCACTTACTTCTTCCTTGGTTTGTGTTCTTGAATTGAGCATCCCTCTTGCATGGACTACCATAATCTTCTTTTGATCTTCTAAAACTTGCACAAACTTCACTGAAGCACTTGTTTCAACTGTCTTGGATTTGTCTTGCCTTAGAAAATAATCTTTTACATTATTTATAGTGGCCCATGGCCTTGCAAAATATACAAACATGACATTCTTTATTAAAATGACCTCTTTTACCACAATGCATGCCCTATACCAACAATACTCTAAAGAATAAGTATTTCTTGAGCAATGGACACATGGGGGATAAGTTCTCCTCTCGAGTCTAGAATCCTTCATCTCTTGAAGCTGTTTTGTGACCTCAGCCAAGGCATCAAATATCTTAAAAAAATTTGCCCTCACATCCGCCACAAGGTTGTCTAAATCCTCCATCTTTGGCTTCTTGTCCTTTTAAATAGATAGCATAGATTGGTATACAACTAGGCCTCATGTATTCTTGCTCATAATCTGGAAAAAAAAGGATCATTAAGAGCATGCAAATCATCAGGAAGATAAGAGATAAGATAAGATAAAATAAGATAAGATAAGATAAAATGAATTTTTACGTCAAGAATCTCAGTAGACTTTATGTGCAGTGTCAAATGCTTCTTGCTTTTATATCTTGAGCATTTTCCTATGCACCCTTATTCTATTGCTCAATCCTCTAATAAAAGAAGCTAAAAGATGCAATGTATAGTTAGGCACATGGTTTACTTGAGATTTCATAAGATACAAGTTGAATCTTTCTAGATATTGATAAATAATTTTTTTTTTTTTTTTTTTGAGGGTAAGAGTGTGTTTTTTTTTATTAATAATAATAATAAAAATACAGAGAGTCCCCAATGGGACAAATAGGAAGCATTAGGGCTATTTTATGGGTTCTCTATACATCATGATGTGCGTACTAAGGGAAGTCCTATTCCGCAACAGCATGATGGTAGAGAGACCCTATCTGGTCAGTTACTCAGATTGCTTTCTCCAATAAACTCAAACTGTTCCACCATTAGACCTATCATGCAAGTCTGGGTCCTCAGAGCTCATCCAATGGCACCTAAAGTAATTATAGAATCCTTCAATCTCACCAATTCTGTCCAATCCCCTATTGTAACTCATCCCCATTTTCCTGTGGTGGGACAATGCCATTAGAGCAACTTCCTTATTAAAGAGACTCTTAAGTTTCTCAATAGAGATAGATTGCCCCCCAAAAGTGACATCGCACCGATGTCTCCATATAGTCCAAAGAGCCACACTAACCAGGGAGGCGTCAATACAGTCTCTGTCTGAGATCATAACAACATTCGGCCATCGAAGTTGATGCATATGCAGTCTCATAATAGGGCATACCCAAAACCAGAACTCAGTAATTTTTGGACAGAAGAAGAGGTGCGAAAGAGATTCGCTAGCCTGACACCCCAGAGGACATAGGTCTGAACTCACAATTCCTCTATGAACCAGCTTCACTTTAGTGTTGAGACCTCCTTGGAGAGCCTCCCATCTAAAAAATTGTATTCTCCTAGAGCATAAGGTTTTCCAGGAGTTTGCTAAGAGGAGCTTAGCCGCTGATCCATTCACTTGAAGCCTAGCCTCTGCTTTAAGAGGGGAGTCATCACAAAGGGCCCGATATATACTTGCAACATTGTATGTCTCCTTTCCTGCACAGGACCACTTTTCCTCAGGACCAGTAGACCCTGAGAGAAGCTTAACATTACCTAGAATCTTTCGTAGTATTTTTCTATCACCCTCCCCTGCTCTTTGCACTTTGAGTCTAAATTCCATCCAAGAGATCCATCTATCGTTTTCCCAAAGATGCTGCAATTTTAAGATCCCATGGTCTCGCCATTTCTTAAAGATGCGAGGATGGACTAATGCCAAGGGACGTCCATTCTCTTCCCATACATGAGTGTTCCAGAATATACTGACTTTCCCAGCCTGTCGAGGTATAGTCATGGGGGAGCATACTGCTTGCACCTCCCTCCAAGCATGAAGAAGGCGCCTCATGACTGGGGAGGTGCCAGGGGCCACCTTAAAATTACAAAAGAAGGCTCCTAGTTCATCCCTAGGAAGAGATGGTTTACCATGAATCTTGCACAGATTAAACCAGTGCTTAACAAATGCCAGAGCAGGAGATGTATCCCCTTGTAAAACTCGCCAGACAAATCTAGCCGCCAGAGCTTGAGCCTGCGTGAAAGGGTCCTTACATCCAATCCCTCCATCCCTCTTATCCCTACATAGCTCGGACCAAGCAACATTAGCCATACCCCCCCAAATGAACTTTCTAATGATGACCTGTATTTGATTGTATATTCCTTTCTGGGCTACCAGCACTGACGAGGCATATATGTGAGAGCTGGCCAGAACAGCATTAGCAACTGTTACTCTTCCTGCTACAGATAATCCTTTAGATGACCATAACCCAATCTTTTTCCTGAGTTTGTCTAACATAGGAGCCCAGAGACCCTTCATACTATCTGAGACAGAAAGGGGCAACCCCAATAGCTTAATTGTTTCCCCTGCAGCCACGACTGGGAAGCCCAATCCATTAGCACGAGGGTCAATATCTCCCTCTAAAGCCCATAAAACGGTACATTTGGTGGCATTTAGCCCTATGCCTGATATAACCTCAAAAGCAATCAGTATCTCATTTAAAGGAATGAAATTTGCCATCGTCATATACGAGGAACATAAAGGTGTCATCCGCATATTGCATGATTGTGAGTTTTTCGGCTTGATTCGGTAAAACCAGACCGTTGATGCCCCCTTCCATCACTTTGAGATTAACCATCCTTGTGAGAAGGTTGGCCATAATTAGAAAAAGGTATGGGGCAAGCGGGCAGCCCTGCCTAATTCCCTTCCTGAGGTCAAAGAGACCAGAAGGTTCACCATTAACGCAAAGCAGGCTTAGAGGCAAATTTGTTCATTCCCATTGAGATGTCGATGAGCGCTTATTGAAACCCATGTGGCTCATCACTTTCATGAGGCCATCCCACCTAAGGGAATCATAAGCCTTTCTAAAGTCCATCTTAACAAGTACACAATTTTGCCGTGTAGATCTGCACCAATGCATACCTTCTCTAGCTGCTAGGTAATTGTCCAAAATATATCTGCCTGGCAGAAAAGCTGATTGCTCCCTACCGATAACCCTGTTCAAGATAGGCTTAAGATGGTTGGCGATGCCTTTCATGATTACCTTATATAGGACATTTGTTAATGCAATGGGACGCCACTCCCCAAGTGATTGAGGTCTAGAGACTTTTGGGACCAAGGTGATGAATCCTGCCGCTAGAGTTGGATGTAAGGAGCAAGAGGACCAAGCCCCCCAAACAGCCTCCACAAAATCTGGTCCAAGAGCGTCCCAAAACTCCACAAAGAATTCAGGAGGGAAGCCATCAGGGCCTGGGGACTTACCAGAAGCCAGAGAGCATAGTACTTTAAATATCTCCTCTTCGCCCGGCTGGCGCAATAGAGTGTGGTTGTCATCTGCAGTGATCTTATGTGCCCAATCAATCAGGGCCAACCAAAGAGAGATTTGGGATTGATAAGAAGATGGAAGATTGTCAGCTTTGAATTGAGCCTGAAAGCTGTCCCGAATAAACGCCTTGATAGCCCCGGGATCAGAAAGTAAATTTTGACAGTTATCTTTAATTGAAGTAATACTGTTCTCTGCTAATCTGGCCCCTGCCATTCTAAAGAAGCACTTAGAGTTTTCATGATCTGACTCTGCGTACCACTTTGTTTTAGAACGAACCGCAGCCCCCCTAGCTTCCTCCTCCTCAATAGCTTTGGCTTTTGTTTCCAGTTCCTCCTCTAAGGATTGTTTGTCTCTGTTATGGGGATCAAGTAACAGATCCTGCTTGACTGCCCTTAGAAGGTTGTACACGACATTTTTTTCTTTCTTGAATTTCAAGCATTCCTCCTTGCCCCATTTCTTGATCCACCTCTTCATAAGGCTGATCTTTTTAACCCAAGCCTTCATGGAAGGTAGGCATTCCGTATTAGTTAGAGAAGCCAGGAAAGTCCTAAAGGGTCTGCAGAATGCCTCCTTCCCTAATAGTGAGGTATTGAACTTGAAAGGCACATTCCCTCCTCTTCTTTTAGTAGGGATGCTCTCCAACACTAACTTTTGTGGCACATGGTCTGAATGAGAGAACGCAAGCTCTCCTTCGACATAACATCTATCCATGAAGGAGGCTGTCCTATTAGCCATATAGAACCTGTCTAGTAAGCAGTATACTCTATCATGCCCCTTCTGTTTATTAGACCAGGAGAATGCAGCATTAGATGGAGGAATTAGGGAGAGGCCAACGCTATTTAGAAGTGAGTTCCACGTAGCTTCCTCCTCTTGTAGCAAATTCCTGTGCAGCCCAATTTTTTGATCCCATACATCTGTCATATTCAGATCCCCTCCAAGGATCCAATTTTCAACTCCAAAACCCTGATGAGTTATCCAGAGCTCAATCTCTCTCCACATAGCTGCCCTTTCTGCAGGTATATTAGAGGCATAAATGTTGATGAGCCCCCACATACAATTATTTGTTTCAAAAATTACAACCTGCCATCTACCACTTCCCCCTGCATAATGATACTTTTGGACTTGTCCCTTCCACAGGATACAGGTGCCTCCTTTAGTTCCTTCAGCCGCACAGCTAAAGGAGGAGTAATTACCTCCAATCCAACTGCCAATGGACCTAGCCTCAAAGTCTGGAAGTCTATGCTCCTGAAGAAGGATGACATCCGCCTTCATAGACCTAATAGCTGCTAACACTCGACCACGCTTAAGAGCACCCTTGATGCCACGCAAGTTCCATGAGACAATAATCATGAGTTGAAAGTTGTGGGACAGCCAGCTATACCATTGTCATCAGCGGAGATGCTAAAGGAAGAGGTCGAAGCTTTCTTCCTTTTCATCTCACCTGAGTTACCTGGACTCATATTCGCATCCAGCTTATTTTTCTTACCAAGTAGAGCAAATGGATTCTCTAGCATCTCCACCATGGAATAAATTACTACTCCTATATTTTAAAGTAGCCAAAATAGGTTTAGCTAAACTACATTCAAACTGGGGCTAGAAGTTTCTAACACTTGGCTAAACTAAATGGTTTTTCTCCATCACACTTTCTTGCTTTTGGCTAAATTTTCACAAAATGGAAAGACAAATATTAGCCATCACGCTATAGTAATTTAAAAAAATTCCAAGCATTTTGGCAAAGACATTGAATTTATTGTAAATACATAAATCAAGACACAAGCATACATGAACATGTTCAAAAACCTAAAAAAAAGGGACTACATTGTTCATTTTCCTCTAATGCTTCAACTTTGTACTTGGAACAAGAAAGAAAGTGGAAAAAAGAAAGAAAAATATAAACCCTATTTGAAATTTCTTAACTTTGTACATACATTGGTGTTGAATTTTGGGCTAATCTATCCATTTTTCCAAGCCCACTCTATCTTAGGTTTAGCTAATCGACGTCCTGATGGATATATCTAGAGGTAAAGGTTTGGCTATTCAACCTAAAAACTCACTTGGGCGGCAAAAAATTTGGGCTAAAATTTTCTTTTTTTTAGGCATTTTTTCCATTTACTTTAGCCGTTTTTCTTGGCAAAACTGCTACAAAATAGCCATTTGGCTAACCTTAGCCGTTATTTTATTCCATGATCTCCACGTCATCTATTGTATCTGCTTCATTATCTGCCCAGTTGGAGTAGCCTTTATGATTCCCCAGAGCCGGTTCAGGGAGCCTAGCTCCGCGAGTATTCTTGGTTATCAAACCTGCGAGAGCCCCCTTCTCGGTAGACGAAACCTCAGAGATATATTTAGACAGAGTCGACAGTGGTTGTAGAGAGTCTGCACATTTTGAGTTCACCATGTCATGAGAGCCTCTGGATTTCCTTGCCAAATTTCTAGCTCTTATACCATGTTTGGAGGCCACCACTTGCCATTGAGTCTCCCCACCCAGGGAGTCCACTTTAGAGCATGGCACACTCGGGGTTAAGTTTCCAGGCACACCGGATAAAGAAGGGGTAGTAAAAGCTGGTGCGGGAGCGGGAATAAATGGGGGAGTGACCGCAACCTGGAGGGGAACATGTGTCCCTTGAGGGGCTTCCACCTTTGTGCCGTCTTCAGTCACATGCACATGTTCTCTGCCATTGCCCTCGGAGACATGTTCTCTGCCATTGCCCTCGGAGACATTCTGATCATTGACGTTTGCCTGGCTTGGTTTGATCACTTCTTCTAGTACTACATTTGGGAACATCCTCCTTATTTCCCATCCATTTAATAGCTTGAGTAAAAACTTAAAGCAACACATACCACTTTTCACAGTCACTCCTTTGGGGATCTGCGTGTTGGCTGTGATGGCAACACAGATTCTAGGCCCTTTGGCGATAGAGTGAGATACATACGAGCCTAGCGTGTTGGCAATAGACTTTAGGACTCCGGGACTAGTAGGTCTGGTGGAAGATACTCTATTTCAAACCAGCACGGGATTTTGATAGCGGAAAGCTTATTAGGGAGAAAGCCTGGCGTGTAGAACTGGTACAAAATGAAGCCTCCTGCAAATGGGTCTGCTGCACGGGCAACTAGTCTCTCCACTGCTGCTTCATTGTCAAACATGATGAGAAAAAAGTTGTTACCCAGTGCCTTTAGTGATTGGTGTTGGGGCAAACCTAACCTCTTCAGGTGAGCTGATAGCCATGAGTTTAACCTGCGCAGGTCCAGGAAGCCCCCAGTAAAGAAGCCCACTACTGAGCGCGAGATCAAACTTTCCAGATACCTTTTGTGCATCTCATGATCAATCTCAGCCACTGGGAAATTATCTTCTGTCTGCATATTAGTGCCATTGACCAATCCAGGCTCAGTGTTTGTAGTTACTACCCCAGGGTGCTGAACGAGACCTTTCTGTAATGCTTGGAGAGCCTCCGTGACTCTTGTGCTTCTGTTAGTAGCCTGGGTTTGCTTTTGAATCCACTCCGAGAATCTCGGCTTGTTCACTATTCTCACTGAATCCTGTCCTTTCCACGCTGAACCCTTTATATGATTTACCCTGTTTTGTGTAAAATTCCCTTGGCCAGCATCATTCCCATCATTATGACGCTCTGATCCAATATTCTTTCCCCTGTTTACTGCCCTACTTTCTAGAGATGAATAATCCATTTCGGTTTCTTTCTTATTTACTTCGGCTTCTTCTTCTTCCATGGGTGAAGCACCCATGGATGATTCTGAACTGCTAGATTGTATGGGTATTCCCTGTCCACATTCTCTGCCTCCTGTCCCTGCCAGGCTACCTACTCCATTGTATTGTGGTCCCTTTGGGGGATGGTCTATATCCTGTGAAGCAGGAGCGGCAGCAAAAGGGCCTAGATTTATATCAGACTGTTCTGGGAGAGGGTTTACCTTGAGCAGAGTGGAAGCCCCTATAATTGGATCAGAATTGATGGAAGCCCCATCCACAGGGGACGATTTACCAGCTCTTAAATCCGGCCATTTGGCTTTTGCCCAGCCTGAGCTGAAGCTGGCAGGGCGAATTGGAGGCCATGGGGCCCCGTTGTGCTCACCTGGGTCGATTCCAGGTGGGTTCCCTTCTGCCGCCAAGGCTGCCGTTTCTGCTGCATCCTGGACCTGCATCATATTCACTGCTCCAAAATCTTGGCAATCAATCTGTCTCCCAGCTACTATTGCTTCAACTTGCGCTGCAGAATGTCGCCTGAGCTCTGCCAGCTTGTTGTGTAGGGCCCCATTCTTCCCTATTCTTCCTCCACTAGTATTTCTTTCTGTCTCATCATTTTCCTTTGTCTGGATCTCCTTACTGCCATCGATTCCACCCAACCTCTCTCCGGAAGAAGGGGCTTCTGCCTCATTTGCAAGCTTCACTGGGTTTAGCAGGGCTGGGCGACTTGTGGAGGCGTCATCTCGGCCGCTTCGATCAAGATTGCAAAGAGTGTCTTTAGAATATGGGGCTTTTGCCCCCAATGCAGTTTTCGGACCTTGATGTGAAACATCTGTGATGCTGGAACCGTGGATCGACCTCCCAGGACTCAAAAAAGCATCAGTTACCTGGTCTGCCTGTGATGTGATCCCATGTACTTCTGCAGCAGCAGCAATTAGCTGCGGGTCCCCTGTCCCCCTCGAAAGCTCTCCCGGATCCTTCTCCCTCTGATCCCCCCGCACCTCTCTGATGTTTCCTCCTGCCGCTGAAGCGGCCGCTTTCGACGCCGCCTTCGACATCCCGTCTCCGATATTGATAAATAATCTCACCATGCTTTGATGTGGAAGGTCTACAATATCAGAACTTGAGGGTCAAAAAGCTTACCAAACCTTGCCAAAAAATTCTTCATAATCTCCTCCCAAGAATTAGCACCTATGCTAATCACATATCCAAGCCATGCTCTCACTTCATCATTCTTAAAATACTTCTTGAATTTTGAATATTTGCAACGTTTCTTGTAGCCATACTTGAGTATTCTTCAAGAGTATTCAAGAAGTTGTTAGCATTGATGCTTGGATCAAAAGTAAGAGGAGGGGAACTAGTACATTGAACTCAAAGTAATAACAAGGCATACCTGAATTACCTTGAAGAGTCACTCCTTGTGGTGCATATCAGAAGTCTCAGGGTTCTGTTGTGTATCTACATGATCAACACTATCATGCTTCAAGTATGATGCAAGAAAATTCGCAAAACACTCTCCAATTTGCAAACCTGACCAAGTTAAAACCTGGTCAATACTCCTGGTAGCAACCTGAGTTTTGCAGATGAAACAATTAATGAGCTCTTTTACTTCTGACACTTTGATTGACTCTGGCATATCTGTAAGCAATGTGCATCGAATTATTCTCACAAGAATCATGCAAATATGCTTAGAAAATTCAATTTTTGCATCGTAGACTGTCAGAATACAAAAAAAAAGTAAGAAAATTTCTGTAGATCGAGAAATGGAATACTTTTTCACCCTGATGCTTTCTAATGTGTCTGACAGACCTATAAGCAAGGTGCATCAGGTGATTTTGACAAAATGATGCGAATATACTCAAGAATATATTTTTTCAATGGCAGACTGTCACAAGTTTTGAACGAGCTAGAATTTATGGATCTTGAAAAAAAACATTTTGGAGATGCTTTCTGAATGTTTTTGGTAGAACAGGATGTTAACAATATGATGCATGAGTCCTTATGCTAAGTATTTTCGATTTCAACTTTATTTCTCAAAACTAGTGACAACTATTGCTAGAATGCTTAACTTTTGCCTTTTTTTGATTTTTTGATTGATGCAATATTTCCTAGAGCTTATTATGTTTGCAAATGCATTTTACAAATTTTTGGTTAGAAAAAAGAGGTTTTAACAGTAGAGTTGTCTCGAGGATCATTTCAGGTCCATTTACACCCATATATCTCACCAGAGAAATTTTAATTTTATAATCTACCGCTGCCCTTTGAATCTTCACTTGATTTTTAACGGCATATGAGAATTTTATGACCACTAGATTCACCTTTATGTCGGTATGATTGTTCAAACTTCGTAGAAATTGACAGCTTTTACAGCAGTCTAGAACTGCATTCTTCAAGTTTCTAGCATAAAAATGTCTAAACCTTGCTAAATATAGAAGTAATTGATATATTATGATAAAATATACCGGTTTGCATGTTTTTGTATTTGGCTGCTATCATTTGATATCAATTGAAGTCGCCAAATCCTATTTTGCTAAAAAAATGCTGTATGAGGTTGGAGAATTATTTCTCTTACTGTTATAAGTTTTAACTTAATTCTTGTGACAATAAGTTCTTAACAATACAAGCTATGGCTTAAGAATTATGTAGATGTTTATATAGTATATTGATAGCGTTACTAATAAAAAAGTTATTGTAAAGAATTCAAAACAAAAATATAGGTTAAAGTGCTTCAAAAAACCCCATCTATAAGTCTCATAAGGATACTGAATAATGCATTCTAGTTAACTCTATATAGGAATTCACTCCATCAACTTAAATGCTGTATAACTTGCTTATAATCATGTATTATCTAGATCTAAACAAGATCGAATATAACATGATGACCATAGGTTCAAAAGTGGGTTGATTATAGGTCTAAAACTCAACAATGATATAGGTAGTGATGGCTATTGATGAATGGAGGACAATATGACGAAGTTTAGCCATGAATATAAATAAATAGATCAAAGGACTTTCCGTACCTATTTTTCTAGTTCATCTAAAAGATTAACTTATTGCACTACATTTGTTCCATAAGTCTTTTAAATGATACAATATATAATAAAAAAGTATATAGAGGTTCTTGGTGTGGTCTTATTAGAAAAAAATGAAGAACCTACTTACTTCTTACTATTATAAAGTTTGTCAATATGTGGCTGCTCCAAAGTGTTGTAGCCTAAGTAGGACCATAGTACATGTAGATCACTTTTTATGATTGGCTATTTATGATAGGCTATAATTTTTATTAATCTAAACATTTGTTGGCATATATCTCAATTTTCATGTTAGAATAACATATTATATACAAGATTTGAATATAAATACATGTACTATTTATAAGTTTAGGATTAAACGGAGAAAATATCTCTAGCTATTTGCGCTGGCCCTATTCATTTTGTCCCCTACAATGATACTACGATTTTTTATCGTCAATGAGATAATTATTAAAAAGTGTAAGTGGACGTCAACATACGTTCAAAATAGCCTTTAACTGCTTAGTTTTTGTGCTTCAATATCACCCTTTGGATAGACAAACCCTTATCATATATATACAAGATTTGAATATAAATACATGGACTATTTATAAGTTTAGGATTAAACGGAGAAAATATCTCTAGCTATTTGCGTTGGCTCTATTCATTTTGTCCCCTACAATGATACTAGGACTTTTTATCGTCAATGAGATAATTATTAAAAAGTGTAAATGGACGTCAACATACATTCAAAATAGCCTTTAACTGCTTAGTTTTTGTGCTTCAATATCACCCTTTAGATAGACAATCCCCCCTAACCAATTAATGTTATCATATAAAATGCGGTATATGTGAGCTATATTTTAAAGAATTGATTAACACGATGATGTTCTTGGCTTTTAAATGAGAGGTCATGTGGATCAATAATTGGAATCAAACCGCAGGTCTATCTTGATCTTTAGTCAAAGCTTTTCAATGTTTTCCTTGGTTCATCTTGCATTGCTTTCTTAACTTTAAGAAGCTTTGAAATATAGTTTTTGAAGTTCATCCTCAAGGCAAAAATCTAAAGATCAAACATCGAAAAAATTTGATGGTCAATTGGAACTAATACTAAAAGTTTTAGTCCAAGCCTAGCAATAAATATTTTTTATTGATGGAGCAGCTCATGAACTACTAACATTCTAAAATTGAACTTGAGATTGACTAGAATAAAGAAATTATTGATTTAAAATGTATTTATGGATCGTCTTAGGTACAAAAACCTTTTTTGATTTATCATAATTAGACCTTTTGCTCTTTTCCTTTACTAGTTTTAGCATTGGTCTCATATCCATACAAGCATTCATATATATTTTTTTTTCAATGATATACTATTTAAATAAATTTCCTTTAAATTTAACAAAATAGATATCAATTAAAAGTCACTCGAAATTGTCATTATAAGTCAAAGCCAAAACTTCAAATTACAAGCCAACAAATATTTTTTATGCATGAAGTAATTAGTCAACTATTTATATACCAAATTTGAAGTAAGAAACCATGTTCATGCAAAAGTTGTAGAATTTTAATTGAAACAGCCTTCTGGGAATCATTTTTAGTCCATAGAAGACAGAAAACAGTTTTAATCCTGTCATGTTTCACTGACTATATCTTCCTTCCTAGACTTCGGATTGGAACAAAGTTTTCTGTGTATTCATCCTTATCTTATATAGAAAAATACCATTATAATGAAAAAAAAAAAAATCCTTTTATTGAGACAGTTGTACATTATGTAAACATGAAACAAACAAGACTTGATCCCCCTTGATTCACCTAAGCATAATGTTCCATTTTGAAGGTATATGCATTTTTTACTATTTTTCTTGTGCAATATGACTGCTGTATAATAACATGTAAAAAGGCTTTAACGAATTTTATGCTATTGATTTTATGTGAATTTTAAAGTGAACTGTACAAATGAACTATTTATGGTCCATGATGGGACAACTCTAGAGATTAATCTAAATAAGATTTTTATGAAAGGTTCTTTTTTATCAAACCATTGTATGTAATATCTAAGTCACTCAAAATAGATAAAGAAGAACTAGAAAGAGAATATCAATTGTTTCTATGCTTATAACGAGCTACAGAGGTCAGATTCAGATGATCTTGGGCTCTTTGAAAAGCTTATGTAGAGAGCTTTCTATTGGCATATGATTTGACTTGAATCTATTAAGATAGATACCTGCTTTTTGTACTTTTCAATCTGGATACTTTTTTGCAAAGTGCATACCAAATACAGATTTGATGGTAATATGGTTTTTATCATAACTTTTGAATTCAGACTCCGTTTTGAGTATCAGATTCAGATGATCTTAGACTCTTTGGAAAGTTTATATAGATAGATACCTGTTTTTTGAAGCTGCACAAAAAAATGAAAATGTGTGTAGGATTTTACATGATATTACCTGCATTGCCAATCCAAATCGAGTTTATCCTTCTGCAAAATCCGAGAAACTAGATCATCGATGCAAAATCCAAGCTCGAACTCGACAAGGGCTTCTTATTTGACCCTTTGTATTGCAATGGAAAAAAGCCAAGTAGGGCGCAATATACACAAATCTTGAGGCGTAAGGAACACAAGAAAAAGGCTGCTAATCCAGATTGGTATCAGACGTACCCATAACCACCTGCTACAAAATAACACAGATCTCTCGGCATTAAAAAAAAATGTTATGATGCTTTCAATTTGTCTTAAACTAGCATCGCTTTCTTGGGTCTGAGCCTGATTCCGCCATAGCCAGCAAAGTTAGACTCTGGAATACTTGCTTGAAAGCGAGACTAAAGATACTATAAATTGGAACATTACAGAGTAACGCAAGCAAATAAACAATCCCTTACAAGCAAAATCAAGAACAAGGGGGTATATAATGTGCTTTCTCAGGTTTAAGCAGGGAGTCCAGGAGATACGTAATTTTTTTTGTCAAGGCAGAGAGGACCAAAGATTTCTTCAGGCCAATCTTCATAAAGTCATGGTATCAAGTATTGTATTGTTTTGAAGTAGCAATTTTGATTGATTGTGAAAACATGACTTTCAAGTATGATTTAAGCCACTTCACCATTGGGACACGGAGGGCAACCCTCCGTACGCAGCACCTTATTTATTAACATTTTTTATTTGTTGTTTACTAGTAAAAACAACATGGACGAACGTCAGAAGGAATATGAACGTAAACTGAAACAGAAAGCATTGAGAATGTTACATGGCGACCTGTGCAGGATGTTACCCCAACAATTGCCACAAATAGTCCTATTAGACCCAATTGACCGAGTCTTCCCCGAGGCTTTGGTGGTGTTCACGAATTGAATGCCGCCGAGGTATGTACCATAAATATTTTTGTATCCTAATGTACTTTCTTTTTGCAGTTGTATTTGATAGAGCGATATATTATATTGCAATTTCTCAATGTGCAAAGGACAAATAAAATGGATGACATCGTTCAACGATGTGTCCTTGACGTTAAATGACCTCTCTATTTCTTTAAATGTGCCTCTATTTTTCATCTGTTGTTTCTGTTTATAAAATCCCTTTATTTCTTTTCATGCTGCAGTGCATGTGCTACTCCCTTACTTTCTTTGCATGCGCTACATTCCCTTAGTTCCTTGGAGTGGTCAAGTGTTCCTTTAAGTTTATCCTTGCTCTTCTATAAATAGTCCTCGAGAAGCTAGTGTTTCATCGCAGATGTGAGTTTTCTTTGTTGTTTTTTAGATACATGGCCATGGAAGCTATGCTCCGATGCTATCATGAACCTATGCAAAAACAAGGAAAATACACAAGAAATATGGAAGAAATATGCCAAGATCGGCAAAAAATCTAATATATGAACATGAATCAAGAGTACGATGGCCCGAAGGCAAGCAGGAACACGAGACAGATGCCTAGAAGGCTCAAGGCTGGCATTAAACCAGAATGGTTCGACAAGAAGGAGGTGCCTCCTTATATATCTAGGCTAATGGTCAGGATCGCACCACTCCAGTGGATGAGATCATGACAAGTGTTGTGCATGCATGTAGGTTCTAGAATATTCTAGAACCTCCTGGAAGCCACCCCACATATGAAAAAGATATGAGGGCATGTCTTTAACAAATCTTCGGTAAGCGACTTGGCAAAGATGTGTGACTCGCAACTAGAAGGTTGTGAGTTCAAATGCTGGCTTGTGTAACTATCCTTTCGCATTCGTGTGACAATCATCTTTTGTATGTATACGAGTATAACATATGATACTAATATCCGTATGGTCGTCACACCATCCCCTTCCTACGATGGCGACGAGTCCTCAGTAACTATCCTTTCGCATTCGTGTGACAATCATCTTTTGTATGTATACGAGTATAACATATGATACTAATATCCGTATGGTCGTCACACCATCCCCTTCCTACGATGGCGACGAGTCCTCAGAGTTGGGGCCGGGGTACTCAAACTTAGTTTATCCGGGTAACATCAGTGAAACTACGCAATTTTATCAGAAGCATTAGTCAGATTCTCTGCAGGCTCTCAGGTTCTGTCACTTGGCAAGTAACCTTCCCAATCGACAGTAATACAATTATCGACGAAGAAACTTGGAGTCCAGAATCTCTCAAACCTCGAACTCCTCATGATCATCAATTTCTACTGGTGGTGGCGGCAGATGATTGTGATCCGGGAAAGTATTAACTGTGTAGGGCTCCAGTAGAGAAACATGAAATACTGGATGGAGCTGAACAACTGGAGGGAGCTGAACAACTGGAGGGAGCTCGAACAGAGGTTATATGATACTAATATCCGTATGGTCGTCACACCATCCCCTTCCTACGATGGCGACGAGTCCTCAGTAACTATCCTTTCGCATTCGTGTGACAATCATCTTCTGTATGTATACGAGTATAACATATGATACTAATATCCGTATGGTCGTCACACCATCCCCTTCCTACGATGGCGACGAGTCCTCAGAGTTGGGGCCGGGGTACTCAAACTTAGTTTATCCGGGTAACATCAGTGAAACTACGCAATTTTATCAGAAGCATTAGTCAGATTCTCTGCAGGCTCTCAGGTTCTGTCACTTGGCAAGTAACCTTCCTAATCGACAGTAATACAATTATCGACGAAGAAACTTGGAGTCCAGAATCTCTCAAACCTCGAACTCCTCATGATCATCAATTTCTACTGGTGGTGGCGGCAGATGATTGTGATCCGGGAAAGTATTAACTGTGTAGGGCTCCAGTAGAGAAACATGAAATACTGGATGGAGCTGAACAACTGGAGGGAGCTGAACAACTGGAGGGAGCTCGAACAGAGGTTACTTGGTGAATGCGCACAATACGACGTTACTGCCTCATGATCCGTGATCCGGTAAGGACCAAGGCGACAATAGTCAAGCTTGTTGCAGGGACGTGAGGTAGGAAGGTCCTTATGAAAAAGCCAGACAAGGTCACTAACGTGAAATTTAGGAGCTTCCTACCAATGCAAATCAGCATAATGCCGATAGTTTCCTGTGCTCAGTGAAGATGATGCTGAAGATCTGATTGAAGAGCCTGGAGTTTCTCAAGTCGAGACTCGGCACACCACCAGTGACACTAAGAGACCAAAGAGGATGCTGACCAGAGTTCAGAACGAATGGAGTCTGGCCAATGGAAGCATGTACTGAGTTATTATAGGCAAACTCAGCTAATGAAAAATAATCGACCCAATCATCCTACTGATAACTGATAAAGCACCTTAAATATTGCTCCAGAGTCTGATTAGTGCACTTTTCCTGCCCATTACTTTCTGGATGATGACTAGTTGTCAGTGACGGTTGATATGCAATAACTCCAAAAGCCGCTTCCAAAACCTATGACGAACTGCGGTATACGATCGCTGATGATAGTATTGGGCAAGCCGTGAAGTCTGACTACTTCACGAAGAAGAAGATCTATTGTTCCCTCACTGGTGATGGTGATGTTGCAGGGAATAAAATGAACCGTCTTAGAGAAATAATCAACAACAATCATGATGGCATCATAACCCCAAGAGAGTGGTAGCTTCGGAATAAAGTCTATAGAAATGCTCTTCCAAGGTCCATCTGGTACTGGCAATGGCTGAAGAAGGCCATGAGGAGAATGCTTTGGAATCTTCGCTCGACAGCAGATGTCAGAGGATCGAATAAAAGCTTCGACAGAGCGACGAAGCCCAGACCACCAATACTCTCGACTAATAAGTTCAAGAGTCTTGGCTATTCCAAAGTATCTGGCCATAGGTGAATCATGGCAAGCCTAGAGAACCCGAAGCCGAGAAGCACCATCTGGCATATACAGAAGCCTGTCAGGGAACATGAGTTCATCTCGAACCTCAAAATGATCATAGTCTGATCGCATTTGCCGAGAAGATGATGCAGAGCCAGGGTGTGAGAATACATCTTGAGCCAATGGATTGAAGGGCAGAGATGCTCGAACAGACTCCAACAAGGCCGTATCATGAGGCCTCTCGAATAAAGTGAGGACCATAAGCTGCAACCGATCAGGCCCCAGAATAACCTGTAATTGCTGATCAAATGCAGGATCACCTCGCTTGGGCTCAAGGTAGGAGCGTCGAGACAAGGCATCAAACTTCTCTTGGAGGGATCCAGGATGGTACTTGATCATGAAATCTATGGGATAATACTTGAGTATGCTACGGGGCCTGGCGACGGTTGAGCAGTCAAGCAGACTGAAAATATTCTACATTTCGATGATCTGTATAGACTGTGACCTTGTAAGGAGATCCCTTCAAGAAACATCTCCACTCCTCAATAGAATCCACTATCTCCAACAACTCCTTGTCAAAAATGGGATAGTTGATTTCAGCAGCCTGAAACTTCCGTGAGTGATAGGCGATTGGATGCAATTCATGGTCATCCCCCTCTTGTGACAGGATCCCCACGAAGAGCAAAATCAGAAACATCTGCTACGACAACATATGGGTGCAAAGAATCTGCATGAGCAAGAACTAGCGCCGTGGTAAAAGCATGCTTTAGAGTAACGAAAGCAGATTCTGCTTCCATACTCCATTCAAATGGCACGTCCTTAACCGTGAGGCATGTCAAAGGAAGGGCAATCTCCGAATAATCCCAAATGAAACGCCGATAGAAATTGGCAAATCCAAGAAAATACTGAACATCTCGAACGGATGAAGGTGTTTGCCACTCCAAAACAGTGCTGACCTTTTCGAGATCAATAGAGACTCCATGTGGAGTGATATGATAGCCAAGGAACTCCATATTATCCTGCTCGAACTGACACTTCTCAAGTTTGGCATGTAACCTATGCTCATGAAGCTTCTGAAGGACCTGTCGAACATGCCTCTCATGTTCTTCGAGAGTCTTAAAATAAATAAGAATATCATCCAAATAGATGATAACAAAAGTGTTTAAGAACTCTCGAATCGGCCATATGCTGGAATATTGCTGGAGCATTGGTAAGTCCAAAGGCATAACTGTGTACTCAAAATGGCCATATCGAGTACGAAAATCTGTTTTCCACTTATCACCTTCCCGGATCCGAATAAGATAGGCACCACGAAGATCAATCTTCGTAAAATAATGCGCACCTTAGAGTCGCTCCAACTCTGGGATCAGAGGAGCGGATACCGATTTGGCACTGTGATCTTATTGAGGCCATGATAATCAACAACCAGACATAATGAATCATCCTTTTTGACGAAGAAGATATCCCGCAAAACCTTCAACTCAGCAGGATATAGACCATATATCGGACCATATGGCGGCATTGTCTCGGGCTGCAAATCAATAGGACAATCATATGGACGATGCTCTGGGAGCTTGCTGGCCTTGACTTTGTCAAAAACATCAGAGAAGTCGCCATATTTACTGCGAGCATTGGAGCAGACTTCACTGGTGCCGAGCTAGCTGACGGGTGAACCTGGATTGCAAATACTGAACTTGGATCTTGCCTTCCAGATGTAACGAACTCGCGAAGAGAAATCTTCGAGACATGAAACTGAGGGCATGAAGATTCCTGTACAGAAGAAGGAGCAGGAACATGAGCAAGAGCAGGGGCAACTGGCCTATAATAACTCAGTATATGCTTCCACTGACCAGAGTCCTTTTTTTCTGAACTCTGGCCAGCATCCTCGTTGATCCCTTAGTGTCGCTTGCAATGACTCTGTCAATCTTAGTGCCAAGTCTCGACTTGGAAAACTCCAGGCTCTTCAATTAAATCTTCAGCACCATCTTCTCCAGGCACAGAAGCGATGTCGACATTATGCCGATTTATATCGACACTGGCAGGAAGCTTCTACATTTCATGTTGGTGACCTTCTCTGGCAACAAGCTTGATTATCGTCGCTTTGGTCCTTATTGGATCACAGTTGAGGTCAGTGATGTGGCATTCTGGCTCGAGCTCCCTCCAGATGTTCGTCTCCATCCAGTATTTTATGTTTCGCTATTGGAGCTCTACACAATTAATCCTTTTCCCAATCACCACTAGTGAAAATGTATGATCACGAGGAGTTCGAGGTTTGAGAGATTTTGGACTCCAAGTCTTTGCGTCAGCGATTATATTACTTTATCGATTGGGAAGGTTACTCACCAAAGAAGCCTGCCAAAGATCTGACTAATGCTTCTGATAAAATTGCGGAGCGTCACTGACCCTGACATTACTCGGATAAGTCAAGTTCGAGTACCCCATATCTAGCTCCAAGAACTCGTCGTTGTCATAAGAGGGGGATGGTGTGACGACCATATGGGTATTCGTACTATACAAATATTTTACTCATATTATAAAAGATGATTGTCACACGGATGCAAAAAAGGTAGTTGCACAAAGCAAGATTTGAACTCGCAACCTTCTAGCTACAAGTCAAGCATCTTTGACAAATACACTACCAATACTTAGAGATCGGCCACATGTTTTTCTGCCCGAAAATCATGACGTTCTGGGAGTGGGCCGCCCCCATTCTCCAAATCAACTGCAACCAGCTTCAATGGCCAAAAATTATGATGTTGGAGAAAGATAAGTTAGGCCAGTCCGTCATCAGCATTGCCCTCTGGGCTGTTTGGAAGCATAGATGTGCGGTTGCTATGGGTGGCGAAGTGATCTCGGTGCAAAAAATAAAAAATGTATTCAACCATGATATTGCCCTTATGGCTATATCTCACTTCAGGAAATGGGGCCGTGACTATGACAAAGCCTTTGACCGGCTGGGTACTGTTCAGGGCTTTTATTCGCACTTCAAATGTTCTTGGATGTGTGACGGTGGTAGGTTTGCGGCCGTTCCAGATGAGACGTAATGATCGGAACTCCCACACTTCATATTCTCGGATATGAGTTGGTGGTAGATTTGCGCTGAGGAGCAAATGGTGTGAACGAGGGCTAGTGCCCAAATCGAGAGCTCTTAGCTCAAGCCCCTCGTGGCATTTCCTTTTTCTTTCTCTACATGTAATTATAACAATCTAAATAAATGAACTTTCTAGCGCTCAAAAAAAAAAAAAAAAAAAAAAAACTTAGAGAAGATTTCCTCGCATCTTTTCATATGCAGGATTATTTGCAAGAGGTTCTTCTAGAACCTCTATGCATGTGCGACACTTGACATGATCTCGTCCATTGGTCTAGATATATAAAGAGGCGCTTCCTTCTTGTCAAACCATTGCAGTTCAACGCCAGTCTTGAGCCTTCTAGGCATCTCTCTCATGTTCCTGCTTGCCTTTGGACCATTGTATTCTTGTTTCTTCATCATATATCAGATTCTTTATCAATCTTGACATATTTCTTCTATATTACTTGCATATTCTTCGCATATTCTCCTTGCTTTCGCGTAGGTTCATGACAATCGATTCCCTCACAATGGTATCAGAACATGATGCCCGTAAACCGTATCATCGCACTAGCCATGCCCTAATTAGTTAGGTCGATTAGCTTGCAGTGAGCGTTAACACTAGAGTTGTCCCTTGATGAACCCAAATGGGTTCATTCGTACACTTTTTTTGAAATTCTATTATAGCTCCGAGATAAAGAATTTGTCTACATACTCACAATATGTTGTCCTCCATGAGTGTATATATAAGAAACAATTTATGAAAAATATAGAAAGCTTCTATTACCAGCCATAATGTGGAGCCGAACGCAAAGGGGTCAAGTTTGTTCTTAAAGTCTTTAACATTTCTCACATTATTTTGCAAATATGATTTTTCCTAGGAATTCTAATTCTTTCATCTTGTAGTTAAGTGATATGAAATCTATCACAAGAAGAATTAGAAAAATCTATGGTAGAATTTTCGAGAAATAATTTCTAAAAGTTTGAAGTTCAGAAGTTCTTTATGGACCCAGTTAGGTCCCCCGAGGGTCAATATTTTGAAAATTCATAGTACTACTCCACTTTTTGAAAAAAATGAAATCCATTTAGCAAGACGTGTAGTACTTAGTATCTACTTCCATTGAAAAATAATAGTACCTTCACATTCTTATTCTATTTCAAATATCATGGATATGAAATGGTTCCTAGATGTTTGTTTTTCAAAAATTTCTTAGGGACCCGACTGGGTCTCTCAAGGATTGTGATTTGCTCATTGATATATCAAATTTTTATGAGATCACATGAAATTTGAAAAATGAGTAGCATTTTTAGGCTACGTTCATAGAAAATTAATGTTATCTTGAAATTTGTATTCCATGTTGAGTGTCATGAGATTATATCATATCATCAAAACTATTGAATTGAGTGTATTTCAAGGTGCGATTTGTGCCAAACTTGTGAAGAATTTGATTTTGCCATTGAATATGGTGGTACAACTTTGAGTTAATCTTACAATTCAGGTGTTCATATTTAAAATCTCATAAGTATCATGAAGAACTAGTCCTTAATATGGAGAAGGGATTGAGGGACCCATACGGGTTGATGAACCCCCAAACAGGTTCCTGAGACAACTCTAGTGTTAAGGAATCCTTCTAAGTTTCTGTTTAGTATCTTAAGTGACCTATGTATGTGAAATAGGATTTAATTAGGAAGAGAAGTGCAGGGGAGAAGTGGGAAGTAATGTTAAGTTTTGGGCAGAAAAGAGTCGCTTGTTCTCAAGGGCCATAACTTTTTCTAGGAAGCTCAAGATTGAGGTGATTTTGGCAGGGTGCGTAGAGGACACTTGAATTGACTAAAACTTTCAAAAATACCCTATTGGAAGATGGTCCAATAAAAAGATTTTTAGACATTCCCAAACTGTTGCGCCTAGAACATTTTAGATGGTTATTTTCAGATTCTAAGGCATATAAGCGTCAAAAAATAAAATAGTTTTTTTTTTTTTTAAACTAATAGTCATAGAGACGTTTTCAAGGCTTTTTTCCATGCTTGTTGTTGAGTGCCGCCATAGCCACCGTATGTTCGCCATAACCATCGTACAACTGCCATAGCCGTCTGTCACTATACCTTCGCGGGTTGCTCATAAGTTCTGCCAGCGCCCAACCCTGTGCCTTTCCTTGTGCCAACTCTTCTTGTTATGTCAATGGCTCGCATCAAACAAACTCAGAGCCTTAAGACTTGCATTGTAGCCCAACTTTTTGCTTAGTTAGATTTGAAGTTAGCCAAGACCCCAGGTGTAATCAAACCTATTCTCGACCTGCTTGCACACTGCTTTCTGCTGGATTTTTCTATACCCTATCCTATTTTCCATCTGAGTGTGCACTTTTTTCATTAAGTTTAATGCTTTGGGTGTCAGTTACACCCTTGCAGATCATCCAGATGAGGTCTAGGCCCACTGTAATTATTATCCTTCCCCACGATAGATACAATTGAGCTCATCAGGCGGGACGTTTAAAGGATTATGGATCTTGCTACTATTAGTGATGCCCAGGAAATAGTAAAAGGTGATTCCAGCTGGAAATAGGGGCACCGATTACATATACCTTGGTGATGGGGAGTGTATTCTATAGGGGGAATATTTAAGTCGTATTTAATTAAAGTGGGACTCATTCCATTCCCATTTTTTTTCGGAACCCAGTTAATTTACATAAAAAGTAGCACCCCGACCCGAAAACTATCCTTAATTCGAATTTTTGAATAAAACTCGAATCCATTTTGTCTTTGCCGGTTTTCCAGGTTCGCGAGTCGAGAACAAAAACAATGCAACTGAAACAAAGGAAATTCATTAAAGTTTGAAACCAAAGATCTAGTTGAAAATGAATTTTTATTAATAAATTGAACAGATACAATGTATTTTACATCGGACCTTGAGAGACCATGGCGGTCTTCTTTGTCCTCTGATTACATCATCTTGGTAGGTGGTCCACCTTAGGGGATTAACTTGTGGCTTCTTCATGCCGTCTCGTAAGCCTTGGGGGCAACCTGAAGAGTGTGGAATGCCTCACGTGGAGGTGCCTCTGGAGCTACCGGCCGACCTGTCACCCGACTTCTCCCTTTCGCCTCCATGACCTTTCATCGAATATGCTCCTTCCCCAACCTCCGTGGATGTTATGCAATGCTTGCAAGATGCCTTGAGCTTCTGGACTTTCTCTTTGTTCTTCGCTTTGTTCTTTATCCCCAGGGTGTAGCGAGCAACCTCTCGAATTCGCGAGCAACCTTGTCCCAAAGGTAGGGCAAGAGTGTAGCGTGGCCGGGATCGTGTGCCGGAGCGGTATTTCTTCCGCCTTGGCTGGATCATTATGTCGCTGGGCGGTCTCTGTGATGCACGGCGGGGATCTGTGCTGGTGTCGGATCGTGCCTAAACCACACGGAGCAAGGAGAGTATGATTAACAATTTACGGTGCCATTAGTCAAAGCGAAGAAAAGAATGTTGAAATCAAATTACAGCGGAGAACATTCATTCCATACAACTGCATCCAATGGCGTGGGAAGTAGTGTCTTTTCGACTTCATGCGAGTCGAAAGGCCCATAAAAGTCAAAGTACAACCATTCTCATTAGAATATGGTTGCATCCAATCACCTGCGGAAGCATACAAATGCTTTTGTCAGCGAGACAACCGGCATGCCTTTTCGACTTCATTGAGTCGAAAGGCCAGAAAACCAATGTACAAGCATTATCATAATAGATTGTGGCTGCATCGGTCACACAATCAAACATACAAATGGTTTCATCAACCCGACAAGCATGCCTTTTCGACTTGTGAGTCGAGAAAGGCATCAACTCAATATACAAGTATATTCATTACAAAATGGTCAATACATGTGTTCACGTTCGATTACAATATTCACACAATTTGACTATCGGCGGGGGTCACTCTTTTTGTTCACCAAAGTATTTGTCGTCCATAGCTTTCATGATCGGCTTGCTCTCTGGATCGGGTTCCGTGAGGCTCGGATAGTTAAAGTAAGCACATCGGCGACAAAGAATGGCAAAGAGGATTCCGCCAAGGCGGGACCGAGTCAGAAGGACAACCACCTATCCGTCTCATATTCTTGGTCGATATGGCTTAGCAATGATTGTATTTTTTGGCGTTATGATAGCACTTGTAGAGTCGTCTATGATCAGCGTGTTGTGTTTGCCATAGTCCTGGAATTGCTCATAAACCACGTCCGACCTTTTCACCATTATAGGCTTCCCCTTTGTGATGGCTGGATCGAGGTCCTTCACATGCTTTCGACCCTTTCGTTTCCCCAAGCGAACTTGAACTTCAAAGCTGAAATGCGAGAACACTAAGAACATTGACAATATTTTTCTTTGCCATACAAGACCATATGCCCCTTCAAATCCCGTTCGGGCACCATTCAATAATTTCCTTAGCTCTAGGCCTCGGATACACTATTTTATGCTCTGTTTTCATTGGGATCTGCGAGGTGTTAATCTCGGGGCGTCTCTTTGTCGTGGTATCTGCAGCTAATACTCCATTGGCGTCAAATATTACAAGCTTGGTGGGACCAAATTTGGATCCCAGTTGGAGTTTGGCTCGACCATATTTCCGGTTCGCCGGGATCCAAATGCGGGATCATTATCTTTTCGAGGTTCTTTAAGGTACGTGGCGGTGTCTTGCTCTGGATTGTCTTTGTCCTTTTCATTCTCCTCCTCGCGGCGTGAACGCTGCCCAATGACAATGATCGAAGTCGTTGAGCTGGAATTCCCTGAAATGATGACATCTGTCGAGAAAGGAAGCGAGTTTTCTCGACTTCATGAGTCGAGAATGAAAAAAAAGGTATTGAAAGGAAGCGAGTTTTCTCGACTTCATGAGTCGAGAAACACCGATAGAAACAAAGTAAACTCACCTCAATCTCGAGGTTTTCAAGAATGTGTTCGGTGACATTCGGGTCCAAACCCGACATTCTCATCTCCGTCGGCTTTGTCTCCCTCGTCCTCGTCGTCTTTCTTTGCTTCCATTTGTCTTCCCTCCCTTGAAATGCTCATGAAGCAGATCCGGTATGATAGAATGGTTTCAACCATGTCCTTATTTCCAACCACGGATATAGGTTTCATTCCAAGCGGCATAGCCCCACGAGAGAAACAGGCCATTCATGTACCACTTTCGCATACAATTTGATCTTCCTCGACCAAAATTTGGTTATGAAGTACTTGATAACTCTTGGCGGATAGGAATTCTATGTATAGGGACTGTCGCACCATCTTTCTTGACCTTGTCCATCGATGGAACATCCTCCATAAATCTGCCCCCCCTTCGGGGTTCCATACGCTCTTGAGAGATCATGAACTTGTCGAGATAATGATGCTCGCTAGACCACCACTTATCCAGGTCGGCCGCCCGATCTTGAAATCAAAACCAAAACTATGTTGGCAAAGCTTGGTGCCCGGCAAGCCAAGTCACGCACTCATGATCAAGTTAGGTATATGGAGTGCATGATCTTGTTGGTGAAGTTAATATCATTTGCCCATTGGGAGACAGCGGTTGTTTGATTGCCGGCATGCAAAGACAAAGGAAGCTGAAAGTATCGGTCGGTCATGTCGGAACCGTCTTGTACTGCTTGCTCTATGTCGGCTTTGTCATAAAAAAGGGTGGGGTCTTGATCATATTGATGGCAAATAGTGCCGCGGGTCAGTGCGAGTTCGGACCACCAAATCCCTTGTGTCCCAAAGTAACCCAGAAATGGGGGGAGCTATAAATACGCCTTAAATGGGACCACCCGAATCCAAGCTTCCTTTTCAGAATTGCCGCCTTGCGTTCGGGGGAAAGGAAGGGTTTTAACGTTGCAGCTTCAGCTTGGTGTTGATGTAGGGTTGACATAGGCGGTTCAATTCCTTCATGTCTTCCTCATCAAGGGCAGCCTTTTCCTTGTAATAATCAAAATCATGGTATTCATTAGATGCAGCGTTGCGAGAACTCCGTGATGCCTTCTTTCCTATATACTTGGCTGTCGCTTTAGGGCTGTGGCATAATCCTTTGCGTCTGCATTTTAGAACTCTGGTCTTCCTTAGCAGGATTGTTCCCCTCAAGATTTTGCCTTGTAGGTCAAAGCGTTTCTTTGTCAGGTGAGGCCCTGTATCCTCTTCATGAGCTGCTTGTCAAACAACTTGGGGTCCGGCTGCTTGGAAATTCTCCATTCTTTGTCCTTCAACTTGCCTCTTGTCCATTGAGCCCATATATGGGTCCATTTCTCCCCGGACCGCCTCGGTGCTAGAATGAGGTCATATTGGTCGAGAGAGACTCTGCCTTTCCTTGGTGTTCTCTTCTTCTTCTCCTCTTCTTCCTCTCCCTCGTCATCTTCTGTCCCTCAGTGAGAACATATCGCATAGTTTCTCAAAAGGTCTTCCACTTATCAGGGAGCCTGTTTCCTTTAGGGCCGAGGACAACCCAATGCTTTCCCTTTGTTGCCTGGCGTGTATGATGCAGTCGGGATAAAGGGTGCATTAGGACAATGTTCAATGTCGAGCATGAAAGTATCTACAAACACCGGAATAAGCGGTAAATAGTAGCCGGGTTTTCGACTCATGGTCGAAAGTCCATGAATGTCTAATTTTCTTTTACTTCTCTTGGTTTCTCGACTTCGCGAGTCGAAAGCTCTACATCCTTTGATTTTTACGTGTTACCACGGCTTTTTCGACTGCGGTCGAAAAACCCGATGATAATCGGCAAATGTTAGGATGGCGGGGGCTTTCGACTCGACTTCGTGAAAAAATCCTGAATGTCTAATTTTCTTTTTCGCGGCTAAGGGTTTTTCGACTTCGCGGGTCGAAAGCTCTGCATCCTTTGATTTTACGTATTTACCACGGCTTTCGACTTCGCGGTCGAAACCCGATGATGTCGGCAAATGTTAGGATGGCGGGGGCTTTTCGACTTCATGATCGAAAAAAAAAAATCGAGTTATTTACCTTACGTGGCGGCACTTTCATTTGCTATTGTGTTACAGCGATTGGCTAATGCTGGCCGGTTCGGTTCTTTGGCGTCTCCGTAGAAAAGAACTCTGCACTCTCGCTTGGCATATCTATCCTTGATCGCTGCGGCACCTCCTTCTCGATGCACGCAATACTTGAGCGCCCTCGAATCTTGGCGGAGTCTACAACCAAACCCGGGCGTCTTTTTCGCCGGATCTTCCTCGGACTTCCAATTTGAACAACTCACTGTCGATCACGCTAAAAGGTATGACATCGCGGGCATTGGATCTGCAGCGGGATGTCGCACCATCGAGGGTTGAGAATCTCGGCATGTGTCTTTGGATTAAATTCCACAATGGTTGAACAAGGCGGCATCTCCGTGCAAACCTTGGTAGTCTAATGTCGGCGGCTTGTGTGATATTCCCAGCGGATATCTTGAGCTAGGCGGCTCCATTTTACGTGCCCCTCTATGTGAAATCCTGATCGATCATGCGGATCGAGGGTTTGGAGACTTCGACCATATCTTCGTCTCCTTCGTCATCGATTCCTCCCGTGTGGTGTCATCATCCCCATCTTTGTTTTTGGTGGACTTTTTTTGTGTATGAACCACAACTTCATTTCCCCTTGTAGAGTGTTGTAGAGTCTTGACCCACGGTAGAAATTGAAGCTCCCGTATTGAGCAGTTTTCACGACTCACGGAAATCTCCATACCAAGCTCCACGGATGTTAGGGTTCCGGCCTCCTTCATCCCTTCGGATCCTTCCACCCAAGGTTACGACAATTTAAAAGCGCCCGCCCTTTTTTTGATTGCTTATAGCCTTGCTCATGGAAGAGTGAGAATAATTTGAAGCTGCTAATTTTTGGTGTGATAGAACTTACTCTTACGGCGGTCCTCGACATGTAGTGTTAAATGCTTTGAATCTGGCCTTGAGGCGGAGAGCACAACACCGATTTTCTTGTACTTGTCTCGGAGCTCTTCTTGTCCCTTTGGTGTAGAAGCAGATCTTTCTCCTTCCCACTTGTCGATACCTCGACATACCACCAAATCTCTTCTTTGTTTCAAGAAGCTCTGTCTCGATCCTCGATGGCGAAGAATGGAGTTGACCCGGTGATCACCCGGTGAGTCGCGGTGAATCTTTGCAAGATGAAAGGATGGATCGATTAAGGTATTCCGACAAAGAAAAACCTCGAGCTCACACGGGGTGTTTGTCTTCTTCTTCTTCTTTGCCATTTGGTAGAAGCATCCCCTCCGGCCCTCGCTTCTTGGGCCGAGTCATGTCGAGATGCCCTCTCATCCTCTTTTGGACCCCTCTGTAAATTAAGTCTCCTCGTAGCGTTGTGAGTTTAGGACTTTGCATGTAAAAAGATCGGGCGTGTTCTTTAATTTGAAGTTAAGGACATGCAATCATTTATGAAAAAAGCGGGCTAAAGTGTGCCGCGATTCGGCTTTAGCAGCCCAAACACTATTTGAGAAATTTAATCACATCAAGGGACTAAGTGGCGGGCGTAGTTTATCTTCCTGCGGCATTGGGGACCTCGAGTTGAGGAGGGAGCATCATTTATTAGCGACTTCGGAATGGCGCCAGCTTGTTGATAAAATTTTGCTATGGCGCCTTGCATATGTGTTTTTCACGACGCGCATCCTATTGCAAGCGGTTGATTTGTCGATGAGCAGACTAAGGTAGGAAGCGGAGAGGCTGCCGGAACAGGGAACTCTACAACTGCTGGCGCCATGGAGCGGGGATCTGCGAGAATCGCGATGATACAAGTATTAGATGCGAATACACTCTTGAAGACCGCGAAGAAGCAAAGACTCTAGGTGGCTGCGGGATCCGTGTCTGATGGCCCAAAGGAATTACTTGCGTGAAGAGGTGAGTTTGAGATGCCTATGTTATTTAAACTTGTAGAACATGCGGTATGTGTTTAAATAATGGAGCTGGCGATAAGCTCGGCCAGTTCATCGTTTCCTTGTCCGGCATTTTCAGCCGAGGTGATTTACTCTACGGGTTGAGAGATGCTTCGGCAAAGGAAACAATGGATCGAGGGTAAAAACGATTCCGTTTAGGTGTGTTTTTCATGGGCTGTTTACTTGGAATGTTGTACATAGATCGGGCCGGGGATAGGTTCAATCTTTGTATCGTTTTATCTATATCATTATTTTTAAGTTTGATCTGGCACAAATTTGGCGTTTAATACGTCAAAATCCGACTAAAAATGGTCGAAAACTTTCGGCGGGCGAAAACAAATGTTTAAACTACGAAGTCCGGTTCAGCGTAAAGCTAGCCAGTTCTTCACAGCGAACCGAAATAGTTCGGCGTGGCGAAATGGACTGTTTAAACTGCTGCGAAAACATCTTCCGGCGTCGCCGAAGCGGTCAACCGGAAAGCGGCAGCCTCGAAAATATATATAGAAACCGGCGTGGCACTTTGGGACTAAAAGCATAAAGAATGTTAGAACAAAAAAGTTCGTAGCGAACCTTTATACCAAAACTTCGGCGAAAAGAGTTTGGCGTAAGCAAACATTGGCAGCAAACCTGGCCGCGAAGGATTGGTCAGCGTGGCGAAACTTCACTTCTGCGAAAGAAAGTTCCGGCGTGCGAAAACAGAAGGATTTAAACTGCAGTGAAACTTTCCGACGGCGGTATTAAATACAAAAAGCGTATTTTTCCCAAAAATCGTATTTTTGCACACTACCTCGTCTGAAAAATAGTTTCATGGTCTGAACCTATCCTTGGATCAGGCTAGGACTAAGGCCGGGGAGATCTTGGTTCAAATGCATCCTCTTGTAGTTAGTGGAGGGGGCCTCCTTTGTCAGAACCACTCCTCTTAGCAATATTAGGAAGATGGTTGAAGGAGAGTAGCTCGAGACGGGGCTAGAAGGCACTTGGGACTAAAAGCAGGGAGAATAGAAGTGCGATACTTGTAGAGAATGCAAGCCTTGGCTTCCTCTCTGTGGTTTCCACGTGGTTGGTTGTAGAGGCCTCCACCCGGTCGAGCCCCTCCCCTTATGTTTCGGCGAAGATGGTTAGGAAGGAGAGTGACTCGGCGGGTCGAGAGAGCTGCTACCATACCGCAGGAGAATTGTTGGCTAGGGATTCTCGACTTGCGAATGAGAATCACGGCTACATTGGTACCTGTCTACATTCTCGACTTCAGAGTCGAGAATGCGTAACCATCGAACTCGGTTAGTACACGCGGGTGCACATTTGGTTAAGGCATTCCCGGGCTTCCTTGGCCGAGAATGCGACGACAAAGCTCTATGGTTTCCTGTCGCGAGGAGAGTTGAAGCCGTGTCTATATTCTCGACTCGCAAGTCGAGAATGCCTTAACTCCTCGAGAACTTTCAGGATGGTACACATGGAGTGCGGTTGGGTAAGGCATTCCGACTTCCTTGAGCGAGAATGCATCTGACAAACTCGTATTGGTTTCCTGTGGGTTGCTAGGAGTTGGCTTTGAGGCGGTCAAACAACTTCCCGCCGCCAATGTCAGGGAAGATAGAAGGAGAGTTGTTAAAAGGCATCTCTATGAAACCAACTCTAAATGCTGCTACGACTGGCCGTTTTTCGACTCCGCGAGGTAGAAGGCGGCCAACACCTGTGGTTAGTCGCCCGAGGCCTCCACCCAATCGACCCATCCCTTACGCCCAATATTCGGCGAAGATGGTTGAAGGAGGCGGTCTTTGATTGGGTAAATTACTGCGACCTCCGAGGAAGGTGGGTTGCTAAGAGTTGGCTGCTTGAGCGGTGAAAACCACTTCCCTTAGCAATGTCAGGAAGATAGAAGGAAGTGGTTAGGCGCATGCGCGGGCCAGCTCTAGAGTGCACTAGAGCCTGCGTTTTCTCGACTCACGGTCGGCGGCCAACTCGTGGTTAGTCGTAGGCCCCTCCACCCGGTCGGGCCAGTCCTCTTAGCAATATTGATGAGCATGGTTGAAGGAGAGTGGCTCGGGGGCGGGTGGAGGCACTGCTACCTGCACAAAGCCATTGGCGGTATCACATTCGACTCACGAGTGAGAAAGGCTGCGGCGAGGGTTCTAAGAATGTGAAGACATTGGGTAGCTGTGCAATCGGAATCGCTGAGTCGAGAATCCCTCAACCGACCCGGCAGTCCAGTGTACCTCCCTCTCTTCTGCGCCTCGTAGTCGGGAAGTTCTCGACTGGCAGTGAGTCGAGAAGAAACTGTACTTCTGAATTTGTTGGCAAGCTTGTATATTCCCAACTTCATGCCACTCCCATACTGCATGTCTCTGCGATTGGATTTCTTTGTGAGTTAGAAATGGAGATTACGTGAAGCAATTCCTATTCTTAGTTCTTCTTTGGGAGAAAGACATTCCCTAGTTATGTTGTTAATGCTCTACGCAATATCTTAGTTCCTAACACGGTCTCGATGATTTCTATCTCGGTTGCTTGCTACTACTCTAACCACTATTCTCACTTGTGCACGTACAATGTATTCAATTCAACCACAAGCAAAGAAAAAGATAACAAAAAAGCAATACAAGATCAATGAGATCAATGAGAAGTGAAACAGTGGAGAAAAGTCTGAGAGGAAACGGTGGAGAACCTTGATCTGGAGAAATAATGAGATTAAAAAGGGTATGATATTACAAAAACATACGGAAGATTTCTTTGGATGAGGAGGAGGCTTCGAGTTGGCTTCCATGTGGGTATAGTCGTTGGCAAAGCGTGAATAAGGATTTCTCGGTAAATGTAAATTGTATCGGGGATCAATAAGAGCCTCTAACAATGAGAATATAAGTAAAAATGCACTAAAGGACTTTTGAGAAAACTAAAAAGCGGCACTAAAAGGGCCTCACTTTCTTCTCGGTGATGCCTTAGCTCGAACAATGCTTAGCGAGAACTTATTTGGAAGGCGTCTGATCCGTCGACCAAGGCTGCTTTGTCATAAGATGGCCTTGGAATATTTCGGTTCGATCGATCGCCTGATGTCGAAGCGGGCGCCCTAAGGAAGCGAGGGGAGGATGAGTGTCCGAGAAAGCGAGGGGGAGGAAGAATGGTTGGGGGGAGAGGAAAGAGGTGCGGTTAATTACGGCTGCACCCTCGAACCTCATTAAAAGATGCAATAATAAAAACCATTGTCACGTGTGGGCCATGCCCTCCATGGCGTGGCGGTCGCGATTTGCGACATGTACGGTTTTGACCTACGAAGAAGCCCGCGTGGACATGACAAGATATGAAAAGGGTAGGTTATGTGTTTATATATGCTATCTTATGTATTTAATAAGGTTTCAATGGTTGAATAGTTTCAATGGTTATATATGTTTACAATGTTTACATATGGTTTAGAATGAGTGTGGTTGTATGCTTTTAATATGGTTATATGATTTTTTAATATGGTTATATGATTTTAGTTAATATGGTTGTATGATTTAATATGATTATATTTAATATGTTTGTATGGTTTTATATGGTTCATATGGTCATATTTGTGGTGTTTGGGGCTATATGGTTTTAATGTGAGCTTTTTCATTGGGGAACATGTGAGATGGAGTAAAATGGAGCGGGGAAGTCCAAAGGAGGCCATTGCAAGAGCTCCAATGGAGGAAGATGGGTTGCCTTTGTTGCACCCTTGCAACGAGGCGGTATTTTGCGGAGGGTATAATAAGCTGCTGGGTTGATCCATTTGATAGTGTGAATGATGAGAGGCTGGGAGATGAACATCTTGGGTTGGCATTGTGAAGCTTCTTTATCGAAGTTGATACAATCATGTCGGGGAAGCTCTAGTGATTGCATTGTGTGCTTTCTCGATGGCCTGGAGTCCCAAGCTTCGGTTGAGATGGCCAATTAGATATATTACACACAAGAATGGTGATACTCTAGATTACCCTCTTGAACTACACACCCAAAGGCCCACCCAAGGCCATGTGGAAGATTTGGTGGTCGATGAGCATCCTTTGATCACAAAGGAAGAGCGCTATGTCTTTCATAAAAAAATGACAAAAGGTGCCCAAGAGGCCTAGAAGTGACAAATATTTAGAAAGGATGGAAAGTATGGCACCAACCAAAGAAAACACGGAGGCAATTAGGGGACAAGAGTGTTGCAACCTAGATTACGCGGTCGCGATTACAATGTGGATGACCACCGTCGAGATAAGGTCCCAATACATTGGGCGACTTCAAAAGATAGGATTAATTTCATTTACTCCTTGTGTAGGAATTCCGGCTATGATAAAGAAAAGGGGGGGCGGCTACTACTATATCAATTGGGGGCATGAAGGTATGTATGAGAGCATTGAGATGGATTCTTGGGGTGAAACAAGTCTTCATTTTGATCTTGGGGGAGGGTTAGAAAAGGGCACACTTTGTTCCAACATGGTAATGCACTCACTTTGAAAACTAGAGCAAATACTCTAAAAGGCCATTGCGGTCTTGAGAGCTTTGTGAGATACATGTCTCAATCTATGCCTCACAAGTCGAGGTGAGCGAGCCGCGGTGTGCGGTGGTGCAAAAATGTTGCCACAACACTATATCGGAAGGGTGCCTTAAGGAGGTCAACTCCATCCTAGAAACTCTTGGAGGTAGGCCTCTTTCTCAATCACATTTTGTAAAGTTATGGAGCACTCACTTCTGGGGCGTGGTGTCCTACAACATGCCATTCTCAAAAGTGCAACACTTGCATTCAACTCAAGGATACACTTGCATCAAGCGCAATAGAAAGAAAGAATGGCAATTAGGGGAGCAATTTCTGGATCACCAAAGGGACCAAATATCATGTAGGCCGGTTGTATTGGCGTGGAGAACATTTTACGAGATCGCGGCCAGGACAAATTTTTGTGTATAATTCATGATAAGATGGACCAACACAAGACTTTCTTGCCAAAGCTAGATCCCTTTACCCAAAGCGTTGTCAAAGCGGCTTTTCGGATGAAATCCCCGGGTGTATTAACACATGGTCATGGGGCTGGAACATATGGTCATTTTGTGCTTGATCTATGGAGAGATGATCAAACTTCCATGTGAGCTCTATTTTCAAGTGCACGAGAACACTAGAAAGGATGTCGATAGAAGGGAGGAGGTATTCCCTTCAGCACCCATTTTGAAGGCTTTGATGGATGATCAAGCTTTATACCAAAGGCGGATAAAAGCTCACATCAAAGGTGCCTAGTGAATCAAGGAGGACTTGGGATGATTTCCCCTACTTGAGAAATCAGCACGAGGAGCTATGTGTTGGTTGGAGCTATGGAAAAAACAAGAATAGATGGATGTTTGAAAAGGGCAATGTCATACCCAGCCCGTGATGGGAAGTATTCAAAGTTGTGAAAGGGGATTGATGGTTGGGCATATACGCATGGATAGCACACTCTCCCACTCTTAAAGAAGCGTGACACTCTCTCAAATGGACTGTTCGAGAGCTGCATTGGCTACCCAATGGCTTTCTTGATGGATGAGGTTCGGGATTGGAAATCATTGTAGAAGGATACTTGCTAGATGGTAGGAACCCGATTAGCCGGGACAGCAAAAAGCCACTTAAGTTCAAGTTTTGGGTGGGATGGAATACCAATCATGCAATATAAGTGGAGACCAGGTGACAAGTTGTGGATGCACTACAAGGAGTTGTGGCAAAGAAGTCTTCTTGGTGAAGTTCTCATTCTAAAGGGCAGCAAACCACTACCTCCCTTCAGAAAGGTCAAAGACTCTAGCCAAGCGGTGAAGGGGCATCAAGGGATTACATAACACCTTTGGGATGATGTTAGAAATGGAAAACACACCTCCACTCTTAAAAATCAAATGGACTCCTAATCAAATGCGGAAAGTTGTGACATGCTTGGAAGCGAGCGACCATGTGGGAGGGAGCTAAAGGGCAGGTTGCAGTCCAAGATGGGAGGTTCTCAGGTGCAAACACGTCTAGAATGCTCCTTGGGTCTAGCAAGGTTCCAAGTGGTTTGTGAAGTAAGGCCTCCATAGAAGTGACATAATACAGGTGGGATCCTTTGAGACATCAAGGAAGGATACTTTGTGTAGTAAGGCACGATGATGAGGGCTGTCCAATATGGTTAGGGGGTGGCACTCTCACGATGTAGCCACCACTATGCACGATGGAGAGGAGTTAGATCCTGGATTCCAAATTCAATATTGGGGTGGGGAGACCTGAGAAGGGCAACTTGAAGGAGCAATACAGCGGCTGTTTGGGAAGAAGTGGAGGGCAGAATTATCTTTGAAGCCCTCAAGAGAGTGGGTGGAGTGTGTGGTATGGTCATATCCAAGTTCTCCCGTTGCAAGGACCTTACACAAAGATCCCAAGAAGGGAGATGGACAAGGCCTTGGTTAACCTCCATCTTTATATCATTGTATGAGGGCACATAATATTGAAAGTTTGATAACTCCTTTATATGATTTACCCCGCTTTGTGTAAATTCTCTTTTGCCAAAGAGATCATTCTATCATTATGACGCCCCATCCAATATTCTTTCCCCTCGCTTATCGCCTCTACTTTCTAGAGATGAATAATCCATTTCGCTTTTCTTATTTACTGCTTTTCTTCTTCCATATGGGTAGCACCGGTTGATTCTCGAATCGCTAGATTGTATGGGTATTCCCGCCCACATTCTTCAGCTTCCTGTCCCCTCATGTGCTACCTACTCCATTGTATTGTGGTCCCTTTGGGGATGGTCTATATCCTCAGGAAGGATGTGCGCAAAGAAAAGGGCCTAGATTTATATCGCAATCGCTTCCGGGAGAGGGTTTACCTTTGAGCAGAGTGGAAGCCCCTATAATTGATCGAATTGATGGAAGCCCCATCCACGTGACGATTTACCGCCTCTTAAATCCGCCATTTGTTTTGCCCAGCCTCGAAATGGGTCGGGCAGTGGCTTAATTGAGGCCGCGGGGCCTCGCTTGTGCTCACTCGGGTTTGATTCCCGTGTGGTTCCCTTCGCCATACCGCCAAGCCACCGATCCTCGGACCTCGTGATCATATTCATCGGCCTCCAAAATCTTGGCAATCAACTGCCTCCCTACCTACTATTGCTTCAACTTGCGCCGTCGTCGCAGCTCGAAGCTCTCAAAATTTTGTTGTGTAGGGCCCCATTCTTCCCTATTCTTCCTCCACTAGTATTTCTTTTTTCTCGTCTCATCATTTTCTTTTGTCCGGATCTCCTATCGCCATCGATTCCACCCAACCTCTCTCCTGGAAGAAGGGGCTTCGGGCTCATTTGCAAGCTTCATCGGGTTTAGCGTAATTGGGCGACTTGTGGGAGGCGCCATCTCTACCGCTTTATCAAGATTGCAAAAAGTGTCTTTTAGAATATGGGGCTTTTTGCCCCAATGCGCTTTACCTTTGATGAAACATCCGCGATGCCGAACCGGGGATCGACCTCCCGTGACTCAAAAGCACGGGCTATTCGGTTCCGCCTGTGATGTGATCCCATGTATTTCCTCAAAGAAGAAGAATTAGTCATGTCCCCTCCCCCTCGAAAGCTCTCCCGATCCTTTCTCCCTCCCCCATCCCCCGCGACCTCTCTCGATATGTTTCCTCCTCCGCCACTGCTGCCGCTGACGCCGCCGACATCCTGCCTCCGATATTGATAAATAATCTCACCATGCTTTGATGTGGAAGGTCTACAATATCGTAACTTGAGGGTCAAAAAGCTTACCAAACCTTGCCAAAAATTCTTTTTCATAATCTCCCCAAGAATTAGCACCTATGTTAATCACATATCCAAGCCATGCTCTCACTTCATCATTCTTAAAATACTTTTGAATTTTGAATATTTGCAACGCTTGTAGCCATACTTGAGTATTCTTCAAGAGTATTCAAGAAGTTGTTAGCATTGATGCTTGGATCAAAAGTAAGAGGAGGGGAACTAGTACATTGAACTCAAAAGTAATAACAAGGCATACCAATTACCTTGAAGAGTCACTCCTTGTGGTGCATATCGTAAGTCTCGTGGTTCTCATTGTGTATCTACATGATCAACACTATCATGCTTCAAGTATGATGCAAGAAAAATTCGCGAAAACACTTCCAATTTGCAAACCCCGACCAAGTTAAAACCTGTCAATACTCCCGTAGCAACCTCGAAGTTTTGCGATGAAACAATTAATGAGCTCTTTTTACTTCCGACACTTTGATTGACTCGCATATCCGTGAAGCAATGTGCATCGAATTATTCTCACAAGAATCATGCAAATATGCTTTAGAAAATTCAATTTTGCATCAGAGACCGCCGTAATACAAAAAAAGTAAGAAAATTTCTCTAGATCGAGAAATGGAATACTTTTTCACCCTGATGCTTTCTAATGTGTCTGACAGACCTATAAGCAAGGTGCATCAGGTGATTTTGACAAAATGATGCTAATATACTCAAGAATATATTTTTTCAATGGCGCATCGTCACAAGTTTTGAACGAGCTAGAATTTATGGATCTTGAAAAAACATTTTGGAGATGCTTTCAATGTTTTGGTAGAACAGATGTTAACAATATGATGCATGAGTCCTTATGCTAAGTATTTTCGATTTCAACTTTATTTCTCAAAACTAGTGACAACTATTGCTAGAATGCTTAACTTTTGCCTTTTTTTGATTTTTTGATTGATGCAATATTTCCTAGAGCTTATTATGTTTGCAAATGCATTTTACAAATTTTTGGTTAGAAAAAGAGGTTTTAACAAAGAGAGTTGTCTCGAGGATCATTTCAGTCCATTTACACCCATATATCTCACCGTGAGAAATTTTAATTTTATAATTCTACCGCCTCCCTTTGAATCTTCACTTGATTTTTAACGGCATATGAGAATTTTATGACCACTAGATTCACCTTTTATGCCTGTGATGATTGTTCAAACTTCAGAGAAATTGACAGCTTTTTTACAAAGCCAGCCTAGAATCGATTCTTCAAGTTTCTAGCATAAAAATGTCTAAACCTTGCTAAATATAGAAGTAATTGATATATTATGATAAAATATACCTATTATATGTTTTGTATTTGGTCGCTATCATTTGATATCAATTGAAGTCGCCAAATCCTATTTTGCTAAAAAAAAAATGTCAGTATGAGGTTGGAGAATTATTTCTCTTATCGCTATAAGTTTTAACTTAATTTTGTGACAATAAGTTCTTAACAATACAAGCTATGGCTTAAGAATTATGTAGATGTTTATATAGTATATTGATAGCTGCTAAAAAAAAAAAAGTTATTGTAAAGAATTCAAAACAAAAATATAGGTTAAAGTGCTTCAAAAAACCCCATCTATAAGTCTCATAAGGATACTGAATAATGCATTCTAGTTAACTCTATATAGGAATTCACTCCATCAACTTAAATGTCAGATAACTTGCTTATAATCATGTATTATCTAGATCTAAAACAAGATCTAATATAACATGATGACCATAGGTTCAAAAGTGGGTTGATTATAGGTCTAAAACTCAACAATGATATAGGTAGTGATGGCTATTGATGAATGGAGGACAATATGACGAAGTTTAGCCATGAATATAAATAAATAGATCAAAGGACTTTCCGTACCTATTTTTCTAGTTCATCTAAAAGATTAACTTATTGCACTACATTTGTTCCATAAGTCTTTTAAATGATACAATATATAATAAAAAGTATATAGAGGTTCTTGGTGTGGTCTTATTAGAAAAAAATGAAGAACCTACTTACTTTTACTATTATAAAGTTTGTCAATATGTGGTCGCCCCAAAGTGTTGTAGCCTAAGTAGGACCATAGTACATGTAGATCACTTTTTATGATTGGCTATTTATGATAGGCTATAATTTTTATTAATCTAAACATTTGTTGGCATATATCTCAATTTTCATGTTAGAATAACATATTATATACAAGATTTGAATATAAATACATGTACTATTTATAAGTTTAGGATTAAACGGAGAAAATATCTCTAGCTATTTTATACCGCCCTATTCATTTTGTCCCCTACAATGATACTACATTTTTTTTTATCACAATGAGATAATTATTAAAAAGTGTAAGTGGACGCCAACATATCGCTCAAAATAGCCTTTAACCGCTTAGTTTTTGTGCTTCAATATCACCCTTTGGATAGACAAACCCTTTATCATATATATACAAGATTTGAATATAAATACATGGACTATTTATAAGTTTAGGATTAAACTGAGAAAATATCTCTAGCTATTTATGCTTGGCTCTATTCATTTTGTCCCCTACAATGATACTAGGACTTTTTATCGCCAATGAGATAATTATTAAAAGTGTAAATGGACGCCAACATACATTCAAAATAGCCTTTAACTGCTTAGTTTTTGTGCTTCAATATCACCCTTTAGATAGACAATCCCCCCTAACCAATTAATGTTATCATATAAAATGCGGTATATGTGAGCTATATTTTAAAGAATTGATTAACACGATGATGTTCTTGGCTTTTAAATGAGAGGTCATGTGGATCAATAATTGGAATCGACACAGCAGTCTATCTTGATCTTTAGTCAAAGCTTTTCAATGTTTTCCTTGGTTCATCTTGCATTGCTTTCTTAACTTTAAGAAGCTTTGAAATATAGTTTTTGAAGTTCATCCTCAAGGCAAAAATCTAAAGATCAAACATCGAAAAAATTTGATGGTCAATTGGAACTAATACTAAAAGTTTTAGTCCAAGCCTAGCAATAAATATTTTTTATTGATGGAGCAGCTCATGAACTACTAACATTCTAAAATTGAACTTGAGATTGACTAGAATAAAGAAATTATTGATTTAAAATGTATTTATGGATCGTCTTAGGTACAAAAACCTTTTTTGATTTATCATAATTAGACCTTTTGCTCTTTTCCTTTACTAGTTTTAGCATTGGTCTCATATCCATACAAGCATTCATATATATTTTTTTTTTTCAATGATATACTATTTAAAATAAATTTTTTTAAATTTAACAAAATAGATATCAATTAAAAGTCACTGAAATTGTCATTATAAGTCAAAGCCAAAACTTCAAATTACAAGCCAACAAATATTTTTTATGCATGAAGTAATTAGTCAACTATTTATATACCAAATTTGAAGTAAGAAACCATGTTCATGCAAAAGTTGTAGAATTTTAATTGAAAACAAATTCTTCCGAATCATTTTTAGTCCATAGAAGACAGAAAACAGTTTTAATCCTGTCATGTTTCACTGACTATATCTTCCTTCCTAGACTTCGGATTGGAACAAAGTTTTCTGTGTATTCATCCTTATCTTATATAGAAAAAATACCATTATAATGAAAAAAAAAAAAAAACCTTTTATTGAGACAAATTGTACATTATGTAAACATGAAACAAACAAGACTTGATCCCCTTGATTCACCTAAGCATAATGTTCCATTTTGAAGGTATATGCATTTTTACTATTTTTCTTGTGGTAATATGACTGCTGATAATAACATGTAAAAAGGCTTTAACGAATTTTATGCTATTGATTTTATGTGAATTTTAAAGTGAACTGTACAAATGAACTATTTATGGTCCATGATGGGACAACTCTAGAGATTAATCTAAATAAGATTTTTATGAAAGGTTCTTTTTTATCAAACCATTGTATGTACTATCTAAGTCACTCAAAATAGATAAAGAAGAACTAGAAAGAGAATATCAATTGTTTCTATGCTTATAACGAGCTACAGAGGTCAGATTCAGATGATCTTGGGCTCTTTGAAAAGCTTATGTAGAGAGCTTTCTATTGGCATATGATTTGACTTGAATCTATTAAGATAGATACCTGCTTTTTGTACTTTTCAATCTGGATACTTTTTTGCAAAGTGCATACCAAATACAGATTTGATGGTAATATGGTTTTTATCATAACTTTTGAATTCAGACTCCGTTTTGAGTATCAGATTCAGATGATCTTAGACTCTTTGGAAAGTTTATATAGATAGATACCGCTTTTTGAAGTCGCACAAAAAATGAAAATGTGTGTAGGATTTTACATGATATTACCTGCATTGCCAATCCAAATCGAGTTTATCCTTCTGCAAAATCCGAGAAACTAGATCATCGATGCAAAATCCAAGCTCGAACTCGACAAGGGCTTCTTATTTGACCCTTTGTATTGCAATGGAAAAAAGCCAAGTAGGGCGCAATATACACAAATCTTGAGGCGAAGGAACACAAGAAAAAGGTCGCTAATCCGCATTGGTATCGACGCACTCCATAACCACCGCTACAAAATAACATACGATCTCTAAGATTAAAAAAAATGTTATGATGCTTTCAATTTGTCTTAAACTAGCATCGCTTTCTTGGGTCTGAGCCTGATTCCGCCATAGCCAGCAAAGTTAGACTCTGGAATACTTGCTTGAAAGCGAGACTAAAGATACTATAAATTGGAACATTACAGTAACGCAAGCAAATAAACAATCCCTTTACAAGCAAAATCAAGAACAAGGGGTATATAATGTGCTTTCTCGTGTTTGCCAGTGGAGTCCAGAGATACGTAATTTTTTTGTCAAGGCGTAGAGGACCAAAGATTTCTTCAAAGCCAATCTTCATAAAGTCATGGTATCAAGTATTGTATTGTTTTGAAGTAGCAATTTTGATTGATTGTGAAAACATGACTTTCAAGTATGATTTAAGCCACTTCACTATTGGGACACCTGAGGGCAACCCTCCGTGACGCTAAAGACCTTATTTATTAACATTTTTTATTTGTTGTTTACTAGTAAAACAACATGGACTTAACGCCGGGAATATGAACGTAAACCAAAAATGTAAAGCATTGAGAATGTTACATGGCGACTGCGGTGATGTTACCCCAACAATTGCCACAAATAGTCCTATTAGACCCAATTGACCGAGTCTTCCCCGAGGCTTTGGTGGTGTTCACGAATTGAATGCCGCCGAGGTATGTACCATAAATATTTTTGTATCCTAATGTACTTTCTTTTTGCAGTTGTATTTGATAGAGCGATATATTATATTGCAATTTCTCAATGTGCAAAGGACAAATAAAATGGATGACATCGTTCAACGATGTGTCCTTGACGTTAAATGACCTCTCTATTTCTTTAAATGTGCCTCTATTTTTCATCTGTTGTTTCTGTTTATAAAATCCCTTTATTTCTTTTCATGCTGCAGTGCATGTGCTACTCCCTTACTTTCTTTGCATGCGCTACATTCCCTTAGTTCCTTGGAGTGGTCAAGTGTTCCTTTAAGTTTATCCTTGCTCTTCTATAAATAGTCCTCGAGAAGCTAGTGTTTCATCGCAGATGTGAGTTTTCTTTGTTGTTTTTTAGATACATGGCCATGGAAGCTATGCTCCGATGCTATCATGAACCTATGCAAAAACAAGGAAAATACACAAGAAATATGGAAGAAATATGCCAAGATCGGCAAAAAATCTAATATATGAACATGAATCAAGAGTACGATGGCCCGAAGGCAAGCAGGAACACGAGACAGATGCCTAGAAGGCTCAAGGCTGGCATTAAACCGTAATGGTTCACAAGAAGGAGGTGCCTCCTTATATATTAGGGTAATGGTCGATCGCACCACTCAAAGGATGAGATCATGACAAGTGTTGTGCATGCATGTAGGTTCTAGAATATTCTAGAACCTCCTGGAAGCCACCCCACATATGAAAAAGATATGAGGGCATGTCTTTAACAAATACTGGTAGCGCACTTGGCAAAGATGTGTGACTCGCAACTAGAAGGTTGTGAGTTCAAATGCTGGCTTGTGTAACTATCCTTTCGCATTCGTGTGACAATCATCTTTTGTATGTATACGAGTATAACATATGATACTAATATCCGTATGGTCGTCACACCATCCCCTTCCTACGATGGCGACGAGTCCTCAGTAACTATCCTTTCGCATTCGTGTGACAATCATCTTTTGTATGTATACGAGTATAACATATGATACTAATATCCGTATGGTCGTCACACCATCCCCTTCCTACGATGGCGACGAGTCCTCAGAGTTGGGGCCGGGGTACTCAAACTTAGTTTATCCGTAACATCGCTGAAACTACGCAATTTTATCGTAGCATTAGTCGATTCTCTCAAGAAGTTTCGTGTTCTGGCCACTTGGCAAGTAACCTTCCCAATCGACAGTAATACAATTATCGACGAAGAAACTTGGAGTCCAGAATCTCTCAAACCTCGAACTCCTCATGATCATCAATTTCTACTGGTGGTGGCGTAGATGATTGTGATCCGGAAAGTATTAACCGGTAGGGCTCCAAAGAGAGAAACATGAAATACCGGATGGAGTCAACAACCGAGGGAGCCGAACAACCGGAGGGAGCTCTCAATGTAGGTTATATGATACTAATATCCGTGATGGTCGCACACCATCCCCTTCCTACGATGGCGACGGAAGTCCTCGCAGAATTATCCTTTCGCATTCGCGGTGACAATCATCTTCCAGATGTATACGAAAGTATAACATATGATACTAATATCCGTATGGTCGCCACACCATCCCCTTCCTACGATGGCTAATTTAGTCCTCGAGTTGGGGCCGGGTACTCAAACTTAGTTTATCCGTAACATCGCTGAAACTACGCAATTTTATCGTAAGCATTAGTCGATTCTCCAGCTCGTGTTCGGCCACTTGGCAAGTAACCTTCCTAATCGACAGTAATACAATTATCGACGAAGAAACTTGGAGTCCAGAATCTCTCAAACCTCGAACTCCTCATGATCATCAATTTCTACTGGTGGTGGCGGCAGATGATTGTGATCCGGAAAGTATTAATCGCGGTAGGGCTCCAAAGAGAGAAACATGAAATACTGGATGGAGCTGAACAACTGGAGGGAGCTGAACAACTGGAGGGAGCTCGAACAGAGGTTACTTGGTGAATGCGCACAATACGACGCTACTGCCTCATGATCCGTGATCCGGTAAGGACCAAGGCGACAATAGTCAAGCTTGTTGGGTGGACGGAGGTAGGAAGGTCCTTATGAAAAGCTGCATAAGGTCACTAACGGAAATTTAGGAGCTTCCTTACCAATGCAAATCAGCATAATGCCGATAGTTTCCTCGTGTTCGAAGATGATGTCAAGATCCGATTGAAGAGCCCGAGTTTCTCAAGTCGAGACTCACACCACCAAAGGATACACTAAGAGACCAAAGAGGATGCCGACCGTGCAGTTCGTAACGAATGGAGTCTGGCCAATGGAAGCATGTACTGAGTTATTATAGGCAAACTCAGCTAATGAAAAATAATCGACCCAATCATCCTACTGATAACTGATAAAGCACCTAAATATTGCTCCAGAGTCCGATTAGTGCACTTTTCCCCGCCCATTACTTTCCTCGATGATGACTAGTTGTCGCGACGGCTGATATGCAATAACTCCAAAAGCCGCCCCAAAACCTATGACGAATCATGATACGATCGCCGATGATAGTATTGGTGCCGTGAAGTCCGACTACTTCACCTAAGAAGAAGATCTATTGTTCCTCACCGGTGATGGTGATGTTGCAGGGAATAAAATGAACCGTCTTAGAGAAATAATCAACAACAATCATGATGGCATCATAACCCCAAGAGAGTGGTAGCTTCGGAATAAAGTCTATAGAAATGCTCTTCCAAGGTCCATCTGGTACTGGCAATGGCTGAAGAAGGCCATGAGGAGAATGCTTTGGAATCTTCGCTCGATAGCAGATGTCAGAGGATCGAATAAAAGCTTCGACAGAGCGATTTAAGCCTGCACCACCAATACTCTCGACTAATAAGTTCAAGAGTCTTGGCTATTCCAAAGTATCTGGCCATAGGTGAATCATGGCAAGCCTAGAGAACCCGAAGCCGAGAAGCACCATCTGGCATATACAGAAGCCTGTCAGGGAACATGAGTTCATCTCGAACCTCAAAATGATCATAGTCCGATCGATTTGCCGAGAAGATGATGCGTAGCCGTGGTGTGAGAATACATCTTGAGCCAATGGATTGAAGGGCGTAGATGCTCGAATGCATCTCAACAAGGCCGTATCATGAGGCCCTCGAATAAAGTGAGGACCATAAGTCGCAACCGATCAGCCCCGTATAACCTCGTGAATTGCCGATCAAATGCGTGATCACCTCGCTTGGGCTCAAGGTAGGAGCCGCCGAGACAAGGCATCAAACTTCTCTTGAGGGATCCGTGATGGTACTTGATCATGAAATCTATGGGATAATACTTGAGTATGCTACGGGCCCGGCGACGGTTGAGCAAATACAGACCGGAAAATATTCTACATTTCCGATGATCCAGATAGATCGGACCTTGTAAGGAGATCCCTTCAAGAAACATCTCCACTCCTCAATAGAATCCACTATCTCCAACAACTCCTTGTCAAAAAATGGGATAGTTGATTTCAAAGAAATTCAAACTTCCGTGGAGTGATAGGCGATTGATGCAATTCATGGTCATCCCCCTCTTGTGACAGATCCCCACCTAAGAGCAAAATCGTAAAACATCCGCTACGACAAACATATGGGTGCAAAGAATCTGCATGAGCAAGAACTAGTGTCGTGGTAAAAATATGCTTAGAGGTAACGAAAGCAGATTCTACTTCCATACTCCATTCAAAAGGCACTCCCTTAATTGTGAGGCATATCAAAGGAAGGACAAACTCCGAATAATCCCGAATGGAACGCCGATAGAAATTGGTAGACCTAAGAAAACACTGAACATCTCGAATGGATGAAGGTGTTTGCCATTCCAAACAGTGCTGATTTTTTCGGCATCCATAGAGACTCCATGTGGAGTGATAGGATAGCCAAGGGACTTCACAATATCCTGATCAAACTGATACTTCTCAAGTTTGACATATAACCAATGCTCATGATAGAAGGACCTGTCGAATATGCCTCTCATGTTCTTCGAGAGTCTTAAAATAAATAAGAATGTCATCCAAATAGATGATAACAAAAGTGTTTAAGAACTCTCGAATCGCCATATGTCGAATATTGCCGAGCATTGGTAAGTCCAAAGGCATAACCGTACTCAAAATGGCCATATCGAAAATACGAAAAATCGCTTTTCCACTTATCACCTTCCCGGATCCGAATAAGATAGGCACCACGAAGATCAATCTTCGTAAAATAATGCGCACCTTAGAGTCGCTCCAACTCTGGGATCAGAGGAGCGGATACCGATTTGGCACTGTGATCTTATTGAGGCCATGATAATCAACAACCAGACATAATGAATCATCCTTTTGATTTAAGAAGATATCCCGCAAAAAAACCTTCAACTCAAAGCAGATATAGACCATATATCTGACCATATGGCTGCATTGTCTCTGCCGCAAATCAATAGGACAATCATATGGACGATGCTCTGGGAGCTTGCTGGCCTTGACTTTGTCAAAAACATCAGAGAAGTCGCCATATTTACTGCGAGCATTGGAGCAGACTTCACTGGTGCCGAGCTAGCTGACGGGTGAACCTGGATTGCAAATACTGAACTTGGATCTTGCCTTCCAGATGTAACGAACTCGCGAAGAGAAATCTTCGAGACATGAAACCGAGGGCATGAAGATTCCCTGCATTTAAGAAGGAGCAGAACATGAGCAAGAGCAAAGGCAACCGCCTATAATAACTCAAGATAAGGTGCTTCCACCCACTGCAGTCCTTTTTTCTCAACTCCGCCAAAGATCCTCGCTGATCCCTTTAGTGTCGCCAAATGACTCGCATTAATCTTAGTGCCAAGTCTCGACTTTGAAAACCTGTGCTCTTCAATTAAATCTTCAAGACCATCTTCCCGTGCACGTAAGCGATGTCGACATTATGCCGATTTATATCGACACCGGCAGAAGCTTCTACATTTCATGTTGGTGACCTTCTCCGCAACAAGCTTGATTATCGCCGCTTATCCTTATTGATCACGCTTGAGGTCGTCGATGTGGCATTCTGCCTCGAGCCCCTCCGCATGTTCGCCTCCATCCAAGATTTTATGTTTCGCTATTGAGCTCTACACAATTAATCCTTTTCCCAATCACCACTAGTGAAAAATGTATGATCACGAGGAGTTCGAGGTTTGAGAGATTTTGACTCCAAGTCTTTAAGGCCGATTATTATATTACTTTTTATCGATTGGGAAGGTTATCACCAAAGAAGCCCGCCAAAGATCCGGACTAATGCTTCGATAAAATTGCGGAGCGCCACCGACCTTCGACATTACTCTTGATAAGTCAAGTTCGAAAATACCCCATATCTAGCTCCAAGAACTCGCTGTTGTCATAAGAGGGGATGGTGTGACGACCATATGGGTATTCGTATTTATACAAATATTTTACCTCATATTATAAAAGATGATTGTCACACGGATGCAAAAAAGGTAGTTGCACAAAGCAAGATTTGAACTCGCAACCTTCTAGCTACAAGTCAAGCATCTTTGACAAATACACTACCAATACTTAGAGATCGGCCACATGTTTTTCTGCCCGAAAATCATGACGTTCTGGGAGTGGGCCGCCCCCATTCTCCAAATCAACTGCAACCAGCTTCAATGGCCAAAAATTATGATGTTGGAGAAAGATAAGTTAGGCCACCATTATCGCGATTGCCCTCCGGGCTGTTTGGAAGCATAGATGTGCTTTGCTATGGGTGGCTAAGGATCTCCTGCAAAAAAAAAAAAATGTATTCAACCATGATATTGCCCTTATGGCTATATCTCACTTCAGAAATGGGGCCGCGGATCATGACAAAGCCTTTGACCTACTGGGTAATCGCTCAGGCTTTTATTCGCGACTTCAAATGTTCTTGGATGTGTGACGGTGGTAGGTTTGGCGTCTGCCCGCATGAGACGTAATGATCGAACTCCCACACTTCATATTCTGATATGAGTTGGTGGTAGATTTGCGCTGAGGAGCAAATGGTGTGAACGAGGGCTAGTGCCCAAATCGAGAGCTCTTAGCTCAAGCCCCTCGTGGCATTTCCTTTTTCTTTCTCTACATGTAATTATAACAATCTAAATAAATGAACTTTCTAGCGCTCAAAAAAAAAAAAAAAAAAAAAAAAAAAAAAAAAACTTAGAGAAGATTTCCTCGCATCTTTTCATATGCAGGATTATTTGCAAGAGGTTCTTCTAGAACCTCTATGCATGTGCGACACTTGACATGATCTCGTCCATTGGTCTAGATATATAAAGAGGCGCTTCCTTCTTGTCAAACCATTGCAGTTCAACGCCAGTCTTGAGCCTTCTAGGCATCTCTCTCATGTTCCCGCTTGCCTTTGACCATTGTATTCTTTGTTTCTTCATCATATATCGATTCTTTATCAATCTTGACATATTTCTTCTATATTACTTGCATATTCTTCAGATATTCTCCTTGCTTTCGCTAGGTTTCATGACAATCGATTCCCCTCACAATGGTATCGTAACATGATGCCCGTGAACCCAGATTATCGCACTAGCCATGCCCTAATTAGTTAGGGTCGATTAGCTTGCAAAGGAGCTGCTAACACTAGAGTTGTCCCTTGATGAACCCAAATGGGTTCATTCGTACACTTTTTTTGAAATTCTATTATAGCTCCGAGATAAAGAATTTGTCTACATACTCACAATATGTTGTCCTCCATGAGTGTATATATAAGAAACAATTTATGAAAAATATAGAAAGCTTCTATTACCAGCCATAATGTGGAGCCGAACGCAAAGGGGTCAAGTTTGTTCTTAAAGTCTTTAACATTTCTCACATTATTTTGCAAATATGATTTTTCCTAGGAATTCTAATTCTTTCATCTTGTAGTTCGTGATATGAGAAATCTATCACAAGAAGAATTAGAAAAATCTATGGTAGAATTTTCGAGAAATAATTTCTAAAAGTTTGAAGTTCAGAAGTTCTTTATGGACCCAGTTAGGTCCCCCGAGGGTCAATATTTTGAAAATTCATAGTACTACTCCACTTTTTGAAAAAAATGAAATCCATTTAGCAAGACGTGTAGTACTTAGTATCTACTTCCATTGAAAAATAATAGTACCTTCACATTCTTATTCTATTTCAAATATCATGGATATGAAATGGTTCCTAGATGTTTGTTTTTCAAAAATTTCTTAGGGACCCGACTGGGTCTCTCAAGGATTGTGATTTGCTCATTGATATATCAAATTTTTATGAGATCACATGAAATTTGAAAAATGAGTAGCATTTTTAGGCTACGTTCATAGAAAATTAATGTTATCTTGAAATTTGTATTCCATGTTGAGTGTCATGAGATTATATCATATCATCAAAACTATTGAATTGAGTGTATTTCAAGGTGCGATTTGTGCCAAACTTGTGAAGAATTTGATTTTGCCATTGAATATGGTGGTACAACTTTGAGTTAATCTTACAATTCAGGTGTTCATATTTAAAATCTCATAAGTATCATGAAGAACTAGTCCTTAATATGGAGAAGGGATTGAGGGACCCATACGGGTTGATGAACCCAAACAGGTTCCTGAGACAACTCTAGTGTTAAGGAATCCTTCTAAGTTTCTGTTTAGTATCTTAAGTGACCTATGTATGTGAAATAGGATTTAATTAGGAAGAGAAGTGCAGGGGAGAAGTGGGAAGTAATGTTAAGTTTTGGGCAGAAAAGAGTCGCTTGTTCTCAAGGGCCATAACTTTTTCTAGGAAGCTCAAGATTGAGGTGATTTTGGCAGGGTGCGTAGAGGACACTTGAATTGACTAAAACTTTCAAAAATACCCTATTGGAAGATGGTCCAATAAAAAGATTTTTAGACATTCCCAAACTGTTGCGCCTAGAACATTTTAGATGGTTATTTTCAGATTCTAAGGCATATAAGCGTCAAAAAATAAAATAGTTTTTTTTTTTTTTAAACTAATAGTCATAGAGACGTTTTCAAGGCTTTTTTCCATGCTTGTTGTTGAGTGCCGCCATAGCCACCGTGATGTTCGCCATAACCATCGTGATAACCGCCATAGCCGTCATTACTATACCTTCATGCTGTTGCTTCATAAGTTCTCGCCAAATACCAACCCTGCAGGCCTTTCCTTGTGCTAACTCTTCTTTGTTATGTCAATGGCTCGTGATCAAACAAACTCGTGAGCCTTAAGACTTGCATTGTAGCCCAACTTTTGCTTAGTTAGATTTGAAGTTAGCCAAGACCCCAGGTGTAATCAAACCTATTCTCGACCTGCTTGCACACTGCTTTCTGCTGGATTTTTCTATACCCTATCCTATTTTCCATCTGAGTGTGCACTTTTTTCATTAAGTTTAATGCTTTGGGTGTCAGTTACACCCTTGCAGATCATCCAGATGAGGTCTAGGCCCATCAGAATATTATCCTTCCCCACGATAGATACAATTGAGCTCATCAAAGGACGTTTAAAGGATTATGGATCTTGCTACTATTAGTGATGCCCAGGAAATAGTAAAAGGTGATTCCAGCTGGAAATAGGGGCACCGATTACATATACCTTGGTGATGGGGAGTGTATTCTATAGGGGGAATATTTAAGTCGTATTTAATTAAAGTGGGACTCATTCCATTCCCATTTTTTTTCTAACCCGCTAATTTACATAAAAAGTAGCACCTCTAATTCAAAACTATCCTTAATTCAATTTTTGAATAAAACTCAATCCGAAGCCAGGTCAGTAGCTTTTCCTGTGTTCGCGAAGTCGAGAACAAAAAACAATGCAATCAAAACAAAGGAAATTCATTAAAGTTTGAAACCAAAGATCTAGTTGAAAATGAATTTTTATTAATAAATTGAACAGATATAATGTATTTTACATCGGACGCAGAGACCATGGCGGTCTTTGCCGCCACTACAAGCTACATCATCTTGGTAGGTGGTCCACCTTAGGGATTAACTTGTGGCGCTTCTTCATGCCGCCCTCAGAAGCCTTGGGGGCAACCTCAAGAGTGTGGAATGCCTCACGGGAGGTGCCTCTCGAGCTACCGCCCACTCGCCCACCCGACTTCTCCACTCGCCCCCCGCAGCCTTTTCATCGAATATGCTCCTTCCCCAACCTCCGCGGATGTTATGCAATGCTTGCAAGATGCCTTGAGCTTCCCCGGACTTTCTTTGTTCTTCGGGCCGTTTTTATCCCTGTGGTGTAGCGAAAGCAACCTCTCGACCATGAGCAACCTTGTCCCAAAGGCCGGGGCAAGAGTGTAGCGTGACCGGATCTGTGCCGTAACGGTATTTCTTCCGCCTTTGAGCCGGATCTGTGTCGCCTGGAGCGGCCTCTCGCGGATGCCTCGAAAGCAGGATCTGTGGCCGGTGTCGGATCTGTGCCTAAACCACCTGAGCAAGGAGAGTATGATTAACAATTACGGTGCCATTAGTCAAAACGAAGAAAAGAATGTTGAAATCAAATTACAACGGAGAACATTCATTCCATACAACCGCATCCAATGACGGAAGGTGTCTTTCTCGACTCAGCGAAATCGAAAAGGCCCATAAAAGTCAAAGTACAACCATTCTCATTAGAATATGGTTGCATCCAATCACACACGAAGCATACAAATGCTTTTGTCAACGAGACAATAAAGATGCTTTTCTCGACTCACGAAGTCGAGAAAGGCCCAGAAACCCAATGTACAAGCATTATCATAATAGATTGTGGCTGCATCCAACCACACAATCAAACATACAAATGGTTTCATCAACACGAGCATGCCTTTCTCGACTTGTGAGTCGAGAAAGGCATCGAAAACTCAATATACAAGTATATTCATTACAAAATGGTCAATACATGTGTTCACGCTCGACACAATATTCACACAATTTGACTATCTCAAAGCAGGGGTCACTCTTTTTGTTCACCAAAGTATTTGTCGCCCATAGCTTTCATGATCGGCTTGCTCGGATCGGGTTCCGTGAGGCTTTCTGATAGTTCGTAAGCACATCGGGCGACAAGAATGGCAAAGAGGATTCCGCCAAGACAGATGTAGTCCGAGGACAACCACCTATCCGCCTCTCATATTCTTCAGGTCGATATGGCTTAGCAATGATTGTATTTTGGCGCTATGATAGCACTTGTAGGCGAGTCGCCTATGATCGGGCCGTTGTGTTTGCCATAGTCCCGAATTGCTCATAAACCCCGGCCCAGCCTTTTCACCATTATAGGCTTCCCTTTGTGATGGCTGGATCGAGGTCCTTCACATGCTCGACCCTTTCGCTTCCCCAAACTAACTTGAACTTCAAAACTGAAATGCCGAGAACACTAAGAACATTGACAATATTTTTCTTTTTGCCATACAAGACCATATGCCCACTTCAAATCCCCTCGCCTGTGCACCATTCAATAATTTTAGCTCTAGGCCCTGATACACTATTTTATGCTCGCTTTCATTGGGATCTCATGAGGTGTTAATCTCGGGACGCCTTTGTCGTGGGTATACCGCAGCCAATACCCATTGACGCCAAATATTACAAGCTTGGTGGGACCACCGATCCCAGCTTTGGAGTTTGGCTCACCATATTTCCGCTCATCTGGATCCAAATGCGGATCATTATCTTTTCGTGTTCTTTCGGCCGTGGAGCGTTGTCTTGCTCGATTGTCTTTGTCCTTTTCATTCTCCTCCTCGCGACGCGAACCGCGCCCAATGACAATGATCCCGAGTCGCTGAGCTGGAATTCCCTCAAAATGATGACATCCGCCGAAGGAACGAGTTTTCACTCGCGAGTCGAGAATGAAAAGAAAAGGTATTGAAAGGAACGAGTTTTCTCGACTCGAGAAATGAGAAACACCGATAGAGCAAAGTAAACTCACCTCAATCTCAAGTTTTCAAGAATGTGTTCAAAAGATTCGTCCAAACCTTCGACATTCTCATCTCCTCCGCCTTTGTCTCCCTCGCCCCTCGCCGCCTTTATCGCCTCCATTTGTCTTCCTCCCCTTGAAATGCTCATGAAGAATCCGTGTATGACCGAATGGTTTCAACCATGTCCTTATTTCCAACCACGGATATAGGTTTCATTCCAAACAAAGATAGCCCCCCCGAGAGAACAGCCATTCATGTACCACTGTGATACAATTTGATCTTCCTCACTTCGCCGGGTTATGAAGTACTTGATAACTCTTGGCCGGATAGGAATTCTATGTATAGGACCCTGTCGCACCATCTTTGCTCGACCTTGTCCATCGATGGAACATCCTCCATAAATCTGCCCCTTCCGTGGTTCCATCCGCTTTGAGAGATCATGAACTTGTCGAGATAATGATGCTCGCTAGACCACCACTTATCCAGTCGATCACGATCTTGAAATCAAAACCAAAACTATGTTGGCAAAGCTTGGTGCCTTCGGCAAGCCAAGTCCGCACTCATGATCAAGTTCAGATATGGAGTGCATGATCTTGTTGGTGAAGTTAATATCACCTGCCCATTGGGAGACAATAGCTTGTTTGATTGCCCTAGATGCAAAAAAGACAAGGAAACCGAAAGTATCCAGGTCGGTCATGTCCGTGACATCGCCTTGTACCAACGCCTATGTCGCCTTTGTCATAAAAAAGGGTGGGTCTTCATCATATTGATGGCAAATAGTGCCACGGTCCAAAAGCCGCCTGCACCCACCAAATCCCTTTGTGTCCCAAAGTAACCAGAAATGGGGAGCTATCGCCCGCCTTTAAATGGGACCACCCTCAATCCAAGCTTCCTTTCGTAATTGCCATAGCACGCTCGGGAAAGGAAGGGTTTTGACGCTACGCTCAGCTTTTGGTGTTGATGTAGGGTTGACATAGACGGTTCAATTCCTTCATGTCTTCCTCATCAAGGGCAGCCTTTTCCTTGTAATAATCAAAATCATGGTATTCATTAGATGCAACGCTGCGTAACTCCGATGCCTTTTTCTAACGCCGCCGCTTTTAGGATCGTGGGGCATAACTTTGGCGCCCCGCATTTTAGAACTCCTCGGGTCTTCCTTAGCAGGATTGTTCCTCCAAGATTTTGCCTTGTAGGTCAAGCGCTTTTGTCCGTGAGGCCCCTCATCCTCTTCATGAACCGCTTGTCAAACAACTTGGGGTCCGCCTCGCTTGGAAATTCTCCATTGCTGCCCTTCAACTTGCCTCTTGTCCATTGAGCCCATATGTCGGGCCCATTTCTCCCTGCACCGCCTCACCGCTAAGAATGAGGTCATATTGGTCCCAGAGAGACTCCCCGCCTTTCTTGGTGTTCTCTTTTCTTCTCCTCTTCTTCCTCCCTCGCTATCTTCCTCGTCCCTCCAAAGAACATATCTCGCATAGTTTCTCAAAGGTCTTCCACTTATCCGAGGGAGCCCTCGCCTTTAGGACGCCGAGGACAACCCAATGCTTTCCATCAAGCCTTCAGCGTGTATGATCTGGTCGATAAGGGCCGATTTCGCATAATGTTCCAATGTCGAGCATGAAAGTATCTACAAACACCCTAATAAACAAAGAATAGTAGTTCGGGTTTTCTCGACTCATGAGTCGAGAAAGTCCCTTGAATGTCTAATTTTCTTTTTTCTTTCTGGTTTTCTCGAAGTCGAGAAAGCTCGCGATCCTTTTGATTTTCTCAGAAATTACTCGCTTTCTCGACTCAGCGAGTCGAAAAACCCGATGATAATCGGCAAATGTTAGATGGTAGGGCTTTCGCTCGGTCGAGAAAGTCCCTTTGAATGTCTAATTTTCTTTTTCTGCGGCTAGGGTTTTCGACTCATGAAATCGAAAGCTCGCATCCTTTGATTTTCTCATTCCACGGCTTTCTCGACTCATGAAGTCGAAACCCTGATGATAATCGGCAAATGTTAGATGGTAGGGCTCGACTCGCGAAGTCGAGAATGGAAAGATTCGTCGAGTTATTTACCTTACGTAGCTGGCAATCACGCTATTGTGTTCTGGCAGTGGCACGCCGGCTGGTTGCTGGCGTCTCCGCCGAAAGAACTCTGCACTCTCGCTTGGCATATCTATCCTTGATCCTTTGCGGCACCCTCCTTCTCCGCCTCGCAATACTTGAGCCGCCCTCACCGAATGCTCGACCGTCTACAACCCGTAAACCGGACGCTTTTTCCCTTCGTATCTTCCTCGACTTCCAACTGAACAACTCACCCGCCGATCTGCTAAAAGGTATGACATCCGCAGGCATTGATCTGCGCAATGATGTCGCACCATCGTTCGTAATCTCCAAAGATGTGTGCTGGATTAAATTCCCGTGGTTGAACAAGACGGCATTCCCTGCAAACCTTCACCGCCTAATGTCCAAAGAGCCAGCCAGTGTGATATTCCCAACGGATAATACCGAAGCTAGACGCCCCATTTTCTGTGGCCCTCTATGTGAAATCCTGATCCGATCATCCGATCGAGGTTTGGAGACTTCGACCATATCTTCGCCTCCTTCGCCATCCGGATTCCTCCCCTCGTGGTGTCATCATCCCCATCTTTGTTTTTTTGGTGGACTTTTTGTGTATGAACCACAACTTCATTTCCCAATCAGAGTGTTGTAGAGTCTTCAAAGACAAAGAGAAGTGAAGCTCCCCGTATTGAAACAGCTTTTTCCCCGACTCGAAATCTCCATACCAAGCTCCCCGGATGTTAGGGTTCCGCCTCCTTCATCCCTTCCAGATCCTTCCACCCAAGGTTCTCGACACTTTAAAGGCGCCGGGCCTTTTTTTCTGGTGCCCTTAGCCTTGCTCATGGAAGAGTGAGAATAATTTGAAACCGCTAATTTTTGGTGTGATAGAACTTACTCTTCCGCGCAGCCCTCGACATGTAGTGTTAAATGCTTTGAATCAAGCAGAGATCGAGAGCACAACACCGATTTTCTTGTACTTGTCTCCGGAGCTCTTCTTGTCCCTTTGGTGTAGAAACAGATCTTTCTCCTTCCCACTTGTCGATACCTCGACATACCACCAAGAATCTGGCCGCCGCTTCAAGAAGCTCGCCTCCGATCCCTCGATGACGAAGAATGGAGTTCGACCAAAGATCACCAAAGAGTCCGCGGTGAATGCCGCAAGATGAAAGGATGGATCGCTTAAGGTATTCCTCGACAAAAAGAAAACCTCGTGAGCTCACCCGGGTGTTTGTCTTCTTCTTCTTGTCGCCGGTAGAAGCATCCTCCGGCCCCTCGCTTCTTGATCTGAGTCATGTCGAGATGCCCTCTCATCCTCTTCTGACCCTCTCAGAATTAAGTCTCCTCCGCGCGTTGAGTTTTAGGACCGCATGTAAAAAAAGATCGGGCGTGTTCTTTAATTTGAAGTTAAGGACATGCAATCATTTATGAAAAGAAGCGGCTAAGGGTACAAAGACGGGCGGCTTTAGCCCGCCAAACACTATTTCAAATTTAATCACATCAAGGGACTAAGTGAGCTGAGCGAAGTTTATCTTCCCCGCAAGATTGGGGACCTCGAGTTCGAGGGGAGCATCGACCGTTAGCGACTTCGAATGGCGCCACGACGCTGTAAGCTGCTAACAAATGCATATGTGTTTTTCCCCGACCAAGCAAGATCCTATTGCAAGCGCTGATTTGATCGATGAGCACGAGCTAAGGTAGGAAGCGAGAGGAGCTGCCGCTGACACCTGAACTCTACATCAAGCGGCGCCATGGAACGGGGATACGCGAGAATCGCAGGATACAAGTATTAGATGCTTAATACACTTTGAAGAGACCGGCCGAAGAAGCAAAGACTCTAGGTGAGGCATGGATCCGTGATACAAAGGGCTCAAGGAATTACCGCGAAGAGGTGAGTTTCGTGAGATGCCTATGTTATTTCGCTTGTAGAACATGCCGTATGTGTTTAAATAATGGAACCGGCCGATAAGCTCGACGGATTCATCGCTTCCTTTGTCCAAAGATTTTTCAGCTTCGGGTGATTTACTCGGTTGAGAGATGCCTCAAGGAAACAATGGATCGGGGGTAAAGAAACAGCCCGCTTTTTAGGTGTGTTTTTCATGGACCGCTTACTTGGAATGTTGTACATAGATCAGGCCGGGATAGGTTCAATATCAGATAATGGCTTTATACGCATCACGCATTTTCGCTTGATATTGCACAAATTTGACGCTTAATGTCCAAAAATACGGCCAAAAAATTCTCCGCCGCCGAAACTTTCGTGCGTTTAAAACAAAATGTTCTCACACGCTGGTGTCTGGTTCGCCAGTAGTTTAAACAGTATTTTCGCTTACGCAACCGTAAATAGTTTCGCTGTTTAATGAACCTGTTTCGCTTTATCAAAACATCTTCGCCAGAAGTTTAAACAAAATAACTTCGCCAGTTTAACGCTACCAAATATATATAGAAAACTTCGCGCAGTTTAAAACTTCCGCTTTGCTTACGCCAACCGCCTCTTCAAGTAGTTTAAACGCAAAGAATGTTTACGCCAAACAAAAAGCCGCTGCAAGTTTAACCTTTTATTTCTTCCGCCACGCGAAAAGAGTTTCGCCAGAAGTTGAACATAAGGCTTCACGCCGAAGCCTACGGTGGGGATTCAAGGCCACTTAGACTTCGAAAAGAAAGTTCGCAGAAGTTTAAATGGGAAGGTTTCGCTACGCCGAAACTTTTTTTTCCACGGGCGGTATTAAATACAAAAATACGATTTTCCCAAAAATACGTGATTTTTGCACTTTATACGCCCTGAAAAATAGTTTCATACGCATGTAACCTATCCTTGATCAGGCTAGGACTAAGGCCCGTGAGATGCGGTTCAAATGCATCCTCTTGTAGTTAGTCGGAGAGGGCCTCCATTCGTCCAACCACTCCTCTTCGCAATATTCGAGGGAAGATGGTTCAAGGAGAGGGCTCGCATAAAGCTAGAGGCACTTGGGACTAAAAAACGAGAATAGAAAGTGCAAGACTTGTAGAGAATGCAAGCCTTGGCTTCCTCTCTGGGTTTCCCGGGTTAGTTGTAGAGGCCTCCACCCAACCGAGCCCCTCCCCTTCGCAATACTACTCTAAGATGGTTCAAGGAGAGTGACTCGACCGGGTCGAGGCCACCGCTACCATACAATGTGAGAATTGGTCGGCTAAGGATTCTCGACTGCGAGTCGAGAATCATCGTTATCGCCGTTTATTTCTCGACTAGCAGTCGAGAATGCCTTTGCCATCCAACTCCGGGTTAGTACACACGGAGTGCTCGCTGGTTGCTGGCATTCCCATTCATGGCGGAATGCATAGCAAGCTCTATGGTTTCCGCGCAGAGTTGGTTTCAGAAACTATATTCTCGACTACAAAGTCGAGAATGCCTTAGCCATCGAGAACTCCGATGGTACACATGGAGTGCCGGTTAGTAAGGCATTCTCGACTCGCGAGCCGGAATGCATACAGCAAACTCGTGGGTTTCCCCAATGGTTGTTGGAGTTAGCCTGCCGTGACAAATCAAAACAACTTCCTTCGCAATGTTCGAGGAAAGATAGAAGGAGAGTTTGTTAAGATCGGCTCTGGCCAGCTCTAGTCTGCTAGAAAGCCGCTTCTACTCGCGAGGTCGAAAAGCTACCGTCAGCCCTACAATGATTAGTCGCCGAGGCCTCCACCCAATCGAGCCCATCCCCTTCGCAATATTCTCATCAAGATGGTTCGGGGAGACGGTCTTTGATTGGGTAGAGGCCACACCGACAACACGTGAGAATTGGGTTAAGAGTTGGCTGGCAGACAAAGGAAAACCACTTCCCTCGCAATGTCCGAGGAAGATAGAAGGAGAGTGGTTAAGACTGGCCTCGCAGGCCAGCTCTAGAGTGCACTAGAGCTCGCGTTTTCGACTCACGAAGTCGGCGAAAGCGCCAAAGAACTTCGCGGGTTAGTCACGGAGGCCTCCACTCCGCCGGAGCCAGTCCTCTTCGCAATATTCGGCGAGCATGGTTCGAAGGAGAGTGGCTCGCAGACCGGGTGGAGGCACCGGCGACGCACAAAGAGCCATTGGCGGTATCACATTCTGGACTCACCGTCGAGAAGGTCGCAGCAGGTTCTAAAGAATGTGAAGACATTGGGTAGCTGTGCAATAACGGATCATGAGTCGAGAATCCCTCAATGTACAAATCCAGTGTGTACACCCTCTTCTCGCCTCGCGAAATCGGGGGAAGTTCTCGACTCGCGAGTCGAGAAAGAAGGCCTCGTACTTCCCGGACTGCTGGCAAGCTGAAGTATTCCCAACTCGCCACTCCCTTCTCGCATGTCTCCCCGCAGTGGATTTGCCGTGAGTTAGAAATGGAGATTCCGTGAAGCAATTCCTATTCTTAGTTCTTCTTTGGGAGAAAGACATTCCTAGTTATGTTCTCATAATGCTCGCAATATCTTAGTTCCTAACACCAGGTCTCGATGATTTCTATCTCGGTTGCTTGCTACTACTCTAACCACTATTCTCACTTGTGCCCTCGCACAATGTATTCAATTCAACCACAAGCAAGAAAAAGATAACAAAAAAACAGAAAAAAATGAGATCAATGAGAAAACAGAGAACAAAGGAGAAGAGTACGTAGAACAAAGGGAGAACAAAGACAGAGAAATGAGATTAAAAAAAGGGTATGATATTACAAAAACATACCCGAAGATTTGTTTGATGAGGAGGAGGCTTCCGAAGTTCGCCTTCCATGTGGGTATAGTCGCTGGCAAAGCGTGAATAAGGATTTCTGTCAGAAATTGTATCGAGATCAATAAGAGCCTCTAACAAATGTAATATAAGTAAAAATGCACTAAAGGACTTACGAAAACTAAAAAGCAAGACTAAAAGGGCCTCACTTTCTTCTCGCTAGCGGTAACGCCCGCCGAACAATGAATTGCTATGAGAACTTCCCGGCTGAAGCCGCCCCCGATCCGTCGACCAAGCCGCTGTCATAAGATGGCCTTGGAATCGCCGGGTTCGACGATCGCCGATCGGTAAAGCGGGCTTAAGAAACAGGGAGGATGAGTGATCGAGAAAACAGGGGAGGAAGAATGGTCGGGGAGAGGAAGAGGGTGCAAGCACTGGCCGCACCCTCAACCCCGTAAAAAGTGCAATAATAAAAACCATTGTCACGCAGGGCCATGCCCTCCATGACGCGCGGCAAGTGGATTGTCGACATGGCCACGGTTTCAGCCTCTGAAGAGGCGCCACGTGGACATGACAAGATATGAAAGGGTAGGTTATGTGTTTATATATGCTATCTTATGTATTTAATAAGGTTTCAATGGTTGAATAGTTTCAATGGTTATATATGTTTACAATGTTTACATATGGTTTAGAATGAGTGTGGTTGTATGCTTTAATATGGTTATATGATTTTAGTTAATATGGTTGTATGATTTAATATGATTATATTTAATATGTTTGTATGGTTTTATATGGTTCATATGGTCATATTTGTGGTGTTTGGGGCTATATGGTTTTAATGTGAGCTTTTTTCATTCAGGGAACATGTGAGATGAGTAAAATGGAGCCGTGGAAGTCCAAAGGAGGCCATTGCCCTAGGCTCCAATGGAGGAAGATGGGTTGCCTTTTGTTGCACCCTTGCAACTGCATCGGTATTTTGCAGAGGGTATAATAACCGCAGCTGATCCATTTGATAGTGTGAATGATGAGAGGTCGGGAGATGAACATCTTGGAGTTGGCATTGTGAAGCTTCTTATCGGTTGATACAATCATGTCCCGTGGAAGCTCTAGTGATTGCATTGTGTGCTCGAGTGGCTCGGAGTCCCAAGCTCAGATTGAGATGGCCAATTAGATATATTACACACAAGAATGGTGATACTCTAGATTGCCCTATCGAACTACACACCCCCAAGGCCCACCCAAGGCCATGTGGAAGATTTGGTGGTCGATGAGCATCCTTTGATCACAAGGAAGAGACGCTATGTCTTTCATAAAAGGCAGCCAAAAGGTGCCCAAGAGGCCTAGAAGTGACAAATATTTAGAAAGGATGGAAAGTATGGCACCAACCAAAGAAAACCCGAGGCAATTAGGGAACAAGAGTGTTGCAACCTAGATTGCACAAAGGCAGTACAATGTGGATGACCTCGTGGCGGATAAGGTCCCAATACATTGGACAACTTCAAAAGATAGGATTAATTTCATTTACTCCTTGTGTAGGAATTCCAGCTATGATGAAAACACAGGATCTGCTACTATATCAATTGAGGGGCATGAAGGTATGTATGAGAGCATTGAGATGGATTCTTGGGGTGAGCAAGTCTTCATTTTACGATACTTGGGAGCAGGTTAGAAAAGGGCACACTTTGTTCCAACATGGTAATGCACTCACTTTGAAAACTAGAGCAAATACTCTAAAGGCCATTGCAGTCTTCTTGAGAGCTTTGTGAGATACATGTCTCAATCTATGCCTCACAAGTCGAAGGTGAACGAAAGCACGCAGCGCGAGTGGTGCAAAGAGTGTTGCCACAACACTATATCCGTAAGGAGTGCCTTAAGGAGGTCAACTCCATCCTAGAAACCACCGGAGGTAGGCCTCTTTCTCAATCACATTTTAGTAAGTTATGGAGCACTCACTTCTGACGTGGAGTGTCCTACAACACATGCCATTCTCAAAGTGCAACACTTGCATTCAACTCAAGGATACACTTGCATCAACCGCAATAGAGAAAGAAAGAATGGCAATTAGGGAGCAATTTGCGATCACCAAAGGGACCAAATATCATGTAGACAGTTGTATTGGCAAAGTGGAGAACATTTTCCGAGATGCAAATGGACAAATTTTTGTGTATAATTCATGATAAGATGGACCAACACAAGACTTTCTTGCCAAAGCTAGATCCTTTACCCAAGCGTTGTCAAAACGCTTTTCGATGAAAGTAAGTCCGGCGGGTGTATTAACACATGGTCATGGAACCGAACATATGGTCATTTTGTGCTTGATCTATGGAGAGATGATCCAAACTTCCATGTGAGCTCTATTTTCAAGTGCCCGAGAACACTAGAGAAAGGATCGATAGAAGGGAGGAGGTATTCCCCTTCAAAGACCCATTTTGAGGCTTTGATGGATGATCAACCGCTTTGTTACCAAAGGCGGATAAAAAGCTCACATCCAAGGTGTCTAGTGAATCAAGGAGGACTTGGGATGATTTCCCCTTACTTGAGAAATCAACGCCTCGAGGAGCTATGTGTTCAGCTTGACACCTGTTGGAAAGAAAACAAGAATAGATGGATGTTTGGGGCAATGTCATACTTGACAAAGAAAGTGGGAGTATTCAAAGTTGTGAAAGTGGGATTCATGATGGTTGGGCATACGATGATGATATAGATGGATTCTTTGAACTTTCTCCACCAAGCTCAAGAGAGAAAAAACGTGACCACTCTCCCCCGAACTAATGGATGTGTTTGAGAGTGCATTGACCCCAACCCAATGGCTTTCTTGATGGATGAGGTTGCAGATTGGAAATCATTTGTAGAAGGATACTTGCTAGATGGTAAGGACCAGCTTGACAGACACACAAAGCCACTTCAGTTCAAGTTTTGGGTTAGGGATGGAATACCAATCATGCAATATAAGTGGAGACCAGTGACAAGTTGTGGATGCCCATACAAGGTATCGAAGTTGTGGCAAAGGGGTGTCTCTGGTGAAGTTCTCATTCCTAAAGGGCAACCAAAACCACTACCTCCCTTCAAGACAGTCAAAGACTCTAGCCAACTGGTGAAGGGCATCAAGGATTACATAACACACCGGGATGATGTTCGAAATGGAAAGCACACCTCCACTCTTAAGAAAAATCAAATGGACTCCCTAATCAAGTCTTGGGGAGAAAGTTGTGACATGCTTGGAAACCCAATGACCATGTGGGAGGGAGCTAAGAGACGGTTCTTGCCGAGTCAAGATGGGAGGGTTCTCAAGGTGCAAGCACGTCTAAGAATGCTCACTTGGGTCCCAACAAGGGTTCCAAGTGGTTTGTGGGAAGTAAGGCCTCAAAGCCGAAGTGGTTTGATCTTCCCGAAAGTGGGATCCCTTTGAGGACATCAAGGAAGGATACTTTGTGCTAGTAAGGCCCGATGATGAGGACATCCCAATATGGTTAGGGGTGGCACTCTCTGATGTAACCACCACTATGCCTGATGGAGAGGAGTTGCGTCCTCGATTCCAAATTCAATATTGGGAGCCCATTGGGAGACACAAGAAGGGCAACTTGAAGGAGCAATACACCGATCTACCGGGAGAAGAAGTGGAGGGCAATTATGCCGACCCTCAAAGGAGGGAATTGGTGGAGTGTGTGGTATGGTCATATCCAAGTTCTCACGTTGCAAAGGACAACACACACAAGATCCCAAGAAGGGAGATGGACAAGGCCATGAGCAACCTCCATGCTATATCATTGTATGAGGGCACATAATATTGAGAAGTTTGAAAACTATCTCAACTAGTGGTTTGTAAAATTTATGAGGAAAACAAGTAACCCAATTCTATGTGTGTCATGTGTAATTCTATTCAAGCAATCAATTCAGAAATTTCTTTTATGGTGTGTGAGTCCCATTTTCAGTCCGAGTCCCAAAATTCAAGATTTGTCCCACTTTAATTAAATACGACTTATTTCTATATAGCCCAATATGCCTATGATAGGGACACCCAAAGGTTTGTACGCATGGAAGGTCCAGAGGATTTTATACTTGAACTTTTGCAAACTATATAGCAGTAGATGGCGGCTCAGCCTATGAGGTATCAGAGGCAAAGATGGAAAGGAGATACCAATTTTGTGTAGCTCATGAAAGATATGCCCAAAGAGTAGTAGCACGAGAAGCAGAGCACGCAGCGAAACAAGAAGCCGATAGGCCAGGTGGGTTAGTTCTACCCCATGCAAGCTCCATAAGGATTAAAAGGCAAGCCTCCAAGCTATGGGCAGCGTAAGCATGGCTAACTCGTTGGCCCTAAGATGGTGGTGGCTATAGGCTCCCTCCCACTACCACAGCCACACTCCAAAGGGCCCAGCCAGAGACAGTTACATTATGAGAGATCTGCAAGCATCAGAAGTCCAGTGAACTTCTGATATAGAAATTGCCCTTCCGGAGATTGATCCGTGAGTTTGCCCAAGAATTCAAGATGGACCTAAATTCCAAATTCATGCCATGCTCGGGATGCTACAGAAGACTATTTGATAGCATTATTTGATGATGCAAATCTTTGTGCTATCTATGCGAAGCGAGTTACATTATGCCCAAGGATATGCTCGCAGGATTAGAGGAAAGAAACGTTGTGTCATGTCCCAGGATTAGAGGAAAGAAACTTGTGTCATTTTTGTATGGAAAACTTTCTAGTGTTTGTTTTAAGGAAAAAATGAATTTAATAACATTAACGTCAACATTTCAGGATTTCATTCTTCAAAGTACTCTAGTGCCTTCATCCCTCTCTGCTTTCTATCTTGCTTCCATGGACTATTCTAAGCGACTCCAGTGATATCCTGATGTGAGCATTGGTATTCACAGATCCCTAAAGGAAGAGGAGTTAGTCATCTAACTCGTTTCTTCCTCTCCACTTTTAAGGAAGGGCAAGTATTATTTGTTGTCAAAAACTTAGCGGCTGAAGCAGAAGCATTATGGTAGGCACTCCAAGCTCTATAGGCAATGGCGTGTCATAAGAAGATCAATAGCCGAATAGTTACTTTTATTTTGATGCACCACAACCTTGTCATAGCAGTCGTAGGCCATGATATAGCTGCATGGATGAGCATGAAGATGCTAGTTGCCGCACCTTTAGCAACCTCTTTCCCACCTGAGATTGCATCAATGACTACTGTTAGCATCAACCCCGGCGTCACTCTTCTTCGCCATCAGAAGTAGCCTACGGCCCTTTCACCCACGCATGAAGAGGCAAGGCTGAGCTCGTGAAATGACCATGATATTTATTCTTTGTTATGCTCATGCCTTTGGCACCATGAGTATCTGTAGCCATAATTGGCAAATATATTTTATATTATATAAGTATTTGGGTTTTAATATGGTCTATTTTGAATTAGCTCCATCTTCTCTAGACAGGGATCGAAACATTCCCTGGGCTACCCCAATTGATAGTTATGAAGAGGCAGATGGCAGAGCTTCAGGGTTTTGTTTTGCAGAGGAACCCACCACCCATAGTTTAGAAATATAGCCCTAAAGTGCCAACTAGAGAAACCAACCAGATGCCATCGCCACCAGCACCACGACGAGTTCTTGTTAATCCCGCACATCCTAAGCGCGCATGCAATTCTTCGACATCTAGTTCAAGCTCAGACTCTACCGACTCCTTGGATTCCAAAACAGAAGTTGCGAAGACTAGCAAGAAGGACTATCAGAAGACAGTGGATTCTGCCATCACTAGCATGCGCAATTTTTCGGGAAGACTAGATCTAGAATGGACGTTGAGTCATGGCTTTACAAGATGCAAAAATTCCGTGCCTCTTATGGGATGGCAGATAAGGACACAGGAAAGGTTGCTACCACAAACCTCAACAGTGTTGTGCATATTTGGTAGAAAGGGTACGCTAAAGCCTATGGGTTAACCATGAATAGTTGCAGGTTTAAGAAGTTTGTTAAAGCATTCAAGGCCCACTATGTTGCAAGAGCCCATAAATGCCAACAGATTCAGAGTTTTTATTTATTGGAGCAAAAAAAAAGGGGAAAGAAAAAACATGTTAGTCTAGGCATATATTGATGAGTTTTATGTGCCTGCACTTGTATGTGCCAGCCATTACTGAAAGACATGCTTTATTGAAGGATTATAGGGGGACCTTCACGAAACTTGGTCCTCAGGGCAATATTGACATTCTGAGTCCATTGGCAGAGTCAAATTATGGTTCCGGAGAGGGGACATTGCCCATCCGTCCCCAGGGCCTTGGGGAGTGGACTTTTGGGACAAGCAGTTTCCGGGGGGTTTTTAGGATCTGTGCTTTGGTATCAACACCCCCTATCTACATCAAGACAGGCGCAAGGTCCTGGTCAAGTCTGACAAGGATAGAGCCTCCGAAACGTAAACCCTGTGAGTTGCCAGGTTCTTGAAGGGTTTGCATTTTGGGGGCCGATTTTTTTATCTTTTGCACTTCAGACATAGCCAAGAAGCTACAATGGAGATCATGAAGTAAGGGGAACTAACGGAATAGAGTTCGGATCTGTTCTCCTCTCAATGTGGCAATTAGAAGTCGAGGCCACTTTTGGAGTAGCAAGGCTTTCATAAATTCATAATTAATGCATAGTATGAAATTAAATTCTGATCTTTTGTCAGTTGGCTTCCTAATTCAACACCAACACACAGCCTAATTTTCGCAATTTCCGGAAAAGATCTAGATCAAAGAGTTAGCATTAGAATGGTCCGAGCAACCCATTGTGGGGCAGCCGAGCTGGCACCCTTCCCCTAGCCGAACAAGCGTGGGACCTTGCACGACCACCTCACAAGAGGAGAGAGTCCGGACCCCAGGAGGCGGGACCCCAAAAAGTTTCCGAGGCAGCCTTTCCTGGCGTCACTAACTCGGGGGGACGTATGCTAATGACCACTCTCCCGGAGCCCATTTCCCCTCTTTGGCCATTGAATCCTCCGTTCAAGGGCCCTTCTTCAAGAAGGTACAAAAGATTCCAAGATCGGTTCGGGGGAGCTTATAAAACCGCGAAGCTTCCTACGGGCGACCGTGTAGAAACTGGAGTGTTTTATCGTTCGGGCACTGTGGAGGCTTCGGAATGGCAATTCAACTTTGCAAAGTCGTCTGGAATGGTGAAATTATCCTATGGAGCAAGTTATACAGTCAAGTTTACAAAAGAAATAAATACCTACGCTCAGCATCCATATCCTAGGCCAATTGACTATGAGTGTGCTGGACATGAGCTACTTTGGCGTTTCTTGGAGGAGGTGGTCTTCTGGCCACAAAACTTGGTTCTCAGGGCAAAGTCAATGTTTTGAGTCCATTGACAGAGCCAAATCACGATTCTGGAGAGGGGACATTACCCTTCCATCCCTAGGGCCTTGGGGAGAGGACTTTTGAGGCAAGCAGCTTGGGGGTGGTTTTAGGGTCCATGCTCGTGTCAATCCCCCCCAATGTCGAGACACGGCACAAGATCCTAGTCGTATCTGACAAGGATAGAGCTTCTGAAATGTAAACCCTGTAAGGTGCCAAGTTCTAGAAGGGTTTGCATTTTGGGGCCGAGTTTTGGGCTTTTGCACTTGGGATGTGGTCGAGAAGCTGCAGTTAAGAATGCGAAGCAAGGGGAACTGACAGAATGGAGTTTGGATCTGTCGTCCTCCCGATGTGGCAATGAGAAGCTGAGGCTTGCTTTTGTAGTAGCAAGACATTCATAAATTCGTAATTAATGCATATTACGAAATTAAATTCTGATTTTTTGTCAGTTGGCTTTCTAATTCATCACCAGTATAGAGCCCAATTTTTGGAATTTTTAGAGACGGTCTAGATAGAGGTCACCAGCTGAAGAATACATAACAGCTTCAAGAATCCTTCAGATCATGTTCATGCATGTATCATTGTCAGATCATACCCAAGAAAAAAGACAATAATGGACAAAACATACGGTTAGTGAACAAAAGTTCACTCGAACAAACTTGGCATACTCCTCACGAGCTTGATTAACGATTTTCATCGTAAAGTCCTCCACTTGTTCATCCCCCTTGAACCATAGCTCCGTGTCAAATATATCAGGCAACATTATTGTCGACCCTAGTATCATGTTAATGTTGCTTTTCCTATGGTGCTTCCCAAACCTTCATCATCCTTTTGAGAAGCACCCTCACTTACTTCTTTAACACCTTCATTTGCTGGAGCCTCGTTTCATAGTCCTCATCTTCAAGTGGAGGAGGGGGTCCACGGAGGACTCCCTTCCTTCTCATGCTCTCGACGGCTCCTACACCAAGCTATAAATTAGAAATATCATACATTATACTCGTATGTACAAAAGATGGTCGTCACACAGATGCAAAAAGGTAGTTGCATAAGCCAAGATTTGAACTCACAACCTTCTAGTTGGAAGTCACACACCTTTGCCAAATGCGCTACCAATATTTGTTAAAACATTCTCTCATGTCTTTCTCATATGTGGGACGGCATCTAGGAGGTTCTAGAATATTCTAGAACCTACATATGCGCGACACTTGGCATGATCTCATCCATTGGAGTGGCGCGATCCTGCTAGAATATTCTAGAACCTACATGCATGCGCGACACTTGGCATGATCTCATCCATTGGAGTGGCACGATCCTGACCGTTGGCCTAGATATATAAGGGGGCACCTCCTTCTTGTTGAATCATTCCAGTTCAACGCCAATTTCTAGGCATCTGTCTCGTGTTCCTGCTTGCCTTCGGGCCATTGTACTCTTGATTCCTGTTCATATATCAGATTCTTTGCTGATCTTGGCGTATTTCTTTTGTATTTTCCACGTATTTTCCTTGTTATCGCGTAGATTCATGGCAGTTTGAACCGGAATCCCTTACCGGTTCCTGCCTGCTCTGTCTCTAAGGGCAAAAGTATGCTGGTGGGTATCAAATAAACGCGGTTCAGCACCCAGCACCAGCACCCTTCATACTTTTTTTTCCACCCTTCATCAATTATAGTCTAACCTATTTTATGCCCGTCATTTCACATAGGCCGTACCCGTTCTAATCATAACCTGCTTACCGCCCACCGTTATTAATGAATGTGACCCGAAGGGTAGCGAATTTTGAATTTGTAAATTGCAACCGTCTGTCTGTTCCCCAACTTTTGCTACTCCGGCCAAATAGCCCGCGGAGAAGAAGCTCGAGAATTTCCGCATTCACTCTAGTATTCCAAAACTCAAACGCACTAAGGTGAAGAAGGTTGTTAATCCGCCGGCTCAGCCAGTAATTCCAACGGATGCCATGCGCAGGGTAAGCAAAATGCACTGCCAATTTTGATATGGGCTTACGGTGCCTTGTTAATTTGTTTTTCTTGCTTTCTTCCAGCCCAGAAGGAACGTGCCCCTAAGACCGGACCTGGCTGATTGCCGAACAGAGGAGGACTTCCATGCTTATGCGGGTCTACCAAACAAGGGTGTACATCCCTCTCAATTTCGAACGGATGTCATTTCTGCTGCAGAGTATAACGAGGTTTGGGATACCAATGGTGTCATTCCCAACAAAACATCAATTGACAAAGTAAGGCCAGAGCATGAAGAAGCTTTAATTGAACTGCTGAGCAAGATATACCCAGAAGGGTTGAAGAATAGAGAAGTAAGGAAGACGATTTCCTATCTATTTGCATTCAACAACTGCCAGAGGGCCAAGCAGGATCCAGAAAATTTCAAGGTTAATTGGGCAGCAGTGGCAGCAAAAAGTAGGGCCTATTCGAGCAAGGTTAAGAGTGAACCCAGCACCAGCGGCCCTGTGAGCATAGCAGAGCCCAGCAAATCACAGCAGACAACAACACCTGAAAGCATAGCAGAAAGGCCAGCCTCAGCAGGCACTGGTGTAAAATTAGAAGGGAGGTTGTCATTCAGGAGTACTGCAATGTGCCCAGCAGCGTTCTCAGCTTATGGGGAAAATATTGCCCGCCTGGAAAGCATGATCCAAGGTATGCAGGATGCCCTAAAAATGCAACAGAGTGATCTAGTGTCCAAGAAGGAACTAGTTGCACAATCTCAGGCAAAGGGCACCTTCTTCTCGGTTGTAGAGGGGAAGTTGCAGACCATAAAGGACAATATTAATAATAATAATAATTGATATTAACGTCTACGGGGGCCTAAGAAGGCCATGGGACAAAATTACATGTTTGCATATCACAGTGAAATTGTCTTTTCTTTAGATAGTCTCCCTCTTGTCTATGTTTTCCAAGAGTTCCTTTACAAATGCACTCACTCCACAAATTGTTGAAGGACAACCAAAGAAAACAGGTAAGGTTGAGCTCCAGTTCAAATGGGAAAACTGTGTCCTGAGGTTACTGTATTTTGGGCAGCGGAAGATCACATGTGCTTCATCTTCTATTTCTTGTAGATCGCATGTGCATAGGCGCTCTTCCCTTGGGATGCCTTGCCATCTACCTTTCTCAATTAGCAAGCGATGCGAACTCATACGGATTCTTGCAACAGCCCTAATCATGTTTGGGAACAGTTTAGGATGGCTCAGATACAATTGTATTCTATGTTCTCTGGTAGGATTGAAATCTGTGATGTAATATGTAACTTTATTTTTGTTGCCTAGCATAACAAACCTTTGGAAAGCCTATTGTCGGTACTGTTTATGGTGGTCCCTGCTAGTGAAGCCAAGTTTACAAAGCCATGCATTTAGCTCCTTAAACCAGTTTTTATCTCCCTTATCGCTCAGATGAATAGAGCTTTTAATCCTGAATGTACTAAGGTGGTTTTATCAGGTAGTTTTTGTACAAGAAATCCAATGTTATGTGCATTGCCAAGACTTCTAAGGGGCAGCAGCCTCTTTCAAAGAGCATAACCTCATAAGATGTATAGCGTTTAATGCCAAAAGACATATGCATGAATGCTTTTTATATGCTTTCTAGTTCTTGCCACTTGGATTTAGCAAGGGAGGGCCCCCAGATTTCACATGCGTATAGCATTACCGGAGTGACCAGTGCATCGAACAACTATTTTTTAAGAGGCCATGCGCAAATGCTTGCCCCGCTTACATTGGTTTACCATACCATAGAATGCTTTATAGGTCGCCGCTATCACGACAGTCCCACGCCAGTGGTCCATGGTCTCTGATTTGCATGTACTTCATGGCCTAGATATTTGTATGATTTCACCTGCTCAATAATCTGTCCATCATATGTTAGAGATGGGCCCCCCTTCCCGAAGCACATTACCTTTGTTTTGGACAGATTAACATAGAGGCCAAACTGTGAGCATAAATCTTTAAGCGTATCTAATTGCATTTGAAGGTCGTTTCTTCGAGTGGGCTGCTAGTAAGAGGTCGCCGAAGATATAGTAGCGTAATTATGAGATCATGATGAAGTTGGGAAAAGTTGCATCCTCGCTGCCTTGAGAAGGTCTTCAAGCTGGTCTATGTACAACCAGAATAGAGTGGGCGAGAGCGGGCAGCCTTGTTTAACTCCGGCGTCACCGATTATAGTCTCTGATAGTCCTGTTGGTGTGCTGATTTTGCCTCTTACTCTTTCATATAATCTGCCTATGCCTACAACCCATGCTTCTGGAACTCCAATTTGTTGGAGTCTGTTAATTAACAACTGGCGTGGGACTGTATCAAATGCTTTCGCAAAGTCTATGAAGCAGCAAAAAAGCTTCTTACCATGTGCTTTAGATTCTTCTACCAATGCTCGGAGAGTGAGAAGATGATCTAGTGTGGAGTATTTGGGGCGGAATCCAGCTTGTCCATGAGCTCTAATGTTTTGTGCCTCAGCCCATGTGGAGAGTTTTGCATCAAAAATTTTTTCCAAACAGTTTTGCTAATACGGGGCTGATCATTAGAGTTCGATAATTACCTGGTTCATAGACATCTCCCTTCTTGTGGATGGGGTATATCAGGCTCGTGATCCAAACATTTGGGAATCCATCAACAATGGCTTGATTGAACAAGTCGGTGATAACCGTTGCAAGTTCTTCCCCACCAGCTTTTATGTATTCTGCAATCAAACCATCAATGTCACAAGCTTTTCCATTGGCCAGATCACTAATTCCCTTTTGCACTTCATCCACTTCTATGCAAAAATGTGTAGCATCAGTTGGTGGCAGGTCTAGTTTGTTCACTCCTTTAAAATAAAGGTGCATCGCATATGTTTTCCAGACATGGAGGTCAGTTAGGCAAAGTTGTTGCTTGGGTGGAGACAGGCCATGCCAAAAACTCTTGGGTTCTTTGCAGCAACTCATTGGCCGGTCTCGCTTGTTTATTTTGCTTCCATATCCGCTTCTTGGATCTGACCAAACGTCTATATGCTTTTAGACCAGTTGAAGTGTTTGCTATTTTCCTGGCTTCTTTAAGTTCTTTATCATACCAACCATTCCTGGGTTGTGTAGCAGCAGCAGAGCGTCTGGGGCCATAGATGTTATATGCACTATTCACCAGCAACCTGTTGAGAGCCAATGCTCTTGCATTTATGCTGGTATGCTGCAGAATGGTGGGCAGCCCTTCTTTAATGCGTTCATAAAATCCTTCATCCTTGGCAGCATTGTATCTTGGTTTCCTGAAAATAGTGTTTTGCTTGGCTTCCCTACAAGCCTCAATAGCAAAGCGAGAGCGGTGCATGGTCCGATTAAACTGAAAGTCTTTTATATTGAGATCCTTGATCAATCCAAAACTTTCTCGGCGAGCCCGCTAAATAGTCTATAGTTGAGTATGTGAAATGATTCTCGGTTTAAGCCTCGAAAGTGTAGCCAAATGAATGCCATGGTCATATGCCATTGTAGATGATCATATCAAGTGAGGAAAGGAAGTTTAGAACCCATTGTCCAGCTTGATTGACTTCTTGATGCAGGCTTGTTCAGAAAATATCTCTCTCCCATTGTTCACTTAATAAGCTACTTGGTTCACCGCTACAAAAACTTGCACCTTTGTTTGAAGATTTCCGTCCAGCCATTTAAGTCCCTATGATCAAGACATCACGCCTTGTTTCCATCTGTTAATCGCGTAACCCAAGTCAAGGCAAATGTCCCAAGATGGTGATAAACCCGAGGCGGATATATAGCAACCTATAATGATCAGATCTTTATTTCCATTAATCGGGGATGCTTTTATTCAACCGCCACATCTTGTTTATCTTCTTCATCCATGTGTTCAAGCCGTAATTCTTTGCCAAATTTGTTTGTGATAAAACAGGCTACTCCGCCATGTGGTCTACCTCTTTTGGGTTTTGGGTGCCATACTGAGCCTAACTGATACATTTCAAAACTTGACATCCTGGCGCACTGATGCTCCCAAGTTTCAAGCAAAAATAAAATGTCTACTTCCCCGTTTCTTAACCAGCCATCTTTGGTTGTACTCCTTTTCGGTCCTTTTGTGTTCCAAAGAAGATACGAGACTACTGGCGGGGCCAATGGTGTTGCTCAAGCCTGCCCTGGATTCCCTATGCGGCCTTGTCTCTAATTATGACTTGGCCATTTCTGTATATTGCCCATTTGCCATCTGCTCTAGCTTCTTTCACTTTGCGTAGAGCCTCTGGCCGGTCCGGGAGTTGCTTTGCCATGTTAAGTCTTCACATATTTTGAAGGCCGTTCCTTTGAGATTAGGGCCACTCTTGAGCAGCTCCGTCCTTGCCGATTCATCACGGCATTTAACCAGTATATGTCGTGTTTTTCCCTCAAGTTTTCTTCCAGTCCTCCATGCATCCTGTATGACGTTTGTATCTGCTTTAAGCTCTTCTGCGCAGAAGTTTGATGCTACAGTTTTGGCATCTTCATCATCGATTTCTGGGATACCGATGAGTCTAACCCTTGTCATTCTTTTCTGTTTTTCACGCTCTTCTGATAGGACTGATTGCACTTCTTGTTTAATATTATTTTCCGTCACTGTTATGGCCTGGGTATCTTGTTGCTTTTCCAGAATCTCTATTCTTGCAGTTAGTGCTTCTACTGTATCCTGCAACTGTGCAACTCGGTCCAGAAGAGTGCGAACCTGTATTACCTCCTCGTGTATAGCATCTATCCTGCTGACAGATTTCATCAGGGATTCCCAGGCGACGGCCGTGATCTGGAACTCCTCATCATTTTGGGTCTTTTTCTTACTCGTACCCATCTCCGGCTGTCGCTTTAAATATAGCCTTTTCTTACTCGTACCCTATCACCACGTCCTGCATTGTCTTCAAGCATTGTCAGATCCTAATGCAGGTGCCTCTGCTGGGATTCATTCTTTGGAGAGGGAGAAAGATATGGCATAGTATATGCTGAAGTCCCTCCTTGAAATGGAGGGTGGGCCAACAGATGAAACCATGGTACAAAAGGTGGCTGCACTAACTGCTGAGATTGCCAACAATGAGTCCCTCCTTGCAAAAGCCCAGCAGCACTTACAGAATGTCACCAGGCTGAGGGAGATGACCAAGAGAAATGATCAGCTGGTCAGCATCACTCCAATACCATTCCGATTGCCAATTGGAGATGAGGAGAGATGCTCCATCTGTGGTCTTGCATTCCAGGATGATTACACCCTCAGCCTGCGTATGAAATGTGGACATCATTATCATGTGAGCTGCCTCAGTTTGCTCATGGAAAAAACATGCTGCCTCGAGTGCTCAGAGACTATTCCTACAGGGTTAGTGCAGGAATTGGGGAAGCTTAATACAGTAAATCAGGAAGTGTTATATGCTGGAGCATCTCACAAAACCGAGAATAAGATGATTGATGTTGATGAGCATGTAGCCACAACTCTTGATAGCAACAGGAAAAGGAAACAAGTCAATACACCAAGAAGTAAAAGGACCCCAGGATCAGCTAAGCACAAGTCTACAAGGGTGAAAACTCCACAGCCAAGACATGGAAAAAAAGGTACATGCCTGTTTTTAGGGTCTCAATTTGAATTGGCAACATTAGAAGATGCTGTAGACATTGGACAGCAAATTACCAGCAGTCTGCAGCACACTGCAGCACCTGGCAGCACAGTGCTGAAGACACCAACCCATGCAGAATCTAAGGGGGATTCAAGTAGTACTGATAGTGCTACCAATTATCACATAGTTCCAAATTCTGCAGCTGCCTCTACAAAGGCCTCCTCTAACACGGTTGCTGCAGGGAAGGAGAACGATGGCGAAGATGTCGACAAGCAAGTTCATGCAGTCGTTTCCAAGGTCAACAAGTTGACACGGTCAAGGACGAGGAAGGTTGTGGAAGAAGAGAGTGAGGGTGAGTCGGAAGTTGATCTTGATGAAGACGTCCCTATAGAAGTAGCATTTGGAAAAAAAAATAAGGCTAATGTAATCTTTCCATATGTATTTCAGGCAGGCAAACCTTGATTGCTCAAGACAACCCTAAACCATCAGCCAAAAGGTTTTTGTTTTAACAATTAATATATTCTGTTTTATTTCACCTTGAATGTGCAAATTTTAGTTTGGATAATTCATTCAACTTAGGCTTGAGTAAAAACTTGTCTGTAGGAAAAGAAGGCAGCCAATGGTTATACTTAGTGAATCTGATGAAGAAGACAATATAGATAAAGGAGTGCCAGCACAACCTCTAACATACAAAAGGTGCCTGTTATCCTGTTATATTTCAGAATGTGTATTCTCTACAAATTTCAGTTGGTAATTGGAGCACATCCTTGCATGCAGGAGAACAAGGCAGGTTGTGAATGATGAAATGGAGGATAAAGCACGAAAGGCCACTGCAAGGGTTACTGATAGCCAAGAAACACCAATACATTGGGGGCAGGGAGATACTAATACAAATGTATCTGACTCAGCACTCTCCATCATCTGGTAGCAAAGCTAAAGCAGAGTCCAGCAGATCGCAGCAATGTCCAGCACGCTCGATAGCACTTCCCAGCACAGCATGGTAGCAGAGTCCAACACATGTCGCAGCACAGTCCAGCACAATGCAGTACACATCGACAGTAGGTGCAAACGTTGAGGGATGGGAACCCAGACAGAAGTTGATGGTGCTTGACATAAATGGTGTACTGGCACAGACACAACAGAGGAGAATGGGTCACAAAATCTTGCCTCCACCTCTAACGAACCATGTTGTAAAAGAAACTGCAAGTAAGTACCTCATTTGCAGACCAGGGTATCATGAGTTTGTGGAGTGGGCACTGCAGAGGTTTGATATTGTGATCTGGAGTGCTTCTCTACTTCGGAATACAAGGGATATGGTGGATGCATTGTTCCCAGATTTGCGGACCAAATTCTTGAAGGTATATGGTCAAGATCAGTGCTATGCATGCGAGCATCCAACCAGCATAGCAAAGCAACTTTTTTTCAAGGAGTTGAAGGTTGTACTTGAGGATTTTCCTGAATATCATGGTATGATTTTCTTGGTAGATGACAGCCTACACAAAGGGTTTCTAAACCCTGCATGCACAACCGTTCCTGTTATGCCTTTCAAGGGGCAGCTTGAGGACAACTTTTTGCAAAAGTTTGTGTGTCCAGCATTGGATTACTTGTCTTCCTCATACAGTAGAAGAAACAATCTCACAGCTAGGCATCACTGATGCATGGTTGCAAAGGAGACAGTTGATGTGCTGGATTATTGTCTCAACAACTATCTTGTCTCAGCCAATTATATCCTCAATGCTCCAGAAGAGGTATAAAGGCAGTTGCTGGGCACCATTCCTGACGACTCTAACCACTCTGAAAACTTCAATGACTCATGAAAATACCATTGTACACTACCCTTTTGTAATATATATATATGACTTACTTTATGTAATCTTGAGTATTGATTCCAAGTAATGTCTCTAATACAACATAAAAATTCCAGATAAAGGTCTTCAAAATTTAAGACAAAGGTCTTCAAAATTTAGATAAATACTGAAATGATGAAACAACTATGTCAAACTTCATATGGTAGACTGTCAAGGATCATCTGATGGATAGCCCCGTCAAGGGAAAACCTGTTGGTGTCGGGAATTTGATTCATCTCAAACTTGATTGCTGTGACATGATGACTGTATTGATACCTTTGTTTTGAAGCAGCTCCCAACTACCATCGGGTTGGATAGCATAGTATACACCAGCCAGCATATGTTCATCGACATTAAAGGTCTGACCCCAATTGTAGTGTACAATCTTGTCAAGAACATGCCTCGGCTTAACGCACTTCACCACATAGAAGTCTGCATTCTCTTGATTGTCCTCCTCGGCTACAACTGCAAAGTTTGTCACCTTCCTCTATGTTTCCACTAAGCCACTCCCCATCACCTTCAAAAAATGCCTCGTCAATTTCATCATCAGGTGTTTCGCCAGTAGACTTCATAGGCTTTAGTGTCACATACTTCCAATTCTTCAACCTGTGCCTATTCACACAACATGACCAGTTTCCATTCAAACAATTACTACAGAAACAACTTAAACCTCTATGAGCCACCCTTGTGGTCGATTTGGACATGTATGTCCGGATGCTGTGTATTTCCTTGGTCCTTTCCACCCTGGCATAGTCCAGCCGGTCAGTCCTATCAACATCATCCTTTCCAATTAACCAGAAGTACCTGCAAAGAGACAGCAACAAGTATTGCGGCTCACAGGCAACATAATACAGCACTACTCACACACTGACCCCAATTTTTGGTCCACAGTTGTTTTTTTGTTGTACGGAAGTGTTGTTTTATGCCAAAAACAACACCAAAATGGCCCCAAAAGTCCACGTGGCCCGTTTATCCGGATTTGCACAAAGAGACAGTGGTTTTTTGGCAAAAAATTCCACGGTGGTTTTTCTGGCACTTTTTTGTTTTTTTGTCAACGTGTCCTTTTTTTCAGTGTTGTTTTTACCGAACTTTTTCGACGTGTGATTTTTTTCTTGACTGTTGTTTTTTTTAGGAGCCACGTGTTGTTTTTCCTTAAAATAAGACACGTAGATTTAAATATTGCTATACGTGAAAGACTAACTTACAACAATGGTTTTTAAAAAAACCACATGTTATTTACAAAAGAATCGACCGCGTGTTATTGAAATCTATCTATTGTTTTTAGTGCTATTAAGTATTGTTTTTGTAAAATAAGGACATGTAAAAGAGCATTATAATAACATATAGAAAAAACAAGGTGTTGTTTCTAATTGCCTTTTAGCTAATGAAATACTGACACGTAGTATACTTTTTAAATAAAAAAAAGTTATTTTAACTAATCGAATATTAACACGTGGCATATATTTTTAAATAAAGAATTACTATTATGACATATAGAAAAACCATTGATGTTTCTAACATATCTTCTAACCAATCAAATATTGCCACATGGCATAGATTAAAATAATAATATATACTACAATTTAAAAATCAATATGATTGTATTTAAAATAAGAAAGCTTGTGGGAATCTAGTGGATCATTAAGTTTAACTGCTTCTTTGATAAATCATTATATGCAAATAAATACATGCCATTAAAACCATTGGAAGGAAAAGATGTTCATAATTTACAGCAGATAATTTACAGCAGAATCGAGAATTGGAAAAGAAAAATACTGATAAAAAATTGTAGACTAAAACCATGAAGTTGGATATATTTTTTTCGTAAAGGCAAGTATTTGCTTAATACAATGCAGACTGCAACTAGTCTGATATTAGATTCAAATGAATCAATTTGGAACTACCTCTTCCACATACTCCACTCTTATATCAAGATACAAAATTTGAATTTGAGAACAGACAATTTCACCTGGTCATGTAGTGAGGAATCTCCTGCTTGCCATAGTTTGGTTTGCGATGATCGATACCCCTTCTTCTTAGAAGGTTACGCAAAATCTACGATTCGAATCAACCGACAAACTTCATGCGGCAAAACCGCCCTTTAGGCCTTTCGAAATTGTTCTCAAACTTTGCAAAGTCGCCCCTATTGCACTGTTTGCTTGCCACCGGTAGGATCGCCTCCTGCTTGAATTAACCCTCGCCATGGCAACCTCCTTGCCTCCTCATCTGCGATGCAAAATGCTTTAGCATGCCCTAAAACAAGATGCTCGGTCCGAAAAACCTACGTCTTTGGTGACTTCATTCGATTTCCATCTCTCAAGATTTCGTGAAGAACACAACAGATTGGGCTATTGTTGTGATCGGGGAGGATGTGATTCCTTCGCAACAAGAACCGCATGCAAACCGTATGATCATCCGTTCTTCTTCAATGCTAAATCGCCACGCTTTATATCCGAACAAAGATAATTTGTCCACCGGTTATAAAAAGAAAACAAGAAGAACAAAGAAGAAAAGTAAAGAGTTAGAAGTAAAACCTAGCCCCCGCCCTTGCAAATCCGGCCAGCCTTGCCCTTGCAAATCCAGCCCCCGCCAAAATTAAAAATCGAAAAGCAACAAAACAAAAACGTAAAAAGTGTAACCCGCTAGCAAAGAATCGGGGACTACTGAAGGATCCTCGGATCCGCTTGTCATGCCGATGATGACGCCCTTGACTCTCTTTCTCGATCCCAAGATTTGTAATGGGAACACCGGATTTGCCATATCCAAGAAGGAAAAGAAGGAAAATAGCCCAAGGAAAAGAAGGCTTGAAGGAAAAAAGAGGTTTCCATAGCCTAAGGAGCGATGTTAGCACATGCCGATCTCTTTGTGATCCTGGATTTGTAATGAGGACGCTGGATTTGCCATATCCAAGAACAAGCAAGGCCACTAAGGCCAGCCCTTGCCCTTGCCCTCGCCATCGCCATCGCCATCACTAAGGAAAAGAAGGTCGCCATAGCCGGAAGGAAAAGAGGTCGCCATAGCCGGGAAGGAAGGATAAGGCCGGAAGGAAAGGTGCGCGCACGACCCAAAGCGGGAAGGTCGACAACCAATAGGATGATACTACGAGGATCACAATCCAAACCGCTTCATCGGCGCCAAATCTCGTCCCCGCTTCATCTCGGCAAAAAAAAACCTATACTACAATTTATTTTCGACGTTGTAGTTAGGTATAATGACCCCCAATGAATATTAGTTGGGGACATTTTCCACTTTGGGGAGGGGTCTTCCTTCAACATAGCATCCACCGCCATAGCTTCCACCTTCATAGCTCCGGTGCCGTCTATACACCCTTCGATGTTGCCATAGCTTGGCGACATATAGAAAGGCAGGCCAAACAGGCGTTGTCGCCCGCCAGAGCTCTGTTTTGAATAAAGTCCGTCCACCATAGCCAGAGCTTGGGATTAAACAGCGTCCGTCGCGAAGGGTATTTCTTGCAATCTCCATGAAATGAGTGGAGAAAATTGAAATTTGCGAAAGTTGACATGCACATGATGATGTGGCATGCCATTGGTGATATGTCATACCAAGCAAGCAAGATAAACTTCTGACTAGGCCAAAAATATAAAAATGTGCAACTTTGGTTTCCCATGGGGTGATGTGGCAAATTTTTATGGCAAGATATGGGTGATGTGGACATGATGATGACTATGCAAGCTTTTGGGCATGTTTGTCTCCGTCTCGATGCAAAAAATGTAGGGTTCACATTATGGGATGCTTCCCTTGCCACAAGTGGTTAGGATTTTACAGCGCATGAACAAATAGCATGGAAAAGATGATGTGGCACTCTAAGTGTGATATGGCATGCCAAGTAAGCAATTTCAAGTTTTTGACTAGGCCAAAAATGAAAAGATATCGAACTTTTCATTTGATGATGTTGGCAAATTTTGGGTGACATGGCAAGATGGTGGTGACGTGGACATTTAATAGAATGAAATTCCATTTTCCCTGTTGTGGTTACATGGACGACTCGTGAACAGTGGGTTGTTGAATCTCGTGAGTCCAGATTGAGGGCTTCTAATTCCGCAACATTTCAAACAGACTAGAAGGTTATGTACATGTCCAATAATACAGGCGCCTACACAAGGCAAACTTGTGGACCATGATATATGATCAATCCTTGGTCCTTTGTACTTCTAGAAATATTCTCTAGATAACCATTGAAACATTCTTTACAAAGTCAAGTCTACAAACCCATAATGCTCAACATGCCAATATGGCTCAAAACACGCCACCTAAGCTCCAACATGCCACCTAGGCTTCAACATGACAAGGTGGCTCAACCATGCCACGTGGGCTCCAACGTGCCAAGGTGTCTCAAACATGCCACCTAGGCTCCATCATTCCAAGGGTGCTCAAACATGCCACCTAGGCTTTAACATGCCAAGGTGGCTCAAACATGCCACCTAGGCTCCAACATGCCAAGGTGGCTCAACCATGCCATGTGGGCTCCAACGTGCCAAGGTGGCTCAAACATGCCACCTAGGCTCCAACGTGCCAAGGTGGCTCAAACAAGCCACCTGGGCTCCACCATGCCACGTGGGCTCCACCATGCCAAGGTGGCTCAAACATGCCATGTGGGCTCCAACATGCCACCTAGGCTCCAACATGCCAAGGTGGCTCAATCATGCCATGCATGAGGCTCAAACATGCCACCTAGGATCCAACATGCCAAGGTGGCTCAAACATGCCATGTGGGCTCCATCGTGCCACCTAGACTCCAACATGAGGCTCAAACATGCCATGTGGGCTCCAACATGCTACTTAAGCTCCAACATGCCAAGGTGGCTCAAACATGCCACCAAGGTGGCTCCAACATGCCAAGGTGATGCCACCTAGGCACGAACATTCCGCCTAGGCTCAAACATGCCAAGGTGGCTCCAACATGCCACCTAGGCTCCAACATGCCACCTAGGCTCCAACATGCCAAGGTGGCTCAAACATGCCATGTGGGCATGATGACTAGGACTTCATGCAAGAAATATAATAACCTTTGGAATTTTTGGTAGAGGCGTTTTGTCGTTCGGGCAGTACAAAGGCTCCGGAATGGAGATTCGACTTCGCCATGCCATCCGGAACGGCGAAATTACCCTAGGGACCAAGTTACACGGGCATTTTTTGCAACGAAATAAACACGAACCCTCTACATGGCAGTATTCTGCAGCCACGTCTTAGACCAATTGACTACGAACATGTTGGATATGAGCTACTTTGGCGCTTGTTGGAAAAGGGGCAGTCTTCTGCCCACGAAACTTGGTCTCCAGGGTAATGTCAACGTTTTGAGTCCATTGGCAGAGTCAGTTCACAGTTCTGAAGTGGAAAAGTTGCCCGTCCGTGGCCACGGTTCTTCCAGAGAGGACCTTTGAGGCGAACTGCTTCCGGAAGGTTTTAAAGGTCCGTCTTCTGGCGTCAACACCCTCCCTCTACGTGATGACATTATGCAAGATCCTGGTCGAATCTGACTAGGATATAGCCTCCGAAACGTAAACCCTGTGTGTTGCTAGGTTATTGAAGGGTTTACGTTATGGGGGTCGATGTGGTGGGTGGAGTCATACGAGAACCCAATAACTACTAGCATGTGTATCTGAGGCGTAAGAAAAGCAGGAGAGCACCCCAGAATGCACAAGAAATCATCCACACAAGATACCAGAAGAAGGCAGCACCAAAACCGAAGGAAGGACGTCAGATGCAATCACATCCACGCAACACACTCGACTGAAGTGAACCCACAAACCAAGAAGCCTATGCACGGACAGAGAGGAACATCAGACACCAAGCAGGCATCCATGCAACACACCGAGCATAGCGGACAGAGGGGAGGGGAGAGACAGCACCACTCGGGAGAGGGTTACAAGAAGGCATGACAATCCAAGCTCTACCACCTCACACGGGTTCCTAAAGCATCCAAACAAACCAAACCTCAGATGCTAGAAGGGCGAAGAATATAATCATACTCTCCACCAAATCGAACCCCAATGGTCCCTATGCTCCTCCCCCGCAGGGGGAAGAGCTGGAGAGGAGGGACCCACCCCTAAAGGGCTAGAAGACCAAGCCCCAACCAAAGGTTGAGGCCACTAGCCCCCAACCTCCCTTAAGGAGGGAAGGGGGACTCATGAAAGGGCAATCTAGCAGAGCCAGAATCTGACTAGGATGTAGCCAGGTCGGAGTTTTAGTCGGTTTATGTTTCGGAGGCTACATCCTAGTCAGATTCGACCAGGATCTTGCACAATGTCATCACGTAGAGGGAGGGTGTTGACGCCAGAAGACGGACCTTTAAAACCTTCCGGAAGCAGTTCGCCTCAAAGGTCCTCTCTGGAAGAACCGTGGCCACGGACGGGCAACTTTCCCACTCCAGAACTGTGAACTGACTCTGCCAATGGACTCAAAACGTTGACATTACCCTGGAGACCAAGTTTCGTGGGCAGAAGACTGCCCCTTTTCCAACAAGCGCCAAAGTAGCTCATATCCAACATGTTCGTAGTCAATTGGTCTAAGAGGTGGCTACAGAATACTGCCATGTAGAGGGTTCGTGTTTTTTTCGTTGCAAAAAATGACTGTGTAACTTGGTCCCTAGGGTAATTTTGTCGTTCCGGATGGCATGGCGAAGTCGAATTATCATTCCGGAGCCTTTGTACTGCCCGAACGACAAAACACTTGGGTGTCTACACGGTCGACCGCAGGGGGATTCGACCCCATCTCCGGGCATGGTCCCCAGAGCATACACAGAGAACTCCATGCAAAGTTTCGGATGTGTGAGTCTCCGTCTTGACGCTCGAGATGTAAACCCTAGCAAACCCTAGGGTTTGATAGGGTTTACATTCTGGGGATGCTCCGATGACCCAGAGGGCCCAGGATCTGACGTGGAATACCCGTGCTGGATTACCCTAATGGCACTGGGAGACAGAGCCAAATTTCCCGGTGCAGCATACCTTTCGGAGACTCCCCTTCACAAGCCCCTTTCCAGTGAAGGGGAGTCTAGAAAAGCATGCTGCGCAGGGGGATTCGACCCCATCTCCGGGCATGGTCCCCAGAGCATACACAGAGAACTCCATGCAAAGTTTCGGATGTGTGAGTCTCCGTCTTGACGCTCGAGATGTAAACCCTAGCAAACCCTAGGGTTTGATAGGGTTTACATTCTCGATGTCCGGCGACCCGTAGGGCCCGTGATCCGACGTGGAATACCCGTCTTTGGATTACCCTCATGGCACCGGGAGACAGAGCCAAATTTCCCCGGCAAGATACCTTTTGAGACTCCCTTCACAAGCCCCTTTCCAAAGAAGGGGAGTTCGAAAGCATGTCTCTTGGGGGATTTGACCCCATCTCCGGCATGGTCCCCGAGAGCATACACACAGAGAACTCCATGCAAAGTTTCGGATGTGTTAGTCTCCGTCTTGACGCTCGAGATGTAAACCCTACCAAACCCTAGGGTTTGGTAGGATTTACATTCTGGGGATGCTCCTCTGATCAAGAGGGTCGTGGAACTTGTCCCCTAGGGTAATTTCGGCATTCCAGATGACATGGAGAGGTCGGATCGCCAATCCGGGGCCTCCTCCATGCCCCAAAATAAAAAACGTGGTCTAAACCCTGTCAGGGCCAACGGTGGCCATCCCAATCAAAAATCGAGGGTCTAAAGCTCACCCGGAAATACCAGGGATTTTCCTGTACGCTCGGGGCCACTTGGCAAGCCAGCTGGCTGAAAACCATGATTTTTCCCCGCCCCATGCATTAATCATGAATTTCCGGATCATAAACACAAAGAAAAGCACGATATAAAAATCCGGTCTCAAAAAGGTGAAATCTTGGCGGGATGTGCGATGACGCCGCACACGCAAGAGAAAATGCACCGGCAATAGAAGCACAAGCGAGCAGGCATGAGACGAAGCTTAGAGCCAACCCCCTTCCGGAGGCCACCGGGTCGGTAACGTCCTACTGGGCAGTGGAGCTAGCTTTGCTTCTCCGTGGTCACATGTATACCACCTAGCAGTCCTAGTGCTGCTATTCTCACTTCGATCTTCTACCCGGGGCCTCGGGGTGACCCCAAGTATCTTGTTCTCGCAGCTAGTCCAAGTCCAAGGGGTGAGGGCCGGGCCGGACCCCCACTCCAAATCCGAGAACTGGCTCTCGCCAATGGACCCTAACATCCCCATTACCTAGAGACCAAGTTTCGGTAGGCGTAAGACCACCCCTCTCCAAGAAACGCCAAAGTAGGTCGCTTTACTACACACTTGTAGTCAATTGGCATGGAGGTGGATGCCAATACCTCCTAGTGGGGGTAAGTGATTGATCCCCCGGGAAAACCGGGTAGTGGAACTTGTCCTCTAGGGTAATTTCGCGCCCGGGACGATGTGGAGAGGTCGGATCGCCAACCGGGCCTCCTCCATGCCCCAAAATCGAAAAACGGTGGTCAAAACCACCGCCACCCAACGGTGGCCATCCCAATCAAAAATCGAGGGTCTAAAGCTCGCCTCAAAATACCGGGGATTTTCCTGTACGCCAAGGCCACTTGGCAAGCCAGCTGGCTGAAAATCAGGATTTTTCCCCGCCCATGCATTAATTATGAATTTCCGAGCATAAACACAAAAAAACACGATAAAAATCCGGGTCTCAAAAAGGTGAAATCTTGGCGGGATATGCAACATGACGCTGCACACGCAAGAGAAAATGCACCGACAATAGAAGCACAAGCAGAGGCATGAGACGAAGCTTCGAGCCAACCCCCTTCGGAGGCCACCGGCCTGTGAACGGCCTCATGAAAGCAAAGGGAGCTAGCTTTGCTTCTCCGTGGTCACATGTATACCACCTAGCAGTCCTAGTGCTCCTATTGTCACTTCAATCTTCTACCGTGGCCTCGTGGTGAACCCCAAGTATCTTGTTCTTCTTGCAGCTAATCCAAGCCGGGGGGGAGGGCTGGCTGGACCCCCACTCCCGAATCGAACTGGCTCCGCCAATGGACCCGGAACATCCCCATTACCTAGGGGACCAAGTTTAGGTGGGCAGAAGACCACCCCTCTCCAAGAAACGCCAAAGTAGGTCGCTTACTACACACTTGTAGTCAATTGGCATGGAGGTGGATGCCAATACCTCCTAGTGAGGGGTAAGTGATTGATCCCCGGGAAAACTCGCCGTGGAACTTGTCCCCTAGGGTAATTTCTCACCGCTCCGGACGACGCCGCAGCGAGGTCGGATCGCCAATCCGGGGCCTCCTCCATGCCCCAAAATCGTAAACGTGGTCTAAACCCCCCACAAGGCCAACGGTGGCCATCCCAATCAAAAATCGAGGGTCTAAAACTCATCCGAAATACCGGGATTTTCCTATACTCTCGGGGCCACTTTGGCAAGCCAGCTGGCTGAAAACCAGGATTTTCCCCGCCCCATGCATTAATTATGAATTTCCTGAGCATAAACACAAAGAAAAGCACGATAAAAATCCGGGTCTCAAAAAGGTGAAATCTTAGCGGGATGTGCAAAGATGACGCTGCATACGCAAGAGAAAATGCACCAGCATATATACCTTTCGGAGACTCCCTTCACAAGAAAGGGGCAGCCGTCGAGGTGCTGCCTCGCCTCCTGTTTGCGGACATCCAAGGTCCATGTCACCATCATCTAGCCATGTCACCTAAAATTTGCCAACATCACCCATCGAAAAAACCAAAGATGGACATCTTTGGTTTTTGGCCTAGTCAAAACTTGACCTTGCTTACTTGGCATGCCATGTCACCACTTGGGGTGCCTAGGTGGCATGCTTGAGACTAGGTGGCATGCCCGAGCCACCTTGGCATGTTGGAGCCTGCATGGCATGTTGGAGCCACCTTGGCATGTTTGAGCCTAGGTGGCATGTTTGAGCCACCTTGGCATGTTGGAGCCCACGTGGCATTATAGAGTCCACGTGGCATGTTTGAGCCACCTTGGCATGTTGGAGCCTAGGTGGCATGTTTGAGCCCACCTTGGCATGTTTGAGCCTGGGTGGCATGTTGGAGCCTAGATGGCATGTTTGAGCCACCTAGGAATGTTGGAGCCTAGGTGGCATGTTGGAGCCCACGTGGCATATTTGAGCCACCTTGGCAAGTTGAAGCATAGGTGGAATGTTGGGCCCGCGGGCATGTTTGAGCACGTTGGAGCCTAGGTGGCATGTTTGAGCCATTTTGTCATGTTGCAGCCTAGGTGGCATGTTTGAGCCACCTTGGCATGTTTGAGCCTAGGTGGCATGTTGGAGCCACCTTGGCATGTGGGAACCACCTTGGCATGTTTGAGCCTAGGTGGCATGTTTGAGCCACCTTGGCATGTTCATGTTTGAGCCACCTTGGCATGTTTGAGCACGTTGGAGCCTAGGTGGCATGTTTGAGCCACCTTGGCATGTTGGAGCCACCTTGGCATGTTGGAGCCTAGGTGGCATGTTGAGACCACGTGGCATGTTTGAGCCACCTTGCCTTGTTAGAGCCTAGGTGGCATGTTGGAGCCTGTGTGGCATGCTTGAGCCACCTTGGCATGTTGGAGCCCACGTGGCATATTTGAGCCACCTTGGCAAGTTGGAGCATAGGTGGCATGTTAGAGCCCGCGTGGCATGTTTGAGCATGTTGGAGCCTAGGTGGCATGTTGGAGCCACCTTGGCACGTGGCATGTTGGAGCCCACGTGGCATGTTTGAGCCTAGGTGGCATGTTGGAGCCTAGGTGGCATGTTTGAGCCAACTTGGCATATTTAAGCCTAGGTGGCATGTTGTGAGCCACCTTGGCATGTTGGAGGCTAGGTGGCATGGTGGAGCCCACGTGGCATGTTTGAGCCACCTTGGCATGTTTGAGCCTAGGTGGCATGTTGGAGCCTAGGTGGCATGTTTGAGCCCACCTTGGCATGTTTGAGCCACCTGGCATGTTTGAGCCTAGGTGGCATGTTGGGAGCCTAGGTGGCATGTTTGAGCCACCTTGGCATGTTTGAGCCTAGGTGGCATGTTGGAGCCACCTTGGCATGTTGGAGCCTAAGTGAGCCTGCATGGCATGTTTGAGCCTATGTGGCATGTTTGAGCCACCTAGGAATGTTGGAGCCTAGGTGGCATGTTGGAGCCCACGTGGCATATTTGAGCCACCTTGGCAAGTTGGAGCATAGGTGGCATGTTGGAGCCTGCGTGGCATGTTTGAGCACGTTGGAGCCTAGGTGGCATGTTTAAGCCATTTTGTCATGTTGGAGCCTAGGTGGCATGTTGGAGCCACCTTGGCATGTTTGAGCCTAGGTGGCATGTTAGAGCCACCTTGGCATGTTGGTGCCCACGTTATGCAAAAATAGGTGTTAAGTAATTGAAGTAGTTGAAGTAACTTGTGTTACATGGAATACTAGTATAAGAACATGTGATCGTGCACGTGCATCACATGTAGCAAATCAAGTACTCTGTCCTACCACTATAAAGACCCGTGATATGGAAGGATAGGACATGTAGAGAATCAAGTACTCTTTCCTACTTCTATAAAGACATGTGAGAATAGAAGTATTACACATGTCGTAATTCATGTATTCTTTCCTACAATGCCTTAGCAAATAAAGTACTCTGTCCTACTACTATAAAGACATGTGAATGGAAGTATAGGACATGTAGAGAATCAAATATTCTTTCCTACATCTATAAAGACATGTGACAATAGAATTATTAGACATGTAGAAATTCAAGTACTCTTTCCTACAGTGGATTGTATTATAAAATGACATGTCACAATAGAAGAAACTACAAAACAACAGTGGATGTTTTAGTCCACTGAAAAAAGAACACCATTATCGAACAAAACCATACCTTCACAAATCCACATGTAGGATTCTTTGAAAACAGGACATGTAGACCTACCAAAACTGATGTTTTCAACAGTGGACCAAAAACCGGGGTGAGTGTGTCATCACATTACATCAGTTCACAGACAGCACTATTCAGCATATTACAGCACTACTCAGCACAGTACAGCAGTTCACAGACAGCATTACTCAACAGAATACAGCAGATGAAATCATAATACCTTTTGATGTCCCCGTTGTTGGTACCTTCATTCCAACGAGTTGCGAATTCACAGACATCAGCAGCACCCCTAAATCTCACCCCATCATACTTGATCTGTTCTCTAGTGAATGCCCCTTTAAGGACTGCCCCTTGTCCATCATGCTCTCCCTTACCATGGGCTGTCCCAAAGAAATTCCATATTATTTCCTTCTCTAGCTCATGGTGATATCTTGGTAGGAAATAGAATGGCCGGGCAGATTTGAATTGGCTAGAACAACCATCTGACCAAACTATATGCCTGGAGAATTCTACACCATTTGATACAAGCCATGAATTGTGCTTTCTAAGACAGTGCTGCACAAAAAGAGTGTCATGAATCTTGTCATCACTTAAGTAAAAATGGGTTTCCTTCTATAGCTTTCTGATCCCAGAGTTTTTATCTATCCTACACGTGATGTAGACGAGAATTGTTATCTGGTCATTGCCAGTGCTGGCTTTGAACCTCCCTTTGTATTTTTATGCTGTAATTCTCTGCAAAACCAATTACAGAAACAACAGTGTTATTTTGGATATTGTCCAGGCAACTCCTGAATTGCAAGGCCTGCCATCTAGCCCTGTAATTGTGTGGCACAAATATCTTCAATGTGGAACACAGATAGGAAATGAAATCCTTCACTGCCGTTCTCTTGTAAAACAATCTAAGAACTGGCTTTAGTTCTTTCTTTTTTTTCCCATTGCCAGTTGAGGTCCCGTCTTGTGCTGCACTTTCAGACTGTGTCCCACCAACTACCTTGGATTTCTTACTTTTGTTTCCCTTCTTGGTCGCATTGGATCTTTTCTTTCTGCTGCCACCTGGTACTTCCTTGATAACGCAGTCTGCAACTCCACCAGCTTCTTCTGTCTCCACTGGAATCTGTAGCAAGGTCTGTAGGATAAAACAGAAGATTAGTGCAAGTTGAAAGCACAAAAGCAGTATTCAACGGATGACAGCACATCTCAGATGTTGCAGCATGCAATCTTTTCAAACATTTTCCATTCAATCAAGAACTCATGATCCTCTCTTTCTCTTGGACATATAGGAAGACTTTTTATGCCACACTTCTGACATTTCTGCATCAAGCAGTCATGTTTATACCATTCTTCACCCTCGCTCTTGTTGCAAACCACAGCCCTCCAGAGCTCGCTGCTTGAGTCATACGTATGTTGGCTGGCCAGACACTTCTCACCAGGTCCACAGACCTCACAACAGCACTTGCACTCTTCACCATGAAATCCAGTTTTCGCTGACCTTAAAGCATTCAGGCCTACCCTGGCATACTCCAACTTCATATTGTATATGCAACAACAGGTTTTCCTTTCTGATACTTTAAATAGGCTTCAACTTCTCGAAAGCCTTTAAGCAAATAGGGTGTTTAGGATGTGCCTTTTTGTATTGTTGAAAAAGCTGCAGCTGAATGGTGGCCTTTGGTTAGAAATATTTATGCAAGAATAGCAAGGAGCTCTTGTATGGAAACTTATACCTGTGTGACCTCCATAAGGTGGAAGCCTGACTCTCCAACAGTGTTCACAACATCTTTCTTGCAAGGAGAGACTCTGCTATTTTGTTTCTAAAATTCTGTACTATGCTATGCTTGCAAGGAGGGGTGAGAGAATCGCACCTCAACCTCCTTTGGAAGCAAGACCACGGACCATATCCAAGGACGGCTTCCAATTTTCTTAATGCAGCAGTTGCAATTGTTGTCCTTTTGGAACCTATCATAAGAAATATTGCACATTATTCAATGAACATGTCCCAGCCAGCAGCACTCAGCAGATACAAGCACCTTCAGACATAAAGAAACACAGACTTGATTTCGTGTACTCAACAGATACAAGCACTTAAAAGCATAAAGAAGCACATGCATGAAAGCAAGAATTAGATGTACCTAACAGCCCTGCCATAGTGGAATTGCATCTCGATTTTGTGGAAGAAGCCATCACCAGTGTCGAGGTTCTGGCTCTCCAAATATCATGGTTCCTTTGCCTCTTTGTGGCTACCATTGTCTATTTCAAGTTGTTGAGCAGCACCCCGCTGCCTTGCACTCCTTTGGATTTGGCAAAATTCCAGGTTCTGAGATTTCCATTTCGTGGTGATGAACCACCCTCTTCATCACATCGGTCTTGAGTTGGGGTGAATGCTTTTTGGTGAGCTTGTTGAAGTAATCAACTACAGCTTGGCAATTTCTTGCCTGCGTCTCATGCTCAGATCTTCCCGTTCAACCGCTGCTTTTCTCATCTTATTCCGTAATCTGTATTCTCTCTTTCTTTCTGCATCCAATTTCTTATAAATTGCAGAGGACACTGGATCACGCGATATTTCCTGTGTTGCATTGACATCCAACAAATTTGGAACACTGTATTGGAATTCATCAGGCCGAAAATCCAATGCTCAACGTGTGATTGCCTCCAGGCCGGTATCAGGGAGCGCCATGAAATTCTTGAGAGAGGGAGAATAAGTGAATTGGAGGGAGAATTCTCGCGGGCCATGAGATCAAAGTAGTTCTGGGCTCGATCGAATTTGCAACGTACAACCACTCGCACGAAAATCCAGCCAAAATCCCACAATCATTTTCCTAACGGTTCATTGCTGAGGTGGATTGTGAGTACATGAAGGGCGTGAAAAAAATGACGGGCAGTTACACCCACCAGCATCCAAATTAAGCAAAAGCAGGGGTGCTTTAAGTGGGCTAAAACCCTGCTATAAGCATGCGTCCGGACGCATGCTTTTGATACCCACCAGCATACTTTTGCCCCTAAACATTTTTTTGCTCGTATTTGGTGATTTTACATCTATGGAGGAGGTTTTGACTTTATTACAACAGGTCCAGCAGCTTGTTCAAGTATGCCAGCAGTTGCAGTTGGACAATAAAGAGCTTAAGGAACGTGTTGCTTTACATGAATCTGCTTCTAGCTCTGGATTAACGCTATCAGAGCCTAAGATGAGCCTGCCAGAGAAGTTTGACGGCACTCGGTCCAAGCTCCACCCTCATAGATATTCCACGGTGCAGGAACAAGTTGGTTGATTGGTTTTCTCCTCACAGGAACAGCTCTAAGTTAGTTTGCTTCTCTATTGGAGAAAAAAGAGCCCCAGAGTTGCAAGATTTTGCTTCTTTCACTGCAGAGCTTGAGGCATGCTTTGGAGACACCGATTGTCAGCGCACAGCAGTCACAAAACTTTACAATCTAAGGCAAGGCTCTCGTCCAGCTTCAGTATACGTATCAGAATTTCGTCAAATTGCAGTAGATACTGCCTGGGATGATGTTGCACTTTGAGATTGTTTCCAAAGGGGGTTACATGAGGATGTCAAAGATATGATGTCCCTCAGACTTTGGAAGAAGCCATTAGATTTGCAGTTCGATGTGATAATGATTTCTTATACGTAGGCAGGAGAGATGTAGTCAGATCTTCCCAATCACACAAGCATTTGTAGCTACACCCCCCTCCCTCCCGGTCTCATCTGTGGAATCCAGCAGGTCTGGACCTGAGCTTGTGCAGATTGATCGGATAGTTCGAGGACCTTTATCTGCAGCTGAGAAGCAGCGCCGGAGAGAGGCTAATCTTTGCCTCTACTGTGGAGGAGTTGGCTTCAGTTGGAAAACTTTAGGGGTCCGAGTAGTAGGAGCCTCTCGTCGGCTGGCCTCCTTTTCGCAGACTTCTTCCACACTTTTTGACATGCATATTCCATCGGATAAGGTCAGCAAGGCATTGTTCATCTCTATATCATTGAAATCAGAGGTTGGAAGCATTGGTGCAACTTGATTGTGGTGCAAATGCTTGCTTTATGGATAGTGCATTCGTTAGTAAGCACGCCATCCCTAGAAGCAAGGTTGAGCATCCTGGTTCTGTCGAAGTGATTGATGGACGAGAGATCTCCTCGGATGCAGTCACAGAATGTACTGTGCATCTTCAAGTTTTGTTCGAGGGAATTTCTTGTAATATTTCCTTTAATCTCATCGCTAGTCCATATGCGCCAATAGTCTTGGTTCTGCCCTGACTCGAGCTACATAATCCACAGATTGATTGGCGTACTAGATCATTTCGATTTGCTGGTTCTAGCTCTAGTTCTAGTTCAACTGCAGTTCAAGCCTCTGCATCAACATCGACTTCAGTCCGTGCAGTATCGTGGGCTCCTGATCCCGTCCTTGCTGTTCCTGTTTCTGCTTCATGTTCTGATTTGACTCTTGCCTCTACTCTAGTTCATGCCCCCGATTTTGACCATATTCTCGATGATGTCCCAGCTTCAGCATCACCTCCAGTTTCTGCTCTTGTTCCTGCTCCTGCTCCAGTTCCAGTTCTAGTTCTTGCTCCTGTTCCTGCTCCAGTTCCAGTTCTTGCTCCAGTCCCGACTCCAGTTCCTGTAGAAAATCTAATCATCCTGCTGATAACTGATAAAACACCTCAAATATTCTTCTAGAGTCTAATTAATGTGCTCTGCTTGCTAGTTACTTTCTAGATGATGACCAGATGTCAGTGAGTGACCTCTCGAACAAAGTGATAGCCATAGATTAGAATTGATCAGGCCCTAGAATAACTTGTGATTGCTGATCAAATGTGGGATCACCCGACTTTGGCTCAAAGTAGGAGCATCGAGACAAGGCATCAATCTTCCCTTGGAGAGGTCCAGAATGATACCTGATCATGAAATCAATGCAGGATAATGCTTGAGTAGCCACTGGGCCTGGCGAAGCACTTGAGCAGACTGAAGTTATTTCAGATTTCAATGATCCGTATATAGACTGTGACCTTATGAGGAGATCCTTTCAGAAAACGTCTCCACTCCTCGAAAGAATCAACTATAGCCAACAGCTCTGTGCCATAAATTGAATAGTTGATTTTGACAGCCTGGAACTTTCACGAGTGATAGGCGATCGAATATAGCTCATGATCATCCCCCTCGTGTGACAAGATACTGCCAAGAGCAAAATCAGAAGCATCTGCTTCAACAACATATGGGCGTGAAGGACCTGCATGAGCAAGAACTAGTACCATGGTAAAAAAATATATTTCATGGTAATGAAATCAGTTTTTGCTTCCATACTCCATTCAAAAGATACATCCTTTGCCCTGAAGCGTGTTAAAAGAAGGGCTATCTTCAAATAATTCCAAATACAATGCCGATAGAAGTTGGCAAATAAAAAGAAAACAGTGAATACCTCAGATGAAAGAAGGTATTTGCCACTCCAAAACAGTGCTGACCTTTTCGGGATCCATAGAGACTCTATGAGGAGTGATATGATAGCCAAGGAACTCCAATATCCTAATCGAACTGATACTTTTCAAGTTTGGCATGTAACTCATGCTCACAATGTTTCTGGAGGACCTGTCGAACATTCCTCTCATGCACTTCAAGAGTCTTAGAATAAATAAGAATATCATCCAAATAGATGGTAACAAAAATGTCCAAGAACTCAAAGATGACATTGTTGGCTATATGCTAGAATACTGCTGGAGCATTGATAAGCCCAAAGGGCATAACTATATACTCAAAATGGCCATACCGAGTATGAAATGATGTCTTCCACTCATCACCCTCTCGTATCCGGATGAGATTGTAAGCATCCAGAAGATCAATCTTCGAAAACTAACGTGCACCCTGGAGCCGCTCCAACAACTCTGGAATTAGTGAAAGCGGATAGTGATTTGGCACTTTGATCCTATTGAGGCCACGATAATCAATGACGAGGCAAAGAGAATTCTTTTTGACAAAAAATATGGGTGCTCCAGCAGAAGGATGAGAATGTCGAATGAAGCCAGTAGCTAGATTCTCATCAATATAATCTCAACCAACAGGACAATCATATGAACAATGTTCTGGGAGCTTGCTGGCCTTAGCTTTGTTAAAAACATTAAAGAAATCACCATATATGTCTGGAAGCATTGGAGCAGATTTTTTCGGAGTTGAGCTAGCTGATATTGTAAATATTGAACATAGATCTTCCTTTTATATTTAATAAACTTGCGAAGAGAAATCTTCAAGATCCGAAACTGAGGACATGAAGAAGCCTCTACAGAAACAGGAACCTGGATAGGAGCAGGATCAAAAGGAGGAACAAGAGAAGGAGCAGGAGCAAGAGTGGGAACTGGAGCTGGGAGGGCATGAACTGGAGCAGGGACAAGAGTCGAATCAGGGCATGGAGCAGAAACAAGAACTGGAATATCAGCAAGAACAGAATCAGGAGCCCACAATACTGTACGGACTGAAGTAGATTTTGGTGCAAAGGCCTAAACTACAGATAAACTGGAATTGAGGCTAAAACCAGCAAACCAAAAAGATTTAGTATATCAATCAATCTGTGGTTATGTAACTTGAGCCAATGCAGACCCAAGACTATTGGCGCATGTGGGCTAGCAATAAGGTTGAAGGAAATGCTACAAGAAGCTCCCTCGAACAAAGCTTGAAGAGGTGCAATACATTCTATGACTGTGCCCGAGGGGATCTCACGTTTACCAATCACACCAACAGAACTGGGATACTCAACCTTGCTTCTAGGGACGGCATGCTTAGTAGCGAAGGTACTATTCCTAAAGCAAGTATTTGCTCCAACCTTCTAAACTTTGGCTCTAATGATATAGAGATAGAATATACCCTTCATCATGTGTGGGAAGAGTTTGAGAAATGGCGGCCAACCATCAAGAGACTCCTATTACTTGGATCGGCCTCTGGAGTTTTTTGACTGATTCACACACTTAACAGGGCATCCACGAGCAATATGGCCAGATCCTCTATAGTACAGGCAAAGATTAGCCTCTCTCTGGTGCTGCTTATCAGCCACTGATAAGGGGCCTCGAACTGCACGATCGATCTGCATCGGCACTGGACTATCTGTCTCAGAGATGTCAGACGGAGCAGAGACTGGTACTACAGGTGCTTTTGAGAAAACAGATTGATGGCGCATTTCCTGTCTCCGCTCAAACAGACGATTATCACAACGAACTGCAAATCTAATAGTTTCTTCTAGCATTTTGGGTCTTCTATAGACAATACCATGTCTTTGACATCCTCATCTAAGCCCTTCAAAAACAATCTCGAAGTGCAGCATCATTCCCAGGCTATATCTATAGCAATTTGATGAAATTCTAATGCATATACTGAAGCTGGAGGAGGACCTTGTCTGAGATTACTGAGTTTCATAGTAGTTGTGCACTGTCGATCTGTATCTTCAAAACACGCTTCGAGCTCAACAGTGAGAGCAAAAGTCTTGCAATTCTGAAGCCCCTCTCTCCAACAAAGGAGCAAACCAACTGAGAGCTGGTCCTGTGAAAAGAGAGTCGACTAATCCAACTTATTCCCGATCTGTGGGATACCTATGAGGATAGAGCTGAATGACAAACCTGATTCAAAAAGCTGCGAAGCTTGGCCCAAGTGCCGTCAAACTTCGTTGGCAAGCTAATCTTAGGCTCTGATGGCCTCAATCTAGAGCTAGAAATAGATTCATGTGAACTAACCCATTCTTTAAGCTCTTTATTGTCGAACTGCAACTGCCGACATACTTGAACAAGCTGTTGACTTGCTGTAATAAAGTAGAACCTCCGTAGAGATGAAATCACCAAATATAAGCAACAACAAAAAAAAAAGCTTGGGATCAGAGCAGGCAAGAACAAATAAGAAATTCTGGTTCAAACTGTCATGACTTTACACAAAAATAAGGAAAATACGCGAAGAATACACAAGAAATAGGGAAGAAATATGTCAAGATCAACAAAGAATCTAATATATGATGAAGAAACAAGAATACAATGGCCCAAAGGTAAGTAGGAACACGAGAGAGATGATTAGAAGTCTCAAGACTGGCATTGAGCCAAAATGGTTCAGCAAGAAGGAGGCGCTCCTTTATATATCTAAGACAATGGTCAGGATCGCCCCACTCCAATGGACAAGATCATGCCAAGTGTCGTGCATGTATATAGGTTTTAGAATAATTCAGAATCTCTTGAGAACAACTTTGCACGAAGATATAAATGTTTTTAACGACTATTGCCAGTACACTTGGCAAAGGTGTAGGACTTGTAATAGAAGGTTGCGAGTTCAAATGTGGCCTTGTGTAACTATTTTTTTTGCATCTTTGTGATGATTTGGTGGTGCACTTGGCAAAGGTGCATGACTTGAAGCTAGAAGGTTGTGAGTTCAAGCCTTGCTTTGTGCAATTACTTTTTTTGCATGTGTGTGATGATCATCTTTTTGTACATATAAAATATTCGTATGGCAGAATACACGTATGGTCACCAAAGTCAAGGTCTCTACATAATAACAGACAAAATCATGATAATGATTCGCTGGCATAGAACATCAGCTCGAGTAGTCCATTCCATCCATCCATTTTTCTGCACACTTTTAAATATAGATTAAAATATATTATGGTGTGATTGTAGTGCATTTGGCAAAGGTGCATGACTCGCAGCTAGAAGGTTGTGAGTTCAAACCTTGCCTTAAGCAACCATCTCTTTTGCATCCATGTGATGACCATCTTTTGTACATATGAGTAAAATACTCGTATGGTACAAATACATGTATGGTCACCAAAGTCAAGGTCCCCAGATAACAACAGACAAAATCATGATAATAGCATTGGCTAGCATAGAACATGATGCTACATATACTTTTCGGCTTCTGGAAACCTTGCCTTATGCAACTATCCTTTTTGCATCCGTGTGATGAACATCTTTTGTACATATGAGTAAAATACTCATATGGTACGAATCCATGTATGGTCACCAAAATTAAGGTCTCTAGATAACAACAGAGAGAATCATAATAATAGCATTGGCTGGCATAGAACATCGGCTCGGGTAGTCCACTCCATCCATCCATCTCTCTGCACACTTTGCAAATAGGCTGAAACATGTTGTAGTGTGATTGTAGTCTAGAGTGTAATCGCATGGAGTCGCCCTATGAGACTACTCTAAGTTGCATCTCCCTGATCCGATGAGGTAGAAATGGAGTCAAGATCCCTTAGCTAGATGATGCTACATACAACCTTCGGCTTCTGGAAATCATGGGAGTGTTATCAGATAGAAATGATACATCTAGAAAGGCGGATAAGGATCGGGTTCTACGTTGTTTCAATTGGCTGCAGCTATCGGCTGGGTTACAGAAATTAGAAAGCTACTAGCATGATCTGTTAGTGGGTGACTTCAGGAAGGTTTGCGTGAATTGTTGTGAGAAAAACATGACAGAATACATCTATAGGGCATTGTTAGCCAGGAATGTGGAGAAAAATAAGAAGATCGGGGAGACCTCAGTGGCGAAGAAGAAGGGTACATAAGTCACGGGAGGATGGATGGTACAAGGGTGAAGCGGCAGGGTGCCATAAATTTAGATTTAAACATTTTTTTCTTTAAGATTCAATTTTTTTTTAATTTTCATTCTATCTGTTCTTTGTTTTTCAATCCCTTGTTATGCCACATGACAGTCTGAAAAAATGTATAATATTTGTGATTCCAACTCTGGTCAGAAATTCATAAATCCTTTTGCCATTCGGCAGTCCTAGGAGCGTGATCCCAAGGACGAATTTTGTGAGAAATTCCAGATGTTTGTAAGAGGCCATCCAAAATATAGTAGGAAAAGCTTGGATATGAAATTGGTAATTTCTTAGAGTAGATAGAAAGTGTGAGTGTGAGTTCTGCAATCGATGACATCAAGTATATATGAGGCAGATTATAGGTGTTAAGTGCAAAAGGAGGATAAATAGCCAAAACGTGGGAGTTAGGAATGGAGGAACCCATGGGACAGGGTGGCAGTAAGCATCTAACATCTGACATTAAAACAGCTAACATGACAATACTAAAATAAGAATAGTAACTACAATCCGAGTGCATTAATATGGGAGGTGAAGCGAAATGAACCCACTGGCGAATCAAGTTAGGGACAGTTAGAGATAGCTACGGCCCATCAACGGGTGTGTGTAGATAGTATGAAAAGGCACACACAAAAAGCATAAAAACAAGGGTAAACACAAAAGGCGAAAAGGAATACAGAATAAGATACGGGTCAGAGAGGTTCATCCTCCGCCGTACACCAGGATAGCGAGAGGTTCCAACCCACCAACTAGTATCTGTCATTCCAAAAGGCCATTGCTATTGCTATCATACATACAGGTGAATTGGAGAGAAAAGGAAGGAGGATACAGGATAAAGGGACAAAGGGTACGCCAGAGAATATAAGGAGGTAATCCCACCAACCTGGCAGATGTTGATTCAGATCCCGAGTTCACGACAATGGAAAGTGTAGGATGCATTTGATCACGGAATACTCGGTATAAAGGAAGACAGAATAAGCCATGGGACAATAAGGTCTTTCCTCCACCATGCACCAGGATAGCGAGGGTTCAACCCACAAACTGATATCTGTCAATCCATAAGCTGAGAATATCAATAACCATCAAAAATGACCAATGCAAAACGTCTTGAAAAGGGAAAACAACCCCTGACTCTATACATGCAACTGATTTACAACACAAATTTTAAAGACACAGAATGGCCAGGACACTAGTAATAAAGGCAGATAAATGTCAGGAAAAATGGGAGGCATCAACTACCACAGCCAAAACAATACCCGCCGCGATTAAGGACTCAGATACAACCCGAAATCACCGTTGCTCAATCAACATAGGAGAACGGGGGAATCATTTTTGGAGAGATAAAAGATTCAAAAAATTTGAAACAAATGGAATTTGAATAGGGAATGGGAATACCGTTGGAACCCAGGTATTATAGAAGTAGATGCCAGGATCGGAAGAAAGAGAGAGTGTAGGCGTTTCTGCTCTTTTGGTGTGGCCAGACCAGCAAAAGGGGTTAGAACCAGATGGCGGAAGCAACAGGAACAACACAACAAAAGAGGTATGAGGCAACGAAGGTAGCTGCTACACAACAGGACCTCAAGGACTCTTTATCACAGATGGATAAACAGTTAGAAGCAAGAATTTCAAGGACGGATGCACTGAAAGCCATCACAGAGATGGCCAACCAGAATAAGGAGGACATCACCCAAATGGGGAAGGAATCGAGGGGACGAAGAAGACGGAAGAGAAGATACATTAGAGGATTGAAGAGATCGAGCAGGAAAAGGCAAACATCATGGAAAGGTTGGTGTCTCTAGAAAAACAGAATGTAGTTACGGATGCATGGCAATGTTTTGATAGGATAAAGCCACACATAGCAGAGCATAAAAAGCATAAATTGACAAGAATTGCCGAAAAACCTAATGACGACATATACCTAGTGGCTGCAGAAATAATGGGAAGTGTCTTCAAGAAGCACCACAGCATCATAGTGAAGGTAGTACGGGCATGGCACTGGAGAAGCAAGCCAAGGCACATCAATCTGACGCTAAGAGACATGGCGGCCAAGGAGCGGTTGCTTTGCATGGGAGCCAGGCTGCAGAATGGGATGAAGGTACATGAAGCACTGCCAATGATGCAATGGCAGGGGCTGCAAAAAGAATTGGCCAAAGCCAGGGAACTGAACCGGGCAAGAATACAGGTAGGGGTACGGAATGGGAGGGTATACATTATGAAGAGAGGAAGAGATCAGGTAGGACAAGAGCCGAAGCCGGGGATGGAGAAAACAGGGACAACAGAGAAAAAGGATAGCCCCACGAAAGTGAAGATACAAAGGCCGACAGAAACCACTCAACAAGCCCTGAAAGAGTTGGCAGAAATGGGGACACAAATCCAATTGGTGTCCCAATTACAAAGAGAGGAAGAAAGCGAAAGAGGGGGAGGAAGGAAAATGGACAACAGAATAGGAACTGGGGAGCAACCAGTAGTCAGGATGATTGGACAGGCCAGGAAATCAGGACGGGAAGTGCAGCGACAGTAAAGGGGGCGGGAGATGCAAAAGGGCAAGAAAAGGTAACCATATGGTACTGGAATTGCACAGGGTACTGGAATGATGGGAAAAAACTGGAGGAAGAGATACGACATCATAGTCCTAGTACAAACTTGAAAACACAGTGCAAAAAGGCTACCAGAAGAAGAAGGGTGTTGGAAAGATAAGAATTTTAAAATAGGGAGTGGAAATGCGGGTTTAGCCTACTATGCTCTTCCCGTGCATATTCTGGCTTGTGCACGGGAAGAGCATAGTAGATTACATGATAGTGAATGAAATGACAGTGCCTGAAATAGGAGACATCGAGCTGATGGAATGGCTGACCAGAAAGAGGAAAAATCACAGGCCAATACGGATAGAGATGACACAAAAAACTGAGGTAGGAGAAAAGGCAGCAGGCAGAGCTAAAAATAAGGTACAAGGAAGAGAGGGCAGAACAGCTCCGAAATAGGGTTCGAGGGGAGCTCAATAAACAGGAATGGAGACATATTGAACTGGAGGAGGGGAAAACATTCTTAATGATATACTGATGAAAGCGGCAAGGATGGAATTTGGATTCAAAAGGGCAGAGAAAGATAGGGCGTTCGCCCCTTCAACCTGGCACGATGATGAGTGCAAACAACAAAAGAGAAGGACAAGAATGGCAAGGGGAACAATAGAGTATCAAGAGGAGAGATCTAGGTTCCTAAAGATGCTAAAAGCAAAAAGGAATGTGAATCTACTACACCGGAAATGGGACCTTGCCAGGATGCTGAAAAAGCAGCCAAAGAGATTTTGGTCACAATTGAAAGGATGGAAAGGGACAGAACAGGAAAAGGGGATGGAAAATGTCACAATAGACTGGGAACAATACTTGGACAGATTATACAAAATAGGGGCAGCAACAATAAGAATGCTGAAAGAAAGCCACGACCCATGTTTTACACCCCAAGAAATGGGAACAGCACTACAGAAAATGGCCAATAATAAGGCATCAAACCTATATGGACTCACGACAGAAATGTTGAAATGTGTAGGGATAGAGATCATAGACCAGACAACAGGGATCTTTAACATGATAGTACATGCAGGGATGCCAGAGAGATGGAAGTATAAATAAAAGGGTAATACCAGTGCACAAAGGGGGTAGCACCTAGGAGCCGGGAAATTATAGAACGATTATGGTCGGTTCCATATTTGCAAAATGATTTGGCAAAGTCTTGGATCATAAGTTGAAAGGCTGGGCAGAAACAGACCAACTAAGGGCACAAGGGCAAGCAGGATTCAGGCCAGATCATTCCACCATGGATCACTTAGTGACGTTCAGAATATTAAACAGTCTAGGATTCAAGAAACGAAGATGATATGTTGCTTCATAGATTTCAAAAAGGCATTTGATATAGTATAGAGAGAAAAATTGATACAAAGACTAATAGGGTTAAGGGCACCAGAAGGACTGGTTGGACCCATACCCCGTCTATATCAGAGGGTATATACAAAACTGGAAGAGGAAGGCAACGATATTGACTGTGATACAGGGGTAAAACAGGGCTGTCCCCTCTCACCCACATTATTTGGAATATACATAGATGCATTGCAGGAATTTATTACGGAAAAGCAAGGCCATGTGGCACCAAGCCTGGAGAATACCAAAGTACGATGGACGAATGTTGACCATACTGGAGGAATTTTATACTGAAACAGGGCTTACAGTGAACCTCGCCAAGACAAAGATAGTGATGATTGGAGTCAAGGGACACCACAAGCCATTCAGATACCTGGGATCAGAACTCGAGGAAGCAGTAAAGTACAAGTACTTAGGGTACGACACTCATATGGTACTGGAAAGTGGTCAAAAGGGACAGATTCGTGGTTCCATGTGGCAATTGGTAGTTTCTATCTGATGAAAAATTACTATAATAGGAGCAGGGTGATTGACTTGAACATTAAATCATACCTATTCAGTACATTGGTAGCAAGCACACAACTATATGGGTCAGAGGCATAGGGGGCCGGGTTAGCAGAGGAAAAATGGGAAAAACACGAGGGAATCTTAAGACAATGGCACAATCAGGAATTTAAGGTTAAAACAAATACACCATTAGCGACTATGGTGTTCGAGACAGGAGAAAAACTGGTGGAAGTAAGAGCATGGGGACGAACTATTCGATACCTGCTGAACGAAAATGTCGTTAATAATCCAAACAAGCCGTCGACCATAGCAATACAAGAATCTGCTAGACAACACCTCATTTCGGGGCAAGGATGGTTCAGGGAAGTGGCACAATGGATCAAAGCCTAGGTATGGAACTCAGTCATATACTGCAACATGGGAAATGGGAGGACAGATGGATGACAGAAGCAATAGAAGCTTGGCTAAGAAAAAGAACAGGCCCGAAAACACAATGGCTACTAGATGTATTCAATCCGAACAGAGAAATAGGGTAGAGCTTGTATAAAAACAGCAGAATAGGAAAGGCAAAGAGGGACACGATAGCAATATTTAGGATGGGGAGCCATGACCTAAAGATAGAAAAGGGCAGATGGAGAAAAATAAACAAGGAAGATCGAATTTGTATGATTTGCGACATGGGGGCAATTGAAGATGAAAACCACATGATGAGAGAATGTTAGGCGTACAATGATATCAGGATGAAGTATAACAAGATCAAATGGGGAGAGCCAATAATGACACTAATGGCCCAGAGCAATACATTCATAGATTTAGCAAATGTGACTAATGAGATGTTAAAGAGACACCAACAGTGTTATGAAGAAAAAGAGATAACAATTTGATAGCACAATAATGTACATCAATGAATCCCACAAAGTATGGCTCAAAGCTCTCTATATCGAAGCTCACCCGCATGACTCAGATGTCAACAAAAGTGGCGTACTGGTAAAAATAATTACTTGACAAGCGGCCCAAAAGATGGCTATAAGACTGCAGCTAGTAGCCACCCTCTTTGGGGATGGGCTCGCCAATGTTACATAAGTCCAAGGGCCTCATGGCCGCAAGGACATACAAATGTATTCTATTCTATTCTATATCACTAATGAACTAGATGTTAGAAGTATTGAAGCCGACAAGTTCTTGAACATTGATCATTTTTGTGTTTCTGTTAGCAGAAACTTTAGTGAATTTAAATGCTTGTGTTGATCTTTGGTTGACGACAATGGAGCATGGTCATCGTAGGCTCACTAACAGTCAAGCCATCATCACGAGAGCTGTTATGAGCAAGGTAAGGGATTGTTGACACGAGATCAGAGGCGTTATGAGATGTTATGGCGCAATCGTATGAATGGTCATCTTCATTGAAATTGCCTTTTTCATTATTGTGTTAATATTTACTATTTTTGGTCTTGTTTTGCTATAAATTTTGGTGAGCTACCATCCATGCAATGCTCAATGTGTTGTTTGTTGTTGTAAGATGGTGCGTGGTGATGAAACCATCATCGCCTTTTTTTTTTTAAATCTTGTGATTATGTGATGCAGTGTTGATGAGTTGATGGCACCAACACCACATGGAGTTTTTCTCTGTGATGAATCCTCCTGGTGTTTATTCTTGGAATAAACTTGAACTAAATTGACTACATGTATTCTTTTTTCTTTTTACAGTACTTTTGTGGACGTGGACCATCAGGTATGTCTCACCCAATGGTACATGTCCAGGTTGGAATCCTGGAAGGCGCATTTATTAGCTTTTGTTGTTGCCATTGAAAAATGTAAATAAATTGCAAAATGTTAAGCATTAGGTATGCAATTTCTAATGTTTTAGAATGTAGATATTGGAGTAAAAAATTGATTTCCAATGATATAAGAACAAAACTTTCTTTTGTTCCAATGGTTAATGTTCTCATTGTATTCTGTATTTGTTTTTCCCAATGGTCAACGTGCCCACATTGTAAATATTCGATTTATACAGTAATCTAGGGACAACCGTGCTGCATTTTACCATCTAGATTAGGGTTTTGTGGAATTTTTGTATGCTGGATATTTTAAAATTAGGGTTTCCAAGGCATGGCTATGATTGTGTATTTTTTGGCATATGCCGTATTATGCTCTGGGCCGACGGACGAGATTTGGCTATAGTGAAATTTAGCTATAATCAATTAATTAATGACATCCATATGAAAACTAACTGGACATGGTTGACGTACACCTGCAAAAGAACAATGTTGTAAGCAAGATTTAAACGCACGGACTCTTGTTCGTATTTTTACTATGCATGGTTTCTTATTGGGTTGCAATACATGAGGGAGCACGTATGCCATGTCCATATCCATATATATCTTCTCTCTATCTTTTTGTGGGCTTGAAGTCTAAATCCTCCACCATTCTCTCTCTATCTGTTCATTCTATTTTGTCCTCTCTCTATCTTTTTGTGGGTTTGGAGTCTAATTCCTCCACTATTTGTGGGTTTTTACTGTCTATCACTTTATACTAAATGCACCCTTTGTCTAGAAACTATTGTGTTACCACTACACCAAAATGCCGAGTTTCAATAAATCATAATAGAATACAATGAAGATGAAGATAAGGCATTGGGGCAAGTTTTAGTGTTTGTGCACCTTGTTTTTCCAATTTAGCTCAACGAGTCCAATTGCATCTCTTCTTGTCACTTTCATTTATTCACCCTGACATCCTTGCATTACATTGTCCCCCTCTCCCTTGCATTACATTGTTTTCCCATCACAGAAAATTAATTATGGCTAGAATGGTTGAGTTGATGATTATTTCGAAGAGATGAACTGATTCTTAGAGTGTAGAAGGGGGGCATGATAAGTATCTTTAAGTGTGAGTACCACCTAGGATACATGATTGTGGAAGTGGCTAGCATACATGGTTGTTGAAGTAGAATCAATTCCCGCAACTTTGAGGGAGGATGCCAGGAGGATGACAACCAGATGATGTTACTTAAAATCCTATCATTTCAAGAGCCAAAGCAAACCAAAATGTTTGATGGCTTATGCTCTTCTGGATGTGTCCCCCAATGTTTGCCAAGTATTTGCCAAATGTGCAATTGCACAAGATATGGATGATTTTCAAATGCAGTACAAATTCAATGCTATTTTTAACACAACCTTGGTTTTTTTTTTACTGGGTGTTGCATGTCCTTGTCTTTAGTATGCCCTCAACCACCTGGGAATCGCGGTTATGATCTCTTCCAATTTCCTGTTGACATAGAATTGCCGTAATGATTGTTCAGATAAGGCTTATGGTTCCATCATTGTTCCAACTTCAGAACAGTTTAGAACGCATCAGTTCTGTGGTGGTTTGGGTAATCAACAGATGATGATCTTTTGCCGATTTAACTGCTCTTATCAATGATCTTTGTAACGACTTGATCAGAATCAGAAACGGTTACACTTTTCAAGCACCCAAACAATTTCATAGTCTTTTGAGAACCTCCATCTACACAAATGCTATAATTTCCACTACCATCACTTTCTGAATTTTTCCTCCTGTGCCCTTTCTGTCTCTTGCGAGTGATGGCAATTGCCATATCATTAGGAAATAGGGTGCCCCAGAATAAGTGCATCAGGGTCCATATGAAAAGCGTAAAGACAGTGATAGCTGATGCTATAGATAGAAAAGTTGCCATTGTTTGTGTCACAGGATGCCTGATCTTATTAGCATATCTTAGTGTGGCAAGAGAGAGTGCTGTCATTGGAAATGTATATGCCCACCAGGCAATAGAAAACCTATTAATTACAATACATAATAGTTAGAAGAAAACTAAGAACGTCCCCTAACCAGAATGCAGCTTAAGAAAAGGGATAATTACTTGTATCCTCGGAAGAAGTTGATGCGAACCATCTGAAACATAGGAAGCAGACATAAATAAGGGATGTGTATATGTAATCAGTTGAAGTTGGTTTTAGAGAACTTACAAGTGAAAAGTAGAGGAAGAGGCCAGTAAAATATATCAATCTACAAGAATAATCAAAGTCACCCATAATGTTTTCCCAAGCCAGACTTGCTGCACTTGGAGCTGCAACAAACATCAAGAAAACGGGATGCAAGTCCCTTGGAAGAACTTCATTGGTGGGTAGCCTTTGATAAAGAGTCACAAAGAGAACCAGATAATGAGCAAGTCCCACCGCCCAGAAGAACATTGCCACTTCTTTCCATCCAATTGTTGAAATCAAAAGTGCCCCTACAAAATTGCCAGCAATTGACAAATGTGTAGATGGATTGGCCACTTTTGATAGCCTTCTATCCCCTCCGGAAAGCCATTGTCCATATATTTTCAACTCTAACATAAAAATAGGAGTCATGAAGATGCACCATGTTGCAGAGTGAACAGAAGTTGTAATCATAGATGGAATTCCCAGAGCTAAAAACATTACACTTAGCCATGGCGCAAAGAAGAAGTTTATACGAACTGGATGATAATATTCTCGTCGCACAGCTTCTAAGTAAAAGATGCACTTTAGCATGTAGGTGAAAAAGACGACAATTAATGCACCAAGTGCCAAAGACCATAAAATCACATGGATAAAAGTAGGAATATGTAGAAACTTTGTTGCAGGATTCAATGTTAATTGTTTCCAAAGGATTGCTTGGCTGCTAAGACCTAGACAGATCCCATAAGAGCTAATAGGAAAGCGGAGAAGGAAAGGCCACTGCTGGTCTTTTGGTAAGAGAATGTCCTCTGATTCCTGAATCGAGAAGCTAAATGTTAGAGGAAGTATTAACTAACCTTCAAAATAGTCTACATTGAGACAGGTGATAAGACTTTTAATAATATTTATGGAATTGAGAGTTGCTAATTTAAGAAGTTGTTTCATAAGTGCAAACGAACCTTTAATTCTTCAAGTTCAGCTCCCTGCAAAGCATCAAAATAACGACCTGCCGGCAGATCACTTGGAACATCAGAACATGTCTCTGGCAGATGAGATGTGGCATCCAGCTTTTCACAATGATCTTTATCTTTCAATCTGGACAACTGCTTCTCTAATCCAGGGATCAGTCTTGAAGACTTCGTTCGAAAGGACCGATAGCTTTCACTGTCTCCACTGTGTGAGCTGGTGAACATCTTGTTCTCTATAGGGGTTCCAGTGCCTGATTTTGAAGAAAAGCTTGGCCTTTTCGATGGAATAGGTGACCCTTCTAAACCAGTATGCTCTGCAACATGGCTGCCGTCTGTTCCTATGTGGATTCTAACTTCGTGGGGAGCATCTATAATAGCAAATCTACTTTTAGGTGTAGCTGGACGCATTTTATCATCCCTTGAGCTTAAAACTCTGTCTTTTTCATCAAAGGAATAAGCTTCATTTCTATTATATACTTCATTGTCCTCCACAAATGGCATGGGAGGAGATGAAGGGGGCAGAATAGTAGCATTGGTTGTATGATATGGAGACCTTGGAGAAGTATTGAAATGCATTGTTGGGCTTGGAGAAGTTCCCACAAAAACAGCATTTATAGATGGCAAATCGTTACTGGGTACCAAATCAATGTCCATTCCATGAAGCTCTATGTCTTTGAGGAGCGGAGGCCCCCTAGCATTGCGTTCGGCCATGTCTAACTAATATGTCAAGCAAGAGAAGCAATCGATCTTATTATGAATAAAGAAAACTTTGGATGCATTTAAGGCGCAGAGCAAGGATCAGAATGCTTAAAGCGCTCCGATTTCTTGAATGATTGAAAAGCTAAGGAAAAGGAAGCTGCAATGCAAAAAAGAAACTCTCTACAGCTCACCTCCTTGTTTTGTGCATTAGAACCTGGCAGACAGCATGAGCTCAGTTGTTGGATTGGGACCGGCCGGCGCCAGCTCTGATTGATGAAGCGACAACAGTCCAAATGAAATGTCTGTAACATTCAATGGAGCCCACTAAATCTCTCACGCAGTGTCCGGATTGCAGAGTTACGCTACTATATATTTTTCGATGGTTCCCATTTGGACATTCTTACATTTTTTAAATAAAGTCATGATGTGCCATTTACGCGTGCTGCTTGAGCTATGTAGTAACTTTTTTCCCCCTCATTATAGGATCCTAGGCCGGCAATTTACTCGGTATGTTTTTTTATGTTTCCTTTATGCGTTTTATTTTTCTAACATTGGCTTGTGAGCCGCTGATGGGCAGTATATCCATGGCATTATTCCAGATCCACGGCTATTAACATTTCGCCCACAAAATTGCATGACAAATCCTATGGTCTCGTAGCATTGCCATTAATAAACTCACAGCTTTTACAATACCATGGCCTCAAAACCATGGCCTGCACAATGACGGGACACCAGAATGAATGACAGACAGCCCGAATGAGCCATCTATTGTCACTGCCCAAGAATCAAAGGAGCAGTCCAGAACCAATCCTCTGCTAATGCTCGCCCAGATATCCGAAGCAAACCCCTGTGCATCAAGCAACCCCGCCCTTGGCCGAAGGAACCTTGGGCCGAACCATGACTTGCTGTGCTCAACCATGGCTCGCTCTGCTCAACCATGGCTCGCTCTGCTCAACCATGCCGACTGCCTAAGCATACTCGATTTACTGGGTTCGAAAATCCACAACACAACATCTCCACTGAAAAAAAAATATCTTGCAATCTGCTCACTACTCACTTTACAAATTTGCATTCTGCTCTGTACTCAGCAGCAACAACTTGCTACACATTGGCTCGAATTAAATTGGGTTTTCTCGAATTGTTTTCAAGATCATGAAGGATTTATGCTACTCAGCAGCTGCACTATTGGGATGTCAGATCAGTTCTGCTACAAAAGTAGCCGAACATTGTTACGTTGAAGAAAAAGAGGCAACCGAGGTTCCGATAGGCATGATTTGGAAGGATATTCAGGGAGCTACCAATTGGAACGGAATGTTGAATCCAGTTGCTCCAAGCCTGAACTCCATGGGCCGACAAGAGTGGCATGCAATCCTGACCTGTCTCTTCCCAATCTATGGCCAAATCCTTCTAAATTGAAACCATGCAAACACAAATCAAATTAAACAGCAATCTCCGGGCCTCAACCTTCAGCTGCCAACAAGCACCTCAATTCGTTGCAAATATACTCTCCACATACGATTTGGAATACAATACAGGGCCCAAATCTTGGCCCAACCATGCCAGAAATACTGCCCCCAAATACCAAACAAAAATATTGGAAGTTTATTTATGCCTCATCTTCTTAGCATATCACAACGTCAAATTCTTATCTTCCCAAATGTAATGTAGTGCTGACTCTTGGGCTCACGTTTTACTTTAGTCGAACTTTCCTATACGTTTAGTCCATTTGGTGGTTGACTTATTGATCTAAAATAGAAAAAGGGACAACTACCAAAATGCCCATACATTTTACAAAAATGACTAAGAGTAAGGTCATATGAGGAGGTAGACATGGTATAATCCATGTCCACATGAACCCTTATAAATTGTGTGGGTCGCATGATCAATGATGCCATATGTTCATAAATGATTGCATGAGCTTGCCTTTTTTTTTTTTTTTTTTTTTTTTTTGGAGAAACGGCAGTTTTGTATTCATATATATGATATAAAATTACAGCACAAAAAAACCCTAAAGATTTAGGAAAAAAATAAGAATCTGCAATCAGAAAATAGAGCAGATGAAATAAGTTCAATACTCATCATAGAGCCGCTCAACATCTTCTTCGGATCAGCTTACTATAGGGAAAATTCAACCTTCCTCTGCTAAATCAAGTACTATAGGATCTTTTCCATAATTTCCAGAACCAATCCATTTGTTCCTTCAACTGTAGCAGTTCCTGTTAACCTTAATGACCAGATTTGGATGAAGCACAAATAATGATTCCAGTTCCCATTGTAAACTAGTAGACTAATTTGGACCAAAACCTAGATAAGATAAAAGGAGGACATACAGAGAGATAATTACCCAAACCTTGTGCTTGAAGCAAATCATTCCCATTGTAGAGGTAGAGATCTCCTAAGCTCACCATGAATCTGAATCCGATAAATTCCACTAGGCCATAGCCGCCCAGCCCTAAAAATGATCCAAAATATGGTGCATTGTTGGAGAAGCCTCTAGGTCATCATGCTGCCGAACAAGCAAAAAGTTCAAGAACTAGCAAATCCAAGCTCTCCCGCCACTTGAATCTCAAGATTTTTAATCCAATAACCTGACCGCATTTGCTAGGATACATAGAAACTCCCATATGTACCTAAAATATTTAGAGAAAGCACCAATGAATTGGAATAGGCTGCCACACTATTCCAGAAGCTGCCACACTATTCCAGAAGCTGCCACCTTCTTTCCAGGTCTGATCCTCTGCCTCCAAATTAGCCTGATCAATCAAAGATCTAGACAATGGAAAATTTTTGACCTCAAACAATTATCTTGAAGCTAGCGAAGCTTAGAACAAGCCCAATCCACCAAACCACCCTTCAGGGCCCAGTTTCAATAAATAAACTGTAAGAGACCATAATACACCACCAAAGACTACGAGAATTGATAAATCACTCTGCCATGGCCACAGAAAAAAACAAACATGCTGCTTCCATCCTCTTATTCTACGTACTTCCGCCAGTAAGAAATGGGAAAAAGAAAGAAAGTACTTTTCTGCCAGATTATATTCGAAAGATTTAGATGCAGATCACCTGGATGAAGGCCATGGATCCTTGTCTGTGAGTCAAAGCAGAAGAAGTGCTTTCGCCTGGCCACAGATTAAAGTTTTACCCTAAAACATGCTAAGACCTTTCTCTTAAAGGATATCCTAAAGGATGCTGGCTTGTGCTACGACGTAAAAAAAATACATCTCTCTCTCTCTCTCTCTCTCTCTCTCTCTCTCTCTCTCTCTCTCTCTCTCTCTCTCTCTCTCTCTCTCTCTCTCTCTCTCTCTCTCTCTCTCTCTCTCTCTCTCTCTCTGGCAAAGAAGATGTAATCACTCTCTTTTTTTTGTATGGGCAGTCCTATGGCCAATTTGGTCTCTATGGACATTAAACCCCTCCCTCTCTCTCTCTCTCTCTCTCTCTCTCTCTCTCTCTCTCTCTCTCTCTCTCTCTCTCTCTCTCTCTCTCTCTCTCTCTCTCTCTCTCTCTCTCTCTCTCTCTCTCTCTCTCTCTCTCTCTCTCTCTCTCTCTCTCTCTCTCTTTGGACCCCACGGACTGGGTGCTAGGGTTTCTGCTTGTGGAACTTGAGAAAGCCATAGCTCTCACATCTGATGTCGAGTTACAGCGGGGTTGGGCTCGTTGGAAAGCTTATTTCGAGCTCTTTCCAACGGTGTATAACATTAATACTTTTGAATCAGTTTGATAGTCTGTAATTGGCATTTTCCGGGACTGTGTATAAGATGGGACGTCTAAAAAGGAGACAGATAAGATACAGGGGAAAAAGGGCTCCAAGGAGGTGGGCTCCAAGGCTGATTCCGGCTCCCTGGGGGCAAATAAATCTGTGGTAGGCAATGTCAAGAAGGTAAAAAATGAATGTAAAAGGCAGGGCAAGGAAGTTCACACAGAAGACATCTCGGATGACACCTCGGATGGGGACTCTGGTACTTCTGCGGAATCTCTGGAGGTAGAGGCAACTGATTTGGGGCTGAAGGCTGACATATCCGGAGGGCTTGGGCCTGTCTTTGGGGCTGATTTGCAGCGAGCTATGGCGCCTTCTGGATTCTTGGGAGGAGAGATGCTAATGGGTCAATTGCTTACGGTGATGATGAAGCTACTAGAATCCATGGAGCAGTCCGGGGAGGAAGCAGAGCGAGCAAGGAAGGAGGCGGCAGCCCATCAGGCACAAATGCTTAAGCTTTTGCAAGGTATGAATGAGTCTTTGTGTTCTTTAAAGAGTGAAAATATAGAGCTAAAGCAGCAACTAGCAAGCGTATCAGAGACAAAGCAGGTCATAGATCAAGCTGAGACTTCGAATAGGGGCTCAAATGATGGTTTTCAAGGAGCAATTGATGCTTTGAATGAGAAAATGGAGCACTTGGCTGATATGCATGAAAGGGAATCGAAGGCTAATAATTTCAAATTTCTGGCCTACCGAAAAAGGAGAATGAGGACACAAGCATGGCTGTTCAAACATTTCTTGCGAGAGAATATGCGAGTCTGCAGTGGATATTTTGGAGGCGCACGGGTTGGAAGGAAGGGGAAGGAACACGGAATGTGTTGGTGAAGTGCGATCCAAGGAAGCAAAAGGCTCGGGTTATGCGGCGAACATTGCTTAAGGGCAAATATATATGGGTCAATGACGACTTAACTAAGACCCAATTTCAGCAGAAGAGAGAAGATCTTAAGAGGATGAAGGAGGCAAGAGCGGCTGGACAACGTGCTTCTTTGGAGAGGCGGAAAAGTGATTGTGGAGGATGCATAGGAAGTAGCCGCCCGGGTTAGTTTGTTTGAATGTAAATACGTTAAAAAGTAGTAAGATATGTGCTATGGATGACTTGTTAGCAAATGTAGACATAGTTTTCTTTTTTGGAAACGTGTGAGCATGAGGAAAAGGCTCTTCCGGATATTTCTGGTTTTTACGCTATTGCATTCAGTATGGAATAAGAAGGGCTGGAATCTCAAAGGTACAATTGGTATTGCATGCTATGCTCAATGAAAATGTGCATGCAAAGTGTGTTTTGACACATAAGGCAACCGCACAATACATTTGGATTGAATTGCCGTGTAGGGGCAACAAGATATATGTAGCTGGTTGTTATTTCCCCAAGGGAATCACCCGTGTATAACAAAGGAGATCCGGATAAGGATGACCCATTCTTTCACTTAGAGCAGGATATACTAGCTTTGGGTTTGGTTTGGAAGTGCTATTGTTAGGAGACTTTAATGGGCGTATGGGAAACCATCAAAAGCGCCTTTGGTGGGCCTAGATGGAGAAGCGAATGGTTGGAAATGCCGGATGATAATTGGTGAAGACAATTGGATGGAGCGAGAACATCAAGACAATGGGAAATGGCTGACACCACCCTTGGGCGTCATGTCTTACATATGTGTAGTGGTTTTGAGATGGTGATCTTCAATGGCACGGATAGGTATCCGAGCTCGTAAGCGCACTTGTAAAAATGCTAGTGTGGTGGATTATGTTATTGCCAAACCTACTTTTGCGAGAACATGTTATTAGCTTAATGATTGGAGATGAGAATGAAAGCTCTGGATCATGTACCTTTGCTCATTGAACTTCATGTACAAAGGGGCATCATAGGCGACAAAGAAGATACATATAAAGGTAAATGGATGTCTCTCAAGTATGATAAAGCTGATGAATATAGCGAGATATGCGAGAAAAATGGCATCTTTGCATGGCCCACATCAGGGGGGATATGAGTGAGGCGTTGTCTAGGGTTTTGCTTGAATCAATGAATGAATGTTTTGTATCCCACCCAAGAACGGAGGGGGCTGCCATGTAATGGATGGTTTGACATGGAATGTAAACAAATGAGAGGCAAAAATTTAGAGCAAAACAAGGGGCAGCTAAAGTACGAAGAAAGGAAAGTGTATACCAAGCTGGGTCAAAAATAAGAAGAAGGCATATTTACATCGTAAACATAGGCTAATGGTGGAAGAACTCCGCTGGTTGATCCAAAGAAATTTTGGAATAGGCTTAAACCCTTGAAGCATGGGGGTAATGTGTTGCAAGCGGAGGCACTAATGGAGTATGTAAATTTATACCATGTCCATGGAGTTGAGGATAAGATGGCCAAGAGACATGTGAGATGGATGATATGCTTACCTTTACTCTCGAGGATGTTCGTGGGTCTCAAGAGACTTGCTAATGGCAAAGGCCGGCAGATGCTTGTGGCCTTAAGGCCGAAATGCTTAAGTGGGCTGAGAAGCTGCTTCTTAATAGGTCTGGTCGACATGTTCAACATGGCTTTGAGAGATGGGTTTCCTAGGGCCCGCGGTTAATAGGGTTGTGCCATTGCACAAGTCGGGATGCATCTGATCCGGTAACTACCGTACCATTATGGTTGGCAGCCCTTTACGCGAAAACCGTATGCCTCTATACTTGAGGGCAAGATAAGCAACCGGGCGGCTTCACAATGCTAGAGCAATAGGCCAAGCGGGCTTTAGACCTAAAAGTCTACAACCCGACCATTTGGTCACCCTTAGGCTATGATGGATTCAAGGTGGGAAAAAGGAAACCTTTGTATGTCTTTGTTTTGTGGATTTCAAAGAAGGCCTTTGACATGGTGAATAGGCAAAATCTGTGGCATAGGATGGTAGATTTGGGCATCCCGATGGGGCTTAGGCATGCGGTAAGTGTTCTTTATAAAAAGTACTCGTGGCAACTCTCTTTCCCTTTTGTTGGAATGTGTGATGATGTAGTAGAGAGTAATATGGGAGTCAAACAGGGGGTGTCCTTTGTCGCCTACCTTGTTTGGATTGTTCATAGATCAGCGGAGGGGTGGATAAGAGCACATGGAGGGGATGGTACATCCTTGAATGGGTATGTACTTATGCTCTTGCTATATCTTGATGATATTGTGTTGCTATCTCTGAAGACATTGTGGGATGCAAAGACATTTGGATGTGCTTTGCTGGTTTTTTGATGCTAAAAGTATGCGGGTGAATCTGAAAAGACTAAGGTCATTTTTGTTTTTTTGGAGCGAATAAAACAGATCATGTCTTGGCTATTTTACAAGGGTAAAAGCAAGTTGAGGTCGTTGAAAGCTATAAGTATCCGGTTTGATTGAGACAAAAGTCCTAATTGGAATCAAAGCGGTCGAACATAGAGTGAGTCTTGGGCTTAAAGGCACTATATGCAATGCGAGAAGGTGTGTGAATGCTGACATTTGGAACTTTGAAATGAAACGCATGCTCTTTAAAGTATTGGTACAAACGGTTATATCAGATGGTTGTGAAGCCCGGGGCCGGGCCTCACGATGATGGGTGGAAAAAGGTGGAAAAAATACAAAAGAAATTTTTTCACACCTGAACTGGCACTAAAATGCAAACGCCATATGATATGATGTTAGGAGAGTGCGGGATGATACCCCTTGAAGCTGAAGCTCTTTGCAAAACCCACGTTATCCGCATAAGGTTTTATATGATATGCCCGTGAATAGCTTGCCGAGAATTGCCGCAGCCAGAGACTAGTGACAAAGGTTGGTATGCGGATATTAGTAGATGGCTGGTGAAATGGGGATGGATATTCACGAATTGCGATGAATCAGAAGATATTGAGGGATGGGTTCTAAGAGTGTTCTCACTAAGACATGGAGTATGCCACTTGTGAAGAAAGAGTACTATCGGACTCGGATGAATCCCACATTGAAGGCAAATAAGCAAGATCTTAGTGAACCCATATCTATGAAGCATAGGCAAGCAATTGCGAGGATCCGGTTAAGCTCGCACCATCTTGGTGTGGAGGTAGGGAGATGGGCAGACATCGCTCATGATCTTAGACATTGTAACTTGTGTAGTGACGGTGTGGTGGAGGATGAGGCTCATATCTTACTTTGTTGCCGTGCTTATTCAGACTTAAGAGTCATACATGGGATCAGTGCTACCTCCCTTGAGGAGTTCTTTCGGTACCCAGGGGCATCCATTGGGGGATATATTGTTGACATTCTTAAACATAGAGATGCTTGTTTGAAAAATCGAAGGTGCGAGATTGAGATAGAGGAGCCCAGTGTGTTACTCTCAGAAGATGCACTGGATGACTTGTTTTATAATTTTGAATGTAACTTGTAAACATCTCATAGACCTGGTGGTCTCGAAGACGGAATAATAGATTTCATTTCATTTCATTTCTCTCTCTCTCTCGCAATCACTCTCTTTTGCTGGCCGATGGGCAGTCCTATGGCCAATTTGGTCTCTATGGACATTAAACCCCTCCCATATCTCTCTCTCTCTCTCTCTCTCTCTATCTATCTCTCTCTCTCTCTCTCTCTCTCTCTCTCTCTCTCACACACACACACACACACACACACACACACACACACACACACACACACACACACACACACACACACACAACACAAACAAACAAATGCACTTTGCTTTCCTCTTCATCCCTCCTATTCTCCCTTGAAACAAGACAATTTGATATACGGATTAGTTTGTTCTAATATAGGTATTAGAAGTTGGATCTCCTCATTCTTATCAAATTTTTAATTGGACATTAGCATATATGGTTTGTGAAAATGTCAAGTTTCTCTTGGTTATTTATACGTTCAGGGATGTCACTTGCAACTATAGCCACTTCTGCCACTAGCCATAATATTATGGTTATCTTCTTTGAGTATTCATCTCTACAATGCTCTGCTAGATGCTTTCCTATACAATTAATAGTATCAAAAACTAATAAGTAACCATACAATCTAACATCAACCAATCAAAAGGATTTACGCACTTGTTCACTCCAAGCCTTGCAAATAGAGATTGAATGACCAACGCTGAACATGAAGACAATAGAATCACCCATAACAACTATTCATAAAAGTAGCTTAATCAGCATTATTGTTACTCGAAGGCTGTTAAGAATACTCTTCTTTCCTAAGCTCCTTTTACATTCTTGCATGAGCATTTTAGATTGTCCATCTACTATGAAATCCCACTACGTATCCAAATCCAAGGTATTCATGTCAATATGAACCAGTTCAACTGAGGACGGAAGTCGGTGGAACCGATTCATGTTGACATGAAGCAGTCCATGTCAAAACACCTCATGTGACCCCTGTGAAAACATGTTTTGACGGCTAAATGAAGATGTCAACATCTTCATATGGCCTTACTCTTAAATGCCCTTAAAAATAGGGTGCTTAGCTAAAAGAGTAATATAATTCTTTTGGTACTGATCAATGAGAAAGTGCCCTTCACGAAATTCGTAGACAAGATTGTTGAGGTGGTCTAGGTGGTTTCTTCAAAATTGGGCGTGGGTCCTGTTTACCATTGGCAACCCATAGTTGATAAGCAGTGAGACGAACTGAGGCAGCATGATTTGTGCCCGGGAGCTGAACCTGGACCTGAGGTAGTTGAGGGCACGGCGTGATGGTGTGACCCTATTCTTGACAATGTTAATACTGGGCTTTGGAGGGGATCGAAAGGAGGGCATGAACGTTGACCTCTAGATTGTTGAGGTTGCTGAGATTGTTGATATTGTTGTGGCTGATATGTCTGCTACTGTGGATATTGTTGAGGCATGGTTTGAACCTCAAAGACCATTTTTTGCCTGAAGGGTGTAGGATGAGCACGAATACACTCTTCAGTATAGTGATTACACATGTTGCAGCACTTGCAGTGAGGAGGACCATTGGTAGAATTACATTCATTGGCGAGGTGGCCTTGATACTTGCAGATGTGGCACCAAATTTGACTGCATTGAGGAGGAGCAGACTGATGAAATTGTACAGTATTTTGAGCAACCATGACGGGGGCATGAATGGAAGCTCTGTGAGGGGAACACCACGGGAAGACACATTGACGGAATGGTTAACCAATTCAATGGCTTGATCCAATGTCTTGGGGCGCAAATACTCTGTCATACGACGAATAGCAGGAGGAAGACCTTGCAAAAACCAAACCAGAATCTGGCTTTGGATGGGATACTCTTTAAGCTTACTCACAAGCATATGGAGACGATCCGCAAAGTCACGGGCAGACTCCGTGGATTGTTGTTGGAGATCGTTAAGCTGCTTCAGGAGCTGTTGATCATCATCCGTAGTGCCATAATTAGAGAGAAAGGCAATCTTCATGTCTTGCCAATTTTGTTTCCATTGACTTTTATTTGCCATGAGCTACTGATGAGGAGCGCCACGCAGCATGGTGGAAAAAATATGGAACTTAAGTTGAGGCTGAGAATGGCCATTCAAAATAGCCAAGACTTCAAATTCCTCCATGTGAGCTTGAGCACTTTGATCAAGGGGCTTTCCTTTGGCATTCCCAAAGATTGGATATGTGAGCTTGAGATTGTGAACAGGTGACGGGACTTGAACTTGTGTATAGAGTGGCGGAGCATAAGTAGGAACATAGCCCTGAGGCACAGCCATGGGCTGAGAACAAGATGATGGCATGGGGACCGTGAAACCAGGAGGTCCTGAAGAGGGGTGTCAGCGGGCAATGTGCCATGGGTGCCATCCTCATTTAATTTGAGATCAGTAATGTTGTAAACTGGAACTGAATGGTGAAAGGAGGGTGTAGACTAGAATTCATGAACATGAGGAGGGCCAAAAGAGACCTGAGAATAGCCAATACTATGCTGAGGAGAACATGGTTGTGAAGGCAAGGGAGTATGGCTAGAAGGAATGTGAATGTAAGTGCTGTCTAGAGTTTGAAAATAATGAGGAGTGGGGTGCACAGGGGTATGATGTGGCGACTGTGGTTGAGAACAGTGTTTACATGTAGGGGGAGACCCCAGCCTGGAACTAACACGAGGGGTAGGCGGTGCCAACTGAGCACGTGAGCGAACACGGCCTCCTTCAATGTCATAGTCAGGATCATACATTTCAGAGCAACGTCCCGGCGCTGATGGCGTTCCAATCGAGCCGCAGTTTGGCCGAGGAGTTCCTCTAGAGTGAAGGCACGAGCAGACATCTTTAAGGGAAGAAAAGAGAACTAAGATCCGGCAGCAACGACATTGTTTAGGGTCCGAATTTGGGATCACCTGCGAGACAACCCTCTATGAGGACCCTTGAATCAAGCAGGGAAATCCTAGCTGAGTGTCACATGGGATTTTGCGAAGAGAACAGAAAGAAAGAAAGAAAGAAAAAGAGAAAGCAGAACTGAAAGTGCCAATATGCATAAATATGACTTCCTTGATATCAATCAGAGTACATGAACTCTTGTCAAGCGAGAGGAATAAAGTGAGACAAGACTAAAATCTCATCTAAAGACTCAAGATCTATCTCTACTGATATATATAATACAATGGCCTCGTGCCCAAAATAGGTAGATGGCAAATCTAGGTCACCAACTCCTGGATCAACGCATGAATTCAGGGAATCTGGCAGCACCTTCATTAGTGCCTGGAATCTCGCTAAATTAAGGCCGCACTCCCCGAAGGCTGTCATTTGTCCATTCTAGTTCTCTTCTTTGACGGGGGCGTGGAATTCTATGTGGCTTTTGGCGGGGGCGTGGGTCTACTACCTGATGCTTGACCTGGTCCCTTGTTTCTGCCCTGTTGCGTGGAACTTAAGAATAGTCATGTGCCTAGTGGTACAGGACTAACATTGGCTAAAAGGATGGGGGTCCCTGCTGAGCGCGGCTACTAGGAACCCATAGCAAGCTAGGCTTATGGTCGGTCACTTCGTGTGGGCTGGGCATGGGTTCGACACCCGCGAGATCAATGGTGCCGCCCTGATCCTCAGGAGTTGCAGGTGTCGGCCTGGCTCCTGTTTTGAGGGGTTAAGTCGGGGAAGAATAGTGTGTCGCCATGATTCTCTGCTGTCCTTGGAATCTCTAGACCCCGGGAAGGGGATATAGAACCCTTCCTGCCTCAACGAACTGGGGAGATGCAACCCGGAGTAGCCTCGAAGGGTGATACCTCGAGACTACGTATCCGGCAGGCTACAGTCACGCCAGAGTCTGATCTAGCCTGTCTGCATAGTATGCACAGGAGGGACACTAAATGACTAATGAGAATGCTGATCGGAGTTCAGAAAGAACGGAATCTAGCCAGCAGAAGCATCTCAAATAGCATAGAAGAAAAGGTGATTCTCTAGGTCTACAACCCATTCTCAAGCTTTATCATTCTCCTGTGATATAATAAATGTTGTATATGGTTCCCTTCTATAGTTGCTTTTCAATGGTTTAAGACCATATTTTGATGCTTTCCCTCACCTCTTTCTCTTTCTAACACCAGGGGACACTCTCCCTTTGAGGTTAGGATTTTGCCCACGTTCTCTCACTAGGGGTTTGCTCCCGGACCCTAAAATGTTGTGCGTATGTTACTTTTGAGTTCCCATTTTAGATTCTAAGCGTCCAAAATGTCCTGCGAGCAACACTTCTCCCTTGCCTATTCTCCTACTAGGGTTTTGCTCCCTCACCCCAAAATTTTTTGCATACGTCATTTTGAGTCCCCATTTTGGATTCTGAGCATCGGAAATGTCCTATGAGCAACATTTCTTTCCTGGCTATTGTTTCACTAGGGTTTCGCTCCCACACCCCAAAATGTTATGCGTACCCTTTTTTGGATTCTGAGCATCCAAAATATCCTATGGGCAACATTTCTTTCCTGCCTATTCTCTCATTATTGTTTTGCTCCCATACCCATACGTCATTTTTGTGTCCTCATTTTGGATTCTATGCGTCCAAAAAGTCCTATGAGCAACACTTCCCCATCGCCTTAGGCTCTCCTGGACCTCATCTCCGCACCCGAAAAAGCCATGCCCACTTAAGGAATCCCCTACCCTGATCCCATTTTGGATGTCCAGCCCTCCTTAACCTGGCTCATGTCCATAATCCCAATTTGGATGCCCAACCCCCCTTGACTTAGCCCCATATCCAGGAACACCGACAACCTAATGGCTCCTCGCATGATGAGCTCTCCTGAGATGTCCAAGTGGTTGGAACATCACGAAAATGGCCCAGACCAGATAGAAAAGACAAGGAAGAAGCCCATTCTATGAGGAGGGAGGCACGAGCGAAGACCCAATCAATGAGGTCAGCCCATCATGCAGTTGATTGCTGTTTCGATCCGACGGCAAATCAACCAGGCATCGATGGAGGCCTTGAAACAATTGGAGGCGAGAATCGAGAGTAAAATCAGTTGAATTGTAGGCCTGATAGAAGAGGCAGTCCTCCGTTCCTCAGGTGCTCAGAAGACAGTTGACAACAGAGAAACAACAGATTGCAGAGATGGAGATCTGCACATAGCATAGAAGACAGCATCCGCTTGGCGCGCTTTGAGAGGTAGCAGGATAAGCAGGGTCTCACTGACCTATAGACTTGCATGAACTCCCTGTCCACCACTATATAGACCATACATGACAGACAATATGTTGCGCATGAGACACTGGCAACCATCTCTTGCCTTTGATCAGAAGCTGAAGAGGTCGCCAACATGATGCGAAGCATCCATGATGTCTTCAAGGAGAGCCAGTCACAACCGAGAGCCCTTCAAAGTGAGCTTGAGACAAAGGAAGTGCTCTCATCAGCAGTGAACCCTGCGCTAGATACCCGTCCGCTAAGACTCGAGCACAGCTTCATTGCTCTAGATCGAGATGTGCAAGAGATGTGTGCAGCCGTCACCCAGCAAGGCAAAGGCTCCATGCAGAAGCTCATGAACAACTAAAGCAGTGCATACATGAATTGGCAAGACAGCAGCAATATCAATAGGAACTGAGCTCCAGCCTTCATAAAGGAGAGGCTACAACACAGACCATGACAGTCCCACATGCCCAATAGCCTGCAAGACTGTAACCAGGGCCACCGACCCATTGCTGCACCATCAAGATGCCCCATATCGCCAGCACCACAACGTAGGCCACAATCTATGCCCCATTAATCGCAAACAGCACATGCCGCGGTAGTCAACATCGACCCGACCATCAGAGAGCTCCAAGAGCAGAGACGTAGGATCCACAATGTAATGATGCGCACTAGACACTGATCCTTACTCGGATGAAGTTCCATGCACCCGTGCATATTGTTAGGGCGAGATGCCATAGAGCCTAGCGTTATGACTACCTCCAGGTAGTCATATTCATGGTCAAGGACATGCAAAGCAAGCAGTCATCTTACGTCAAGGCAAGCAGATGAAGGGGACCGCCCTGTATGTTGACCGAGATTTGACCCCTGCACAAGAAGAAGAACGCAGACTTGAATTGGACAAAGTCAAAAGCGTCGGCAGACAAAGAGGAGCTGAAAACTTGACCCGGGGCAAGATGCAGATCTTCCGATCACGAAATGCTATTGTGAGTATTGCAAACCCTCAGGGCCTTTCTGCTGAGGTGCCAGCTGCTCCGATCCATGACCCGGCAATGCCTGCTACAAGTATATACCCTGCTTCGGTTGCCTCAAATGCCGCATCCACATGCTGCATGCTGCTTCCATCTCTACCGCCCCCCCGTGTCACCGCCACCAAGTCTGCAGCTGCAACTCCTGCCAGCAAATAGGGATTGTGCCTCCGCCCAGTCTCCTAAAATTGTTGAGGCTTCCTATGGCATAAGGGAGATAGTCTCAACTCAGTTGCCACTAATATGGACCTTATCTTCCTCATGGCAACACGGGGGCATGGAAGAATTACAGGCTACCCGACTTGCCAGAATACCAGCGCTACTCCATCCTCAATGAGTGCACAGGAAAGCAGGGACACGGGGGAGAGGAGGGAGGGGGAGTCGCTTGCTAATTCTCTCGGCGCAAGACAAACAAATACAACTGGTATCTGTAGGTGTGGGTGCAGCACTGCAACGGCAACCCACTCTTTATGGCAGCCTACTACTTCCCATATACCGAGAGGAACTTCTATCACACCCACTCGAACGTCGATAAGCGGGACCGCTATGTTGATCTATAATAACATACAACAGCACAAGCAATTGGGTAGAGTCATCCTGCTGACAATTGATGAAGCATCACAAATACTGCTCAAGTGTTTGATTAGTGCGCTCCACCTGCCCATTGGGTGAAGTCCGAAAGAGAGCGAACGTTCCACATGCAAGAGTTGCAATAGGCGCTTCCAAAAGCTGGCAACAAACTGAGGGCCGCGGTCACTAACAATATTATCTGGTAAGCCATGGAGTCGACCACCTCTCGAAGCAAGAGAACCGATGTGGCTTCACTGGAGATAGAAGTGCTGCAAGGAATGAAATGTGCCATCTTGGAAAATCGGTCAACAACAACAAGGATGGCGTCATGGCCTTGGGAGGATGGAAGCTTGACAATAAAATCCACCGAAATACTCTTCTAAGGAGCAACTGGAACTGGTAAAGGCTGAAGCAGGCCATGTGGGGGGTGCTTGGGAGCTTTTGCACGACAGCAAATATCACATGAGCGTACAAAAGTCTCAACAGTGCGGTGGAGACCTGGCCACCAATAATCTCGAGCAATAAGTTCCAGAGTCTTGGCAATGCCAAAATGCCCGGCGAGAGGAGAATCATGACAAGATTGCAGAACTTGAAGTCGAGGGGCACCATCCGGAATATATAGGAATCCATCATGAAATAGAAGTCCATCCCAAAACTCAAAATGATCATAGTCCAACCTCATTTGTCGGGAAGATGATGTTGAGCCAAGCTGTGATATTATGCCCTGCGCCAATGGATCAGAAGGAAGAGATGCTCGAACAGACTCCAAGAAGGATGTATCATGAGGCCTCTCGAACAAAGTGATGGCCATGAGCTGTAAACGATTAGGTCCTAGAATAACCTGTGATTGCTGATCGAATGCTGGCTCCGCTGCCTTAGGTTCGAAATAAGATCTGCGAGAAAGAGCATCTGGTTTCCCTTGAAGCATGCCAGGCCGAAACTTGATGATGAAATCAAAGCGGGATAGCACCTGTATATGCCACCGAGCCTGACGACGATTAAGAACTCGAGCAGACTGAAAATACTCCAGATTGCGATGGTCCGTATACACAGTCACCTTATGAGGAGAACACCCAAGAAATCGTCGCTACTCCTGAAAAGAGTCAACAAATCGTAAATAGGATAGTTGATTTCTACAGCAAGGAACTTTCGAGAATGATAGGCGATCGGGTGCAGCTCATGATCATCCCCCTCTTGCGACAAGATGCTGCCAAGAGCAAAATCTGATGCGTCAGCTTCGAGAATATAGGGACATGCAGGATCCGGGTGTGCAAGAACAGGTGCTGCTGTAAAAGCATGCTTCAGAGTGATGAATGCTGATTCTACTTCAATTGTCCACTTAAAAGGAACATCCTTCCTGGTGAGACATGTCAAAGGCAAGACGATCTCCGAATAGTCCTTGATGAAGCGGCGATAAAAATTGGCAAACCCCAAGAAGCACTGTACATCTTTAACTGGAAGGTGTTTTCCAATCAAGAACTGTGCTGACCTTCTCTAGATCCATGGTAACACCCTGAGACGCGATGCAATAGCTCAGAAACTCGACATTATCCTGCTCGAACTGACACTTCTCTAGCTTGGCATAAAGTCCATGTTCCCGTAGCTTTTGAAGGACCTTCCTGACACATATTTTTCAAAAACCTCCCTAGCAGCCAGGATCCTAGAAGTTGGCCTCAACGTGCCATTATTTCTATGTAATGCAATTTTGCTCCCCTTTGCATGACTTGCTTGCCAATTTTGCCAAGATGAAATTGGAATGCCATGAATATGTATCCATGCAACTTTACATATCCATGCCCCTAGCAGGGGTATTTTTTTTCTTTGGATTTTTTTCATCTTGAAGTGCAAGCTCATGAATGGAGTACATGTAAGTCCCTCTCTCATGACAAGTATACTCTTGGAAGGTGGCTCTTGCTTCCACCAATTCATCAATTTCAAACTTCTGAACACAATTAGCCCAACAACATTCCATTCCCCTTACCTTAGTCAGAGCTTCACGTGAACAATCACTACTTGACTTGGACCTCTTGCTAGGATAATGTTTCACCACTGAGTGTGCCCTCTTCTCTAAAAATGTGGTCCTGGCAGCTATTGGAGGTGCGTTAAGAAAATCAGTGTCATCCACAACCTCTGGCTCTGGTAAAGGGAATTCTCCTATAAACTCAATGCAGGCTATAGGCCATGGCATGATGCATGGAACCTCCAATTGTTTAATACAAGCAGTGCAATCCTGGTAATTTGACCCTTTTTCCTTCCATTTTTCTTTTAAACTTGTAATGGCTACACCCACTTTATCCTCTCCTAACCTTTCATCATTGACAGCTTGGATAGGATCAGCTAGTATGATAATTCCTTCACCTACTAGCTCCTTATTGCATTGGTGCTTCACTTTCACCTTCTTATTCTTCCAATCCAACCTACTGTAGAGGATAATTTGCTTAGTAGTCTCAGCCTCAACACCCTTTTGCGTGGTCCACACCATTGACCTACAAGAACAATGTTAACAATGGGGTAACAATGTGATAAGAACATGTGGTAACAATGTTGATACATGTTGGGGGGAGGGGGGGTAGTTATAACATTTTTACCTTTTTTAGGATCTACACGCTTCACCTATATAAAGTTAAATGTCTTAATATTAGTTCGAAAAAAGGACAAAGTAATTATGAGAATAGATTAAAGGGAACTTCAAAAAATACAAAAAAAAAACTCATTAAATGGGCAAATATATGTTGTAAGTGCAGCCAAAAATAGGTTGTAAGTATAGCTTAGGTGTAGGTAATTATGCAAAATTAATGATAACATAGGGTGTATGTTAGTAGTACTAAAGAGTTAAGTATAGGTCGTAATTCTAGATAGGCTAAAGTTGGTGTAAGTATAAGGTAATTATACAAAATTAATGACAAAATAGGTTTTAAGTATAGCTGACATGTGGGTAATTCTATAGAGAATTAATGATAACCTAGGGCGTAATTAATTCAATAGAAGTAATTATAGCTAATTCGTATGATGTGATGGAATCAAACCGCGCCTATACGAAACCTTGCATGCAACTACTATATCTTGCATGAAACCCTTCATTCCTTCAACCGCCCATCCTTTCTTCCTTCTAGCGCCCTGCATTTTCTTCCTTCCTTCCTTACCATGGTGAGCCATGCTGCCCGGCCCATCCCGCCCGCTCCATCCCACCGGACTCGCCTCAGAGAGGCGAAGAGGGAGATCAAAAAAATTGATCAAGAAATCCATTCCCCCCTCCCGCAAATGCCGCTGTGGCTGCCTTCCGCACCACAGACCGGATGAATGCAAGGACTTGTTTATTCAGGGCAAGCTTCGCCCGGGAAAGGAGTATCTCAGTACCAGCTCTAGCAGTCCTGAGTCCCCCCATTACTTTGTTTAAGGTCCATACTAGACTAATCTTGTATAGACTAGCTAGCTTATCCCACTGCCTTGCGGCAGCCAAAGTGGAGGACACATATAGGCTTTTAAGTTCTACCACGTCGGGGATCATCATTGTATAACCCCAGTAACCAACTCCCAAAGATAAACGTACATTGGCAAGGTTTGAACCCATGACCAAATGCACATTTATTTTGGCATACCAACTCACCACACATCCGTTGGGCAAAACTTTTGCCTTACATGCACACTTTGTAGGCAGCTGGAGAAGGAGGTTGAAAAAGCAGAAGAAATGGAGGAAGCAGATGAGGAGTGGCGAGAAGAATTGGAGGAAGAGAAGAAGCAGATTATAATGGACGCCCTCTCCTCCTCCGATGATGAAGTTGTTGCAGAAGCCATCCTTGAAGAGATGGCAGATAAAAGCTCAGAGGAAGAGGAAGAAGAGGAAGAGGAGGTAGAGGGCTGATTTTTTTTTGTTTTTGTTTTTGTTATTTAGTTTTTTGTTAAGAAAAGCGAGCTGGGCATCTCCAAAGAGGCCTCAAATGATGATTGTGAGTTAGGCATCTCCTTAAACTGCCTAAAACTTTTGCAATTTTGTAACACAGAGCTGGACAACTCTAATAAAAGGCCTTATATGTAAAATATTTCAATGGCAATACAAGGATTTACTGGCTGTAAAATATTTCAATGGATGATTTACTTCAATGGCAATACAAGGATTTACTGGCTGTAATATGTTTCTTTCGTTTCAATGGCAATACAAGGATTTACTGGCTGTAAAATATTTCAATGGCAATACAATGATTTACTGGCTCTTTCATTCTTAATTTTGAGAGAGCTCAACTGAAATCACGCCAGGCGCGAAATATGTTTGTGTGCAAAATGTTTAAATTGTACAGTAGTCCAATACACGCTTGGCGTGAATTGCATACAGTAACTAGCTTTCTTATCTTATAATATTTCCTCTTACAACAAAGACTTCTGCTAATTTTATTAATGCATTAAATGAGTTTACACTTCAAAAGACTTCTGCTAATACCATCAGTGCATTTAAATCACAAATGAATGGAATTCGCGCGTGGCGCGAAATCACTAATTTGTTTTTTTCTCTCTAACTTACAGATTTATGAATTCGCGCCTGGCGCGTATTCAACTGAACATACGCTTGGCGCATATTCAACTGAAGTTCCTCCTGTAGCAGAAGGACATTTCTTGCCAGGGCCTATGCCAACCTTATAGTTTCGTGAAGGTCTTGATATTTACTGCCATATTAATCGTTCTTGGTGAGATGTGGTCGGGGGTGGCTACAAGTATAGGCTTATTCAATGAGTTGTGTCGTGCTCTGGAGGGGCTTGAAATGGAGAATGCTCAGCTGAGAACGAGAGTTGCAGACCTCGAAGCCATTTTGGGTAATATCCCAATAGCTGCACCATCTGATTTGCCAGATTCTTGTGTGCCAGCTTCTCTTGTTACAACAACATTTGAGACTATTGTGCCAGCATTTGAGACTACTGAGGAACAACACACAGATGAATAACACACAGATGTAATTAAAACAATGTAAAGAGTGTCTAGTATTTTTTAAATTCCTGAATGGTCTGGTCTGCAGGGCTTATAGTATTAAAATTTTGAATGAATGGTCTGGTATGCAAGCATTTTAATTTCATACATATGACAGAATCAACTTGAGCATCTTAGTATAAGCACTCAATCTAATTTTTCTGATGCATCTTCCTCTATTTCTTCCAAGAGAATGAAACTCACCTTCTTTAAACGAATTACTGGCCATGCAACAAAGGTTTTGATGCTTTCACCGACTGTGCCTCCATCAGGATGCCTTCTGGGTAATGCTTCGTCGTTGAAATGGCAACTGGTTACTAGGATCTTCACATGATCATTTCCAAGAGGAACTCCATGGCATACTGCTTCCGGATCGACTGATTCTATCTTGCAATTTCCCACAGCATGTAACATTCCTCTCCAACGCTCTCGTAAGATTATGGGATTAATTTGGAGCTTGGGATGAAGGCACCGGCTTGGGAGCTTGGGATGAAGATGAACTTACATGAAGGCGCTCGACATCGCTCAGGCGCCGGCTTCTTCCCAGTTCTTCCGAGTTCTTTCGAGTTCTTCCTGTTCTTCCCAGTTCGAATGGCAAGAAAGGCTGACGGCAAGATTAGGTGGTAGTTTCAAATTATCCGTTAATTGTACTGCTTTTTTAGCGGCTGAGTGAAATCTAATTATGGGATTACACAATACGGCAGTTGTAGAGCCATTAAATGCTCGTACAATCGCGTGCCGTCCATTAGGGGCAATCGTAAGATTGCTGACCGTCGATTAAAAGTCGATCTGCGGGTATTAAATATCCGCTCGTTTCTATCGGACCGTCGATCAAAAGTCGATCCGAATGAAACCCGTCGATCCAAAGCCGACCTACTCGGCTTATGGAAATCTATATAAGTTTTTGAATGTCATTTCTTGCTTTTTGATTGCAGACTTGCTCCGAGACGCTCAAGAACTCCGAAGCGCCTAAGAACTCAAGAACTCCGAGGCGCTCAAGATCGTCGCGAAGATGCCGCCCAAAGGTCGTGTTGTTCCAAACTCAGGCCGAGCCACGAGAGAAGCTATTCAAGGTCAGTATTGTTCAAGTGTTTAGGCTTCTGTTCATTGCTCTGATTATTGTGCAGTGTTTGCTCTGTATTTACTGTCAATAAATCTTCTGCCTAAACTCCTGTTTATTATTTCTATAGCAGTGACTTAAATTTCTATAGCTGCTCATACTCCTGTCTATTATTTCTATAACTGCTCATACTCCTGTCTTTTAATTTTATAGCAGTGACTGAAATTTGCATTTGCATAATTAATGTCCTTCCTGTGTTAAATTGTCCTGCTCGTGATTAACTGTTCTGTTTATAATTTGTCCACCTGTGAGTAAATTAGTATGACCGTGTTTAATTGGCCTGCCTTCGAGTGACTGTTCGGCCTTTCTATAATTGTCACGCCTTTTGAGTGTGTCTGTAATTGGCGACTGTATGCCATTCTGTATAGTTTAGCCTGGCCGGAATGGATGACCACTCAAAATCGTGTTAAGCGTGTATTGCACCCTCGTTTGTAGGGAAGAAGAGACAAAACCGATTGGTAATTGCTACACCTCCTCCTAAGAAAGCAAGAGGCTCGGAAGATACTCCAGCGACCTCAAGCTCACAGAAGAAGGGAAAGCCTAATGAAGACGCATTGAAAAAAGGGTATGCAAAAGTGGCGTGCTTTTGGAACAGACATAAATCCAATTTAAATGAATGATGGTTTTCGGTTTGCCCCCAATTCCCCCGGTTGTAAGCCTTCAAGGAGGGGGGCCCTTGAGGGGAGGATAGTGTGATGATTAACTATCAGGTCTGGAGCGTGTGATTTGGTTTCATCCAAATCATCGTGGCCTTTTAGGTTAGGATGCACAGCTACCACTCCAGAGGTAGTGGGTTCAAGTCCCATTCAGACCCTTAAATGTGACACCTGCAGCTTGACTATCATCGCCTTGGTCTTTACCGAATGACGACCCAGATCAGCGAAGTGGAATTTCGGCTCGAGCTCCCTCTAGCTGTTTGTCTCCATCCAGTATTTCATGTTTCGTTATTGGAGCCCTACACAGTTAATCATTTCCAAGATAGCATTCCTCCGCCACCGCCATCAGTGGAAATTGATGATCATGAGTAGTTTGAGGTTTGAGAGATTTTGGACTCTACGTTTCTGCATCGACGCGATTATATTACTTTGTCAATTGGGAAGGTTATTCACCAAGCGATAGAACCTGGGAGCCTACCGAGGATCTGACTAATGCTTCTGATAAAATTGCGGAGTTTCATCGACGTTACCCAGATAAGCCAAGTTCGAGTACCCCCGGCTCCAGCTCCAAGGACTCGTCGCCGTCATAATTGGATTGTCTAGCATGCAAAGCACCTAGAGGCCCAATGACAGATAGAAAACAATGATTCTCCTCAGCAACTTAAAAGGTTGCGACCCTTATTGATGGAAATAGAGAGTCGGTTTCATTGTCTAGCATTGCAAAGCACTCAGAGGTCCAGTTCGAAAAAGGAATCCTCAATGAGTTCAACTCCATTAATTTTCAGATGAGGGTATATTGCACACCGTTCTAGCATAGCATAATTTCCAAAACTGTAAGTGTGCCAGTAAGAGAAATGTTCGCGGCGGCCAAGCCGCCGCAATAAATTTCTTGCATATATAAAGCAGTTTTGAATTTTCTATTGTTTTTGTCCCTTTCAAATTTTTCTGCGCCATTTACCACTCGCCATTAAGTTAACTTAGTTTAAACGGTTGGTTATCTCCTAGCTTCGAAAAGAGATTATGTTTTTTTATTAAGGTCGTTAAGTTAAGGTTAACTTAACGGATTACGAAGATATAGATTCCCACTAGACTTGTTAGGGATCCCTTAGGTTAAATTCACAAAATTATTTTAACCTAACGTTTACTGTGAGTTGGTGTTTCACACTAGAGTTAAGAAGCTTCTTACTTTAGTTAAGAGATGCCACTAAGTTAAAGATATCTAAAGTACTTCTTTGTTGTTGAACCAACAATCCGTGAAGAGATATATGGTTTATTTTCTATCTCTTTTCTTTCTATATTTTCGATATTCTTTCTCTGTCTCTATTTTTTTCTGCTCTGTATTTCTCTCTGTTTGAACCTCAATTGAATGTCCAATTATTTACAGTGGGTGTCACATTTCTCTTGGCAATGGAAGGGGAAAACTGTAGGTGCACACTCCCTGAGAAAAGACTAAAAGTGTTTTCACTACCGAAAAAAGAACCACAAAGTCTAGTCGTTAGATATTCAGATATACCTAAAATATACTCCAAGATGCCAAAACTAATCCTCGATTCAATTGGATTTTAATGAATTGTCCCTTGAGTGGGGGCAATCTAAACAACTTGTGAACCCTGAAGCTACTCTAGATGTTCAGAAAGGCAATAAGGACTATACCATATCTGTATAAAAAATAAATAACCTAACTAGATTGCTATACCTTTCTCATTTAACAGTTAGGTTAAGTTAATTCTTAACCGAGTTAAGTGTACCTCTCCTAAGTCACTTAACTTCTAGTTTAAAATAAGGAGTCCAGTTAAAGTTTTAACTTAACTTAACTTAATTATTATCAGTATGAAAGTGATGTGGTTAAGTTAACCGCAGTTAAAATTTAATGAAATCCTAACTTAACTAGTATTAACTTAAGTGCTAGTATGAAAGTAAGTTTTCGTTATTTGCCCTATTTAACCTAACCTAACCACTTGTGGGAATTGACCCTTAATGTTTTCTTGCCACGTCTTTTTCTTTGGACGATATGTTGCGTCCAACCTTGATGATGGCAGCGTCCTCGTTCTTTCCCTGTGGACGTCACGCCCACCTACAAGTATCTAGGGGTGGAGTTCCCCTCCCTGCTTTCTGGCTGAGGGCGTCTATCCGCTATGGTGACATTGACCGAAAGCGCTTTATGCCATGCGTAACAACAAATCCCAGCGTAGCTCTATGATTGGGGCCATCACATACATCTGTTCCTGCACCGGTCGAAACCCGTCCTTCAGACGGGTCGAGGTTTGGGGCCCGGTCGTCTCTTTGGCGACATGGAATGACTTGGAGCAAAAGTGTAAGGCATTTTGGCACGGGCACTTGGGGTGAAACCTTCGCCTTCCCTATCGATTCTCGGCCGCAGAAATCGGATTCTTGCGCTTCGGGCGGGCAGCCCTTGATAGACACATCGCCTATTTTCGTAAAGTGGTTACTATGGGTGATGCTCGGCTCCCGCGACCGGGCTTACACCGTGGCAATGAGTCCGCAATGGCTTAGGGCCCGTTGGAGGGGTAAGAGAGATCGCTGGTTCGCCAGATGGAACATGCGGGAGCACGAGATGCGTGCGAGTGGACACAACGGCCGATCGTGGGATGCACACGGAGAACCTAGACACTTGTTTCCTTGGCAAGCTCGGGACCCCTACTCTAGAGCGGGTCAAAAGCGACCCATTACAAGGAGCACATCAACCCCGTGTTAGTTAGCCCCGCCCTCATTGCCTCTTCCCGTTCCCACCATCTTACCCCCTGGCGCAAAAGCGCACTCATTGCCTCCATTCAAGCGATAGGTGCCCACCATCTTCGCGATCAAGGCGGGCGGTGGGTTGGGGAGCCCCGCCGGAGACAATGGGCTCTGTCACATTGAGGTTCCCATAGGCAAGCGGGTGCCATTGAGGATGAGTCTCACACTTTCGAGTTGCCCGGTATGTTAGTTTGTCGATCCGGGCCGAGATCACGCCCCTTAGTACCGGTTTAATCCAAGGCGATGTCGGACTTGCCCTTACATTTGCCGATGAACACACCGCCAAGTCGGTCGTGCCGGGGTCGTATATTCCGAAAAGGTAATTGGACTGCGAGGTCACCTTTGCCCCCGCCTATGATGAAAAGCGTCGGATTAGGGTAGGCATATCACAGCGGTGGGTGCATGACAAAAAAAATATATATTTGGGTGTTTCGCATTTTGTATGTTAGTTTGTCGGTTTGACCTGTTCGCCACCTTTTGTATTTGGTTCTAAACATTGCTTTTGATAACCATTGTATTAGAGATTGCTTTTTATAACCATTGAGATTGTATTATAACCATTCTAAGCATTATTAGTCTACTATGTTTCTAAAGGCTATTGCCAAGGCTTCAGTTATCTTCTTGCTATCATGTCCCTGGCTTCTCCCTCGTCCTGAATGAGCCTAATAACCCACCCCTAGAACAACAATAGTGCCTAGATAGAGAAACATAAATCCATGGTCTACCATTCTTGCATAGAATGCATGACCCGAATAGAATTCAAAGATCCGAAAACCAAGGCTATTCCACAACGGCGTTCTCGAACTAGGCATCTTTGACACTAAGACTTCCTCGTACTATCTCGAATAATCAAAGTTCAAAATAGACAAGGCAAACAAAAGAAAAATATTCGCGGCGGCCAGGCTGCGATAAATTTCTTGTATTATTATTATAACTTTTCTTGTATTATTATTATAACTATCAAGAAAGTTAGACAATGTATATAATTCAGAATAAGGGTAATCCAACTTTGCCATTGAAGCATCGGAAGAAACGCTTTTTAGACTCTTCATGTTCAGCACCGCAATGCCCACTGGCTTTTGAAGCTTTGTTTAATGTACGCTTGGCTCTACGCGATCTACGACGTTTCTGAGTAATTGCAATTGCCAAATCATTTGGAAACAGTGTGCCCCACAATAACAAATGCATCAACGTTGATACAAAAAGTAAAGTGACTGTGGCAGCGGATATTAAAGACAAAACAACCGCTGCTGCTTGTGTCACAGGGTGATCAACTTGATGGGCATATCTCAGAGTTGCTAAAGAAAGTGCTGTCATTGGAAACGTATACGCCCACCATGCAAAAGAAAATCTGCACCACAATAGGCGTGTGAGTACCATTCTAACAAAAGCCATTAAACCATTGACATACTAGTAAATTAAACAGATCCAAACACATTACCTGATTCCTCTAAAAAAATTGATCCTCACAACCTGAAACATAAGCACATTACACTAAGTTTACACCATATATCATGTCCTGTTTTCCTTCTAATATTCAGCTTTCTTTCCTCACTTCCTAATGTTGCATAATCAAATTGAGAAGAGTCAGCCTTACAAGTGAGCAGTAGAGGAAAAAGGCAGTAAAATATATGATCCTGCAAACAAATCCAAAGCTGCCTGTAATTTTTTCCCAAGCCAGGGATGCTGCACTTGGAGCAGCAATAAACAGGAAGAAAACAGGGTGCAGATCCTTGGGAAGAGCTTCATTGGTGGGTAGTCTTTGATAAAGAGTAACGAATAGAACTAGATAATGCGCAAGTCCGACGGCCCAGAAAAAAATAGCCACTTCTTTCCATGCCACTGTTGCAGCCAGCAGTGCTCCTACAAAATTTCCTGCAACTGACAAGTGTGTAGAGGGATTTGCCACCATCGACAGTCTTCTGTCTCCTCCAGAAAGCCACTGCCCATATATTTTCAATTCTAAAATGAACACGGGTACCATCACTATGCACCATGCTGCAGAATGAACAGAACTTATAATGATGGGAGGCATTCCCAAAATTAAAAACATTGCACTTATAGAAGGTGCAAAAAAATAATTTACTCTCACTGGATGCCAATATTCTCGTCGCACAGCTTCTAAGTAAAAGATACACTTTAACACATATGTGCATGAAATTAGAAGAAATGCCAGAATTGCAATAGACCATAATACCAAGTTGATAAATATGGGAACATGTAGGAATCTACTGGCTGAATTTAACGCAAGTTGTTTCCACAAAATTGCCTGGCTACTAAGGCCAAGGGAGACCCCAAAGCAGCTAATAGGAAATCTAAGAAGAAATGGCCACTGTTGGTCCTTTGGAAGCAAGGCATCTTCTGATTCCTAAACAAAATAAAGCCAGAGTGTTAGAATCTTTCCTATAAAGATCTCAACTTTGTAACTAATTCCTTGAATTTTATCTAACTTAGATTTATAATATGGACACATGTCCTTAACATATGGCAGACTTCTACATCAAGTTGACATGCATATGTTAGCCAACCTTTAATAATTCAAGTTCTGGCCCCTGCAATGCATCAAAATAACGTCCTGCTGCCACATCTGTTGACACCTCTGTAACTCGAGGTTGTGCATTGGAATTTTGGTGGTCTTTTTCACTCAATCTAGACAACTGCTTTTCAAAACCAGGATTAATCTTAGCAGATTTCGTCCTAAAGAGAACATAATTCTCATTCTCTATATCTATATTTTGTGCATTTGTGCTATCATCAGCCGAAGACACAAGATCTGGACATTTGGAATCAGAATTTGAGGAATTTGTCTTGTAAGAGGCAAGGGAAACATCGGCGGCATCAACTTGGATTTTAACTTCGTCCAAAGGCTTGGAAACAAATGCAGATTTGGAATGGATGGGCAACGTAAGGGATTTAACATGGTTGAGAGGAAGAGGGCAAAAAGAAGCCATTGTTGCATATGTATGTAAAGACAGAAGCACAGGAAGTAAATATAGAAGAAACAGCCCTAGTACAATTTGGCTGCTTGTGACTATAGAAAACAAGAACGCGTTGAAAAACATGAACAATAGGCTAAAAGATCTCACATGAAACCTCAAGAGATATCTATAGATCCGACGATGCTTCACCATCGCTTTAGAATTGTTTAATGGCCTCAAATTTCGCTCATAGTGGCGCCATTCAACGGCAATCTTGGCCCGACAGTTTGAGCTGCAATCTGGGCCGTTGTATCACATGCCAGGTGTCATAAGTTGCAACCAAGGTTTAGAAATTACCTTGTGAGCTTCTCTGCTATCCCTAAGGGCCCATCTCCATTAGGGTCTTGTACCGAAAATACTATGTCATATGGCGTTTCTGGCTCCATTATTTGCCGTTCCCATTGCTTCCATCGGAACTCAATTGCGGTGACAATGCACTACATCCAATAGAATTTTTTTCATGCACCATCACTGCATCTGAAGAACTGAATTTGCCCTAGAGTTTGTCGTTTAGGGCTTCGAGTTCTCCTAACCGGCCATCTCAAAGCTTCTTGGGCATTTGCTGCCCTGTCGCCGAAATCCAAAAGGTAAGAAATGCAATTGAAAATGGGAATGGTATGCATCTGCTCCACTTGTAATTGCGTATGTGGCACAAGTATGGAACTCAGGTGTGGTGCTGAAAAGGACCCACCCTAACAAATGTAGGTCGTTGACCTAAAGTTATTCATAAAGACAATGTTATTCACTTTTCTTCAAATCAATTGTGCACACAGACTCGTGTCTGTCATGTTCAAATTCAAACAAGTTCCTTGAAGAATAGAACAATTTTTTTTTAAGGCCCTTGAATTTAAGAAACAAGGTGCTCTCACACATAGGGTTGGCCGAAAGGACCTAGGGAAGGGTCACCAATAGTGGACCATTGGTCAATTATGGACCATACAAACATGGGAGGGTCACCAATAGTGGACCATTGGTCAATTGTGGACCATACAAACATGGATCAAATTTACCAATGGTGGATCTGTAACACATAAATTATTATCTCAATTTCAACCATTGGATGTAAGAGTTAGCAAGGCACTTAAAATGGTAGAGAGGGACCTCACTCTGAAGGCAATGATAGTGAAGGCAATAGGTCCAATGGAGATACAAAAATGGAAGAAACTTTCCAATAGCAGAAATCAACTATGAACTGCACAAGACAAACATAGAGAACTTGATATTGATTCCTTGAGTTCTGCAGCTTGGGATCATTGGTTAGCTACAGGAGGCAAAACGGTAGCTTGGGAAACGGTAGCTACCGGAGCCTGTTATTGTACACGAGGGTACAAGCAAGAAACTGTGGCTTAAATATATTGAAGAAAGGGTGCCTTAAATATATTGTCAATTGATGTACATTTCATTATTTTTAACAGGATTTGGGCATGGGAATATACATTTTTAGATTTTTATGGGAATTACATTGGTGATATATCGTCAATTGATGTACATTTCATTATTTTTAACGGGATTTGGGCATGGGAATATACATTTTTAAATTTTTATGGGAATTACATTGGCCTAACTTGTGATGACCATATGGATATTCATACTATATGAGTATTCCACTCATATGTATGGGTATTTATACCATATGAGTATTCTACTCATATGTATAAAAGATAGTTGTCACACGGATGCAAAAAGATAGTTGCACAAGGCAAGATTTGAACTTACAACCTTTTAGCTATAAGTCATTCGCCTTTATCAAGTAACTATCAATACTTATTGAAGATATTTTCTCACATCTTCTTCATATACAGGATTAATTCCAAGAGTCTAGAATATTCTAGAACCTACATGTATGCGGACACTTGGCACGATCTCGTCCATTGGAGCGGCGCGGTCGTGATCATTAGTGACTTCATATACTACTTGAATTGTCTGCTTTACCATTGTGCATTGAAGTTGTGCTGCACAAACTGCTTCAAGTGATTAAACAGGTTTGCCATCATAATATTTGCTGGACCAGTTTTGTTTAATAATCTCAGTCTTCTAGAAATACGCTTCTTCGAAAGTTCATCAATATAACAATATGTCTGCCAATCCATGTCTGCAGTAGTCTCATTTGGGCACAGTTCAGTGTTCTTGGTACTACACTCCTTGCATTTTTCCTTGATGCACTCCAAGTTGTGCCATTCCTGAAACCCATCTTTGTCATGGATAGTAAACCTCCATATAGAAGGAGTTTCGTTCTCATGTCATTAAAGGTCTTCGCATGTTCATGGTTCATACAACATTATTTATTCCTCTCTCTCAGTTTTTGAATGCAGTCAGGTTTTAGGTACTCAAATTGCCTAAGACCAATCTCAATATCTGGATGCTGCTCCTTGAATTCCTTAAACAATTCAGCCTGCAGAAGGCAAGGTGGAAACATCAATAGGATCCTATAAGAATATATCTTGGCCACTTCTACATTTACATTCATCTGTGTTTATATTTACATTCATCACAAACAAAATTGTGGTAAAAGTTAAACCAATGTAAAAGTTTCTACCTGATAGTTACACTTATATTTAGATCAAATAAAATTTACATTTACATACACATAATTTAATCTTTTGTTTGGTAATTACATTTACCTAGAATTTTACACTTATAATTCAATAATTGAATCTTTTGTCAGTGTCGGCACATACTTACACTACATCCCACTTTTATACATTTACATGTACAAGTGATTCTAATATAGAATATGCTGTAAAACACATTAATTTACACAATCAACTGCCAACCTGTTTACATATTCAGCGAGGGATTTTCTTTGAGATACATTTCCATAGCAATGTACAAATAATACGATGTGAAAAAAGCTAACCAATCTACAATGTTAGCATAACAAAGTGTACAGGAAAAACATTATCACTTAATTTACATTTTTATTCCAATGCTAGAACAACTATATTTTGAAACGTAGATTACTTAGCATTTCTTAACACATCTTTAAAAATATATATTCACAGTTATGAAAGAAAATCTGTGTAATGTCGATGTAAAAATTTGGCATGGTCCTCTTCTTCCTTAAGTTCCTTATTTTTGGTGAAATCTTTGTGTTATCAAGTCAAAAATGATGCATAAGTTCTTTTGTTGATTCACCAATTTTATTTTTTCTTTTTGTCTGCTCCTTAGTGTTCATATATTACCTCTGATTGCTGATATTATTTTCCTTATGTGAACTGCCTTTATTATACTTCTATTGTGTGTCTTGAGCAACTTGGAGGCAACTAATTTCTGCTTCAATTTTTTCTCTTTCCCGACAATCATTGATAAGCACAGAATGCTTGGCTGTCAATTAATCCTGAATAATGGCTAACATAGAATTTTTTACCATTGCCTCTCAAGGTTTGTTTATAATCGGGTCACAGAAGAAATTCAGCCTCTTCTCCTGCAACACACAAGAAGCAAGAGCTGGGTGATTTTGTTATGGTATTTACACATCTATTAAGTTTCGCTCTGATATGCCTTGTAGTATAGTTTAACTTTCATTTTCTACTATTTCTGCCAGCCGACTCGCATCCTGATTCAGCCAATTCAGTAATTTCTTCTATTGGATTCGTTGGTGCTTGCAAATTCCAGTTCATCTGTCCCCACCTCTTTTTCTCGTTCGATAAATTTTTGGGTGGGAATAGAGCGGGAAAAATGGCTGTAATTGCAAAATCTTTCTAATAAAGCCTAATGATGAATCAATTATGTCATGAACCTACGTGAAAACAAGAAAATATGCAAAGAATATGCAAGAAATAAGAAAGAAATATGCCAAGATCGACAAAGAATTTGATATACGATGAAAAAACAAGAATACAATGGCCCGAAGACAAGCAAGAACATGAGAGAGATGCCTAGAAGGCTCAAAAATGGCATTGAACTGGAATGGTTCAACAAGAAGAAGGTGCCTCTATATATATCTAAGCCAACGGTCATGATCGCGCCACTCCAATGGACGAGATCCTGCCAAGTATTGCACATGCATGTAGGTTTTAAACTCTCCTGGAATCAGCCCTGCATATGAAGTTCAACAAGTATTGGTAGCGCATTTGGAAAAAGGTGGATGATTCACAGATAAAAGGTTACGAGTTCAAAACTTGCCTTGTGCAACTACCATTTTGCAACTATCCTTTCGCATTCATGTATCTTTTGTACATATGAGTAGAATACTCGTATGGTATAAATATCCATATGGTCGTCACACCATCTCTTCTCTATTCTTATCAATATAGTGGCAGCCTTTTAAGTTGCTTAGGAGATTTGTTATTTTCTATCTGTCACCTCTGTCTATTTCAAAATGAAGAAGGCTACATCTTTAGGTTGTCTTATACAACACGTCCTTTAAGCAACCATTCAATTACAGGGAAGACGTTGAAAATCAGTACAAACTGCAAAAATAAAGATTCAGGAAGACGTTCAGTTTTCCTTGCAGCTACATGTGGTTAAATAAATTTATTCATAGAAAAGATCAAAGACATTTTATGGATTGCAAGATGGATGCACAACTTTTAAGAATCCATGTGAACATATCTTTATATATAGAATACAATTTCATTGAAAGCTTCTAGTTTGTGGTTTATGGCAAGCTTCGTGTCATGATATTGATACCCTTTTGCTTGGAATTGTTAATTGGACATGAAAAATGCAATGGTTTGATATGGCCTTCTATGTTGTAGACATCAACATGCTTCCACTGTCAAGCTCCGGAATAGCGTAGGTCAAAATCAACATGCTACATCAATCATATTCTGAATATAAACTCAATGGTTAAATAATCAATGGTAAATGTAGTAACTACACACCAAATTCTGGAGTTTACTATGGCAACTAGAGACTTAAGCACTGAGGCATCTGCACCTTGTACCACAGATAAAGGAGGATTCTGGAAGATAAATCAAGACTTGAATTTGACAATCCAACTTCGATGTTCAGGGAAAATATGGGAGCGCCTAAAATCTTGGATTTTTTGTCGTTTACCTCCTTTTTCAGTTCAAACAGCTTTCTTGGCAAAATCTGCTAGGAATTTGCTCGATTCAACCAGATTGTCACTCGAATTCTTTGAATCGTGAGCTAGCCTTGTAGAGGCTAGCATCCCATCAGATTTAGAATGCAAAAATCTTCACAAGGATACTAGAATTTTTGCAATTTTAAAACAGGGAGACAGACTGATTTGTGGTTTTCTTGTTGGACAATCTTCGGATCTGTGGAATTCGTTGATCTATAGGAGTCTTTTTCCTCACAACTCTTTCCAATTGGAGTGCTCTTTTGTTCCAGGAAGTGAGGAATTTGAGATTCAAATTATTGATTCTTGGCTTGAAGAGTTTTTGGGAACCAAGAACGTTGAAGCTACTGCTACAATCAGAGCTTACAGTGAGCAAATTGACTCCAAAATTACCATCAAATTATATCCTGAGGTGGAATTAGGAGATTTCTCTGCAAATTAAATTTCTTAATGATGTCTTCTTCGATAATTCTGGCATTGAGGAGCAATCTTGGTCTTCTCTCTCATAGATAGGATCTTCCCCTTTCCTTACCCTGCTCATTCCCCTTTCTCCAATTCCGATCTTGCATATCCATTTCTGCTTCCCATTTGCTGCGTTTTCTTTAATTTCTGCCCTTTGTTGTATTCACCTGCTCTTTTCATATGGAAAATAAAAAATACCTTAGCCCTAAATCATTATCCTTGCTGCATTCATTTTCTGCTCTTTCGTCTGAGGATCAAGCTGCGCTCCTACACCAGTTAAGCTTTTTTCATAAGCATCCAGATCAATTCATCCTATTTGGAAATTTCGCTAATCTTACAGATACAAATCAGGATATGGATCCAAAAACCTACAAAACTCCAGTGTGGGATAATTTCTCCAAAGATCCCGACATGTGGGGGGCGCCTTCCTACTTTGGATCCTGTCACTCAAGTTCCCATGCCATATGGTGTCCCAAGACCTAATGCTGAGCTTCAACCTGATGAGAACTATGATGCAGCATTGAAGGAACTCTGACCTATTGAAGGGAGCAAGCAGAAGCTTTATCATGGTATTTCTCTAAATTTGCCCTCAGTTCATTCTAAAATGTCCTCCCTTGTGGGTACTGCTGTTATCATAAAAGTCTCAAGATCAGGCATTCAACTGGATAAATTATGGACTTTTTGCCTTAACCTTCAGAAGGGAATCATTATAAATGCCATATACTGGTTAAATTATCCCTACATAATGGTTGAATGTGGGAGCCAAAGAACTGCTAATTTTCTTCTTAAGCTGGGAATACAAACCTTCAAAGCTTATCAATTATCTTTTCTTAAATGGGACCCTAGATTTAACTCTGATGGTATGGAAAATCTCTGTGTGGCCTCTACAACACTACAGGGATTAAATCCCATTTACTGGAGTGAAGAATGTTTAAAGCTCCTTTTTAATTCCATTGGGAATTACATCTGCACTGAGTACTCCCCTTCAAGATCCCCAAGAGCTTTTATTCAAGTGGACCTCTCCAAAGCCATCCCCACCTCAATTCCCTTTTGTGATGCCTTTGGCCAAAATTCCTATCTGTCATTGAGATGGTCAGGCCTACCTCCTCTTTGCCAGAGTTGCTCGAAAAGACATTATTGGTTTGCAGAATGTGCCCAGAGAGAAGACAATTCTACCAGATCTGAACCTGATGATCAAACTACTTGCCTTGATTTAAAAATTGACAATACAAACAAAGTCAATGGCAAGTTCCCATCAGGAAATTCAAATAACTCAAGCTCAACTACAAATGACTGCCACTGTCAGCACTTTCAATGGAATCGAGTTAATGGAAGTAAAAAAAGGATCAAGGATAATCAGATCAAAAGGTTGGACATGATTTCTCACTCCCCCAACAAGGATAAGAGCTTTCAATATTCCAACCAAAGATCTGATATATATAACTGCTCTGGAGTTAAGGTTCTACAGAAATATGATAAGTTCAAAGATAAGGGGAAAACTCCATTTTTGCATAATAGTATGCAAACAGAGAAGCTTCATGACCTACTAGACCAAGTGGTTGCAGACTGTCAAGACATTTCAAAAATGCAGACTCAGGTCATGTCAGATCAATTTGGACCTGCAAAAGTTAAGAATGTTCCATTAATTATTAAAGCCATGCCTCTCAACAACCAGCTATTCTCAAAGGATTGAGCCTATGTGACAAGATTTTGGCAGAAAGTTTCAGGATTGATAAAACTCATAAGAAATTTGTGCCACCACAAATGGCTCAATTAAAAAAGTCAACTCCATACAGCAGCTCAACTCAGTTGAATTCACATGTGGCCAAATCTATCAAAAACAACACAGCTTCCAATACTTTGGGTACTCCAGCTTCTACAACACAAAATATATCTGCAGAGCTTCTTCAAGCAAATCAAGACATAGCTATCCATGAACCAACATCATTTGTTGCAGACACAGTGAATCAAGATCAACAGGAAGACTTTCAAGACAACCTACTTGACAAAATTGATTGTTCCAATCAATTTCAGGTACTTGCTAATTTAAGTGTTGAACAAGAGTCTGACTTATTACTGAGCAACAATGCAGATTGTCACCATTCCTTCCTTTGAAACTAATGCTCTCCCCTCTTGCCACATTCCATCCAGCAGCTACTAAACCATCTTGCTACACAAAACCTATATTTATGTTTCTCCATTATATGACACATTTACAGGGTCAGGGACCCATTTTGCACATTTTGGTTCGATATTTTTAACCACGCTTACCATTTTGGCAATATAATTTGTCAATGCAATAAAGAGAACTCCATCTTGTTCAGCGCTTTAGCAGATGCATAAATAGATCTGACGATGGCCATGATATGCATAGACGTCGTGGGAAATTCCTGAAAAAAAAAAACGCTTGCTTTTATCAAGATTCTGCCCTCAGAAAAAATGATCAGATACATAAGTAGATCTGATGATGGTCAAGGCATGTACAGTCATCGTGGGACGTGGAAAACCCCTGAAAAAATCCATATCAAGATTTTGTGCTAAAAAAATTGATCAGGTCCGATGAATGCAGCAGCTTGTTTATTTGTCAACAAAATTGTCACTATAATTATAGCTCTGGTATATAAGGTCAAGTCAACGAGGACAATGCAAACAAGGATGTATGGTGGCATGCCATGTGGGAGCAGTTTCCGGTGTGGACCAGTGGGCTCCCGCGACCGACGGAGCCGAGAGAGGGTCACTGGTCCCACCAGAAACCGTGGCCACGTGGCATGCCACCACAACATGGAAACTAGCTCGCAAATTTTCTGAGCTATGGTGCCACCGGAACCCTCTCGTCGCCCCCCCTGCTCGTGAGTTTGGTGTGCATCGCGCCAAAGCTATAGCACGTCAAAAGGCCAAGATCATGGCGCATGGAGGCAGTGCACCATTTCTGGCTTTGCACACTTGTTTTCTCGGATCTTTTGTTATTTTCTTGAACTTTTATTTAGTTCTTCAAGGCGCCCAGCCTTCTATCGCTTCAGATAAACTTGCTCTAGGTAATAGTTTAGTTTTTATTTTGGATTTCTTGATTCTGGCTAACAGAGCTTGTTTTTTGTGAAATGCAAGTGGAAATGGAGATGTTAGGATGCATGCAAGGCATTCTGGTGGTGAGGAATGCTTGAATCCAGGTATTTTTTTCATTCTGGCTTCATTTGTTGAGTATTTTTTGTGTATTTAGTATTCTATGGTCTAATTTACTTGCATGCAGGTAATATTTCTGCTGTAGCGGTGGTGGAGTCGTCCAGAGCTATGGATTCGTCTGCAAATCCATGTAGACATCCTATTTGTGTTCCTATAAATTTTTCCTATTTGTACTTATAATGTTTCTAGAAATTGTTGCATGCAGCTGTGCTTTCTGGTGGAAACGTTGCTGTAGGTGTGCTTTCTGGTCTTATTATAGATCCGCGCTCAAATGAAGGTAAATTTTTTTGTGTTTGTTTAATATTTTTGACAAGCTTCTGCAAGTTTTTAACTGATCATTTTCTTGTGTTTGCAGGGTCTAATTTAGGGGATCTGGTAGGTGTTGGCAAGGAATGTGATGTAGCTGAATGTCCTTCATTTACTCTTTGTAGTCTTGCTACTCCTACACCTATGAAGAATGTTGTTGATTCCAAGAAGAAAAGAAAAGCATTGAATCTTTTTGGAATTAACGAATTGGACCCGGGGTTAGTGGAGAAGGTTGATGCAGCTGGCCCTAATGCTTCAGCAACAAAAGATGATTGGGCAAGGGGGCGTTTCGATGCATGGAGAGTCTGCAATAATATTCCAATTGATATTGCCATTGAGGACATTCCATTAAATGAGTTTGCTGATATGCTTGAGAAATTCATGCTCTGTGTGCATCGGCAGGATGGCACAAAGTACCCTCCGGATTCGTAAGTGTTTTATCTGTTTTATTTTTTTCTAACTAGTAGAAACTGCAGTTTACAGAATCTATTCTGTACCTTTAATAGAATGTTGAGGAGAGCACAAGGTTCAAGTATCTTGCAGACAAGGAAGGAAGAAAAGCTGATAGATATTTACAGTGATTTAAATTTCTTTCGGGCAAAGAAGGCATTGGAGATCGCTATGAAGGAGTCTGCTAGTGCAGGGGCACTACCAACGCGGAAGAAAAGTGACATTCTGAGCAGGGACGATCAAAACAGGATTTTGGCACATCCTATGCATCAGGTGAATACTTATTCAGGTCTGCAGAAAAGATTCGCTTTTTATTGCATGACTAGATTCTTGATTCGAGGTGGGGGAGAGTTACGTAAGGTGCGAGATTTTCATATTAATGTTGGCAGGGATTTTGTGAGAGAGTATATAGAATATTGTGAGACAACATCGAAGAATTGGAATGGGGGCATTAACAAGTGTAGGCCTGAGGACTTCCGACAACTTGTAGATGCTATGAGTCTGATGTAATCGAAACCTGGAGGCATCTTGAGGGCCACTTGCCATGTTACGAAGTAAAGGATAAGACTGGGAAAAGATTCATCTTTATGCACGCAATCTGTAAGTATAGGACTTGGGTCTGGTACAATACAAATCATACATCTAGCAAGAGCATTTCCACTTGGCTGCAGGAGATGACACAAGTATGTGGAATTGTTGGAATTTTTACTAACAAGAGTTGCAGGTCAACAGCGATAACGCAAATGTCTGTAAGTGGAGTTCCCATTCAGGTTGGAATGGCTATCACAGGTCATAGGAATCCAGACTCATATAAGCGATATGATCAAAGTGGCATTGTTGCAAATGCATCAATGGTGGATGTCCTACAGCCTGATAAGGTTTATAGTGATAGTTTTCCGTCTAAATATTGAAACTTTAAATGCTGGATTGGCTGGATCAAGTTCGGAGAAAGCTGCTGGATTAGCAGTCAGATCAGATGTTCAGAATCCATTAACAGATATTAGTAATGTTAATGGAAGTGTTAATCTGCCTGTTGAGATAGACGATGAGTATTGTAAGGATCTGGATACTGTTTTAGAGCGTAGTCCGGTGCTCAAGAAATATTTCCCCGATTGTAGTGTCGATCGTCGTTTTGGTGCCAATATTACGTTTCAAGGTAATAAGATTGACAAGGTTATCATTCAAGTTAGTACTTTATCTGATGCAGGAATTTTTGCGAAGAAGTTGTAAGTAGTTCTATTTTTATTGGGTTAGTTAGTTTATTTTTCTAATCTTGAATTGTTTAGGTCTGGCGAACAGTCTGATAATGCACAGGGTATTGGCGAGGGGTTTGATGCGCGGGGTGCAAAATCGGTACTGGGTAGCAGAAATCACCGTCCGGACGCCGCTTACAAGTGCTTAAAATCAGCGTGTTTTAAACACGACGTGCGTGATTGATCAATTGACATGTAGGGTGCGCGCCCGTCAAATGACAGGCTAAGAGAATCATGAGCTTGAATGGTGCCGGAAACATGAATGCATGTAGCCCGCCATATTCGTGGATGGCGGGCTTGCCCATCTTGAATTCAAGCAAAATGGAGGAACTAATTGTTTCCAAGAATTGCCTGAACCGAAATTCAACAATTTGCCCTCACCAATTTTGCAATACACAGAAATCCGGGATAGATGAAACCCAATTCCTCTCCCTGTTCACTTTACAAAGCCATTGATGCAGCAAGGAAGAGAGATTAGAGGCAGAGATTGTATGCAAAGAAGGTAGCAATGAAGAAGAATTCCCCTTCTAAAGATTCGCCTTCAAAGAAGAATAAGAAGTGACCGCAAATTAAGAGACATTTCAGGAGAAATTTTTGAAGTATTCAACCAAATTACTACAAATGTTGATGACAATGACAAAGGCCGTATTCTTGACAGTCTTCTTTGGAGGGCAAGGGATTTACCAATTGCTTCTATAAAGAAATCTAAGCAGGTTACTATGGCCGAGCAAATGGTGAAGAATTTGAAGGAAACAATGCAAGAACATAAGTATGAGAGGAATCATGACATGCTTCGTGCAAGGAAGTCCACCCTGATAATGCCAGCAGCAGGTACAAATGGTGTCAAGCCATTGAATCAAACAGAAGTGGCCAGATTGCTCAGCATCCCCAGGAAAACAATTTCAAATGCTTTTCAAAGAGGTATGTATCAAAGACAGGAATAAAGATGGAACATCCAATTCATCTTCTTGAAGTCAGCCAAGTAAGTATTCATCCTATATTGTCGGGTTCATTATATGTAGCATTTATTTGGCATTCACACGATTTCCCTGCAGTTGCAATTCTACCTCAGGTTTAGAAAGGAGAATCCTCATATCAAAATTGCATTGCAGACTTTTGAGAGGTTGAAACTGAGTTTTGTAAGGAGGATGCGTGAAAGGCAAACATGATGTTGCATCTACCACTTGAAATTTGAATACATCATCGCGGGAATTGAGCGACTGAGAAAATCGGGGTGGAGTTCATGACAATTGCAACCGCCACCTTTGTGATATTTGTGGCCACGGCCCGAATGTGCAGCCAAGGAGCATACAATCAAGTGCACCCCAGTGATTTATGGAGACAAGTGGTCTGCAAAGAAAGGTGATGATGAGGAGTGGTTTGATCATAACCGCTTGATGTTGGTGTGTAAAAATGTGGGTTGGATAGAATTAGAAAATGTCCACGGGGAAATGGATGGCATGGGTTCATTACTAGTTACTTGGAAGACATTTGAAAAGCAACACATGGACCGGGAGACGGAAGAATTCGGGGATCCAAGAAAGGCTTTGAGATACAAACTGTCTTAAGATTAGTCTGAAGGAGAGAAGTCCCAAAGAGTTTCAAGAGGATGTGAAGAAGGTAATATCAGATTTTGTTCCACACAATTACATAGCACATTGGCCAGGCCAATCGGTTTTAAACGATTGTGTGTCATCATTTCCGGAAGATACAATTGTATCACATTATTGACTTTGCGAAAATTACAAACATCAAGATCCGAATGAGCCCCATCAATGCACTAGCATGAGACCAAGTTTCTATACTTGTTCACATAACATATAGACATGACAAAAGTCTTGATATTCCTGTTCTGCGCATTTAAGAAGACTACGTCCAAAGAAGAAAAAAAAAAAAAACGAGAAGATTGGAGCGAGCGGGAATAGACTCAACAATGGTAGGAAGATCATAAAAGAGACTCACTTTTACATTTACGATGATAAAGTGCATGACTAATTATTTGTGGAACAACGCCTACAAAAGCATATTGCATAGCTTAAGGAATGAGGAAATAGAGTATGAGAAGCATTGGGTTTGGAGTGATGGTCGCTCATCACAATTCAAGTCGACAAAACCTTTTTTTTTTTTAGCGGGTACTTCACAATGAATGACAAGAAAATAGTGTGGAACTACTTTGCCCCGCTTGCTCATGGTAAAGGTGAACATGATGGTCTTTGCAGTCTTTGTTATCAAAAAGCTGCTAAGTAAGGAACAACTCAAACCCAATGGTGTGCAAGCGAGGCATGCTAAAGATATTGTAAAATTTACGTGTACATATTTCAATGATCTACCGGTTGATGAAACAGATGAGATCAAATGATATTTTTGGGAAATTGAACTGCTTTGTTGTGGCAAACATGCAAGAATATGAAATTGAAACACTTAAAGGCACAAAGAAGATTCAACGTATCGGACATGTCAGCAGGAGTAGACCAAGCAGGCTTGCTCATAGATGCTGTCATGTTTACTATGTTTTGCATGGATCGAGTGGGACTCCCGTGCATCAATAATGGTAGATTTGGAAAGTGGGAGGTAACCGACTTAAAACCAGGAGTTGAGAAGAAAAAGTAGACTCTTGAACAAGCCAATGAATGGATCAATAATTTGGTAGAGGTAGGTGACAATTTTGCGGTTGAATCTTTGAGGTAGACAATTCGGAGGGTGTGGACTTCTACATCCTCAAGTGCCTGAGAACCCAAATGCACACTTGAAGATTCATACAAAAGATGGATGGGGCAAAAATTTGAAGTGCATGATGTTATCTTAAGTGGATTTGTATTATCAATTCTTAGGTAATTTCAAGTACATGTTGCTCACTAAACAACCCGAAGCCTCCGGGTACACTGACCATGTGGTAAGATATCCTAAAATTGATATGGACAAAATAGAATGAGAATGAGAATGATTTTTTATCGATCCCACTTTGAGGCCAATCGGCCTATGGGACCCACAAAGGAGCACAGCAATAGAAGGCACAGACATGTACAAAATTTCACAGAAGACCCATGAAAAAATTATGGCCAGTCTCCCAATAACATTGTAATTCTTTGACACTTAACCAAATTGATGTAATTCTTTGCAAGTGATTTGTTGTTCCAAAGACCTAAACCGCGTAAGCACACATTTGTATATATATTAATAATAGTGAGGATGCACAAGGGTGGTGTGCATGGACACGTACTTCGAAATGAAGATTGAATTGTTGTTTAAGAATGTACATTTGTGACATTGGAATAATTCAATTATTTATTTTGGTACCATCACTATCCCAACATTCTTGGCAAAATTATATTGTCAAGGCATTTCCTCGATGTGACATGTGTCAATTCCAATGGTCATACGAAATATTTAAGCACAGTTCTGAATTAATTGGCGTGTGAGGTTTTTCATTACCTCGGCGCCTAAGCATAGTATTTAAGCACTAGGCGCCTAATCATAAGCACTTCTTACAAGCTCACGCTCCGCCCATTCTTCGCCCAATTCCTCCGCAATCCTTCCCAATCCTTCCCAATTCCTCTGCCCAATCCTTCCCAATCCGCCATGAAACGTGCAGCTAGCGAGGAGCCGGAGGTGACCTCCAAGAGGTGCTTACTTAGCTTCGAAGAGGTGTTCCCTCCACTCTTCCAACCACTGCCCACTCTACTGCCTCCTCTACTGCCCACTCTACTGCCTCATCATTTTCTGATTCTTCCGATTCCTCATTTTCTGATTCTTCTTATGAGGAATCAGAAAAATGAGAATCGGAAGAACTTTACGGCGGGACTATGTCCTGACCGTTTCTTGAAGGGTGGGAAGGGGAAGAAAGAAGAAGACGAGTGGTCTAGTGAAGAAGAAGAAGCCGATGAAGAAAGGCGAAATTGAAGAAGGCGAATCCGCCCGACTTGAGGAGTTCATGGCGCTCATAAATGGTACATGCATGTTTTATTTGTTTTTCTTAATCAATTTTTTGTTAATCAATTTTCTTAATCAATTAATTTTTTGTGTTGCAGATGGTGATGCAAATGAATGAAGGCCTCCAGCTTGCCTCCAGCATGCCTCCAGCTTTTTTTTTTTAATTGTTCTTGCCTCCAGCTTGCCTCCAAATTGCCTGCGGAATGTCACCTCAGATTGCCTCCAGATTGCCTCACGGGCTTTTTGTATATATTTGCAAGCCTCACGGGCTTTTTTATTGTGAATAGTTGAAGCTTCCGGGCATTTCATTTTCAAAAAGATTGTTATGTACAGCCAAACAGGCTTACGCCATATTTTGAATGAAAAAAAGTTTTTGATTCTACTTCCATCTGAAAACGTTCTTACTTCTATTATCCATGCATGTGACAAAACATTGAATTCTTGTACAAAACAGTTCTAGCTCAAACACTAAGCACTTTAATTAGTTTCAGCAGTGCTTGTGAGTAAGCATTGGTTAACACGAGCACTTATGCAATGAACAGCTAGTTTTAAACAGTTATATAGCATAACAGTAAGCACTGCACCTTAACTGCATGACAGTAAGCACTTGATGACATTAACACTTCGGCAATGGCTTTCTAGCGTTAAGCAACTATATACTTAGTAACTGTCACTGCATGACAGTAAGCAGTATCTGACAGCAAAAACTTATAGACAAGTCTGCATTGAACTATATAAACAATATATAGCAAAAACATTCTTAAATTAATATAAGATAAAGATGGTACATGAAAAGTGTAGGATTCCTTGGCCTAAATAAATGACAATCAAGCCAATAATCATAAATGTCTCAGGCTTAATCACAGTAATGGAGGATGACAATGTTCATCACCATAAACCTTCTCCAATTCCTCATTCACAAGGGTGCACAACTGCAATTGTTTTCCACAAAGTCTTTCCAAGCATAGCTTCATGATTCATATATTTTCCCAAGTGGCTTCATCATGACTGGACAGTCAGGTTTGTTAGGGTGGTGAAAACTGGTCTTCACACATTTTTCCTGTCCCCATACAAATAGAAATCCATCCCTCAAATCTGGACATAGTACTTGCAGCACATCTTCCACATTAGAGAGTTGCATTGATGACCATATACCAACACAACACTTCTGTAACAAAGTCTTCAAGAAGAACACTGCTTCTGGTCTGAATATCACTTTCTTTCTGCTAGTGTATGTCATTGTCAATCTTGATTCCAAGCGTATATGTTCATTTGCACCAAAAGTTTTTACCAACACACCATTTAAATCCAAGACAATGAGTTTATCTTTTGCTGCCAAATCAATATTTAGTACGTTGGAACATGGAACATTCTGAATACCTACACAACAGGAATTACTACATGAATAAATAGATGAAGATGAAAATGAAAAATGGGTTGAATGTGGAAACCTTTCTGTATCAACAGCATGATTCTCTGACCTAACAGAATCAACTGGTAATCCTACAGTGAATGCAACAAAAGAAAATCAATAATATTCAATGTTTTAAGCAACACTAAGTTGTGGCCTTGGCTAGCACTTCCCACACTGACTTTCCAGGTTTATTAAGGGCATCAATCACTTGTTGAAGATCAGGCTCACCTGAAACTTGAGGGCCTGATTCTACATTTTCTTCAGAACACACTTTGATAGGTGTGGTGTCATGATTGAGACTGCTTCCTGCATCTTTCACAGTGCTACTTCTTGTTCTCTTTCTTGTAGCCTGAACAACTTCTTTGCTATCCTCCAGCTTACCCCTCTTTGTTCTTCTGCCCTTTTCTTTTGGCAAAAATTCACCCAAGTTGCCCTCATCCAATGGAATTACTCCCTCAACTTCCTTAAGTGCTTCCGGTGTGTACACTTTCGGTCTTGTTTTTTCCACAACCGGTGTTTGTGTTTACAACCGTGTCTTTGTGTTCTGACTTCTTCTATAGCTTCTTGGGCTGACTTCTTGGGTGGTGGTGGTGGTTCTGCTTTTTACATTCAAATCAGTCACAATTTATGTACTCCTATAGGACTTTTCTGCAGGTGTTGTGCATCTTCAAATGAAGCCATTGTCCTTCTTTGAAAACCCAGTAGGGTGAGACCTCAATTGCGGGGCCGGATTAACACATCCTTTTTGGTGTACTATTTGAAGCACCTCGCAAGATGGCCAAAACCTAGCCCTACAAATACACCCTCGGCACCTTTCCAGGGCAACCATGAATACATTGTCCTCCTCTCAACAATGAACAAGCTATATGATACTCATGTTGGCAATTCGATTGCTAAACTTAACACCGTAAGCTTTGGTGAATTCAGGACCACATCTTTGAGCATGTATAAAATGGATCTTGCACTAACAACTTATCTCATATAATAGTCACGGATGCTAAATGTTGCAGGAGTATCCATTTTTTTCAGCTTCCTAAATTGTTTATGTAGAAATGCGTAAGTCTGTTCTTCTTCTTCGAACTTTTTAACTCCTCCTCAAGTTTGATTTTACATTTGACCTGCTCATTAACGGATGTAGGGTTCATTGCTTTTGTACCTTGTTCACGTGCCAAGTTTCCATCTGGGCCGATCTGCTCCAAATCTTTAATTTACGCCTTCAACTCACGGTTTGGATTAAGCTTGAACTCCTCCCCTTTTGTAGCCAAATCATTTGTGGCATGTCTTAAAAGCTGTTCTCGACCTCTTTCAACATCATTTTCACTTGAGGCCTTCTCATTGCCTTTCAACTCACTTCCCTCTTTGCTTCCAGTTCTTTGTGATAAGTAAAACCCGATTTTCCAATCTCACATGTACTTTGCATTCTCTAAGGTTTTTATGTTTTCATCACATGCACTGATCTCATTTGATTCAGCTGCCACCTTTGGCTTTGCCTTCATTTCAGTTTTCCTAATATGTACTACAACATCTGCCTCTGTTTTTACTTGTCTATTGTTGTGGTATCTTTGGCATTGCACAGCAAATGCAGCCCAGTTTACTTTGTGTTCCTCGAGGCAACAAGACGCTCCACTAACATATACGACCCTCGGCAGTATACATACGGGGACTTTCCCCTCCCATGGTAACCAACTTGCCATAAGCAGGGCCCTCCGTCTAACTCGGGCCGTCTATAATAAGACGCTCAAGTGAAGGACACAGAGGGGTCATTTGGCCCACGCCTTCAATGGGCGCCTACGTCGCGGAAGCGTGAATACAAGGGTTAGCACACAGCATAAATTATATATATAAATAACCACCACGAAGGGTGGCACATCCATCCAAATACCAACGGCAAAGCATATGCATCTAAACCTAAGAAAACACCCCAACCCAAGGTTCTACCCCCGGTTCCGACTCTGTGGAGGGTAAACGGACGGCTTGGCCTCAAGAGATCAGCGAGAGAGGTATAACCTGGCGTTGGCTGGCATAGAACATCGGCTAGGGTGGTCCACTCCATCCGCCCTCCCCAAGTGCACACTTTGCGGATGGGTCAATTCACGCTATGGCCGCTATAGCCTTCCTGAGACGCGAGCTCGAGGCATCACCTGGCGAGCCTACTCCGGGGTTCATGAAGCCCCAAACAGATGAGGCGGGGTCGGGGAGGCGTCCCTTCCGTAATCCACGGTGGTTCCATGGGTGAGCTAGAGAATACGTGCCGCATCGTGACCCAGCATCCGTGCCGACTTACTCACCCTAAATCTACTCCAAAGTGCAAGGTGCCCCATACGGGTCACACCTCTACACCCAGGAGTGTCGGACCCATACCCGGCCCTCTACGTGGCCAGCTATCGGGCCTAGCTCAGCGTGTAGGAGTCTCGTGGAGCCTTTTATGTTGGGTGCAAGACCCCACCCCCACTTCACCACTTTGTGTTCCTTGTCCGGTGCTAAGCCCGGTACCATAGCATCTATGACCGGTGGGCTCTTGTGCACGAGCCGCATTTAGCGGGATAATCTGGGGGGCTCTATCTAGGAGCATACTACAATAAATAGCCTCGAGGTCTCTACCCCCTTAATTCCCCATTTCGAGTAACACTAGGCTAACAACCACCCGTCCATCCATTACAAGCAAAACCCGAATCGAAATATATAGAGAACCTACCTTTACAATCAAGGGTTAGTTCCCTCACGAGTAAACCACAGAGAGAATAGACCAACAACCCAAACAGGTGCCCAACAGGGCCATCCTAGAATTCACAACTACACTAGCCACCCACGTGTTTTGAAACGCTCGACCCATTGTCATTGGGGATCTCCATCTTCTTGATCTTGGTGTTCAACTTGTGTGTGAGAAGGGTGGCGTCCAATTGCTCGAGGTGGCGCTCGGCTCCACGGTCACAAGGGTGGCTCCACCGCTCAAGGTGAGTTGTGGCTGATATGGGGTGGTGATCCACCCTATTGACCCCAATTAGCATTATCATGCTAACCAATCGAGGGTGGCCGCGTGGTAGGCCTTCCCAAACCATAATTAGCTTAATTATGGTTTTTAAATATTAGTTCCTTAATTATAGGTTATTATTGTCAATAATTAAATTAGCATAGCTAATTTAATCCCTTTTAAGTGAACCACCTAGGTTCCCATACCCCATGTGGCGTATGTATCCTTGGTGACGTGTCAACATATTTATACTTATACCGTATAAATACTTGGAACGTCACATTCTCCCCTCCTTAAAAATAATGCTGTCCTCAGCATTGAGGTTAGATACAAATATAATAAATGACAAGAAGGAAATTCCTTATTTCAGAAGGTAATATATTAAAGCTTTCAAGTTTACAACAGTTTAAGCACCAAAAGTGCAATTTACATCCTTATCATAATTAAAAAGTGCAAGGACCAAGGTCCAAGATCAACAACAAACAGAACATGTAGATAACATAAAGCGAAGAAATCGGGTCATCAGCAACCCCCTAACATGGACAGTCAATGTCTTGCTCAATCGGCCTCGCATGGTAATATATTAGTTTATATAGATAAAATAATTAGGTTGTGGTTGAAGGGTCCACCCCTATAAGAAAATAAAAGAAAATTTATGTAATGAGGAACCTATCATGCCTATAGTTCGCAGCTCATTGTAAATTGTAAGGAATGGTCGTTCCTATTATAGCCCGGATGAATGCGGCTATGAACTACATGCTTTACAAGCATTCAAGGTCATGTCCACATTGACAAAGACACCACGCCCTAAGGAACACAAAGGTGATCCCATCATCCGAACCGTTGTTAACTAGGATGCATCTACCCCTCTACATATTCTCGGCGAATCAAGTCTTCAAGCTTACCGCCGGGAGCGGGGTTGATAGCATCGTTGATGGTGCGGCCTTGAGATTGGCGCATAAAATCTGGATAGTGCTTCTCAAGGTCTGTTTCCATCACCCATGTAGCATCCTCCACCGGCAAGTGCTTCCACTTGACCAGGTATTGCAACTTTTGAGTCCTCCGAAACGTTTATAAGCCCGGTCAAGGAGAGCTTCAGGCACTATCTCGAGCTGCTCCTCATCATTTCGAGGAGGGTTGGGGTTTCCAAAACCTCCTGATCGGGGTGTGTCTTTTTTGGAAGACTCACGTGGAAGACCTTGTGGATCTTCAAACGGGGCGGCAGATCCAAGCGATATGCCTGTTCTCCAATACGCTCGGTGATTTTGAATGGTCCCGCCCATCTGGGCGCTAACTTCTTGCAGTTACCAATTTTAAGCTTGGCTTGTTTTACCTTGATTTTAAGCCAAACCGATTAGCCCACTTGGAAGATTAGGTGGGGTTACAGGTTTATCCGCTACACTTTTTCCGGCTGACTCGTGCTAACAAGTAACCACCACGAACCTCTTCAACTAAGGCCTGCATTTCCAAAAGGAGTCATTTGGGAGACCTCCACTTTAGAAACAGGGTTATGCCAGGTGTCTGGAGTGAGGCATTGATAACCATAGTTTATCATGAAAGGAGACATTCTGGAAGACTCCTGTTTCATACTGTTATAGGCAAACTCAACGAGATAAATATAGTCAGCCCATTGGGATTGCTTACTCCACACATAACTTCGTAGCATATCCTCTATAATACGATTGGTACGCTCTGTTTGACCATCCGTCTGAGGATGATAAGCTGTACTCATAGCAAGCTTGGTTTGTATGGTGGTGAAGAAATCTTTCCAAAATGCACTTACAAATTTGGGATCTCATGGGATACAATGACCCGTGGCATTCGCGTGCAACCCGAAGATCTCTTTTTGCAAAAAGCGTAGCAAAGATATCAAAGGCGGTGTTAGGTAATGCGACATGGCAAGAAATGAGCCATTTTGACAATTTGCGACCCGCGACCATTAACGCATCATATCCACGGAGAGTAATGGGAAGGCCCACTATAAAATCCATGGTTATCACTTCCCACTTAGCGTTGGGCACATCCAAAGGTTGCAATTCTCCGAGTCCTTTAATTGTTCTCGCCTTGGTCTGGCCGACATACTTGACAATCGCTTCGTGTACACAGCAATGTCCTTCTTCATCGAAGGCCAAAAATAACCGGAGCGGATTTTAAAGTAGGTCTTCATAAAACCGCATGTCCAGCTATAGGGTCAAGCAGCGTGTCATGGAGGATTAACTTACGCACCGGAAGTATGAGGTACACACAACTTGTCCTTGTGATACAACAAATTGCCCTCTTTCTTATATGACCGAAAGCGCCACGTTCTTTATCCGTATGCGTGCCTCCTTATTTAGACTACTCCAAATTTCATAGAACTCGTGATCGGTGGCTAAAGTTTGTTCTATCTGCTTTTACCAAACTCACTTGTGAGTGTCGAAATCGCATTACAATGGGTTCGGGTTACCAAGGGATGGCGTGATAATGCATCCGCAACCACATTGTGCTTTCCAGTGCTTATACATGATCTCAAAATCATATTCTTCAAGAAATTCCATCCATCTCCTCTCGACGGAGGTTGAGATTGGGTTGGGTGGTCAAATATCTGGAGACTTTGGTGATCTCAGTGTCCAACTGAAACCTTCTACCAAGGAGGTAGTGTCTCCATATTCGCAAAGCCTTGAACAACGACTAGCAATTCCCGGTCATGGGTAGGATATCGCTGTTACAGTCTCATTCATCTTCTTTGAATCATAAGCAATAACCCTCCCCTCCCCGCATTAGAACCCCACCAAGGTGGCAATTTTGTCGCATCTCAGGCCACTAGTTTATCCTTATCGATCGGGCAACGTGAGAACGGGTGCCGCCGGTTAAGGCATCTTTAAGCCTGGAAACTTCCCCCCTTAGTCTTCCTAGTGCTCCATCCAATCCTTCACCTTCTCATGCTTGGTAAGATTTGTAAGAGGGGCTGCAATCCTTGCAAAAATCCTTTACAAATTTTCGGTAATATCCTCTAATCCCAAGAAACTCGCGGACTTCTGAGACATTTCTGAATAGGCCATTCCCTTTGAGCCTCTATCTTTGCAGGATCTCAGAGCAATTCCCTCTGCTGAAATAATATGACCCAAGTAATCAACCTTTGGAGTGGCAAACTTGCACTTAGAGAACTTGGCAAAAAGTCGATGACGCCTTAACTTTTGTAGAGCCAATTTAAGATGTTTCTCATGCTCTGTAGGGTCTTACTCAGATGAGAATGTCGCCAAAGAAAATAACAACAAAGTCATCCAAGTATTGTCCTGAAAACATCATTCATCAACCGCATAAATGTTGCGGGGCATTAGTTAATCCGAAAGGCATAACGGTAAACTCATAATGCCCATATCTAGTGCGAAAAAGCGCATTTATGGATGTCTTCCTCTTTAATTTTATCCGATGGTATCCCGAAATAAGATCAATCTTTGAGAAATACTTGACCCCTTGCAACTGATCCATCGATCATCTCGCCTGGCAAAGCATAGTGATTTTTGATAGTATGCTTGTTGAGTTGCCGATAATCAATACACATTCTCAAGGAGCCGTCCTTTTTCTTCACAAAAAGAATAGGGGCGCCAAAGGGCGAAACGCTAGGTCGAATAAAACCTAGGTTTAGCAGCTCTTGAAGTTGTTTCTTAAGCTCTGCCAACTCGAAGACTCATACCTGCACGGGCCTTGCTGGTGGGTTTAGTAACGGCTCTAAAGCTATCTCACATTCTACCCCTCTGAAAGGAGGAAGCTTCTGGATTTCGTCTGGGAAAAGATCGCTAAATTCATGGAGAATACTGGCAATCCCCCGTGGCAAGGTGTTGATTACTTGGTTTTGCTTAGCATCTGACTCAATGGAAGCAAGTCTAATAACGCAGAGGAGCTTTTGCTTGCGTATAGCTTTATCTAACTGTCGAATGGACATAGACTGCATGATAGGGTTGAATGGTTCACCTTTTATAGTTACGCTGGTTCCATTAGTCGCGTTGAAGGTAACTTCTCTCTTCTCGCAGCCTATGTTGGCTTTTGCAGATGCCAAGAATTCCATTCCAACAATGAGGTCGATTTTGCCAATATCCATTAACTTTCGGCACCCATAGCAACCGGTGCGCGGGTAACCGTGATCTTAAGGTTGATGCGACGACCATGAGTATGTCTAACCTTACCATCGGCTAAAGTGACGGCTCCTCGGTGCGGACCTTAGGGTTTCCAGCCAGGGACCTGGGCCATTCTAGGAGAAGCAAAATTATGTGTACTCCCGTATCCATAAGAATTACAAAAGGCTTACTTTGCCTACTTGGCCTATGGTGGAAATGACAACAGTCGACTTTCAAAGATTGCCAGTTATAGCCGCAAGGATATGAGACGACCGAATGTACTCGGAGCCGCCCTCGTCGCCAGGTAATGTTGACTCAATATCGTCCCAAAGATTGGTCGGCCATGGCCACCGGGCGTACTGGGTAACATATGGGCAATGCATGAAGTGTCCGTGCCTCATACACCTCAACATGCCTTATCTCTACAAGCACTGCTCTCCGCCTCTTTAGGAATGGACTGTAAGAGGTTTCAACTTCCTTACCAAAGATTGTTCTCGCTTATCCGGCGTTGTAAAAGCGACTTTCTTCTCCCGGGCTAATCGTAGTTCTCACCGAGAGGGCCCCGCACTTGGAGAACGGGGTTTGTAAGGTGTGGACGGCCGTGGCTGCGCGTAAGGAGCGGGGCGCGGATCTCGATTCCTTGGTATGTCCTCCTCGAGGCTCAATGCTTTAGCCTCGCCAGAATCGATTTCGGTCGATGGCCTTAACCATCCATTTGATCGATGGTGCCAAACCCTCAATATAGCCCTCCACCGCCTCTTTTCTCATTCATACCAGTACATACAGCCTCGTGCACATAAACTCATCCGTAAGCCTCAGACGGACATACTCTTCCTGCTCCAACCTCAGAAAGTCTGGATCTGTTGGCATTTATGTGCACGGGGGCACATAATGCGATTTGAAGGCCTTGGCAAACTTTCTGAAGTTGCATCTACTCCTGTCCCGGATGTTTGGCTCGCATAGCCCTTCCACCAAATACAGGCTCCGGTAAGGTTTGTGGTGGCAACCTTTCCTCCAATAGAATATCCTTCTATAAACCTGTCATGCCATAGGACTTCATTGCTTTTGTTTTTCCCCATAACTCCTTCATTTTGCGTTTGATGCCATGAAAAGATTCGGCATTCAAGGTTATGATCTAGATTTCCCATCAAACCTTAAAAAATTTCCTATTCTTCCATATACTAGTTATGGTTATCATTAGATATCAAAGACGCCTTGCTACAAAAAGGTTTGACTCCTTATCTCGGCGCTTTGCATGGCCACCGGATGATCGCGGATGATTCGGATGACACCGAAGTGGCAGACTTTGAGGAGGTGGCATCCGTAGAGGAGCTCCGTCGGCGTTTAGGGGGGGCCTCTTTCACAAGTCTTAGGCTGGTTTGTGGTGGGGACGGCCGCCGTAGGGCGGACTAGGCGTAACGGAGGCAACTCCGTCCGTCTTCTTGTACATGCCGTGGTGGGTTAGCATGCAACACATAGGCCTCAGAACTCGCCTAGTAGCTGTCTTTTCATTAGCATCAATTCTTGTTCGGTGTTAACCGACCGGGCGTTGAGGGTGTCTGCCAGGCGGCATTGCGTGCACCGTCTATATTAAACATACGATGATATAAGAAAGAGTACGATAACAGTAAGTGTTATAACAAAGTCATTTTGGGTAGTATCGAGAAACACAAAGTGAACACGAAAAAGGACGGAAGATTCAAATTACAAGCGAAATAACGGTTACATTAAAGAAGTTCATACGGAACACAGTTATAAACTTATAGTTATATAATACATAAAGGGGCCTGATACAGGCCATTTCCTTATTTCATACTGAACATAGGAACACAAAGTGGAGGATTCGGCTTAGGGGTTTGCAAAGGGATACATGACGGAATAGCGCACACTCTCACGCACAGCTCGGACGAGCTTGTAGCGTGCCCAAGCCTGGATGATAACGGGTTGATAATCCCAAGTGGGGCTAATGATGAGAAGGTTGAAAAGCCTCCATAGCGCGTAGAAGATTTGCCAGAGGTGATCATTGGCATCCTCGAAGGCTTCATGTCCGACATATTCCAAAGAGTCCCATGTGCGGCAGAGGGTCCATTTCAAATCATCAAAAGCCCGTTCTCGAGGAGGGTAACTATCGCCATCCCCTTGTCCGGATCATATGGTTCTTCCGCTCTCTGCAGATTCCCCATCTCGCTCTCCATTTTCTCGCTCCCGATACTTTCCGTTGCACCTTTGCCCGTAATCCCGTTCAGAGGTCCTTGGTCATCCCCGAATATCTGTTTCTGGATCCTCTCTTCGTATCCTCCAATGTTTCTTCTCGCAAAACGGCGCGATGAGCATATAGTACCAAGAATTCCAAGAGATATAATGACGATCATGGAAGAGATCCATTCAAAATTATATTGGCATTACATATTGATTGATACAATAGACGGTAATCATAAAGGATAACACATCACGAAAGTGATAACCATGGCTTAAGACATTGCCAATGAAAATTTTACGCTGATTTCGAATGCAAAATACATAATACAATCATCTAGGAGCTAGGTCCCTCGCCTTCGGCCCATTGGCTGAGGAGGTGGACGATAACGCATCAAAGTGGCGCTTAGGGCTAGCGTAAAGGGCTGCTCGAGCTGCCGCCTCGTGGTAAGCAAGTAGCCAAAGGCGCCGCCACAAGGAGGCGATGTTAGCGCAGCCACCACCACGCCTCCCAATGCTGCTATAGCCAAATCTCTACGGACCGAGTAATAGTGGTGACACGATAATCAATCTTCTTATGGCCCGGCTGAAGTAGATATGGCTCTGAGCTTCCACCAAGAAGCTTCGTAAGATGGCCCTAAATTCTTGGAAAGAACAAAGACCTCTCCTTGGCGAAAAGTCGAGAGAAAGAATCGGGCCACATGGTTGCCCATTGCCCTAACTTGAGGGTTCATGGAGGTCTCAGCCTTCCTTCTCCAAGTCGATGGGGAGCTTCTCTTCTTCTTCTTCTTCCCTCTCATCCCTAAGGCTGACCTTGGTGTCCCAAAGGTCTTCCTCGTCTTGATTCCCCTCGCCCATAGTGATTTGCAGAGGCGGATCTCGAAGAAGAGACCGTGTCGGTGCCGCAAATTGCTCTTCTGGAGGTTGGGGGGTGTCAGCTAGCAAGTAATCTTGGCGGCGACGAAAGAGTCTCAACGGCTCTTGTTCCTCGCCCGATATGCCAATAGGCTCTCTACTGGTGTAGGTTGCACCACCGGTGTAGTGAAGTCGATGAAGTCATCTTGGCAATATTCTGCAAGATCATAGAGAACCTCTACTTTCCTGCGGCGGACCCCAGTAAGAACATTGTACGCCCACATGATATCGTCAAGGATTAGGTACTCTTGGTTATTCAAGAGTACTATAGGAAGAAGGTTTAACCCTTCAAGTTTCAGGGCCTTCTGTCGGCTGGCAGGAGCTTCTGTAGCAAGTTCCTTCCATCTCACAAAATCCTCGCTCATCATCGACTTCGCCATCTTCGGGTCGAGGTAGAGGCGAGAAGAATGCTCAGCCAGAATCTCCTCATCCTCTATGTACTTGGTCCATAATAATGGCTGTCGAATCGGGCCTCAAAACAGGTTTCCCGATCTATTGTGGCAATAGGGAGGTCAGTCCCTCGCCGTCTGATGCCCTTGATGACGTTACGGGCATGATCATCACCCCCTAACATCTGGTGTAAGGTGTGGAAGTCGAGGTAAAGCTGCTCATCGTCATCATTACCAACGCATGCAGGCACAATCTCCTCTCCATAGAACTGAAGGAAGGCAGAATAATCTGGGTGGGCCTGCATGTTGGAGATAAGATCTACCTGCTGAAGCAGGTAGGGGTGAAGAAGATCAAAGGGAACCGCAGGGTCCCAATGCTCTCCGTCCACATACCACTGCTGCAGGGTTGGGCGAGCCATGAGGAGTGAAGGCGCAAAGGAGGAGGAAGAAGGCGCTGGAACAAGAAGGAAAAATGAAACCCTAATGGCCAAAAAGGGGTTTTATACTTTTTGGCACGTTTCCCAAAATTATTATTAAAATTTTTATTTACTTAATATTATATTTCCAAAAAAAAATGTTTTTATATTCACAACCCCAAAAATGGGACTAGTACATGGATAAGTTACAAATTTTTTTTTTTACAACAGAAAAAGACGGTTGTGTCATCACCTAAATTCCCCCCGGATCCTTCGTGCCAGCTGAAGGTCCTTGGGCATAATAGTGACCCTCTTCGCGTGTATGGCGCAAAGGTTAGCGTCGCTCAAAAGTTCAATAAGATACGCCTCGGCAGCTTCCTGTAAGGCAAGGATCGCAAAAGCTTGAAACCTTAGGTCGGTCTTGAAGTCCTGAGCAATCTCCCGTACAAGGCGCTGGAAGGGAAGCCGGCGGATCAATGGCTCGGTAGTCTTCTGATACTTACGTATCTCCCGAAGTGCTACCGTGCCCGGTCGAAACCTGTGGGGTTTCCGCGGCTTAAGGGTCGCCTTAAGCGACGGAATGGACTTGCCGCCTGTGTTAGGATGCCTTGTCCGCTCAACGATGTGCTCCCGTCTCTGAGCCGATGTCTTCTTGGCGATTGTTGCATCCTGCTGCAGTCGGGTCTTATAGTGCACCCCACTCTTAATAGGCCGGGACTTTGTTCTCTTTAGTCTCCGATCACCTTGCCCGCCGGCCGCTGGCCTGCCCGATCGGTTAACGCCGGCGATGGGGTTTTCCTGAGGATTAACATTCTGGACAACTCCTAGGTCCTGCTGGTGATCTTGCTGGCCCCCTCTTGATTCTCACTCTGCTGGCTATGAAGGTCCCCCCCTTCCTCTTGGAGCCGCTCTCTCTCTTCCTCCCTGGCCTCCTTGTCCGTGGCGCATTTGTATCTGTAGAGCAATCTCGATGGTAATTAAACAATGCCAGAGCTCGTGATGTCCTCCTCCTGCACGGATTCCAGGTGGCCTTGACTAAACCTTGGCGGGACATTCTCAAAGATAAAGTTGTTAAGGTCTTCATTCCAAGAGAAGGTAGGAAGATTAAAGTATTCCCGGTACGTAAGTATACGACCTTTCCCCAAGTAATAAAAACGTTCCATTCTTATGTCTGGTGGAGCACTGGCTATCTGGTGTAAGTCTTCCACTCTCGCAAGATGCATGATCCTCTGGGCTTCATTCCGACTAAGCTCTGCAGGGTCGTCATCTGGTCCTGGCGAGGGATAAAACTTAACCACAGCCCATGCATGGTCCGGCTGCTCCACGAGAGTGTAATCCTGACCGGCTTCATTCAACTTGAGGAGGAAGCGCTCGTTGAAGTGGAAGATAGGGTAGGGGACTCGTCGGCCCTCGACAAAGTGCTTGACAAAAAGGTTAAGAATGGTATCTATCATAGGGTCTTCCTCAGCAAGATGCTCGACTAGGACGGCAAATAACTGGGACACGCTCAACTTCTTCAAATCCACGGTTAACTTGAAGCGCGGCATGGCTATACTAACAAAGAACAGCAAGGAAGGAGGAAGGTGAGGCGCTCAAGCAAGACGGGTCGGCGCTAAGAAGTAAGTAAGGGCATCGAGGGGTAGGGCAGATGCAAGGGAGGCGTGGAGGTCGGCTATGGCAGATTTGGAGCTTAGGTCCGGCGGCTATGGCGGAAAAGGGTGTTCAGAGAAAACACACGCCCGAAAAGATATTTCAAAATTCAAATTTTAACTTTTAACTTTTTATTAATTTTTTCAAAAAAAATATTTTTTTTTTTTAAAAAAAAAATTTCAAACAGGCGCGTATAAAATACGCGTGACCGTATGGGGCGCTGACGTGTTTATACGCGTTTTATTTTCAAAAAGAAACACCCTCGGATACCTCGGCGCCCCTTTTTGTTTTTCGGCGGCCTGTTGTCCGTTTTGCCTCGGGAGACGTGCCCCCTAGGGTATTTGAGAGGTGCCCGATCCATTGGAGCCGTTTTTGCCTTCACCCGAGCTACCTACAAAAAGTTATGGCTCCTCGAAACTTGGGTCCTCCAGGCGGCCTAGACTTCCTTAGAATTTATAGTCTGTTACCTTAACCTAGCACTAAATCAAACATGAAAGACTTAAACAATCACTCTTGCTTAATTCTCTCTCCTAACTACCGAACTAGCGAGTTAGGGTTTGTCGGTCACTATGATTTCGAAAATAAGAAATCACGGCTCGATACCACTGTGGACGCCTCAACATATACGACCCTCGGCCGTATACATACGGGGACTTTCCCCTCCCATGGCAACCAACTTGCCATAAGCAGGGCCCTCCGTCTAACTCGGGCCGTCTATAATAAGACGCTCAAGTGAAGGACACAGAGGGGTCATTCGGCCCACGCCTTCAATGGGCGCCTACGTCGCGGAAGCGTGAATACAAGGGTTAGCACACAGCATAAATTATATATATAAATAACCACCACGAAGGGTGGCACATCCATCCAAATACCAACGGCAAAGCATATGCATCTAAACCTAAGAAAACACCCCAAACCCAAGGTTCTACCCCCCGTTCCGACTCCTGTGAGGGGTAAACCGACGGCTTGGCCTCAAGAGATCAGCGACATTGCAGGTATAACTTTGGCGCTATCGGCATAGAACATCGGCTAGGGTGGTCCACTCCATCCGCCCCTCCCCGTGCACACTTTTGCGGATGGGTCAATTCACGCTTATGGCTTCGCTTATAGCCTTCCCGGAGACGCAGTTTCGAGGCATCACCCCGCTGAGCCTACTCCGGGGTTCATGAAGCCCCGGGCCCGATGAGGCAGGTCGGGAGGCCCCTTCCGTAATCACAAAGGTTCCATGGGTGAGCTAGAGAATACGTGCGCATTCACGACCCCCGATCCGCATGCAGACTTACTCACCCTAAATCTACTCAAAGTGCAAGGTGCCCCATACGGGTCACACCTCTACACCCGTGGAGTGTCGGACCCATACCCGGCCCTCTACGTGGCCCGGCTATCGCCTAGCTCACTTTGTAGGAGTCTCGTGAGCCTTTTATGTTCGTGCAAGACCCCACCCCCACTTCACCACTTTGTGTTCCTTTGTCCGGTGCTAAGCCGCACCATAGCATCTATGACCCGGTGGGCTCTTGTGCACAAAGTGCCGCATTTAACCGGATAATACAGGGCTCTATCTAGGAGCATACTACAATAAATAGCCTCGCAGGTCTCTACCCCCTTAATTCCCCATTTCCAGAGTAACACTAGGCTAACAACCACCGATCCATCCATTACAAGCAAAACCAGAATCGAAATATATAGAGAACCTACCTTTACAATCAAGGGTTAGTTCCTACGAGTAAACACAGAGAGAATAGACCAACAACCCAAACAGGTGCCCAACAGGGGCGCTTATCCTAGAATTCACAACTACACTAGCCACCCACCTGTGTTTCGGCTCGACCCATTGTCATTGGGGATCTCCATCTTCTTGATCTTGGTGTTCAACTTGTGTGAGAAGGGTGGCGTCCAATTGCTCGAGGTGGCGCTCAGCTCTGGTCACAAGGGTGGCGCTCCACTGCTCAAGGTGAGTTGTGGCTGATATGGGGGTGGTGATCCACCCTATTGACCCCAATTAGCATTATCATGCTAACCAATCGAGGGTGGCCACGTGGCGCCTTCCCAAACCATAATTAGCTTAATTATGGTTTTTAAATATTAGTTCCTTAATTATAGGTTATTATTGTCAATAATTAAATTAGCATAGCTAATTTAATCCCTTTTAAGTGAACCACCTAGGTTCCCATACCCCATGTGGCGTATGTATCCTTGGTGACGTGTCAACATATTTATACTTATACCGTATAAATACTTGGAACGTCATAGCAACTATTGATCTAGTGCAATTTTCAAACGCAAAAGCAAGGGCCAGTTGCTTTCTTACTTCTTTGTTGTGACAATTCTTGTAGATTTTTCGGCAGAGTGTTTCCAACTTCTCTTGAAGATGCTCCTTTGCACAGTGCCATTTTATCTTTCCCTTGTTCAACTTCTTTGTCCAAACAGATTCCCAATCTCGATCCGTGACATTATTTTCCAACCAAGTTTCTTCCTCGTGGGGCTTCACCCCCGAATTGCATAGACCTCTGATGCTGTGAAAATCATCTGCGCTCCATGCCTCCATCATCAAGAGTCAAACACTGATCTGAGTTTTCGCGCCCAGGGGAAAAGGAGGGAGAAGGGTGTGACCGGCTTCGACGTCCGCGAGTTTCAGCACTTAAAGTGCTTAAACGCTTCGCCAAAAGTTGTACCCCACTAGCGATTTTACACCCCGCGATCAATGTGATGTAAGTATGTATGTACTTTCTGTCATGTATTTTATGATCTATATTTATTAGTTTTCTAATCTTTCAGGTTTTCAACTGGCATAGTGGGATGTTGGAAGTCTCTGTACCTGATCCTAAAGAAGTTTCTGCTGTGTTCTTCATGAAGTTTCTACTGTGTTCTTCAATGCTGTGTTCAGTTTTGGCTCAGTTCTTCAATGCTGTGTTCAGTTCTTCAATGTTGTGTTCAATGTAAAACTCCTTGTTTGTTGAGATTGTCAAGTTGATCATCATATATTTATGCTTGTGAGATCTTCATGCATTCACAAGTGTAAGCGACCTAGGTTATAATGTCCTACAATAGGTTTTTTAGCGTCCATGGAGACCAATTGGCCTATGGGACTCAAACAAAAAGAGAGCATCAAGCGTATTACTGACAGGATTAAAAAATCCCCGCCCCGAAGGGTTTTCGAGGGAAAAACCTTAGCAGTAATAAGTATGCTGGCACGCTGTACAATTGTATAGGACAGTTCAATACCGTCCCGGAGGACACAACTGAGTTCGTGCATCTATAACCTCTTGGAGGTATGATCCCAACAAACCCACTGACGTCGTATTCAATAACTCATGCAACGGTTGGCCAGGCACCAGTAACCGAACATACCGCTCTCGGATATGGGCAAACGCTGGGCAGATCTGGAGGGCATGACATTCATCCTCAATGGCGCCCTGGTGGCAACACTGACAAAGCCTTTGCTCTCGTGCTTCCCGAGCCCAACATCCTGTCTCAATGCGGAGGCGATGTGCACCCATGCGAATGGAAGCTATAAGTCTGTGCTTCTTCATGGGCAACTGGGTGTACAAGTACTGGTGTGGGCCTCTCGTGAGTCTAGGATTGACTTGCTGCTGATAGTGTGACAGCTTAACATGCGTCAGAGCATCTGCATCCCAGAGCTTGCGAAGGAAAGTAGCATCTAGGTAGAGTTTAAGGGCCTTGTGATCTTTCTTTGTCCTTACATGTATGCATTTGTTTGCCTGTACACCCCAGCGTGAGAACCACTGAGCTTGCTTGTCCTTCCAGCAGGCTTTCAGATGTTGAGAACCCATCGCCATGGCCAAAGCAAGGTTGGACAAACGTGTATCACCCATAGCGACCACCTTCTGGAAGTAAATAATATGGCGTTCCAATGCAGCCCGTTGAAGGGGTAGAAAGCATGTCTCCTGGAGTAGGATCTGGTATGGAACTATGGACTTTACCCCAAGGGCTCATGCCAAGAAGGCTTTCTGCACCTGCTCAAGGTCATTCCAGGTGTTGAGGGATATCATGGGACCCCACACTTCTGCCCCATACAAAAGGACAGGCTCGACCAAGGCCCGAAACAAGTGTGACTGGTGGCCCCAGGCATACAACTCTGCCTTGTGGCTGTTGTTCTGCATGGCATATAGTGCTTTCCAACCTGCCGTGACCCGCAACTTGATGGCAACATCCCAATGGGTGGTAGTAGAGAACTCGATCCCTAAGTACTTGTAGGTTGGAGCCACCTCTACATCTTGTCCCTGGTAAGTGAATGAGGGAACCCTTGGCTGACGGGATGATGAAACTAGCAGCACCCTAATTTTGGCTAAGTTAACTCTCATGCCAGTGAATCGGCAGAAAGTGTCAAGAGCATTCAGGTGACGTTGCATGTCCTCTGGAGTATAGGCCAGGAGGTTGACATCGTCAGCATATATGAGTTGCCGGATTGTGTGATGCATGAGATGGGCGCCCGCACCTCCATGCTCAGAGAGCCAATCTTTCAGCTGGTCAATGTATAGGCCAAAGAGTGTGGGGGAGAGGGGACAACCCTGACGCACTCCAATACTACTGATTACCGGCTGTCCTGACGATGTGATACGACCTGAGCATGCCTCATATAGCCTACATACTGCATTCTCAAGTCAAGGGGGGTCCCCAGCTGCCGCAGTCTGTCCCATAACCTGTCCCGGGGCACTGTGTCAAAAGCTTTCACGAAATCCACGAAACAGCAGTACAGGTTTTGTTGGTGATTCCTGCTATCCTCAATCAATGTGCGCAGAGTGAAGATATGATCAATGGTGGAATGCCTGGGCCGAAAACCTGTCTGTGTGAGAGCTCACACATCTGCCTCCTCTGCCCATATTGTCAGCCGTTGCTCAAGGATGCCAGCCAACAGTTTTGCAAAGAGAGAGCTAACCATAATAGTACGATAGTTGGCCAGGCAGTGAGGGTCCCCTGCCTTGTATATGGGCACAACTCTACTAGTGGCCCACTGCGGAGGGAAGCCTTTCTGCAGTGCTTTATTGAATAATGCCATGAGGACAGGCACCAGTGGAGGCCCAGCCCATTTCAGAAGTTTCGCCTGCATGCCATCTAAATCTGTTGCCTTCCCATTAGCTAGACGTTGTAGGCCCATGATGACATCTGCCTCTGTGATGACCAGAGCCATGCCTATCTGTGGAGGGACTGGTGTCCGGCCCCCGAGCGGGTCGTAAAGCTGTTGCAAGTACTGTACCCATTGCTCCAAGGTGATGTTCACTATGGGCTGTGCAGTCTTGCTCAAGACCCTTCTCCAGAATGTCTTGGGGTGCCAATCCAGGAGACCAAACATCTGTTGCTGATGCTCTACGAGGTATCTGGCTTTCTTGTTCTTGAGGAAGGAGCGGTATTGACTGATGGCCTGTGGAAGGGAGGTGGGATCAGTGATTTGCCGGAGTGTGCGTTTGAGCTCCCGACACTCATCATCAAACCATCTGTTGCGGGGGAAGGTAGTAACGCCCGAGGTTCGCCGTGAGCGGCCTCTCCCAAAGCATCTCTCAGCAGCTGTCAGAAGCAGGTGAGTCAGCTGAGCAGATTGCTGTTGAAGTGTAGGGAGTTGCAGCAGTCCTGCCAGGTCATGCTCAAGCAGTTGGCCATAGGTCCCTGCACGGTCGTAGTCCAGGCGCAGCTGGGGCACTTGGGGTGTTGAGGGAGTAGATGCCCGGGGAGCTTGCCAATGGAGATGCATGAACAGGGGCTTGTTGTCCGAGTCCACTTCCTTGTCCCGGGTGTCTGTTCCAATGGAAAAATGGGTAACCAGGTGCAGATCCTGTTCCTCAACCAGCAGATAATTCACCACACTGGAGCCGCCCCCTTGGTTCTCCTGTCTACAAGTGCAGCAGCTGGAATATGGCCATTGTGCCAACCCATTACACATAACCAGGTCAAAGATACTACCCAGCAACAATAACTGCCTGCCATAGCGCGAAATATGATTGTCGTCTGATATCCTTGACCAAGCCAACTCTGCGGGGTTCAACTACAAGACGTCCTCTGCCAGGGGCTCAAATTTCGGGACCTGCTCGGCTCCTGTACGTGCATTAAAGTTGCCAAGCAACATAATCTTGCCCAACTGTTTGTGCTGTTGTATGTCATCATATAGATCGACATAGGGCTCCAATCTATCCACATCCGAATGAGTGTTATAAAAGTTGCTCTCGGCATGTGGAAAGTAGCATACTGCTATGAAGAGAATGATGCCACTGTCATGATGCACGCGCACCCACAAGTAGCGATTGTACCTGTCTATTTTGTGCAGCGAGACTTAGTGCCCCAAGGTTGCACGATAGTAGCAGGCAACCCCGCCATGTCCTCGCTTGCCTGTGCACTCATTGAACACCGAGAAATGCAGATAGCCTGGGAGGTTCGGCAGTCTGTGCCCTGCATGTTCCCATGTTTCCATGAGGAAAATGAGATCCATATCTGGTGCAATAGAGTTGAGACTTTCCCCTTTCTGCCAAGGGAAGCCGCAACAGTTCCAAGATACCATCCGGAGGCACAGTTCCTATTTGTTGGCATTTGATGTAGGCGCTCGATGACCTGTTCCGGTTGCAGGGGGAGCAGTGTGCAGCGCTCGAGCAGCAGTTGCAGGAGCAGTTGGAGCAGCGAGTGTAGGAGGTGCAGTAGGGGTACTGGTGGCAGTAGCAGGAGTGGCAATAGCTTGACGCATTGCATCGGTGACCTCAGCAGGCGCCGGCCTAAAAATGCGTAGCTTGCCGCGGACCAGGCCTGCAGCACCCCCTCGATGACGGACGTCCCTGACTTGAGACAGCTGCTGCCGGCGGGACTCCTGTTGCATCGGAGTAAGATCCTGGTCGACATACAGAGTAGTCCCCTTCAATTGCCTACTCTAACACAGAATTGCCTCACGCACTAGCGTGTCTGCCACCGTAAGGTGACAACGCGCGGGCGATCTGTGCGTTTAGCCCCAAGGCGGCTTGCTCGAATAATGTGCACAGTAGTCTGAAATGCCATGCGAGATAGGATCTGATCTTGGATGGGCTTGGTGAGATCCTCTCTTGCCTCCTCCGAGAGTCCACATACCACCACATTATGACGTTGGCGGCCCTGCTCCTGCTGCTCACTGAGTCGCGGGGCAACATTAGCTGTCCCAACAGGTGATGCATGTTGTCCGGAGTGTGTGGGTTGTTCACAACAAGGGTGGTGTGGTGTGCAAGATGGAGCAGGTGGTGTCTGTACTCTGTCTGCCTAAAAAAGCATAGATAACTGATGTACTCTTCCATGCTTGGTTGGATCACTTTAAAAAAAATGTTCCAGGTGGATGCACTTGCAAATTGGGAAAGAGAAAAATGAGCCAACAAAAGAAGATTTAGCAACATCGGTTTCTCAATCCTTGCAGGATAGTTTGACCTCATTCAATATTACTTCTGGTTTCTCTAAAACAGGTATATCCATACTTACATTTGATTAAAAGCATTTACTTTTATTGATTTGATTCTCATACTTCATATGCATGTAAATTAGGTATCTGGCCTTTCAATGCATTTGTTGTTGCTCCAAATCCTTTTACAGATCAGTTAGAAGCAAATGAGATGATCCAACAACAGGTTGCAGCTACAGAATGTAATGCAGATGCACCAAATTCAAGCGCAACCAATAATTCAGTTGCCGCAAAAACATTAGATCCTGTTGTGGCAGAGAATGGCCTTGTGGCATTAGCATTGACAGTTGCTGCTCCTACAGTAGTTGATAAGCCTGCTGCTCCTATTGTAGTTGAGCAACCTCCTCAGGTTGCTGCGCAAAGTAGACAGAAGAAAAGGACCAGGTTAGCAAAGTAGATAGAAGAAAAGGACCAGGTTACCTCCAGGGCTTGTTGGCAAACTATATATGACCTCTGATGAGGTAATCCAAGCTAGAATAGAGCATTAGAATAAAATAGAGGAGGTAGCACGAGTTAGGCAACAACAGCTAGAGGAGAAAAAGAACTCCAGGAAAAAGAAAAGCAGCAAAGGATATTGAGAAGAGGAGGAAAGAAGAGGCCAGAAAGCTTAGGGAGGAGAAAAAGAAATTGCCTAGAAATGAGAAGAGAGGAAAAAGAAGAAGAGCAATAGTGGAAACTAGCTCTAATGATGATGATGAACAAGTTATAGTTCTAGAGATGGTTAGGAAAAGGGCGAAAATGAGAAGAATCAACAGTAAATTTGACAATGAGATTAATCTGGAAGCCAATTCAAGTTGAAGATGCTCCTGATAATCCCTTGGAACCAGAGAGTAATATTGTGGCAGAAAATGCTAACTTAACACAACATTCTCAAGATCCTAATGAAATGGACACATGCATAGGCTGTAGTTTAGAGGATACTCACCTCTGTTCCTGGGATGAACACTGCAAAAACAAGAGGCATATTAGAAACGAGGATGATCAAGAGGAATATGGCCGCCCTGCTGAATCTTGGATAGAGCCTGATTGTTATCATGGTAGGAATACTCATGATTGCGGCTCTGAATATGTAGCATAATAACAGGGGGGTTTTCTTTGTGTTTTTGTACGCTTTTCACAAAGGTTTTCCTAAGGTTTCATGGCGTATTCGAATGGATGTACTAATGCGTACATCTAGAGTGCATCATTTCTTAGTCGTTGATTTAGCTTTTTTTTTCCAATGGTCCAACATCCAAGGGCTCACAACAAAAGCCCTCTTTTTATTTTAGGGGCTGAACATGCAAGCATCGTGGATAGCATTTCAGGGCATTCTTGCAAAAAATTAATGTTTTTGTGATCAAAGTGGAAACAGATTTAGAGTGGAAGCGTTAGTGCCTTAGTGCAGAGGATGATGCAGCCGGATGCTTTGGTGATTTTGGCTTTTTTCCAGGAGGGGCAGAGGGTTTTTTCTTCTCAGCCTTGGCAGGCTTGGCCAGAATAGTTTTAACTGTCTTGGGCTTGGCAGCCTTGGGCTTGGCCGCTGGTTTTTTCTTCACGTCTTTTTTCGCCGCTGCAGCAGCTGGCTTGGGCTTTGTTGTAGGTTTTGCAGCCTTGATCTTGGGCTTGGGCTTTGCATCTGCAAAAGGTACCTTGAAGGAATTTTTCACCTTTGTCAGCTTCCCATTCTTTGCCAAAATTCTCAACTACACAGTTAGAGTCTTTTTGAAATTCGCAGGCAATCTGGCACCATATTTCTCATCCAAATACTTCGCTGTCACATACTGGCTTGACCCAGATCTTTTAGCCTTCTTTTCTTTGGCAGGCTTCTCAGATTTCTCTTCCTTAGTTTCCTCAACAGGGGAATCATCAACGGGAACATCAGTACAGGGCAAGATCAAAGAAATTTGTCAGTTTTCATTCTGGAGGCTGGCCCATGATCTGGATTATTTGCTCGACATTCAAGCTCTTCTTGCCATTCCCTAGCGCAATACCGCCCCATATTGCGAACAGCGCCCGAAATGTAAGTCATTAAACTTATGCATAAGCTCTTACTGTTTTGGAAGCTCTACAGAGAATGCCTTAGGGAGTCGAATACATTGGTAACAAGGTAGCTTCCTATTTCGTTTCCTCCATAGAGTAAGTTGACACAGAGTTATTGCGTGGCAGAATGGGAACAGGAAACAACTGTACTACATTATCAGACATGAATTTAGAAAAAACATGAACGAAACCGATCCAGAGGAGATAAAGGCTCTAAAAGAAGCGTGAGTTGCTTTTTCTTGCTCTCAGGTTCTCATGCAATATGTTTTTCCCTGTTTCCTTTAGCCTTAATGATGCGGGGGTACTCTGCAGTCTTGTGAGAGGTCTTCTCAATCATATGCTCCATGAAGCATGGTCTATGACAACAGGGCAAGAAGAATAAGCTTAACCATCGTGGATCTGGTTTTTCTTTCTCAAGATGTTCTAGAACTTAGTCTTCTCGAATCGCCTTTTAGAGGTATGTGCAAAATATTCTCTCGATTGCTAGTACGCATTGATTGGAATATACACCGCCTTTCCTTTGGGTTGCTTAAATAAAAGATTTCATAAAACTTTGTAAGAGAAAAGGAAAACATTATCTCTAAGACAAGATACATTCGCCAATTTTGTACCATCTCATCTTAGAGGTGTGAAATCATATCGATTTGTTTGCGCTTTTAAAATGCTTGTAATAATTATTCAGGTTTTGTGCACATAGGCCTCTTATGTGATTCCCATGCTATCTTATGCACTATCAGCCTTGAGCTGTTAACGCATGCTTGGAGTGAAGGTGGTGTCCAAAAGAATGACTATTACTCATAATGGCATTATATTGTTATACGGACTTATAGGGATGGCTTAATGTTGGTAATCGGGTTGGGTTGCCTCTTTAATGGGGCCAAATAAGATGGACAAATGCATGTTCAGCACGGTGAAACCTATATAAATCCTGGTGGCTGAATCTTTGAGTCAAAGAAAATGAAACCTCAGAGAAATCGGTTACATGAGTCTTTGAGACCTGTAAACATTCCGATTTTGCTTAAAGATTCCTAGCACTCAAGCAACAAATAAAAGATGGAAAAAAGGAAGAATTTATATATATGGTGTTTGAACGTGTAATAGTGCTGAATGGATGTTTCTTCATTTCTCGATGTTAGTGGAAGATTTTCCCATTTCTTTCTGCTTTAATTAGGGCCCGAAGGGCCCAAAATTTTTTTTTAAATAATAATCAACACACAACTACCATTAACATTATTAACATAAACCATTGCATTTAATACATTTAAATAAAAATCCCCCTTAAACCCCCTTTAGTTTGGGTGCATATTCACACAGGGGGTTACGTAGGGCAGCGAGAGCCCCAAAAATATATTTACAATACATGTACAAAATTAACACCATTAAGTACATTCACTCAAACCTTATAGTATTTTGTAAACCTTAAAATACAATATAGAAAAACTTGTACATGCATTAGGGTTTTTTTGAGATTAAAAAAGGGCCTTCAAAACATGCCAACTAAGCCAAATGAAGATAAATGAACTACCAATCACAAATCAGAGCCTGACGGGTCCAGTCAGCAAAACTGTTATAACTAACTCACTGGATCACATTTTCTAGCATAACTATTGATAGAAAGGTCCAAATGAGCTCTCGTTTAGTGCAATGGATAGATCTCATTGAGATCTTTTCAATCTTAGGTGCTTTGCGCATATTTTAACCACTTATGATTGTCAAAACTCCAAAAAATATAGTTTTTACCATTTTTTACTATCCTCACCCGGCTAAAAGATATGCAAACCACCTAAGGTTGGAAAGATCTCAATGAGATCTATCTATTGCACCAAACAAGAGCTCATTTGGACTTTTCTATCAACACTTATGCTAGAAAATGTGATCCAGTGAGTTAGTTATAACTGTTTTGCTGACTGGATTACCAGTTTTGTTTTCTGATTCTATAGCATCCTTATTGCTACTAAGGTTTTTCCCCCGAAAACCCTTCGGGGCGGGGGTTTTTTAATCCTGGTAGTAATACGCCTGCTGCTCTCTCTTTGTACTTGGGTCCCATAGGCCAGTTGGTCTCCGTGGACGATAAAATCATATTCTATTCTATTCTATTCTATTCTATTCTATTCTATTCTATTCTATTCTATTCTATTGATTGGGAGTTCATATAGCTTAGTCAGCAGTTCTTAGAAGGCCCTTTTATGATCTCAAAAAATCCCTAACGCATACCCCACAAACGAGGATTGTTATGTACGGTCCAGATCTTGGAATAAAGGGCAAATATGCCCATCCGAAGGCTCTCGTTGCCCGAAGTAACCCCCCGTGTGAATATGCATCCAAACCAAAGGGGGTTTAAGGGGGATTTTTATTTAAATGTATTAAATGCAAAACAAAACAAAAGTTCTAGACGGTCTTTATAGAAAAGAGGCTGAAGATCATTTGAAAAGTATTGGGTTGTGAAAACATTTCAGCATATCTGAACACCTTCCAATGTACTCATGTTTATCATAAATTTCATTATTGAATTTTGTTTATACAAGAGTGTAATGCTTTTGGCTGAATTTATATGGCAGTGCAAATTGTTCGTAAAATTGCATTCTAAATTATTTTATACTTTAAGGTTAGTTCTCTTTCACCTTGTAATTCTGAAAACTGCTTTATGAAGTGAGGTGATGATGGCACCATAAGTGCAAAGCACTTGATGCCATCATCATCACTTGAATTTGATGTGTTTGCTGGTTTGGCATGACCGCAGTTTAAATGAATGGTTTGCCCGCAATCTGCTGGCTTAGAGTTCAATTCCCTAACATTTTAATATTGTTTTTAATGCTGCAGATGGTACACCATCAAGATAAATTGGAGCACGATCAAGGTAGATTTGAGTACTATTTGACGTAGGATTATGAACCATTTGAGGTAGAGATCTTTACTATTAAAGGTTATCAGGTGCACCATTGTAGGTTATTAATGGATTCATATTTGTTATTTAGGTGCACTATTTAAGGTTGGAAATGGACTTTCATGTCTGATCCTATCACCATCATAGGACATGGAGTGCACTATCTAAGATGCACACTATTGGGGAACATGCATCACCATATGGGTGATCAGATCCACATTGATTTGGAGCTTTGGTTTTCATAGAAAAAACCATGTAAAAATCTGCATTTAGTAAGGAGAAAAATTGTGTAAAAAATATAAGAATTGCATTATTGCAGTTAATCTGGCAACATTTTTTCTCCTAAGTGCACCATTGGTGCTCCACCTCCCTTACTCCTTTCTATCTATCAATGCTCTGCTATTCTACTAGAAAGACATGGCTTGAAATGGATCAGGATCAACACAAGGATTCAGAATCAGAATTAAGGGTTTCACAAAATGCCTGCAGGGAATTTCAGACGGCATCGAACTCCTAGACCGAAAAAAATAGGTTGTGGCAGGGCGGATCAAATCACGAGAAACTCGGAAAAGTACCAAAAATCCAGGCTTGGACAAATGACTATATGGCCAGGCGGATCATCAAGCTGGGAGTACAGGCTAAGATAAAACTTAAGGCCAAGCAAATCTTATATCTTATGCGGAAAATCGAGTAGAGTAGAAACAATCAATCCCTGAAAACAAAGAGCTGAAAAACTTAGAGCCAAGCAAATCTCTCCACCACGTCTAGCAGAGTGAGTGGAAAAAGAGCATCAATTCATTAATTTGATAAAAAAAATAGCTAAAATGAGAATTTGAAGCTAGCAAGCAAAATCCATCTTACGTTCACCTTTAATTCAAATGGTGCCCAAGTGCCTGACCTTTTACCTTTAATTCAAATGCTAAAACGTACCTTGGGTGGGATAAATTTGAATGGTTGTCATGTACCTTGAGCGGGATAAATTTGAATGTTAACCGCGTGCTTGAGCCTTAGATAAGATCAACAGCTAGGGGAAGAGCGACCGGGGGGGAGCGAGCACCAGCGGGGAAGAGCGACAAGCGGCCAGAGGAGAAGCGACCAGTGGCTAGAGGTTGAGCAGCCCAGCGCCCCAGCAACCAAGCAGATCAATAGGTTATAAAGGCAGTTCATGTATCACAGGAATTTTCAGCCAGGATTCCCCCTCAAATTCTTAGCAACAGACTCCTACATCGATTCAAACTAATTTTAGGTATGTTGAGTGTTTTTTAGCTAATTCAAGGCTTTTTAAATAGATTTGGAGCTATTATTAGGTTATTACAGGCTGATTTCATGACGAACAAGTGAGATTCAAGGCGTTAACAGGGTTTCACGCTGATTTGGGTCAATTGAATAAGGCTTTTTAGGCTGATTCAAAGCTTTCTACACATATTTGGAACTATTATTAAGTCATTGGAGGCTAATTTCATGATGAGCAAGTCAGATTCAAGGCTTTAACAAGGTTTCTAGTTGATTTCAAGCTGATTCGCTTGTTTCTGTGGTCGAATTTTGGTTTGTCTTTGCTACATTTTCTTCTTGAACAACCCCTGACCATTGGCTAACCTCGACCTCTTTTTATGTCCAAGATCGCAGAAGTGGCGATTTGGGCAAGCAAACGGCCGATCCACAAAAAAAAAAAAAGAGAAAGAGAGAGAGAGAGAGAGAGAGAGAGAGAGAGAGAGAGAGAGAGAGAGAGAGAGAGAGAGAGAGAGAGAGAGAGAGAGAGAGAGAGAGAGAAGAAAGAGAGAGAAGAGAGAAAGACAGCTTTGGCCAAATCGCCAATCACATCTTGAGAATGAAAAAGAAGGTCGTGAAAGCAGGAAATCTGCTTCGCTGGATCGCCATTGCGATCTTGTGGAAGAGCTAGCAGGAGATGAAAGCATGAAGTTTGCTTGGCTAGATCGTCATGGCGATCTTGCGGATCGCTGACATCATGTATAAAAGGTAGAAATCTTAGCTTTTGTATTATTTGATGAAATGGGTTAATAGGAGCATTATGCTAAATTAAAACAATGATCCGCATATATCCCATAATTAATATTTTTCTTGTAGCGAATACTGGTTTTAGAATTCTGTGGCAACAAGCCATCTTAGTACTATTTGTCCAGCTATCATATTCCTCTAGAAGACTCATAGTTCACTTGCACATGTAGAGACAAATCTTTGTAAATACACAGTTAATTGTAACAAGTTATGCGATTCCTTAAAATGAAACTTCTTCCTGGTTGTCCACATTTAAAACAGACCACAAGGATCCCAAGTTTCAATGTGTAGATACAGTGGATAGCCTATCTCACTTAGATTCTCGTCATATATACGATATGCGTGGAACTAGATGGCTCACCCAGTAATGCCACAGAAAGTGTATTTGCACCATATAGAAAGACCTGGACATTTTTTCAAACTGTTCTTCGTCCCGGGTTGACAAAAAATTTGCTTCGGTCACTTTTTTTTCTTCTAACAGACCAGAGGCAAAAAATGATATACCAAATGCAACAGAAATGTCTCAATTTTCATGTATGCCTAACTATTAGGCAGCCCATATGCATCAAACCAATTTGTTTCTCAAGTAATGCCATTGCAGTAAAAACAAAGGTCTAAAAATATAAACTCATGGCATGGCTATAAACTCTTGGCATGGAGATGTGACAGTAAAAACAAAGGTCTAAATTATAAACTCATGGCATGGCTATAAACTCTTGGCATGGAGATGTGATGCCAGACTACTACCATTGGCATAGTCCACATACTTATGAAAGCTCTATCCAAAGGATACAAAGCCGTGAACTTTTGCTAATGGCGTGTAAACAACAACAATTCACCTAGGTGTGATAATCTTCAAAACCGCAATACGCTTTTAATTAAGAAGGAAAGAGGATAATAAAAAATCGAACTAGAAACAAACTAAAATATCTCTGTGCTTTGTTTGAAGGAACTTAACGTTGCAAGGACTGCAGAAAATGGTGAAAAGCAGATCTGGTCATTTGGATAACTGCAAAAATCCACGTCTCTACCAAGCTCTGACATAAACTGGATTGAATGTTCTAGTCATACGCAAGAACCAGAGCACGATCGGAACGCCGTATACCTCAAGCGAGATGTGGTTAATATGGCCACCAGATCGCCATGAAGAACAACGTGGTTTGAAGCCCAAAACCAACTGCTTTTGAGTTTTTGGTCGATCCGGCTCCATTTTGCCTCAAATGTCTTCCTCTCTTCACCCATCTAGCATAAAAGGAGCAGACAAAGCGATTGTAATTTTTTTAGATCGAATCAAACTGCCCATGGAGCAGAAAGAACCAATCGATTGAAATTTTTTCCCCCCCCCCAAGCAGCTTTGAAGCCCGGGTTTTTTGGCCACATTAACCACTTTTTTGCCCACATTAACCATCTGGCAGATATCAAATAGACACATTAAGGTTAATGTGGCCTGGTTGGCCACATTAACCACATCTCCCTTGAGATATACGGAGTTCCAGCACGATCACACACTCCAAATGCTTTTTAGAAAGAACTTTTTGGAGAATCATTCAATCTACCACTTGGCCAAGGCATATTTAGTCTCTATGTGATTTTCCAGATGCAAGGAAGGTGCAGAACACCAAAACCCTAGACGGATCAGAATGTCGTAAGGCTTGGCATAAGGCTGCGACCATAGGAGAAGCTATGCCATAGCCACTGCAGCTACCGGAGGCATGCCGAAGCAGGAACTGTCCACTGCCTTGCAGCTCACTCAATTGAACTATGGGAATGTCTTGAAGGAAACAAATAGAAACATGGATTGCACTGGGGAAAAATTAGAGAGGCAAAAAAAAAAAACACTACCGAAAATGCAGGGTTGGGGAAAAGAACTGCAGAAAATAACCACTTGACCATAATATATAAACCATTTTTTATCTTTTCTTGTTGTGTAAAGCTTGCATTCGTGCTTGCTCAGCAAATCATTCTCTGTGTGTGCATTTATATGATGCTTCGCAGACATTTTCTTGCTTAATGAGAGTAGTATGTATTGCATTCCAAGTCACAATAGGCTATGGGAGTTAAAATATGGAACATATTGCCAAGGACAAAAACGCAACAAAAGACAATCAACCATTTTACTGCAAGAACACAATACACATAAGCATAAGCCATCTTCATGTCTTCTTTCCTATTATTGTTACACTGCAAAGATGTTTTTAAATAATGGCAGTGGTGGATTTATGAAGAATAAGGCTAGATATAAAAAAGCGCACACATCAATGCATGATTAAAATGTCTTAGACTTTTGGAGAGTAAGTTAAAACTTGTTTGGAGCAGAATCGTTAAGAAGGCTTGACCTCACAATTCAATGTTAGACAACAGCATATGGTTGTTATGGAAAGAAGTGGGAAGGATTGAATAAGAAAAGCAAAACAAGCTAAGAGGAAGAGTCACAGCTCTGGACCCGGGAAACAGTATTCATGCTGACAAATTAGCTATAGATGCATCACAAATCTTTGGTATTCCATTTTGTAAAATCTGTGAGGAGAATCTTAATATCAAGCTGAAAACATATCAACTTATATCTGCTAAAGGATTTCAATAAGTATGATGCACCTATATAGGCAAATGGATGTATCGGCATAAATGTGCAGTATGCATGCAGGATTGAATAGTCGATAGCAGAAATGAGGTAAATTGTTTCCATAGCTCTAGAGGCTCCTTCAGCTTAGAAGATCATAATTTTAGTGCATATCTCTAGTGTTATGTTGATCACAATTGACAATATCTCTTGCATAAAAGAGCATGTCAAGACTTGTAATCCTTCTTGAAGGCTGTATACTTTGATCTAAGAAGGAACAACGGAAAAGAAATGTTCAGGAATCAAATGTAAAGTCAGGAGCAGCTTCTAATAACTTGTAAAGGACCTGCAAACTCTGATCTGAAAGCTCCATTATAACTTTGTATAACTCTTTTGCTTTTATAAGGATATAGAGATAATTTATTTTCTCTAAGGTCATCCACCGGGAGAAGTGTCTATGTTAGGATTAGAAAGTAGCCGCAAATAAAGTCCCTTTGCCAATGAAGGTTCTGTTCGAGCAGTATTGCTCCCTTGGAAAACCTATCCAGATGAAGATAGCAAAATTAGGATGCTTATGATACTTTTGTTGGATCTGTCTAGGAAATAACAATTGAATATATTTATATAGGTTCACGATATAGCTACCAGTATACAGTTGTTTCTGCATGAGCATCATAACTAAAGCTTGATGGGAACTGCTTCGTTTATCAATGTGCAAGCTACATAATAATGAGATATTCATGTTTCTTACAATTATCTAGCTCCTTGGTGCATAACGATTCTTCCTTGATTTGTCTCTGCGACATCCTGCAAAGACTTAATAGCTATTTTGAAAGAGGCCCATTAAAATTGAAAAAAGCCTATGCAGTTTGTGCTCTGGAAGTCTATTAGTTTCTAAGGCAAGCAATGCAGGAAAAATGATTGACAAATAATAAATTTGTGCGATCTAAAAACTACAATTGCCTTATCAACGCTGCTTGTTCTCACTAGTAAACCAAATAGACAGTTATAAGTAAAAGTTGAGTGTTTAAAACCTCCTTGTTGAGAGCCCAGAAGAACAAACCCAATGCAGTGCCTAGATCTCAGATTCTTTGCAATACATAAGCTATGAGGGTAGAAGTAACTCTAAAACATTCAATTTCGAAGCACCACGACCAAAGGAATGGACCACTTTTGACGATTCCTTGTCTGTCTGGATTGGGTTGAGAAGCTGCAAATTGGAAACAAAGCTCCTCCTCACAAGAATTGTTCTTGTTGCTTCTGTCACTTTGCTTGAATAACAAATTAGATGGTTGAATGGAACGAAAAAAGATGGGGAGCTTTGTCGTAGGGATGCTCGAGAACTGAGAGGTCAGCAGTCGCAGCTCCATCTCCCTTATTGTGGGGCTTAGGGTTTACATGATGTGGGCTCAAGAAGAGGATGACATGGCATACTCGTGGCATACACGCGGCATAGCTAGAATTGCAGCAAAAGTTTGCACATCTGATTCGCAACCATGCTAAAGAAAAATTAAAGAATACACTACATATGTAGAGACAACAAGATGGAATTATAATTGTTTAACTTGATGGCCAAATTTTATGTTATAAGTCACTAAGGAAAGAAAAAGTAAATTCTATTGTAGAGAATATAAAACTATGCATTTGGTAGTTTAGTATCTAGAAGTAACATTGCTAAGTAACATTGCTATTTTACAAGTTCTACATGATGCAATACATGATTCCTTTTGCATCATGTTTTCTAAATGTCCAAGTTATATTTTATAATTAGCATTTGTAGGTGCAACATAGGGTTTGATCTGTTACCGATCACACCAATGATCCCAATCTAGACTTAAGCAAGTCCACAAAAACAATATCCATTACCCTTAGTCTAGAGGAAGTTAAGTCCATTCAAACCATAATCCAATAAAAACATCGTTAGTAACCACGTTATTCAAGCATTTTAAAAAAGAAATCAAAATTCCACATTTAAAATCAAGTATAAAAGACTTCTAGCTTAAAAGATAATGATGAGATCAAAGAAATGAAAATCAGATTACATCAATAATCTGACAGTCTCTACTAGTTCATCAAAACTAGTTCAAAGAACTAGAACAACGATTCCATTATTTCGAAATTATTCCATCATTTTGAAATTTACAAATAGTGACAACCCCGATTTCAACAATGTGGAATTGCATGTAAATACTTTTTATTATCAGCCTTAATGCTAACAGGTTTCAAATTACAAGCTAACACTTAGTTAATCACAAGCCAATATTTCACTTAGTCAAGTAGATGTAACTCAACACATTTATACTCATCGACAATGAGAGTAAGATACTCATACACTGAAAGTAAGATTACAATGAAAGCACGAATACAATGAAAAGCAAGATGCACTGAAAGTAGGATTACAATGAAAGTAAGATTCACATCATAAGATACTCATGAACTCTCGTACTTTATTTTGCTTGTTCGGTTATCTTCTCTAGTGAGTTCAGAACTTTATCCTTCACAGAGATTGTAATCTTCATGTACCCCTTTCTCAGATCCACCTTGCCCATTCTGGGGTTCCATGACATTAACACCGATTCTATTTCCACCCACTAGGGCGGATCATTTGCATTCATACTTCCATTGCTTATTAAAACAATCTTTGTAGTGCTCTTTTTCAGTAATGACTCATTTTTCACTTACTGGGCTCCACCACTCCACATGCACCCTGTTTTTGTCTGGGTTATTAGCTTCCCTACAAATGCTCGAGACGGTATACCCTAACCAAATAGGATAAGTATCTTCATCTGATGGCCTGACGATCAAATATTGGCCATCCTTCAAATCCATCTTAGGATCATATGGAGCAAGTTCATAATACTTGGGACGCTCTTTTCTAGGTCCAAAGATAGTGCTCTTCTTCCTCTTCTCGGCCTCCTTTCAAACTCCTCTCTCACATCAAGTGGATCGGCCGTCACGATCGGTTGGAATTGACTATGGTCGAGCCTCCATCGACTTTGAGGTAGCCAACCCTCTCAAAGGACACTACTACTTGCGTCCAAATTCCCTAAAAGTATATGAACTTCATTCCAATAATTTACAAGTGCTTCATTGCACGCTCTTCTCTCTGGTGCTATGTGTTTATCTGCTAAGGATTTCTCCCAGTACTTTATATATTTCGTTAGCCCTTCCATAGTCCGCACATTGTCCTTCACTTCTCCTAATGGTTTCATAGCCTTAGACTCTCCCGTCGGCACCATTGGTTCACCTGCCACATCTTCTTCCCAAATCAATATATCCTTATCTTCCGATTTCCACACAGATCTCCAAAATTCATCTTGTATTGCATTATTGGCTTTCCATTTTTTACCCAAAACCAAAATTGCAATGGAACACTATGCCCAATAAGGTCTTCACGAGCATAACCCTCTATGAACTCTTTTCAGTCGGGGACTTCTTGTATCAATGAATCAACGAACCAATAGGAGGAGGTGAAGAACACTGCTTAAATAGTTCCAAAAGCCTCAGATAGGTGGTGATATCACTTTTTTGCAAATTGACCCTATAATGCCCAAACATTACATCAATGTCTTTGTGAGTGTGGCCAGACATCAAATAACCAACATAGACCATTTCAAATACTCCAACCCATGTAAGATACGACAAGCATGCAAACAAGTATCTATTTTTATTCCGCCAAAGACAATTGTCAAGTTGCAAAAGTAGCTTCTTGGGTAGTTGGCACCCGTGTATTAGGTTGACATGAATTGCAAAAGCTGGCCCATTTATCCTTCCTATGGCCAAATCCTTTAGTTTCATGGGAGCAAGGTCATGCAATGCCTTGAAGAGATGTTGCAATGGCTTACAAGAATGAACATCTCTATTAAAACCATGCTCTAAATCGCAAAATGCTTTTGCAAAAGCATATCAACATGAAAGTTTGACCATCACCCCATAATTCTAATGTAAAATGGTCGTGATGCACCGCCCCCTCGGACATGAGTTTCGAATCCAGCTTAGTGGTATTTGTAATGGGAAGGACCTTGCAAATGACTTTGGTATAGCCCTAAACCGAGGCAAACAGTGTTTTTGCTAATCCATCTTAATTCTCTGGTTCCATTGTAGACAAGCATCTCCACATCCAAAGATGTTGGACATGACATTTGCTCCATCGCAGAATTCTCATTTCCTTCCCAACCACCTCGATCTTTCCACCTCAAGCTTCGACTTCTCGAAGCTTATCTAACAAATCCACACATATATTGCACTTTGAGAAGTTGTTATATTGCATTCTTTTGACATCCTGAAAAATGCTTACTCCAGAGCTTGTCAATGATTGTGAAATCTTATCCACACCCATTTCCTCTAGAAGATTGTTGATCATTTATAAAATCACTTTTTGTGTGAAATGTGCGCATAAACATTCAACTACTTTCCTACACCCCCTCTTCATCAACCACACTTTTTGTGAGGCATACTCTCAAGATGATAGTTAACAAACTTCTCGAATAAACTCGAAATGCAAGCACCCCGAGGGTTGTCCTCGCCTTTCCCCGACACACCATGGCAACCTATTTGAGCCCCTTTAGTTCCGCCAAATCTCCACCATGTAGAGGCCGATATACCTAGTATGGTTGTCATTGCAACCGCTGCATATCCATTTTCCACCAATAGGAAATCCCATGTTCCCCGACATCGTGATGACCCAAATGCATGTTCTATGACATTGTAAATACAAGTTTTTCTAGCGCCATGAGTTTTCTCCTTGTAGATTGATCCGCTTCCACAAGTTCTTTCACTATGAATCTACCAAAAGCAATTGTTGGGGCAGCCACAATCCCCCCCCTCCCTCCCAAATGGCTTGATGGTCTCTTCACTAAAGTTGTTAGTATCTTTCACATTCTCGAACCTCCCCTTCTTCCTCTTCAAGAAGTTGTAGGCCCTTCTTTCCGGGTATGATACATCCATAGGAGGTATGGAAGAAATGTCATTTTCATCCACCACCATATTATTTTCTCCAACACGCCAGCTCTTTGAAGCAACCCTTTTCCTATAGAATAGAATATACATTATTGTCCCTTGTGCCCCGAGGCCCCCGGACTTATGTAGCATGGGCCAGCCCCCCGATGGGTGCTACTAACACATCATCACCGCCGAGCAACAAGGTTGGCAACTCTAAACCACTATTGATATTATTGCAAGCATAGCAGTGTTTGTCCTTCAGCTCAACACTGAAGTTATGAAGCTATATTGATGGAGACTCCCACAAAGTCATCACCAATAGCATGTCTGTTGTAGCAGTGCATAGGATCCCATAATATAGGCACACCTTCACCAACAATTCTCTGTTGTACTCGATGATGCAAATTCACTTTCTCATCCTTCCATGTTAACTGAAACCACTATTCTTCTTTCCTCATTAGCACCAAATTGGTTTTTAATATTATCCGCATTTTGCTTCGTGGCTTCTCATTCTTATTTACATTAATCTCTTCCACATCCACGACCCGGCATCATTCTTTCTCTCGCCGAGGTTCTTGATCGCTAGGTTCCACAAAGACTAATTTCACGAAATCAAAATCAAGAAAGGATGAGGAAAACATAGTATTATATGCAATAACAATAAATGAAATATTTATACAAATTAACTTGCACTTGGCACGACACCTAAAATACCAGCTCAGATAGGCTTACATCAAGGCCTTACGCCGCTACGGGCCGACAATCGATGGACAATAGTAATATGAAATACATAAGAAAAGCATATTAATCTATCAAATATAGATATACGCTACCGGGCCACTTTATACAAAATTATCCAATATTTCTGTTTGTGACATAACTAGACACGTCAGCACATATCCCATTTCGTATTTACTAGATCAATACAAATATCATTTTCCCATTCCAATCTCTGCAGTTCTTTTTTGCTCAGTACTTTCTCTCGCGCAATGGATTACCTAACCGGTTTGGTGCATGTCAATGCTACCAATGGAGTTCATGTCCACGAGCAAGGCTTGGGGTTGAGCCTGACCAAAGCCTGGGACAGGGCACTTCAAAGAGATATCCCGAAAGCCACCCTATCTCTATTCAGGGATTTTCACAGAGTGATCTACAAGTTCGACCATGTCCTCCCAGTTTATGAGGAGAGAGATGGATCTGGAGTGCAACGCAAAGAAGTGGCAGTGCTTAATGTTACACCGAAGTTCAATGTCCGATAGTCAAGTAGTCCTCCATGCAACCGCCCAATTAACATTACTTTTTGTCTTGAGCAATTTCTTAGTCCTAGAAGTTGGGAAAAGAAATTTGTTAGAGAGTCTAAGGAGCTACCATGCTGGAATGCTGGAGGCCAAAATGAACTGCCTGCTGATGATGACAAATCTGGATGCAGATAGAGTAGATTATATTGTACAAAAGGACAGTAATTGTTGAACCTGCACCACTGCTACCAATCTTACCAGAATAGTTTCTATAAAACTCTATTGTGCAAAAGTTTTGGAATAAAAAACTTTTCACATATGTTTTTTCTGTTCTTTTTCTTATCGCGCTGAGCGCGAGTCAGTCTACATAAGGAAACAGAACATATCTATAAGTGATTTATAGAAAACCATATTAACTTCTTCATGCTTAAGCCGAGCAAACTCAAGTTTGTTAAAATTCATCCGTACATATTACATTTAATTAATTAATATAAAAGAGAAAACTACTACAAAGTACATACAAATCAAGATACTATACTCAATGATGTAGCCAAAGAAATATATAGATAATGAGGGTGTTTTGTCAAAGCAAGTCAATGAAATGAGACATATCTAAAAGTGGTTTATAGAAAACCATATTGACTTCTCACGCTAGGCGCGAATAATCTCCAGTTTGTTAAAATTTATTTTTGCCGTGCCCCTAGGGGGCAAACCTTTGTTGATGGGTTTCGCATATTCCAAGTATAAGCCGGAATATGCTTAGAATATGCCGAAACCGCTAAAAACCCGCTGCTTCAGAAATGCCAGTCACCAGAGTTGTCAAGGCGAATCGGGTTAACCGGTTAGTGCCGAAGCAAAGACCGTGAGCTTCATCACACCATTTTCACTCGAGGATCGTATGAGAATCGCGGTGGAGCATTGCTTTAATCTGAGTATTTCACTAAAGTTGAAATAAAGGGTTTGTTCGAAAAGTAAGCTTCAATGGTTATGCATTTTTGTAGAGATCTTATCATTTCGTAGTCGCTTTCCTTTTCTCGGCATTTTTCCAAAGAAGTTCCGTGTTTCTTGAGCCGGAAAAATAAGCCTAGAGCATAGCACATTATTTCGAGTCCTCGCCATGCTTTGCCGAATGGCTTTCTCCCTCAGATTGCCAAAGTGCTTCAATGAATTGTGCCATATCCTCGTGTTTGTGTAGTCAAAAAATGGTATGGATGTGAAAGAGTTGATTTAAATCATTCCCTTTAGACCTTGTGTGTATGCATGACTCTATCTTTAGGGCAATGTGACGATGAAAGAGAAGACGATTATTCTTGGCTGAATTTTCGTGGACCCATTTTGAACAAAACTGATATTTGGCTTTATAGATGTTTTTAAGCTAGCTCAAGAATTACTTATGGGTGAAAGCATATTCTTTTTTTAGTAAATACAAAGACAATGATGTTTCTCTCAATTGTAGTAAGCTTGAGATTCAAAAGTTCAATTATTCTTATCTCTTGCATTTTCAAAAAAAAAAAATTTCATTGATTTTAATGGAAAGAAAAACGTGTCATTCATGGTGCGTAGGTACTTTGAGGGTTCCAAAAGTGGTACAGTACATTATCTTATCACTTTGGAGGAGCATAAGCACATGAGCAGCCCCATTTTGAAGGTAGGCTTACGATAAAGGGATTTCTAGCACCAATTTGAAGATTTTAGTGAAAATTATGGGTTGATTCCAAGGCTTGTTGTTAGCAAGTTGTATCTTCTTTGCAATTGTCATGCACTTAGTGTAGTATCAAATCAGCCACATTCATTAGGCATTTTGATTTCCGTGAGAAATTGCCGGAGCAGTACATCTATAAACCATATATTATTTGCCATGCTTCTATTATCTCATATAATGCTTATCCGTGGAGAAGAGCGGGACAATCAATAAATTACTTAGGGTTATAAATGTTTACTATAAAGCAAGTTAACCCCGCTTCTTTGCAATCCATAAATCTGTTCAGTGGTAAGATTCAGCCATTTTTGTAACCCTTTACCCGAATGTGTTGGTTGATGTTTTGCTTTTCCGCCTCATTTTTCCCATGGAAAATTGGCCATGATATTGCTTAAATTTGGGCAAAGAATTTATTCACTTTATTTACGCCTTTTGCAGCCTTTGCCCTTTGTATTCTCACAAATTTGTTCCTTCGCTTGTCCCTCCTCTCAGACTCTTTTCTCCTTTGTAGCCTTGGATCGTTCCTTTGTTTGCACAGACCTCCAAATTGTTGTTCAATCTCCAAATTACATAACGCGAGGCAAATATAAAGATAATCGAGACATGTCGGAAGACATAAACTTGTTTGTATTATGGTTGTGTTATCTAACTAGAACATGTAAATTCATAGTAAGTCTATGAAGACTATCTCACGTTTATGCCATTTATGCATGTTGAATGTGTGTGTTTTGAAATTAAGTTTGCTGATAGTAGATAAGTTTGTTGATTACTGTATGCTCACAAACCGACTTTTACTCATTGATGTTCACAACCAATGATGCAGGTTAAAGGGCAAATTACCTATAATGGCCATGGATTGCAAGAGTTTATTCCGCAGAAAACCTCTGCATATGTAAGCCAATTCGATTTGCATGGGGTGACATGACTGCATAGAACGCTAGAATTCTCTCGCACGCTGTCAAGGTAGGATCACAAAGATTGCTTACGCTACTTTATGATTCTGAGTGTAATCGGTACATGTTTTGTTTACCAACATGTCCACCATTGGTGTTCCCGAGATGTAGGATCCGTAAAGTGAAGTTTGACGTGCGATATTCTCCATGCCATGGAAAATCTAGAGAACTTAGAGCTGGAATTAGCAGCGAGAACAGATGAGCACCTGTTATGCCTAAAATAAATTCGCACACCATTGTGTGATATTGTGCATGCATATTAATATTAGGCATAACGGATGTTTCTAATGGTCGTTTGCCCCTAGTCTAGCTTAAGTGGTTGTGGTGCACCTTAATAGATCTTGGGCTAGGGAGTAACGGGCCGTATAATAATAAATGTGGTTATCACATTGTTGTTTGTGCATGGGGCCTCGTGGACGGATGGTTAGGATGGCTAAATTGCCATTGGGTCATCTAGGAGCAAATATCCCAAGAGGATACTAGTAATGGTGCCCGGCCGCATATCCTCAGATATCATTTTCTTACACACTTTCTTTTTCCTCTTTCTTTATTTTTTCTTATTTTTATTTCTCTTTCTCTTTTCTCCTCTTCTTTTCTCTTTTTTCTTCTTTTTTAATTCTCCTCCTCCTCTTCTCTTTCCTTCCTTTTCTCCTTCCTCATTTTTCTCCCTTTCCCTTCCCTTTTTGATGGCTTTTTTTTTTTCTTCCTTTTCACCTTTCTCCACCCTTCCCATTTTCTCATGCTCTTTTTCCCTTTTCTTTTCCCATTCCTTTTGCTTTGCTCTTTTCCTTCCGTTTCTCATGCCCTTTTGCATTCCCTTTTCCCCACCCTTTTTTTTATGTTTTCTTCCTCTCCTCACCCTCTTCTTCCTTTTATCTCATGTCTCTTTTTCCCATTTCTTCTTCCTTTTTTTTTCTCATGCCTTTTTTTCCTTTCCTTCCCCCCCCTTTACGCCTCCCTTTTCTTTTTCCCTTTCCTTCTTTTTCATCATTTCCCCACCCTTTTTCCCTTTTCGTTTCTTCCTTTTTTTTTCTCATGCCTTTTTTTCCTTTCTCCCCCCCATGGAAAATCCCTTTTCTTTTTCCCTTTCCTTCTTTTTCATCATTTGAGCACCCTTTTTCCTAAAATCGTACCCTATTGTGTGATATTCCCCCTGCCTTTTCTCTTTCATTTCCTTTCCCTTTCCTTTTCGCTTTTCCCTTTTCCCATATATTTTCCCATTCCACCTTAATAGATCTTGCCTTTTCTTAAATCCTACCCTCTTCCTTTTCCCGTGGTTATTCCCCCCTTTTTTTTTTTTTTCCCTTTCCCTATGAGATTTTTCCCTTATTTTACCCTTTCCTCACCCTTTCCCTCTTCTAGTTTTTTCTGTGCCCTTTTCCCTTCCTCTTTTCATTTCCTCCTTATTCCTCGTCCACTTTCTCCCCTCCGGCTATAAGAGGTTTTTTCCTTCTTTTTCATAACCTTCTCTTTTCCATATCCAGATCCTCTTTCCTTTCCATTTTTTTTCCTTCTCTCTTTTTTTCCATTTTCCCCACACCTTTTTCCATTCCATTTTCCACCTTTTCACATGCCCTTTTCCTCCTTTTCCCACCTCTTCCCCTTTTCCCTTTTCCTCTTTTCCTATTCCATGTTTTCTGTTCTCTTTTTGCTTTTCGCTTTCCCTTTTCCTTTTCCCTTTTCCCTTTTCCATCTCTTTTTCCCTTTCTTTTTCCTTTTCTCTTTTCCTCTTCTCATTACTTTCCTTCCTCTCTCATTTCCCTCTCCACTTTCCTCATGCCCTTTTCCCCTTTTTTGCCTTCCTTTTCCTTCTTCCTTCCCTTTCTATTTTCCATGCCCTTTTTCCTTCTCTCCATCATTCTTATCTTCCCTTTTTTCCCTTAAATCCATGTTCCGTCTTCACCTTTTCCCGTTGCCCTATTTTTCTTCCTTTTCCTCCTTCCTTTTCTTCCCTTATTAAATGTCCTCCTTTCCCCTTTTCCTTTTCATAGTGTCCTTTCCTTCCTTTTCTCCATTTCTTTTTTCTTTCCCTTTTTCGTGCTCTTTTCCTTTCCTTTTCCCTTCTCCGTCTTTCCTTTTACCCGTGAAGTTGCCTCTCACTTTGCCCTTTTCTGATAACTAACCTCTTAAGAATCGAATGGCCAATCCCAAGTTGTCATAAATCTCTTGAATGCAATCGGGCAAACTATCTAAATTAGGGTTTGATTGAAGACATACGCTAAAAATTTAATATAAGATAATTTCTATAGCCTTATGTTACAATGGTTGAAGGGGGACCATTGTTAAAAGGTTATAAATGGTTAAAAACCATTAAAGGTAAAATAGTGAGCACCCGAAAAGGCTAGTTGAACGCGGGACCATGGCCCGTAAATGACCCGGATCCGAAGCCCGGACGAGGGGCCGAGATTGGCCTCCGAAATCACCGCCCATTTGGGCTATGCCGCGTCAGCGGGCCATCGATTTGGGTGCCTCCCCGTTTTGCAGCGGGAGGGTTATAGCGAAACAAAGAGGAGAGGCCTAAGGCATAAGGAGGCTACTGAATTACTACGGAGGAGGTGCTTTGAAGGGAAAATGTAAAAGTAGCATAAGGGTTTGAGCTAGGATATCCTGGAAACAAGGGGCTCTTGCCGTGCAAAGCTTGATTCCTGAAAAAACTTGGTGGTCGGATGGTCTCACGCCTTATATCGTCGATAATTTGTGCTAGTTACCGCTCCTTCTTGTTTACCACAAAATGGAATTAAGCCCCTGTTATAAGCTCGGCGGTGGTGTGGGCTACATTGATGGCGATCATGCTACCATGAATCCGGATGCCCTTGAGCTATTATACTCCCTCGCTTGCTAATTACGCGGTATCGCCTTAAGAGAAGTCTTAGAGGCATGCTTTGGCTTGCTCCTTGCCAAAGCGTTAAGCTGATACTTTCTCACGAAAGCATTGGCCTCTACCGTTTCCGTAAGGGTAAGCTGTACTTCCCATTGCGCCAGTTTATGTTCTTGCATAGAATACCAGCGAAAGTGCTGGTGAGGGTGGGCAAAGGATATTGGTATGGGACAATATCCCCGCATCTACCGCATACCCGGTTAAAGGAGCATTCACAGGGAGCTATGCTCCTTCGCTAGGGTATCTTAGTGATACCAGGATGGACATCAGTGAGTGTTTATCCCGTGGGAGTTTATGCATAGCATGTATGTGGATGAGCAAGGCTTATCTTGATAGGAACCATTGGCGTTGGTGGGGCGAAGCTCTTCACCTTGGTATGGGGCCGGTGAGGAGTGGAACCAACAAATCCCAACAGCACAGGATCTTAGGATGCTTGGCGCTTCTCCCCGACATTGGATCCACCAAATACGGGTTCTAGGCGGACGCATTGTCTAGATATGGTGGGGTGTGTCCGCTTGGCGACGCTATGGTGCGTGTGGTGGATTCCATATGTGTGTTCTTGCGTACCATCGGGTCATTGCTTCATGTTGACACTACTTTGGATAACTCTTATGCATGTTACCGACACGGAAGCATTAGGCTTTGTCCGCTTTGATAGCGGCGGCGTATCGTGCATTTAGTTTCATCTTGTATTGTCGCCTTGTTATTCCAGATAATGGCATCCATGTATATAGCCTCGTGGAGGCAATATTTGTTCTCAGGTACTCGATGGTTTGATGTGAATACAAATCAAATTTTGATACCAAAATTTTGGTTGCGAATAAGCTGGCGCTTGGACCTTGAGTAGTCGGTAAGATGGAGCACCTACGATCCAGTGCGTCATACCATATCAGAAAGTGCTTAATTCTAAGCGGAGGAGGGAACCTGATGTACGAGGGCTAGGGCCGCCAGGCATTGTGAAACCCAAGAACCTCGGAGACCATGCATGAAGGGGGCAGACTTGTTGGGAGTGCAAAGAGCCTCAAGGTCGTATTGGATACCGTGACCGTTATGAGAACTGCTTTGGAGACCCTTTACCGCACTCCGGGTGGCCTAGGGAAAGTTCCGCTGAGAAAGGAAGTCTCCCAGTTGTGGTGGTGGACCCGGATGTACCTAGTGCTAGTCTTTGCTATGGAGCGATCATTGAAGAGTTCGGATTGAGCAAGGAGGACATCCACTGCTCTACGAAGCTTACGAAAGATCCCGATTGGGATGGAAGGGGCAATTCTTGAGGAGGCGATGGTTTGATTGACAAGCTTGAGACCTTTTGAGGAGGCTACCAATAAAGGTGATAAGGCGCTAAGATTGTTCATTATGCTAGATCACGAGCTGAAATCGGATGCCTATAGTTGGTGGAATGGTCCTACCATGAAAAAGGAGGAATACCTAGTCCCATTTCAGGAAATACTTTGTTGGGGAGTATGCACCTCGTATGATGCTCGTGATAAACTTGGAGAAGCTGTAATGCACCTGAGGTTCTCTCGATTGCTTATATCAATGGCACGGGGTTATATCCACGAGGGTTGGAGACTTGTCCGAGGGCTCGTGAGGTTGATTTCTTTCTAGGTGGCCTATCCAAAGTTGCTCTCAAAGCGATATGTCGGGATTGAAACCCGAGGATTTTGAGAGGGCAACGATGTTGTTCACGTGGGTTTAAGAGGATTATCTTTAAGAAGACGGTCTTGGTTCTCAAAGAGGGAAAACAGTTTTTCAAGAAGAAAAAGTCCTAAAAGTCCCATGACCTAAGTCTAAGTTTCAGGTTGGAGATCCAAGAAGCGTGAGGCGGACTCTAAGTCCCAGTGGTCCCGAAGAAGAAGATATTCTCAGGTGTGGGGAGCCCGGCACATTAGTCGTGGAATGCTCTCAGCACGTAACAAGAAAGGCGATAACAAGAAAGCAAACGCGACCTGAAAAGTTTCTAAGAAGAATTGGAATCTAAGACGGTTTCGACCATTGCCATGGGAAGAGTCAGGCGCCGCTTGATAAGCCCGCCAAGCAAGGAATCATGGATATGTTTCTTTGACGCGTGACAGATTCTTGGCGTAATCTTGGGCGGCAAAACGGTTGTGTTATTGGACCGTGGCTCTTGACATGTTTGTATCTTTCTAAGTTGGTGGAAGAAGCCCACCTACCCTGTGTAAAGCACTAATAAGTACAAGGTAGATGGGCCTTTGTGAATGATTCTCGGTGGAGGATCTAAAGCTATTGGGGTGCCTTGTGTATTCAAGGTTACCGTGAAAAGCTTTTCTGATTTTGGACTCTTGGATGTTGGCTTCCAGAGGGATGTGGTCTTTGGGGATAACATGGTTGTACGTTAAGTTTACCGCATAGATTGGAACACTCACGGTGTGACGCTGAAGCATGATGGACGTGAGATCTATCTGCGGGGAGTCCTTTGACGAGCTTCCAAGATGGTCGCCGCTTCGAGTCAAGAAACCGGTGCGTAAATCTTCCCAAATCAATGTTTTTCTTCTATTTATAGATGAATGTTATCCCGCTTTTGGAGTGTTGTCACATGAGTACTGATAGTGAGGTCATAGAGGATTCAAAAGGCGGAAAGAGTTCACGATTTGTTATCTCAATTTCGGATGTGTTCCCTCGAGAACTACACAAGGTCTTCCACCTAGTGGGAGATTGAACATGAGATTGATTTAGAGCCCGGATCCAAACACATGTTTCAGTAGCCCTTATAGATTGTCCATATTGGAACAAGAGGAGGTAAAGAAGGGGTTCATGAGCTGTTAGCCAAAGGGTTTGTGAGACTAGCAAATCCCCTTATGGTGCCTCTTTCATTCTAGTCCAAGAAAAAGATCCGGATCAATCACGGAATGTGCATTGATTATCGTGCCTTGAATAAGATCACGATCAAGAATAGGTATCCTTGCCTAGGGATTGATGAGATCATGGATAGATTAACAGAGGCTAGTATTTTTCTAAAGTTGGATTCTTGCGCGGTGGTTATCACGTAGATAAGGGGTGAAGAAGCTCTGATGTACATAAGACCCTTAAAGACCACTTTTGGTCATTTTGAGTTTTTGGTGATGCCTTTTGGACTAACGAATGCTCCTGCTACTTTTTCCGAATGATAATGAGTTTTCTGAGATGTCTTGATACTTTTGTTGAAGTATTTTAGATGATATCCCCGTTTATACTTTAAAACCTTGGATGAGCATTTGAATCATTTGTTTACCGGTGTTAACTCTGCTCGCATGTATAAGTTGTGCATAAAAATGTCAAAGTGTGAATTTTTTAAGAAAGCACGTGGAATATTTGGGCCACATTGTATCTGGCCGATGGTGTAGGTTGTGGATCCCAAGAGAGCAGTTAGTCGGCCTTTGTGCCAAAGAATGTATCCCAGTTAGCGTAGTTTCTTGGGATTGGCCGATGTTATCGCGATTTATGCGAAGTTTGCCAAGATTCTTGCTGCTTTGACGATGTTGTTGAAAACTAATGTCGTTGGCAATGGATCTGAAGCAACAGCGGGCAATGGATATGCTGAAAAGAGTTCGACCTCACGGCGCCTATTCGTTGATTCGGCACATGAGTAAACCTTATGGGGAGTTTACACCGACGTACATGGTTATGCCGTGGTCTTTGTTCTCATCTCTCTGGGGATGGTAGGGTGGTGGCGTGTAAGAAATCGCCAACTCAATCTTCTTGAAGAACTATTCCACCCTATGAGCGGGGAGTTCTTGGGTAATGGTTCATCGCCAAAGTCCGGAAACATTATCTCATAACAAGTTAAGGTTTGTGGTCTATCAGAATCATAAACCTTTGAAATTCACGCAGAAGCTGCCGAGTAAGTCCAAGGCAAAAGCTAGATGGTTGGACTTTCTTTCTCAATTTCATTTTCATGTTGAACACCTTCCTTAGAAAAAAAGAACCTTCTGATGCTCTTTCTAGGGTTCCGGAAGTAAATGATGGTTCAATGTAGAAATTGCTTTAGTGTCCGCGCATTAAGCAAGCATATGACTTGGATGCCCATATTCTTGAGTATCTGACATCTATCAAGTTACACGATGCTTGGGATATCGGAGAATGGACTCACGGTATCATAAAGACGTGATTTATGTTCCAAACAGGGACACATTGAGAAAGCAATTATTGAGCGAAGTTCCATGATGCACCTTATCTCTTTGGGCATGGAGGTGAATGGAAAAACATATGAATCGCTCAAGAGAATGTTTTATTGGCCTAGCTTGAAAGAAGAAGATGTCGCGGAATATGTAAAGTTGTGAGACTTGTCGTACAGGTTAAAAGCGGTCGAGACAAGACTCCGGACTTTTGCAACCTACTTGCCGTACTTGGAGGAGAGGTGGAGTGAAATCTCCATGGATTTCATTATTGAGTTGCCTCGTACCATGCATCACTATACCTCGATATACTGTCATTGTGGATAGATTGACCAAGCATGCCGCGCTTTTATACCTTTGACAAAAGAATCGCGATGGCTTGGCGGTGGCCAAGGCTTATATAAACATGTATTTCCTATTTTGGATTACCCAAAGCTATTTAAGCGACGAGATGTGAAATTCAATTTGGGAATTTCTCGGGCCAATTATTCTCTGCATTGAAATGCACTCTTGATTCTCTAGTAGGAGATCATCCTAAAGCGGATGGGCAAAGCGAAAAGAGTGAATCAGAATACGGAGGAATCTTTGAGATCTTATGTGGCCACTAGAAAATCCGGATGGGAGGACTATTTGCCAATTGTGGAGTTTGCTTACAATAATGGGTTCCAAATGAGTATCAAGACTAGCCCGTTTGTGGCTATGTTTGGGAGAAATCCCATAGGACACAGACGCTTGGTTTTGATGGGCTGAAACGTGCTGCTATAAGTATGCTTGAAGGCATGGATGTGACACTTGGATTGTGTCAATTGCATATGAGACAGGGCCGGGGATCGGGCAAGGGCACGTGCCAATTTGTCAAGAGCCCGATCGAAACTGTGAAGGTTAGATGATGTACCTTCGTTGTGGTCTTTCCCGTCACCGAAAAGCAATGTTGCCATTGCTTGCGGAAAGAAACCAAAGCTCTCCAAGATACGATGGTCGCCCATAAGATTTTGAAGAAATATAGTGATGTTGCCTTCAAATTTGCAACTCCACGAATGTGGACATTCATCCGATTTTCCATGTAGCGATTCACGACCAGCTTCGAGAAAGCCGAATGTTATTGCCTTCTCGGGGAACACATGGGTGGTTGGATAGAATTCCTACCCACGAAAGAATATTGAATTCGGGATAGCGGATCCGCCAAAGGGCGGATGGAATTTACGGTGAGTGGAAACATAGACACATCTCGAAGGGCGTGGGAGAGTGATCGCTTTCATGACTCAATATCCGGATGTTATGGCTCATCGGTGCGGAGCCGATTCTTGAGACAACAAGAATCCCGGGGAGTAATGTTATGCCTAAATAAATTTGCAGACCATTGGATATTGTGCATGCATATTGACATTGGGCATAATGGGGATGCTCTATGGTAGTTGGACCATAGATGTGTTGTAGTCGCATGTTGTTCACTAGCTTAAGTTGTTGTGGTGCACCTTAATAGATCTTGGGCTAGGGAGTAGGGGCCGTCTGAATAATAAATGTGGTTATCACATTGTTGGCAAAAATTTGAAGTGCATGATGTTATCTTAAGTGGACTGTATTATCAATTCTTAGGTAATTTCAAGTACATGTTGCTCACTAAACAACCCGAAGCCTCCGTGCACAGCCATGTGGTAAGATATCCTAAAATTGATATGGACAAAATAGAATGAGAATGAGAATGATTTTTTATCGTCCACTGAGGCCAATCGGCCTATGGGACCCACAAGGAGCACAGCAATAGAAGGCACAGACATGTACAAAATTTCACAGAAGACCCATGAAAAAATTATGGCCAGTCTCCCAATAACATTGTAATTCTTTGACACTTAACCAAATTGATGTAATTCTTTGCAAGTGATTTGTTGTTCCAGCACCTAAGCACGTAAGCACACATTTGTATATATATTAATAATAGTGAGGATGCACAAGGGTGGTGTGCATGGACACGTACTTCGAAATGAAGATTGAATTGTTGTTTAAGAATGTACATTTGTGACATTGGAATAATTCAATTATTTATTTTGGTACCATCACTATCCCAACATTCTTGGCAAAATTATATTGTCAAGGCATTTCCTCGATGTGACATGTGTCAATTCCAATGGTCATACGAAATATTTAAGCCTGGTTACGAATTAATTGGCGCGTGTGAGGTTTTTCGTACACTGACGCGCCTAAGCATAGTATTTAAGCACTAGGCGCCTAATCATAAGCACTTCTTACAAGCTCACGCTCCGCCCATTCTTCGCCCAATTCCTCCGCAATCCTTCCCAATCCTTCCCAATTCCTCTGCCCAATCCTTCCCAATCCGCCATGAAACGTGCAGCTAGCGAGGAGCCGGAGGTGACCTCCAAGAGGTGCTTACTTAGCTTCGAAGAGGTGTTCCCTCCACTCTTCCAACCACTGCCCACTCTACTGCCTCCTCTACTGCCCACTCTACTGCCTCATCATTTTCTGATTCTTCCGATTCCTCATTTTCTGATTCTTCTTATGAGGAATCAGAAAATGAGGAATCGGAAGAACTTTCTGAGCAGGACTATGTCACAGCCGTTCTTGAAGGGTGGGAAGGGGAAGAAGAAGAAGACGAGTGGTCTAGTGAAGAAGAAGAAGCCGATGAAGAAGACGAAGCAGAAATTGAAGACGAATCCGCCGACTTCGAGGAGTTCATGGCGCTCATAAATGGTACATGCATGTTTTATTTGTTTTCTTAATCAATTTTTTGTTAATCAATTTTCTTAATCAATTAATTTTTTGTGTTGCAGATGGTGATGCAAATGAATGAAGGCCTCCAGCTTGCCTCCAGCATGCCTCCAGCTTTTTTTTTTTAATTGTTCTTGCCTCCAGCTTGCCTCCAAATTGCCTGCGGAATGTCACCTCCAGATTGCCTCCAGATTGCCTACGGGCTTTTTTGTATATGACTGCAAGCCTCTGGGCTTTTTTTATTGTGAATAGTTGAAGCTTCCGGGCATTTCATTTTCAAAAAGATTGTTATGTACAGCCAAACAGGCTTACGCCATATTTTGAATGAAAAAAAGTTTTTGATTCTACTTCCATCTGAAAACGTTCTTACTTCTATTATCCATGCATGTGACAAAACATTGAATTCTTGTACAAAACAGTTCTAGCTCAAACACTAAGCACTTTAATTAGTTTCAGCAGTGCTTGTGAGTAAGCATTGGTTAACACGAGCACTTATGCAATGAACAGCTAGTTTTAAACAGTTATATAGCATAACAGTAAGCACTGCACCTTAACTGCATGACAGTAAGCACTTGATGACATTAACACTTCGGCAATGGCTTTCTAGCGTTAAGCAACTATATACTTAGTAACTGTCACTGCATGACAGTAAGCAGTATCTGACAGCAAAAACTTATAGACAAGTCTGCATTGAACTATATAAACAATATATAGCAAAAACATTCTTAAATTAATATAAGATAAAGATGGTACATGAAAAGTGTAGGATTCCTTGGCCTAAATAAATGACAATCAAGCCAATAATCATAAATGTCTCAGGCTTAATCACAGTAATGGAGGATGACAATGTTCATCACCATAAACCTTCTCCAATTCCTCATTCACAAGGGTGCACAACTGCAATTGTTTTCCACAAAGTCTTTCCAAGCATAGCTTCATGATTCATATATTTTCCCAAGTGGCTTCATCATGACTGGACAGTCAGGTTTGTTAGGGTGGTGAAAACTGGTCTTCACACATTTTTCCTGTCCCCATACAAATAGAAATCCATCCCTCAAATCTGGACATAGTACTTGCAGCACATCTTCCACATTAGAGAGTTGCATTGATGACCATATACCAACACAACACTTCTGTAACAAAGTCTTCAAGAAGAACACTGCTTCTGGTCTGAATATCACTTTCTTTCTGCTAGTGTATGTCATTGTCAATCTTGATTCCAAGCGTATATGTTCATTTGCACCAAAAGTTTTTACCAACACACCATTTAAATCCAAGACAATGAGTTTATCTTTTGCTGCCAAATCAATATTTAGTACGTTGGAACATGGAACATTCTGAATACCTACACAACAGGAATTACTACATGAATAAATAGATGAAGATGAAAATGAAAAATGGGTTGAATGTGGAAACCTTTTCATCAACAAAGATGATTTCTCTGACCTAACAGAATCAACTGGTAATCCTACAGTGAATGCAACAAAAGAAAATCAATAATATTCAATGTTTTAAGCAACACTAAGTTGTGGCCTTGGCTAGCACTTCCCACACTGACTTTCCAGGTTTATTAAGGGCATCAATCACTTGTTGAAGATCAGGCTCACCTGAAACTTGAGGGCCTGATTCTACATTTTCTTCAGAACACACTTTGATAGGTGTGGTGTCATGATTGAGACTGCTTCCTGCATCTTTCACAGTGCTACTTCTTGTTCTCTTTCTTGTAGCCTGAACAACTTCTTTGCTATCCTCCAGCTTACCCCTCTTTGTTCTTCTGCCCTTTTCTTTTGGCAAAAATTCACCCAAGTTGCCCTCATCCAATGGAATTACTCCCTCAACTTCCTTAAGTGCTTCAGTGTGTACACTCGGGTCTGTTGTTTTTTCCACAACTGGTGCTGTGTTTACAACTGGTGCTGTGTTTACAGCTTCTTCTATAGCTTCTTGGACAGCTTCTTGGACTGGTGGTGGTGGTTCTGCTGTTACATTCAAATCAGTCACAATTTACTGTACTCCTATAGGACTTTGCAGGTGTTGTGCATCTTCAAATGAAGCCATTGTCCTTCTTTGAAAACCCTGTAGGGTGAGACCTCAATTGCAGGACGGATTAACACATCCTTTTTTGGTGTACTATTTGAAGCACCTGCAAGATGGCCAAAACCTAGCCCGTCAAATACACCCTCTGGCACCTTTCCAGGGCAACCATGAATACATTGTCCTCCTCTCAACAATGAACAAGCTATATGATACTCATGTTGGCAATTCAGTGCTAAACTTAACCTGTAAGCTTTGGTGAATTCCAGACCACATGCTGAGCATGTATAAAATGGATCTTGCACTAACAACTTATCTCGTATAATAGTACAGATGCTAAATGTTGCAGGAGTATCCATTTTCAGCTTCCACAAATTGTTTATGTAGAAATGCAGAAGTCTCTGTTCTTCTTCGAGAACTTTTAACTCCTCCTCAAGTTTGATTTTACATTTGACCTGCTCATTAACAGATGTAGGGTTCATTGCTTTTTGTACCTTGTTCCTGTGCCAAGTTTCCATCTGGACAGTCTGCTCCAAATCTTTAATTTCTGCCTTCAACTCACAGTTTGGATTAAGCTTGAACTCCTCCTGTTTTGTAGCCAAATCATTTGTGGCATGTCTTAAACTGTTCTCAGCCTCTTTCAACATCATTTTCTGTACTTCAGAGGCCTTCTCATTGCCTTTCAACTCACTTCCTACTGCTTCCAGATTCTTTGTGATAAGTAAAACTGATTTTCCAATCTCCTGTACTGCATTCTCTAAGGTTTTTATGTTTTCATCACATGCACTGATCTCATTTGATTCAGCTGCCACCTTTGGCTTTGCCTTCATTTCAGTTTTCCTAATATGTACTACAACATCTGCCTCTGTTTTTACTTGTCTATTGTTGTGGTATCTTTGGCATTGCACAGCAAATGCAGCCCAGTTTACTTTGTGTTCCTCAGGTGCAACTGTGACGCTCCCTGAACATATACGACCCTCGGCCGTATACATACGGGGACTTTCCCCTCCCATGGTAACCAACTTGCCATAAGCAGGGCCCTCCGTCTAACTCGGGCCGTCTATAATAAGACGCTCAAGTGAAGGACACCGCGAGGGGTCATTTGGCCCACCTTCAATGGCGCCACGCCGCGAAGCGTGAATACAAGGGTTAGCACACAGCATAAATTATATATATAAATAACCACCACGAAGGGTGGCACATCCATCCAAATACCAACGGCAAAGCATATGCATCTAAACCTAAGAAAACACCCCAAACCCAAGGTTCTACCCCGGTTCCTCCTCTGTGAGGGTAAACCGGCGGCTTGGCCTCAAGAGATCAGCAGGCAGAGGTATAACTCGGGCGCTGGCTGGCATAGAACATCGGGCTAGGGTGGTCCACTCCATCCGCCCCCCCGCACACTTTGCGGATGGGTCAATTCACGCTATGGCTTCGCTTATAGCCTTCCGGAGACGCAGGCTCGAGGCATCACCCTGCTGAGCCTACTCCAGGGTTCATGAAGCCCCAGTCCGATGAGGCAGGTCAGGGAGGCGTCCCCTTCCAGAATCACAGTGGTTCCATGGGTGAGCTAGAGAATACGTGCCGCATCAGCGACCCCCGCATCCGTACCCGACTTACTCACCCTAAATCTACTCAAAGTGCAAGGTGCCCCATACGGGTCACACCTCTACACCCAGGGAGTGTCAGACCCATACCCGGCCCTCTACGTGACCGGCCATCGTGCCTAGCTCACCTGTAGGAGTCTCAGAGCCTTTTATGTTGGTGCAAGACCCCACCCCCACTTCACCACTGTGTTCCTTGTCTGGTGCTAAGCCAGTACCATAGCATCTATGACCCGGTGGGCTCTTGTGCACAGGCCGCATTTAACGGGATAATACAGGGCTCTATCTAGGAGCATACTACAATAAATAGCCTCAGAGGTCTCTACCCCCCTTAATTCCCCATTTCCAGAGTAACACTAGGCTAACAACCACCGATCCATCCATTACAAGCAAAACCAGAATCGAAATATATAGAGAACCTACCTTTACAATCAAGGGTTAGTTCCTACGAGTAAACACAGAGAGAATAGACCAACAACCCAAACAGGTGCCCAACAGGGGCGCTTATCCTAGAATTCACAACTACACTAGCCACCCACCTGTGTTTCGGCTCGACCCATTGTCATTGGGGATCTCCATCTTCTTGATCTTGGTGTTCAACTTGTGTGAGAAGGGTGGCGTCCAATTGCTCGAGGTGGCTCACCCACGGTCACAAGGGTGGCGCCCACCGCTTCAAGGTGAGTTGTGGCTGATATGGGGGTGGTGATCCACCCTATTGACCCCCAATTAGCATTATCATGCTAACCAATCGAGGGTGGCCACGTGGCTTCCCCAAACCATAATTAGCTTAATTATGGTTTTTAAATATTAGTTCCTTAATTATAGGTTATTATTGTCAATAATTAAATTAGCATAGCTAATTTAATCCCTTTTAAGTGAACCACCTAGGTTCCCATACCCCATGTGGCGTATGTATCCTTGGTGACGGTCAACATATTTATACTTATACCAGTATAAATACTTGGAACGCCACATTCTCCCTCCTTAAAAATAATGTCGTCCTCAAAGATTGAGGTTAGATACAAATATAATAAATGACAAGAAGGAAATTCCTTATTTCAGAAGGTAATATATTAAAGCTTTCAAGTTTACAACAGTTTAAGCACCAAAAGTGCAATTTACATCCTTATCATAATTAAAAAGTGCAAGGACCAAGGTCCAAGATCAACAACAAACAGAACATGTAGATAACATAAAGCGAAGAAATCGGGTCATCAGCAACCCCCTAACATGGGAAAGTCAATGCATCGCCAATCGGGCCCGCATTATGGTAATATATTAGTTTATATAGATAAAATAATTAGGTTGTGGTTGAAGGGTCCACCCCCTATAAGAAAATAAAAGAAAATTTATGTACGAGGAACCTATCATGCCTATAGTTCGCAGTTCATTGTGGCGTAAGGAATGGTCAGGTTCCTATTATAGCCCAGATGAATGCGGCTATGAACTACATGCTTTACAAGCGATTCATGGGTCATGTCCACATTGACAAGACACCACGCCCCTAAGGAACACAAAGGTGATCCCATCATCGGTAACCGTTGTTAACTAGGATGCATCTACCCCTCTACATATTCTCGGCGAATCAAGTCTTCAAGCTTACCGCCGGGAGCGGGGTTGATAGCATCGTTGATGGTGCGGCCTTGAGATTGGCGCATAAAATCTGGATAGTGCTTCTCAAGGTCTGTTTCCATCACCCATGTAGCATCCTCCACCGGCAAGTGCTTCCACTTGACCGGTATTGCAACTTTTGAGTCCTCCGAACCGCTTTTATAAGCCCGGTCAAGGAGAGCTTCGTGCACTATCTCGAGCTGCTCCTCTCGTCATTTCGAGGAGGGTTGGGGTTTCCAAAACCTCCTCCGGATCGGGGTGTGTCGCTTCGTAAGACTCTCACGTGGAAGACCTTGTGGATCTTCAAACGGGCGGCGCATCCAAGCGATATGCCCGTTCTCCAATACGCCGGTGATTTTGAATGGTCCCGCCCCATCCGGGGCTTAACTTCTTTGCGCTACAATTTTAAGCTTGGCTTGTTTTACCTTGATTTTAAGCCAAACGGATTCGCCCACTTGAAGATTCGTGGGGTTCTCAGGTTTATCCGCTACACTTTTCTCGACGATCGCGTGCAGCTAACAAGTAACCACTAACCTCTTCAACTAAGGCCCCAGATTTCCAAAAAAGGAGTCGTTGGGAGACCTCCATTTTAGAAAAGTGGTTATGCTGTGTGTCCGGAGGAGGCATTGATAACCATAGTTTATCATGAAAGGAGACATTTCGAAGACTCCTCGTTTCATATCGTTATAGGCAAACTCAACGAGATAAATATAGTCACCCCATTGGGATTGCTTACTCCACACATAACTTCGTAGCATATCCTCTATAATAATGATTGGTACGCCTGCTTGACCATCCGTCCGAGGATGATAAGTCGCATCATAGCAAGCTTGGTTTGTATGGTGGTGAAGAAATCTTTCCAAAATGCACTTACAAATTTGGGATCTCACGATACAATGACCCGCGGGCATTCCGCGTAACCCGAAGATCTCTTTGCAAAAAGCGTAGCAAGATTCAAAGCGGTGTCCGTGGTACGACATGGCAAGAAATGAGCCATTTTTGACAATTTGTCACCACCACCATTAACGCATCATATCCACGGAGAGTACGCGGAAGGCCCACTATAAAATCCATGGTTATCACTTCCCACTTAGCGCTGGGCACATCCAAAGGTTGCAATTCTCCCCGAGTCCTTAATTGTTCTCGCTTTGGTCTCGGCCGACATACTTGACAATCGCTTAATGTATGCCGCAATGTCCTTCTTCATCAAGGCCAAAAATAACCGGAGCGGATTTTAAAGTAGGTCTTCATAAAACCGCATGTCAAAATATAGGGTCAAGCAGCGTGTCATGGAGGATTAACTTACGCACCCTAAGTATGAGGTACACACAACTTGTCCTTGTGATACAACAAATTGCCCCTTTCTTATATGACCGAAAGCGCCACGTTTCTTTATCCAGGCGCGTGCCTCCTTATTTAGACTACTCCAAATTTCATAGAACTCGTGGATCGGTGGCTAAAGTTTGTTCTATCTGCTTACCAAACTCACTTGTGAGTGTCGAAATCGCATTACAATGGGTTCGGGTTACCAAGGGATGGCGTGATAATGCATCCCAACCACATTGTGCTTTCTGTGCTTATACATGATCTCAAAATCATATTCTTCAAGAAATTCCATCCATCTCCTCCGACGGAGGTTGAGATTGGGTTGGGTGGTCAAATATCGGAGACTTTGGTGATCTCAGGTCCAATCGAACCTTCTACCAAGGAGGTAGTGTTCCATATTCGAAAAGAACAACAACAACTAGCAATTCCCCGGTCATGGGTAGGATATCGCTGCTCTGGTCTCATTCATCTTCTTTGAATCATAAGCAACAACCCTCCCTCCCGTGATTAGAACCCCACCGCTGGCAATTTTGCCGCATCCGTGGGCCACTAGTTTATCCTTATCGATCGGGCAACGGAGAACGGGTGCCGAGGTTAAGGCATCTTTAAGTGCCGGAAACTTCCCCGAACCTTAGTCTTCCAAAGGCTCCATCCAATCCTTCACCTTCTCATGCTTGGTAAGATTTGTAAGAGGGGCTGCAATCCTTGCAAAATCCTTTACAAATTTTCGGTAATATCCCCGCTAATCCCAAGAAACCGCGGACTTCTGAGACATTTCCTCGAATAGGCCATTCCCTTTACAGCCTCTATCTTTGCAGGATCTCAGAGTAATTCCCTCCGCTGAAATAATATGACCCAAGTAATCAACCTTTGGAGTGGCAAACTTGCACTTAGAGAACTTGGCAAAAAGCCGATGACGCCTTTAACTTTTGTAGAGCCAATTTAAGATGTTTCTCATGCTCCCCGTAGGGTCTTATCAGAGATGAGAATGTCGCCAAAGAAAATAACAACAAAGTCATCCAAGTATTGTCTGAAAACATCATTCATCAACCGCATAAATGTTATGGGGCATTAGTTAATCCGAAAAGGCATAACGGTAAACTCATAATGCCCATATCTAGTGCGAAAAAAGCAGATTTATGGATGTCTTCCTCTTTAATTCTTATCCGATGGTATCCCGAAATAAGATCAATTTTTGAGAAATACTTGGCCCATTGCAACTCGATCCATCAGATCATCTCGCCTTGGCAAAGCATAGTGATTTTTGATAGTATGCTTGTTGAGTTGCCGATAATCAATACACATTCTCAAGGAGCCGCCCTTTTTCTTCACAAAAGAATAGGGGCGCCAAAGGGCTAAACGCTAGGTCGAATAAAACCTAGGTTTAGCAGCTCTTGAAGTTGTTTCTTAAGCTCGCCAACTCGAAGACTCATACAAGACGGGCCTTGCTGGTGGGTTTAGTAACGGGCTCTAAAGCTATCTCACATTCTACCCTCCCAAAGGAGGAAGCTCGATTTCGCCCGGGAAAAGATCGCTAAATTCATGGAGAATACCGGCAATCCCCGTGGCAAGGTGTTGATTACTTGGTTTTGCTTAGCATCCGACTCAATGGAAGCAAGTCTAATAACGCAGAGGAGCTTTTGCTTCATGATAGCTTTATCTAACCGCCGAATGGACATAGACCGCATGATAGGGTTGAATGGTTCACCTTTTATAGTTACGCTGGTTCCATTAGCCGCGCTTTGAAGGTAACTTCTCTCTTCTCGCTAGCCTATGTTGGCTTTTTTGTGATGCCAAGAATTCCATTCCAACAATGAGGTCAGATTTGCCAATATCCATTAACTCTCAAGACCCATAGCAACCGGTGCGCCTGGCAACCGTGATCTTAAGGTTGATGCGACGCACCATGAGTATGTCTAACCTTACCACTGGCTAAAGTGACAGGCCTTGGCCGTGGACCTTAGGGTTTCCAGCCAGGACCTGGGCCATTCTAGGAGAAGCAAAATTATATGTGTACCCCCGTGATCCATAAGAATTACAAAAAGGCTTACCGCCTACTTGGCCTATGGTGGAAAATGACAGTCGAATTTTCAAGATTGCCGCTTCTATAGCTGCAAAGGATATGAGACGACCGTGAATGTACTCGAGCCGCCCCTCGCCGCCAGGTAATGTTGACTCAATATCGCCCCAGCCAAGGTCGGCCATGGCCACCGGGCAGCCCGGGTAACATATGGGCACTCGCATGAAGTGTCCGTGCCTCATACACCGTAACATGCCTTATCTTCAACAAAACGTTTTCTCCTCGCCTCTTTAGGAATGGACAGAAGAGGTTTCAACTTCCTTACCAAAGATTGTTCCTCGCCTTTATCCGGCGCTGTAAAAGTTTAATTTCTTTTCCCGGGCGACCGTGAAGAGTTCGGGCCGAGAGGGCCCCCGACTTGGAGAACGGGGTTTGTAAGGTGTGGACGGCCCGGGTCGCAGTAAGGAGCAGGACGCTGGATACCGATTCCTTGGTATGTCCTCCTCGAGGCTCAATGTTTTAGCCTCGCTGCAGAATCGATTTCGGTCGATGGCCTTAACCATCCATTTGATCGATGGTGCCAAACCCTCAATATAGCCCTCCACCGCCCTTTTCTCATTCATACCAGGTACATACAGCCTCAGTGCACATAAACTCATCCGTAAGCCAGACGGACATACTTTTCCGCCTCCAACCTCAGAAAGTTCTGATCTGTTGGCATTTATGTGCACGGCACATAATGCGATTTGAAGGCCTTGGCAAACTTTTCGAAGTTGCATCTACTCCCGCCCGTGATGTTTGGCTCGCATAGCCCTTCCACCAAACACGGGCAGCCCTGTGAAGGTTTGTGGTGGCAACCTTTCCTCAGATCCTTCTTCTCATTATGCCATAGGACCTGCCGAACTCCTTCATTTCGGCTCCAGCCAGATTCTGCATTCAAGCTTCTAGATTTCCCATCAAACCGGGCCAATTTCCTATTCTTCCATATACTAGTTATGGTCAGACAATTGCCTTGGCGGTACTTATCTCGGCGCTTTGCATGGCCACCGATGATGCGGATGATTCAGATGACACCGGCGGCAGACTTTTGAGGAGGTGGCACTGCTCGTAGAGGAGCCCGCGACGCCGCTAGACCGGGCCTCTTTCAAGCAGTACCGGGCTGGTTTGTGGTGGGGACGGGCTGCCGTAGTAGGCTGACTAGGCGGCAACGGAGGCAACTCCCGTCCGCCTTTTGTACATGCCGCGTGGTGGGTTAGCATGCAAACACATAGGCCTCAGAATTAGTCTTTTTTTCATTAGCATCAATTTGTTGTTCGTGTTAACCGACCGGCGCTTTGAGGGTGTTCGCCAGCGGCATTATGCGGCAACAGCCTATATTAAACATAACGATGATATAAGAAAGAGTACGATAATAAAAGTAGTGTTATAACAAAGTCATTTTGGGTAGTATCGAGAAAACACAAAGTGAACACCTAAAAGGACTAAGATTCAAATTACAAGCTTTAAATAACTAAGCTACATTAAAGAAGTTCATACGGAACACGCTTATAAACTTATAGTTATATAATATATAAAGGCCTTGATATGTGCCATTTCTTTATTTCATATCAACATAGGGAACACAAAGTGGAGGATTCGCTTAGGGTTTGCAAAGGGATACATGACGGAATAGCGACACTTTCACGCGACAATTTCTGGACAGCTTGTAGCGCGCCCAAGCCCGATGATAACGGGTTGATAATCCCAAGTGGGGCTAATGATGAGAAGGTTGAAAAGCCTCCATAGCTGTGAAGAAGATTTGCCGAGGTGATCATTGGCATCCTCAAGGCTTCATGTCCGACATATTCCAAGAGTCCCATGTGCTGAGAGGGTCCATTTCAAATCATCAAAAGCCCGTTTCTGAGGAGGGTAACTATCGCCATCCCCTTGTCCGGATCATATGGTTCTTCCGCTGGGCAGATTCCCTCATCTCGCCTCCATTTTTCGCCTCCCGATACCGCCGCACTTTGCCCGTAATCCCTGCTTCAGAGGTCCTTGGTCATCCCTCAATATTCGGCTTCAGGATCCTCTTCGCATCCTCCAATGTTTCTTCCGCGAAAAACGGGCGCGATGAGCATATAGTACCAAGAATTCCAAGAGATATAATGACGATCATGGAAGAGATCCATTCAAAATTATATTGGCATTACATATTGATACAATTGAATCATAAAGGATAACACATCACGAAAGTGATAACCATGGCTTAAGACATTGCCAATGAAAATTTTACGTTGATTTCGTAATGCAAAATACATAATACAATCATCTAGAGCTAGGTCCTCGCCTTCGCCCATTGGCCGAGGAGGTGGACGATAACGCGATCAAAGTGGCTTAGGGCCAGCGTAAAGGGCTGCCGAGCTGCCGCGCTTCGTGTGGTAAGCGGGTAGCCAAAGGCGCCGCCACAAGGAGGCGACACATGCTGTGCCGCCACGCCTCCCACGCCGCTTATAGCCAAATCTCTACGGGACTGCAGTAATAGTGGTGACACGATAATCAATCTTCTTATGGCCCTGAAGTAGATATGGCTCTGAGCGCCCACCAAGAAGCTTCCTAAGATGGCCCTAAATTCTGAAAAGAACAACACCTCTCCTTGGCGGAAAGCCGAGAGAAAGAATCGGGCCACATGGTTGCCCATTGCCCTAACTTGTGGGCTTGTGGAGGTCTCAGCTTTCCTTCTCCAAGTCGCATGGGGAGCTTCTTCTTCTTCTTCTTCCCTCTCATCCCTAAGGCTGACCTTTGGTGTCCCAAAGGTCTTCCTCGCCTTGGATCCCCCTCAGCCCATAGTGATTTGCGCAGGCGATCTCAAGAAGAGACCGCCTGCGCCGCAAATCGCTCTTCCGAGGTTGGGGGTGTCAGCTAGCAAGCACGGGCGGCGACAGAAGAGTTTCAACGGGCTTTTGTTCCTCGCCCGATATGCCAATAGGCTCTCACTGCGGTAGGTTGCACCACCGGTAGTGAAGTCGATGAAGTCATCTTGGCAATATTCCGCATGATCATAGAGAACTCTACTTTCCTCAAGCATGACCCCAATAAGAAACATTGTAGGCCACATGATATCACTTTTCAAGGATTAGGTATTCTTGGTTATTCAAGAGTACTATAGGAAGAAGGTTTAACCCTTCAAGTTTCGTGGCTCTCTCGTCACTGGCAGAGCTTCAGAGCAAGTTCCTTCCATTCACAAAATCCTCGCCATCGACGGTTTTCGCCATCTTCCGGGTCGAGGTAGAGGCGTAGAAGAATGCTCAAACAGAATCTCCTCATCCTCTATGTAATGGTCCATAATAATGGCCGCTAATCGGGCCTCAAAACAGTTTCCCCCGATCTATGCGGGCAATAGGGAGGTCGGGCCCCTCGCCAAATGGATGCCCTTTTGATGACGCATGGCATGATCATCACCCCCCAACATCCGTGTAAGGTGTGGAAGTCGAGGTAAAGCCGCCATCGCCATCATTACCAACGATGCGTGCACAATCTCCTCTCCATAGAATCAGGGAAGGCGTAATAACTGGGGGGCCCGCATGTTGGAGATAAGATCTACTCCGCCGGGTGTAGGAGTGAAGAAGATCAAAGGGAACCGCTAGTGGTCCCAATGCTCTCCTCGCCCACATACCACCGCCGGCAGTGGTTGGGCGAGCCATGAGGAGTGAAGGCTAAAGGAGGAGGGGAAGAAGGCGCCGGAACAAGAAGGAAAAATGAAAACCCTAATGGCCAAAAAGGGGTTTTTATACTTTTGGCACGCTTTCCCAAAAATTATTATTAAAATTTTTATTTACTTAATATTATATTTCCAAAAAAAATGTTTTTATATTCACAACCCCAAAATGGGACTAGTACATGGATAAGTTACAAATTTTTTTTTTTACAAATGAAAAAGACGGCTGTGTCATCACCTAAATTCCCCCTGATCCTTCGTACAAATTTAAGGTCCTTGGGCATAATAGTGACCCTCTTCGCGGTATGGCGCAGCGTTAGCCGCCAAAAGTTCAATAAGATACTTCTGGCAGCCTTTCCTCAGAAGGCAAGGGATCGCAAAAGCTTGAAACCTTAGGTCGGCCTTGAAGTCCCGGAAAGCACTCCCCGCATAAGGCGCCGGAAGGGAAGCCGGCTGGATCAATGGCTCGGAGTCTCTCTCGATACTTACGCATCTCCCCGGCGCTACCGCGTCTCTGCCCAAACCTCGTGGGGTTTCCGGCGGCGGCGGGTCTCTTGCTTTATCGAATGGACTTGCCACTGCGGTTAGATGCCTTGTCCGCCAATCCATGTGCTCCTGCCTCTGAGCTGATGTCTTTGGCGATTGTTGCATCCCGCCGTACGGGTCTTATAGTGCACCCCACTCTAATAGGCCGACTTTTGCCTTTAGTCTCCGGATACCTTTGCCCGCTTTGGCCACAAGGCGGGTTCGGGACGGCTAACGCCGCATGTGGTTTTCTCGGTGATTAACATTTCGGATAATAATTAGGTCCCATTGGGTGATCTTGCTGCCCCCTCTTTGATTCTCACTGGGCTGCTATGAAGGTCCCCCTTCCTCTTGAGCCGCCTCTCTTTTCCTCCCTGCCTCCTTGTCCAGACGCATTTGTAGCGCGCCGAAAGCAATCTCGCGTGGTACCTGCTCACCGTTCGTGATGTCCTCCTCGCACTGATTCCTGTGTGGCCTTTGACTAAACCTTTGGCGACATTCTCAAAGATAAAAGTTAAGGTCTTCATTCCAAGAGAAGGTAGGAAGATTAAAGTATTCCCTGTGACGTAAGTATACCGCACTTTCCCAAGTAATAAAAAACGCTCCATTCTTATGTCCGGTGGAGCACCGCTATCCTGCGTAAGTCTTCCACTCCAAGAATGCATGATCCTTCCGGGCTTCATTCCTCACTAAGCTCCTCGTGGTCGCTATCCGGTCCCGGCGAGGATAAAACTTAACCACAGCCCATGCATGGTCCGCTGCCCACGAGTGTAATCCTCGACCGCTTCATTCAACTTGAGGAGGGAAGCCGCTGAAGTGGAAGATAGGGTAGGGGACTCGGCCTACCGACAAAGTGCTTGACAAAAAGGTTAAGAATGGTATCTATCATAGGGTCTTCCTCAAAGAAGATGCTCGAACTAGACGGCAAAATAACTGAACACGCCAACTTCTTCAAATCCACTGCTAACTTGAAGCAGCATGGCTATACTAACAAAGAACAAGAAAGGAAGGAGGAAGGTGAGGCGCTCAAGCAAGACGGGCCTGGCTTAAGAAGTAAGTAAGGGCACCGAGGGGTAGGGCGATGCAAGGGGAGGCGCGGAGGTCGGCTATGGCGGATTTGGAGCTTAGGGTCCGGCAGCTATGGCGGAAAAGGGTGTTCGTGAGAAAACACACTAAAAAGATATTTCAAAATTCAAATTTTAACTTTTAACTTTTTATTAATTTTTAAAAAAATATTTTTTAAAAATTAAACAGCGCCAGATAAAATACGCCAAGGGACCGTATGGGGGCGACGCGGTTTATAATTGCTTTTTATTTTCAAAAAGAAACACCCTGATACCCTACGGCTCTTTTGTTTTTTCTACGTGTCCGCTTTTGCCTCCTGAGACGGCTCCCCTAGGGGTATTTGAGAGGTGCCCGATCCATTGGAGCCGTTTTGCCTTCAACGAAGCTACCACAAAAAGTTATGGCTCCTCAAACTTGGGTCCTCCAGCGCCTAGACTTCTTTTCTTAGAATTTATAGTTCGTTACCTTAACCTAGCACTAAATCAAACATGAAAGACTTAAAACAATTTCGCTTTTAATTCTTCTCCTAACTACCTGTAAGCGAAGTTAGGGTTTGTCATGGCGAAATGATTTCGAAAAGTAAATCAAAATCATCGCTCAATAGCACCGTGGACGCCTCGGCAACATATTCACTTCTACCAGATACATACGGGGACTTTCCCTCCCATGGCAACCAACTTACATTAGCAGGGCCCCTCCGCCTAACTCGGCCGCCTATAATAAGACGCCAAGTGAAGGACACGAGGGGTCATCTCGCCCACGCCAATGGGCTTTACGCCGCGCGGAATACAAGGGTTAGCAATACACAAGATAAATTATATATATAAATAACCACCAATTAAGGGTGGCACATCCATCCAAATACCAACTAAGAAAGCATATGCATCTAAACCTAAGAAAACACCCCAAACCTGTTCTACCCCTGCCCACTCCCCGGGAGGGTAAATCGGGGCTTGGCCTCAAGAGATCGTACAGATTGCAGGTATAACTCCGGCGCTCGGGCATAGAACATCCGGCTAGGGTGGTCCACTCCATCCGCCTCCCTAATACACTTTGCGATGGGTCAATTCACGCTTTATGGCTTCGCTTATAGCCTTCCTGGAGACGCAGAAGCTCAGGCATCACCCCCGCCGAGCCTACCTGTGGTTCATGAAGCCCCACCGATGAGGCAGTCGTGGAGGCGCCCCTTCCGTAATCAGCTGGTTCCATGGGTGAGCTAGAGAATACGTGCCGCATCACACCCCCAGATCTGCATCTCGACTTACTCACCCTAAATCTACTCAAAGTGCAGCAGCCATACGTCACACCTTCTACACCCGTGTGGAGTGTCGCACTCCATGGCTCCTGCCCCTCACTTGACCGGCCATCGTGCCTAGCTCAGAGGGAGTCTCGTGAGCCTTTATGTTCGTGCAAGACCCCACCCCACTTCACCACGGTTCTTTGTCCGCGCTAAGCCAAGCACTATAGCATCTATGACCGTGGGCTCTTGTGCATGTGCCCGATTTAATCCGATAATACAGGCTCTATCTAGGAGCATACTACAATAAATAGCCTCGTGAGGTCTCTACCCCTTAATTCCCCATTTCCAGAGCAGTAACACTAGGCTAACAAACCACCCCATCCATCCATTACAAGCAAAACCGTGACCTAAATATATAGAGAACCTACCTTTACAATCAAGGGTTGGGCTTCCTAATCAGTAAAACACAGAGAGAATAGACCAACAACCCAAATGTGTGCCCAATCACCGTGGGCGCTTATCCTAGAATTCACAACTACACTAGCCACCCACTGTTTCGCTCACCCATTGTCATTGGGGACTCTCCATCTTCTTGATCTTCGTGTTCAACTTGTGTGAGAAGGGTGGCGCCCAATTGCTCAGGGAGGTGGCGCCACCGGGTCACAAGGGGTGGCGCCTTCCACCGCCAAGGTGAGTTGTGGTTGATATGGGGGTGGTGATCCACCCTATTGACCCCACTAGTACTATCATGCTAACCAATCGAGGGTGGCCACGGCGCTTCCCCAAACCATATATATTAGCTTAATTATGGTTTTAAATATTAGTTCCTTAATTATAGGTTATTATTGTCAATAATTAAATTAGCATAGCTAATTTAATCCCTTTTAAGTGAACCATCTAGGTTCCCATACCCCATGTGGCGTGTATCCTTGGTGACGGTCAACATATTTATACTTATACCGTGATAAATACTTGGA